>JAUALY010000007.1:17631438-18831438 GCA_030819805.1 Penstemon newberryi var. newberryi
CCTTGAAAAAGGAGCATCAACATCGATTCTCTTATACGGCTGCATGAGGCAGAGAGTTATAGCTAACAAGCAGTATAAAGTAGTGGTGAGCACCATCGAGCCTATAAGACCAATAGGGATATCACGGGCAGGGTTCTTGGTTTCTTCGGCCATGGTTGAAACTGCGTCGAATCCAACATAAGCAAAGAAGAGAATCGCAGAAGCTTTGAAGATCCCACGAGGGCCATATGGCGCGAAGTCAGCGTAGTTCTGTGTGTCTGCATTGATGAATCCACATATAATGATGAACACGATCACAAGAAGGTGAACGACTGAAGCGACATAGTTGAGACGTGAGGAGGCCTTTGTGCTAAATACTGCTATGGCGCAGATGATTATAATGACGCCTACGGCTATAGGGTCGAGTTGGTTGTAGCCTTCAGCTAGACTATGTGCATGGATACGAAAATCTACTGGCTTGTAGTTGCAGAGTGTGGCAAAGTAGGATGTCCAGGAACGTGCCACTGCAGCACCACCGATCATGTATTCGAGAAGGATGTTCCCGGCAGCGATAAAGGCCACAAAATCACCTAGCTCCACCCTTAAGTAGGCAAATGAACCACCTGCAAAATTGGTTATGAGATGAGACAAAATACAAAGAAAAACCATAAACTATAATTATTTGTATCTATTTTGGGCCAATACATAAAACTTTGTATATTTGACTTGGACTGAGAGTATTTGCCAGTCAACATGTCAACATATCAGATGCTCTCTCAATCATACACTCCTACTAATTTAAGTCACTTTACAAGTGGGTTAATGCAAAGGGACCCAACTTGCTACAAGTCAAGTCGTGAATGGACCACTACGAGGTAGTAGGAAAACTTCTTTGCTGATATTTTCTATGGGATCATTGTAAATGAATCTTAAATTGGGTATGAGACTAAGAAATATTCTTTTAATTGATAATTGACAAATTATTGTATAAACAAATCAGGTAAACACAAGAAAAAAATCATAAACCACTTATAAAATTATTTCTTCTATCATACTGGCTAATTCTCTAGTATTAATGGAACCAACACGAAACAATTTTTTTATATAAAAAATCATATTGATTGGATTAAAATAACAATATATACCTGCAACGGGGATTTCTACTGCGAACTCGGTGTAGCAAAAGACAGAAAGCAAGGCGGAGAGACCAGAAACAACGTAGGACAACACGACAGCGGGACCAGCATCTTCATTTGCCTCTTGGCCTGTGAGAACGAATATTCCGGCCCCAATCACAGCACCCATCCCGAACCACATCAGGTCCCACCATGATAAGGTCTTCTTCATCTCGTGCCCACTGCGAGCCTTCACCTCAAGCTCCGCTTTTGCGCTCGACCGGGTCAGCACACGGTCCAGCAGTCGAGACGGAGTCTGCTTCAACGCATTCGTGTAGTTGTTCCAACTCTGAAACGACTCCTCAGGGAGAAAATCATCTTTTGTGCATGTGCACGCCCTCCGCCTCATCACCGCTCCTCCGTTACTAATCTCCGTCGTCTCTGTCCCCATCTTAATTATGTAACTCTACACGCCTGCAATATTCAAATTAAAAATTAGTAATTTGTAAGTGTTGTACTCTTTCTACCTATATTTATGGATAAGAAATGTTAGAGCTATAGGAATTGTTAGAGTTCTAATTGAATTAGAATGAGACTAAATAATTCCCCAACTTGCAAGAAAACAAAATTGTAGTTTCTATTCAATGTTTTTATTCATTGATTTAGAAAAAAATTTCAAATGATTACATAAAGGTTTTCCGAAAATCAATAAGAAGTTTTAGTATTTAACTGATCGAGAAATATCAAGGAAACAAAATTTTATTACATGATTCCGAAACGTCATTTTAGAGAGAGAAGAAAAACAAAAAAAGTTATTGTGTTGAAACAGAGTTAACGTGATCTTCGTTCAAATATGATTATGAGAATCACAATATTGCATAAAAACTCACAAAGAAGCAAAAAAATGTGTTAGAAATAAGGGAAAACAGAAAATGAATTGAATTTGTTTACAAGGAGATGAAACTGTGTCGTATATGGCGGGCGATTCACATAAGGTTACTCGCCGGCAAATGATTCTTTAAAAACTACAGTCCAATAAATTATATATCAAACAAATCATATAATAGACGGCGAAATTAACATATAGTATATGGTTTAGACTCATAAATTATTAAATAAATCGTTTCAAAATACATGACACAATTAAACCTCCCTCATAATGTGAACGAACAAAACACAAAACATAAGACAGAGAGAGATTCAAGTAACCTACGCCGGAGGAGAAGAATTCCGGTGATCGGAGAAATCTAGAGAGAGAGAGAGAGAGAGGAGTGAGTGGGGTTCTGAATAGTGTTGAGCAGCGTTGACGCGGAATGTATTAATAATAATTTATAACTATAATTGAAAAAATAAAATCATTTCATTTTCTATAATAGACGATGGATTCGATTTTGAAAACTTGACTGTTTGTGTGAATTGAAATGGAAGATCAATGTTTACGGCTGGCTCCAGCTGTTTTTGAATGGGGAAGAAAATGTATTTTCCTTTTTTGAAATTAAAGGGAATGTTTATTTATTAATATTAATATTAATTGGTAATTAAAGTTTTGAGATTCTGACGTGAATCTCGTAGGAATCTTTTTTCGATACCAACGAAATGTATGGTCACACTGCAATTTTGCTGCATGGCAGCTACCGTATCAAATGGTAGGTATCCATTTCCAAAATATGGTCGTATGTGGCATATTTTCTACATACAAATATACGGTAAAATTCAAATCGAGTTTGACCGAGCCTATGTAATGCATTTATTAAGTAAATGTTTTGGGTTTGATGATTAAATTCAATTTTAGTGAGAATTATCATACAAATAATTTTATATTTTTGTTTCAATTAATTTAAAAATAAAGAGGGCCCAATGTTTTTGGTGAAATGTAAACATTGAGATTTTGATTCGTGGAGATATAAAACAAATCTTATTTTTCTAAATCACCGGCGCTGACTCCGTTTCCACTATCATAGTTGACTTTGAGTTTAGCAAACATAATTACGTGTTCGTGTCGTAATTTCTAATGTATTTGCCAATGAATTTGGACCATTTTTTTATGAGTCAATGAATTTGGACTTAATTTCTTAGTATCCATGTTTATCTCTATCTCCATCTCTTATTTGAGTTGTAAAGTGATATTTAATTCAATACTAAATATGTAAAATAGTTAAAGAGGTATAATTAGACATGTAATATTATTACATTTATGGTAAACATGTAAAAGTAGTTGAAGAGGTATAATTATATATGGAATCTTATTATATTTATGAATTATTTTTTACATTAACTTTTTATAATTTCAATCTTCTTACTGGCTCCACCTATTTTTTCAGCAACTTTACCTTAAAATGTAAATAATTTTAGTTTTTTTCTTTTTTTATGAAGACTAATATACCCTTATTTGAGTTGTAAAGTGATATTTAATTCAATGGTAAACATGTAAAATAGTTAAAGAGATATTATTAGACATAGAATCTTATTATATTTATGGTAAATCTATATCAATATCTCTATCTATACTATATCTCTATCTATACTTTTATATCTTAATAAAGTGTGAATAATTTAGGTTTTTTTTTCTTTTTTTGTAAAGACTAATAATCTAATATACCTTTAGTTGAGTTGCAGAGTGATATCTAATTCAATGGTAAACATCTAAAATAGTTAAAGAGGTATAATTAGACATGAAATCTTATTATATTTATGGTAAACATGTAAAAGTAGTTGAAGAGGTATAATTAAATATGAAATCTTATTATATTTAGAAATTATCTTTTACATCAACTTTTTATAATTTAATCTAGCTTCTTTAAAACTTAAGAAAAACTTAAGAAAAAAAAAACAATTATTTTAAATAGCTCCTAAAATATATATGTAAAATTATTATAATTTATTTTTATTATAAAAGTACGAATAATTTCTTAATTTTTATGTGCAGACTATAATACTCCTATGAGACTTTAATAAGCAAAAAAACTAAAATTAGTTAAATTAGGATTCAGATTCATAAGGAATAATTAGATCAGAAAACATGAAAAGTTAAAATACTCTCAAGTCTTAACATAATAAAACTTAACTAAAATGTTTTCATAGAAAAAAGAAAAAATTAGAATATATGTACAAAACTATCGTCCAGTACGACTTTAGGCCGCCAGACCAGAAAAATTTACAGCCCATTGGCCATGTGAATTAAGAGTTGGGTCATTGACTTAATATCTTGCAAAAAGTCTGGCTTGACAGTTTTCACGAATTGAAAAAAGATATAGAAAAATAAAAAATAAAAAAGATTATTTTCTTATGTAAAAGACTCAAACTTCTTAAATAAAATGAACTCTAATAAATACAAGTTGTAAATTTGCTCGATGTTCTTTGCATAAAATAAAATAAAATAAAAAAAGTGTGCTTCGAGTTGTTGTTGAAAGTTAAAAAAAAAATCGACCCCATAGTTGTAGTTGTCATTATAATCATCCGCGCCTTGACAAGTAATCAACACAAAGGCCTCCTCACGTCTCAACTATGTCGCTTCAGTCGTTCACCTTCTTGTAATCTTGTTCATCATTATATGTGGATTCATCAACGCAGGCACTAAGAACTACGTCCCCTTCGCGCCATATGGCCCTCGTGGGATCTTCAAAGCTTCTGCGATTCTCTTTTTTGCTTATGATGGATTCAACGCAGTTTCAACCATGCCTGAAGAAACCAAGAACCCTGCTGTCTTATAGGCTCGATGGTGATCACCACTGTTTTATATTGCTTGTTAGCCGTATGCCTTTGTCGTATGTCTTTGCCTCATGCACCCATATGGGAGTATCGATGTTGATGCTCCTTTTTCAACAGCATTTGCACATGTGGGATGGAATTGGGCTCAGTATGTTGTTGTTGCATGAGCTTTAAAGGGAATGACTTCGGTTCTTCTTGTCGGTGTCGTAGGCCAAGCCCATTACCTAACGCACATTGCTCGTACCCATATGATGCCTATGTGGTTAGCGAAAGTTGACCAAAAGACTGGAACTCCCATTAATGCCACCATTTTCATGATGGCTGCAACTGCAATCATCGCATTCTTCACAAATCTCAATACATATGAAATTAGTGAGCCATATGCGATACACGTGCAATTTTCTTATTATATATACAAACTTTTTATACTTTTCCATAGCTTCATAGTAAAGCCTAATTCCAAATTAGTGGAAGTCTAGACAAGCATCAACATCAATATTGATGCACTAGGTCATTATATGACCACATCTGCACCTTCAGTTGCACAGGAATCTCATTTACATAAGTTAAACATCTGCTTTTGATCCAAAACATAGAATCAGTACCAAAAAAGTAAAATGGGAAGAAAAAAATATCCACCTTTTGTAGATGAATGACTTTCTTGTTGACTTTGTTTCAGGTTATCTTGCTCTGTTAATGATTAGTGAAGAAACAGAGGAATACTCTGTTCACTTCTAAAGAAACCCGAGTCTTAACTCGGGCCAATCTCTTTGGAATTCACAAATTTATTGAGCTTTTGTTATACTAGAAAAATGCACATAAAGTACACGTGATTAATTGATTTCATATGTTAATTGCATTATATAATAAATAAATTATTAACTATGTTATGCATTATACGTTAATTGCTTTTTATAATAACAACTCTAAAAACAACATTCATAATAATGTATTTAACAATTATTTTATTATATAATGCAATTAACATATGAGATTAATTAGAACATTTATAATAATATATTTAACAACTCTTTTATTATACTATGATGCAATTAACATATGAAATTAGTTAGTCATGTGCAATACACGTGCATTTTTCTAATTATATATGTAGTAATAGCAAAAACTTTTTATACTTTTCATATATTCCGAGTAAAACTCAATTCCAACTTCGCGGAAGTCTAGTTAAGTGATAACTCCATATCTTGCGTTATTATTTGCATACTTTTCGAGCCTAAGTTATGTCATTTTCGAGAGTTTTGGGATTGACTCGAGTCATTTTAGGTAGTTTTGCATATCATGGACAAATTAGTTTGATATTAGACAATTTTGATGTTTTACTCAAAATGTGCAGGGTATTTAACTACCATTTGTCTCACAAAAATACTTTTCTTTTTATATTAGTATTAGATATTTAAATCTCGAGAATAATTAATCATTTGAGAACATTTAGTTTTACTTAAGGCATTAAATAATCTGCTTTTTGACTTAAATTAATCGGGCTAATAAAAAATGAGAAAAAATAATGGGATATTAAATATTAACATAAGGACGAAAATGAAATAAAATATTAACATGAGGGACGTTAGTATAACACATATTTTTTAAGAGAGACGAAGGTGTAACACTTTATTTATGAGGGAGAAAAGCGTAACCAATTTTAAACTTGAGGGACCACTAGTGTGACACAAAAATATTAGATAACATGGTATTCCGAAAATATCCTTGCCAAAAATATATTTTTGCTGGAAATTGGCCAAAAAAATTATCGGTGTAACACATATTATTTAAGAGGGACGAAAGTGTAACATTTTATCTAGGAGGGACGAAAGCGTAACAAACTTTAAACCCGAGAGACCATTAGTGCCATTTCTTTCTTCCTTTTTTAATTTGTTCAGTTTCAATTCATTTATGCAAAGATTAGCCCAAAGTTTCTATTTGGATGGGTTTTGGCTCGGTTTCACGGGTTTTATTTTAAAAAAAATGGTTTGGGTGGTTTCGATGAAACCTTTGAGACCTCATTTGGATGAGTTTTGGCTGTTGGGTTTTGTGGTTTGAATAAGTTGAAACCCCACTTGGATTGAGTTTGGATGTTGAGGTTTAGGGGAAAAAGTAGGTGGTAGGTGTCAAATCAATGTCTTTTTTAGTGAGATTTGGGGGAAGAAGTAGGTGGTAGGTGTCAAATCAATGTTTTATAGGTTTGAAGAGTTTGAGTGTGAGTTTCTGAATAGGTTTTTTATGGTTTTATGAGTTTGGCGAAAACTCATTTGGAAGGGTTTTGGCTCGGTCTCACGAAACCCGCGAGACCGGGCCAAAACCCATCCACATACACCCATGTTTTCCTGATTCGATCTCGATATAAACCTACATTTGAGATTATTTAAGTTCTGACATTTTAATCAATTTTGAAATTTCGGTGATTCATTAGACTGTTGGCTGAAGATTACTTTGGAGTTCTAAGTCAAGATTTTTTTTTTTTTAAGTCAAGAATTTTTTTTAATATAGTATATGTGGACATTTAGAACATCTCCAACACTTGGGGGAGGGGGAGGGAGAGGCCGAGAGGGGAGCTTGAAATTGGTGAAAAAGGGGAAGGGGGCCAGGGCGCGTGCAGTCAAGCAGGTGGCGTCACATACTTCTCCTATTTTTTTTTAATGATTAATATAAAATTCGATTTTTTTTATTTAACTTAAATGTTAAGGTTTATTTTTTAAATTTTGTGTATGATTTAATAAATTTATATTTTAACTAAATTCTTAACATTATTAATTTTAATTTGGTCTACTAATTTAGACAAAATATACAAATAAATTTAATTTAATCTAATAAACTAGGTTTAATAAGATTCGAACTTGGGGATTATTATTATTATTATTGTGAGAATGGTGGTGGAAAAAAAAAATTAATGCCCTTATCTATTAAAGACGACTGCGGAGGGGAGGGGGGAAGGGGGCATTTGACCCCAAATGTAGGAGATGACCTTAGAACTTTCACCTTCTGGTCCTTATTTCAAAGAATGGAATATCTAAGGCCATGGAAATAAGCATACCCAAAATTGGCATGAGGAAAAAAACCAAAACTATAGGATAATTTCATAGAGTTTGTAGACCGAAAATGTAAATTTTTGGCCCAATTGTTTGAACTTTATGTAATTCGTTGTTTATGCAAGTGAGTTTTTGTTAAGTTATAGTTTAAGTGTGATATTTGTACAATTCAAAAAATTGGTACCTAAGGAACTTTATGGTGCTATATACTGAGTAAATTAGTTTTTATATGAAGAGCAAGATAAATACCTATTTTGCTCTTCTCATTATTTTCATATTTTTCTCTTTTGCATCATGTTCTTTATCACATATTTTCTTCGAACGGTGTCTCATACTATATTTAATTGATTTATTGACTTTCAGTTTTCTTTTAGAAGGTTAGATTTTGAATATAATGTCCAAGTATTTTGTTTTTAATGTCTATAATGGCGTGTACTGATGAGAGAAAAGTCATACACGAATACATGATACATATTATTGAATTAACAAGATCACTTCTATTGCACTTAAAAGTAAAATATGACAAATTAGATTAGTATAATTAGAATTATACGCATTTCAAAATATTTTAAATTGTTAATGGGATTGGAAGATAAATTTTACATGGATATTAATGTTGCAAAGTACCGCGTTACACTTAAATATATTCAAGATGATGAGATGAGAATAAGAGAGAACAAAATACATGAAAGTACATGACCACATTTGCAGTCTACCTAAAATTACAAGATAACTGACAAAAGAAGAATAGAGACACTAACAGAGTGATAAACAGACTAAAAATGGGAACAAATCAAGAAGAAAACAATCAACACATTTTCATTCATCTGAACTCAAATTTTTCTTTACCTTTCCATGTTTCTCTTTCGCCTTCTCAGTTTTCACACCATCGCCATTCTGCTTGCTAACAGATCCCTCTTGAGCACTGCACATTTGAGACTTCAAACGCAACCCCAACTTCTTCGATACACTATCCCAAGTGCTAGAAGAACCTTTCACTTTACCCAACTTTTCGATTTCTTGCCTCATGTTCGAACACTCTTTCTCGAGCTCAGAGACTCTCATCCTCATGCTGTCCATACCAACTTTCAAGACTTGGTTTTCTCTTACGGCTGTGTTCCAGCCTCCATCGTTGGGCCCCATCATGCCGCTTCTCAATTGTCGTGAGCCATCGAGGTTGTCAGAAACTAGGAAGCATCCGGCAATCGAGGTTCTTAACTGTAGCTGTTCGAAGAAGAGAACTTGGACTATTACTCTTAAAGGCAGCCTCTCGTTTTGTGCTGCGTGGGTACATGCTTCCAAAGAAAGTTTTTGGCAGTCCATCAGCCTGCAGAGTTGTTCTCTGTCGGATTCTGCCAACCAAGGATGCGACTGCAAATGGGAAAACACTGATGAGATTAGAGGCATTTTACAAAATTTTGTAAGGTCAATATAATTGCAAGTAGGGCTGAAAATTTATTAAGAAAAGAACTACTAGGTATATTTAGCTCATTTTGTTTGTTACATTTATCGTTAGCTCAGCTCGAGTTTGTCTCGATAAATGTAAAAATAGCAAGCTACTAGAGCTCAGATTGACTAAAGTTTCAAGTTTGGTTCATTTAACATCAAACCAAGTTGAACACGATATCAAGTTCAAAATCAAAATCAAACCAAACTGATGTGTGGCTTTGTATGGAAGTATTTTGGTATTAAGGTTTTGGAGTTCTGGATTGACAATAAACGTCAAAACATGATTTGGATGAAAAGAAGAAATGTAGCACTTTCGGAAACATGTGAGCAAAATAGGTTTTGTTTTCTTGAGAATGTGATAATGGGTTGGATTTTGTTTTCAATATTGAGTGTTTGGGAAACATGTTATTGGGTGAGAATGTGTGTTTTTGAAATCTTGAGGTTTGAAAAATCGAAACACTGCAAATAGTGAGTTATTATGGATCCAAACAGAGTACGAGTGTTGTGTGACTATACTCGACTCATTTACATCACCCCCTAATTGCAAGAGTCTAAACAGAGTATTTGGTAATGTACCTTCAGATAAATGTCGATTGCACGATAAAGACCATCATCCAACGGCCGTGCATATTCGGGAACAGCAGCAGCAAGAGACTGAAACTTAGGGAGCTTCAGATTAACATCAGGGGCAACCTCTGCTAAGTATCCATCAATAAGTTTAGCTACCATTGTGATTGGTGTAAGTGACGGTGATCCCATTAGTTGGCCATCATCAAT
This sequence comes from Penstemon newberryi var. newberryi, assembly GCA_030819805.1. Taxonomy (NCBI): domain Eukaryota; kingdom Viridiplantae; phylum Streptophyta; class Magnoliopsida; order Lamiales; family Plantaginaceae; genus Penstemon; species Penstemon newberryi. The sequence continues at coordinate 17,641,511 of JAUALY010000007.1, forward strand.
CGAACCCGGGGATGCACCACCGACTACCTGATCCATGGCCAAGAAATGATCTAGAATTCTCTGCACACACTCCACATCATACAAAGTCTCCATAGAGTAAGAAAAATTCGGCATCAAGAGGTCCTCAAGAGTCGCCTGATCGAGCTGCATCCCTATCCTTTTCTCTAAGTTCGATACACAAGTGGAACTTGCTCGAAGAATCTTGGCTGTTCTTAGTAGACCAAATAGAAACTTAGTCGGAACAAGACCCTTTTGAATTGGAAGCAAGTGATCGATTTCTTCAAGTAGAAGCTTCTGATCCTCTTCTGAAAGAGCGGTTACGGACCCCACAGGAAGAAGGCGGTTGCTCGACTCAGTTGCTCGCCGGTTTAACCCGGGTAGGTATCTTTTTGCGTAAGAATTAACTGATCCCGCAATCATTTCTTGTTTTATTCCCCTAGATTCCATGGCAGAAATCAACCTTTTGTAAAGAGGTAAACTTAGAGTTGAGGCATCCTCATACCACCAATCGGAACTCGATTTTTTCGGTCTAGCTCCCGTGCTTATCCCGTTCCATAAAACACTTCCTCCGGGGCTCTGCATGGGCCCACCGTGCTCCATCATAGGCCAGCCAAATAAGTTCGGGTCCGTACATGCCTTGGAAGCCAAAGAATCTATGCATCTTTTTGGAATATGGAGTTGTTCGGAATAAGAGAGAACGTCATCACAGGTCTGAAGTGCTTTTAAAGAGTCTTTCCAATTTCGTAGAACCACTTGATTGAAAAAGATTTCAGTTTGAGAGATGAGATTGCCCTCTCCATACTCTTCGGTCATTTCAAGATGCTCGGAAGCACATCTAAGGTACACCACATTAGCAGCAGTGAGTTCGAGTTTAACCCCATAGCAAAATTTAGCTATGAGTTCAAAGGTTTTTGCTCCACCTGGAATGTCAGGAAGCTCAATGACGCATGATTCTTCTCCTTCAGATGCCTCTGCGATTAGTCTTTCCATAACCCCACTTCTTGAAAGTAATGGAAACTACAATAGAAAGATGTAAGTCTATTAATTATTAAGAGTGGAGTACATATAATTAAAAATGAATTGGTAAATTATAACATCCTTTCTAAGTTATTTAGAGATGTCAATTTAAATCAAAAGCATACCTTGTGAAGATGGAAGGACATTTCCCCAACTTCAACCACGACATCGCTTGGGAGACCAGTTGTACAGAACCTACATTTAAGGGAAGAGATTAATTTCAAATTTACTCTCTATGCATCTTAAAGCTAGCAAAAAAAGGGTGTTCATCACAAATCAAGTAAGTTAATAATTTATCGATTGCTTATATCTCAACGACCCCTTAGTTAAATTTAAATAGGACTCACACTTTATATGTGTTGTAGTCGATCCAAACGAAAAAGAAAGGAATACATATTTAGAATCCAAATTGCACCTCCTACATTATTACTTCAAAGGTTGATTGCTTTAAGAATCCCAATTAGTTCACATGCCTTATTCTCTGCAAATATTAATTCTTTCTCTTTCATGGTTCAAACAGAATGCTGAAAGCCCATTAGTTATCAACAGAAATCAATGGCTAGTGTCTTTTTAGCTATACTTAGATTTACAATTGTTGTGGATCTACCATAAACCCTTCATTTTCAAGTCAAATTGAGCAATAGTTACACAGTCACCTAATTTGAAACCCTAGAGAAATGAAATCAAGCTTTTGATACAAGAGAAATTCTAGTAATAACAAACCAACAAGTAAAATGAAAACATTAAAAAAAAGGGAGCTCAAGTAATAGTTATAAGGTTAAAGTTCAAGAATCAAAAAACTCACCATGCCTGTCCTTTCCTCTGAAATGCATCAGATTTAGATCCCAATTTCATACAAGCCATCTTTGCAATTTGAAAGAAGTTCACTAATACAACTTCAAAAAAGATTTAAGAATCCCTCCAATTAAGAATAATGCACTTCAAATTGGAGGGGCCAAAATTCATAAACCCAAATCTCAAAGGACCTCACAAAACCTTGGACTCTTACAAAAAAAACTTCCTTAAGAAAACCCAAATCAACAAAGTTCTCAGCAATTCTCACAGATCTTTCAGCAAACACATAAAGCTCATTCCTTTTGACAGAAACCCACGAAAATGTTGAACCCAATTCACATACATTCCAACAGAAAAATAGAACTGATTATATTAACATGCCAAAAAAACTCAAAAAACCCACAAATGTGAAGAAACCCAATTCAGAAAAAGTTTCCAGTTTTCTGATAAATAATTGCTGAATAAACTCCAAAAAAACCTACTCCTCTACAATACCCATAACACAACTGACCCAAAATCTCAGTCCAGAGCAGAATGGGTTGAAGATAATACTAAAAAAACTCGAATCAGACACCAAATTTGGTCAACCCCTCTCAAAATAAATGAAAACAAACAAAACTCTGACACGAACAACTACTACTACTATTTTCCTTAACCACCAGAAGATTCCAAAACTTAACCCTTTATGCCACATGAGACAGCAACGAAACCTCTTAATCTCATTAGAGGAAATCTTGAGTACGAACTAAGGAAAAAAACATGATTATTATATATATTAATGTGAGAAATAGTGAAAAGTAATTAATGACAGCTCTGAAATGCATGTGGGTCCACGCTTAAAACATACTCATTAGCAATAGCATAGAGATTCTTATTCTTAAAGCCGGAAAGAAACCCTTTGTAAAATTTATGCTATGGTTTTATAAATTATTAATTTGAGAAGGTTTTTATTTTTATTTTTTAAAGGTAAGTATTTGTTTTCATTTACTATTATTGATTACGATCTTTGAAAGTAACTGCCATCTGTTTTGGGTTTTGTCCAGCTAGACCATGTGGATGCATTGCTTTCTTCAACGATTTAATTCTTTATTGGGAATTTTGTAGTATATCTTTTTTTTTTTTGGTTACATCAAATGGTAGTAATTGAGCTACCACTCCGAGCCGGGTTGCTGTTTACGGAAAGCTCTCCCCAAGGAATTCTTTACAGTGGAGGGGGTCGAACCCTTGACCTCCCTGTGGTTCTAGCCAGCTTTTATCCACTAGACCAAACCCCTTTGGGTATTTTGTAGTATATCTGCGTGAAGTATAGATCCATAACTATGGCAAATGGTAAATTGTTCTTTTTTTTTTTTTTTTTAAATATGAATGATAGTGAAAAAGGGATATAAATAATATTAATTTTATTCTGAAGGTGTTCTAGTTCTAGATATGATTTACGTTCGACGAAGTACCATTCGATACAATAAAAATTCGAATATGAGTTTGTCACATTACAAAATATGAACGAATAGTAAATTGTATTAACACACCTCATGTTGTGTTATTTTAATATAAATATTGTAATATTTATCTGACCAAAACTCTTATGAATGCTTGAAATAGTTACTTTATTTTACAAATTCGATTATTATTGAATGTTCAACTCGTTTAAAAATATAATACATTGGAGATGAAACACATTAAATAGTAAGACATTTGAACTTACACATTTTAATCAAACTTAAAATATGTATTTCATAATTTTTAGACCAGACCCTTGCTCTGATAATATATTGTCCAACTCATCCAAAACTTAAAATGTTAGAGTAAAGACATTTAATGACTCTTCAAATTAAATGTAATACCACACTGGGGAATACTTATTATACTCAATCCACTAGTTGGTCCGAGCTGTACGTACACAGTTTAGTATATATATAAAAAAAATACCAAAAAATATTGATATATGTATATATATATATATATATATATATATCCTTTTGAGTTTATTTTTAAATTTACTAAGTTTACTATGTTAGTAAGCAATGATAAAAAGATTGGTTAACCGGTGAGCTTCATTATTAGGAATGATATTAGAGTATTTTGAAATATAACAAAGAATGTCATGCCGGTTATAAATATAATAGGTGTAAATATTAATTTTTAAAAAGAAATTTATGCTCGATATTTTATGAGTTATGACTTAAATTTGATATGAATTTAACCAAAAAAAATTTCCTCAAAAAAATAATAATGTCATTTCCCATATAAGACACATTCAATATTTTGTGAAAATGACTAGCCCTCACAAAATCACTTTTGGCAAAGGTTTTCCCATATAATATGTTAATATGTCTTGAAAGGGATATGATTAAATTTGAACTAAAATTTAAATACCTTTGAGAACAAAAAAACTAATCCCTCTGTTATTAAATATACGTCGTTTTGGTAAAAATAAATATAGTTAGAAAATCCAAGAGAGATTTAAATTCTTTTTTGAAAATTTTTCCTTTTCCCAATTGAAAATAGAGAGATATGGATATGGAAAGTATCAGATATTATGATTTATTTTCAAGGGTATTTATGTATCATAAATTTTTATTTTCCTAAAATTTAGATAATTAATAATTTTCTTAATTCTTGTGTAACAACCTTAAATAATATGTATTTAGGCATTAAAGGATTACAATCTAAAATATTCATATTTATGACAAATTAAGCGTCCTACCAAGGTTCCAATTAGTTTGTCATTGAAAATCAATTAATGTACCAAGAAAAAATATGGACAACCAATCAAATGATTAGTCTAGTAGAAGAGACTACAATGTAGCGAGTCCAAGTTTGAATTCCTGCGGAAAGAAAATCTCATATATTATGTCTGACGCGTCTGGAAAGAGATTAAAATTTAAAAAAAAAAAATCTGCATAATATAGTTTATAAATTGTTGAGAAGAACTTGTAATTAATTTGGCAGACCTTAGTAATTGCCGCCACCTAGCTCAGTGACCCAGTCAAACATTATTAATGCCTTCATTTTCATAATGTCAGCAATACAATTTTTCATAAATTAATAGGAGTAATATTTTAATGTCAACATGTCAGCTTCTTTTGCGGGAGAGGTTTTTTGGATATTGCAAACAGTAATTGTCTTTGGTTTCCTACCTTTTTTTTTTTTCTTTTCACAATTACAAGTAAATTAGTAAATTAATTCGATAGGATAAATTTTTTACCTAGATCATATTTAGTAAAAACATTAAACTCTTGAGAAGAAAAAAAAACAAATAGGCGACGGGATATCTAGTCATAAAATCCAGCCAATTCTCCTAGACTTAGTCTAGGACCAAAAAAAAAAAAAAAATAGGAATGTAATAATTTTTCGGAAAGACGAAAATTGAACATGTTATATTCAAATCTTTAATTAGTTAGGAGTAATTCATACAAAAAAAAAAAATTGGATTAAGTTGGAGCTCAGCTCAGCACATATTTGTGGTCCAATAATACAAATAGTATAACAATGGAATATTGTAACACAATCATTATTTTCTAACTCGCTAGTTATTTTTTTAATAAATTTTAAGTACTTTATAACATACTGCTTATAGTTGATTATTGGCAAAAAATATAAATAGAAGAAATAAAGATCAAATCCTAGTAAGAAAAACTAGTATTTTATATTTTTGTTCCGATTGAATAAATCGGATGAAAAGTTTAAAACCATACATGCCTGCCTTTCACGCAGCAGCGCCTCGAAATTAGCGCGCCGTTGATGAAAGCCGACCACGAGTCGCGACCATCCCACGCACACGCAATGATAGAATTAGAAATAGGATAAAAATATGTTAATGTCCCCACATGGCTTATGGCTCCATTTGATCCGCTTGGCTTGGCTTGGGTGAGCTGGATACTCATATGGTACAGTTTCTTATAATTTTAAATAATTTTATATTTGTAGTGGATAATGTTGATTAAGTGAGAGTAGGTTTAATTGGTGGTTCGTCATAATTTTGTAAGTATATATAATTAGGTATTTATATTTATAAATGGAGAAAACTAGATATATCAATTATTACATAAACAAAAGACAATGGGCTTGTTTGTTTGGCGTTTCCCAAAAAAAATTCGTGTTTGGAAAATGCCAAACAAACATGTTTTTACTTTCTGAAATAAAATTTTCATCCATTAATTTTCTCAAACTACTCTCTTAAAAGCCAAACAAACAACAATTTTCTTATCTCTAAACAAAATCTATACAAACTCTACTTTGATTTGACATAAAGTAACATATCTCTTACACAATTTATCTCACGTAACAAACATGATAAAGTCTTACACCTACAACCTAACTCTTCCAAAAAAAACCTACATTTACTTTATTTCTCAAAGCATTATCTCAAAACTCAAACAAACAACATTACGCAAATCGAGATTATTTGACAAACCTCCACTACTCTCCCAAACTACTTTCCCAATCGCCAAACAAATAGGCCCAATTTTGTCGCTTTCATTGATATTGATATAAGCTATTAATATAAGAACTTAATTATGTCTAAGAAAAACAATTGTGAATCCAGTAGGAGTATTCATGAGGTTCAATTTTTTTTTAAACGTCTCATTAATCAATAGAAATATTATGTCAGCTGAAAAGATGTATATTTAATATGTATTTAGAATGTCATGGATATTTTAATTTTTAAGAATGCACTAAAGTTTTTTTATTGGTTTGTTTCAATCAATTAATACTAAAAAATAATATTTCCAAAATATTTGAAACTCAAAAAAAAATAATGTATTAAATTGTTCTATAATTTCGTTTCGATTGACTAGAAAGTGAAAACTTTTCAATGTTTTTCATAGATAAGCGCCTACAAAAATTAATTCAAGTGTGTCAATCAAGTGGATTAAAGTGGCCCGGTTGTGAGAAATGTCAGAGAAGCTTTGTTAGGACTTGGGAGTAGGACGAGTTGGAATAAAAAAAGTGTATATTCATACTTGAGTCTAGTCGACCCATTAGCTTTGTTAGGACAAGTCAATGGAGGCAGATTTCAATCTGAATCCGATTCATATTCTGTCCGAATCTGATCCAATTAAGAATATTCGTAATTCATAATATATGGAGCGATTACAAATTTTGCCTAATCCGATCAGTTAGAGATTTGTACATGATATAAATTATATATTGTTTATATATTTTATATTTAAATCAAAATAAAGAAATAAAAATGAAAATATATCTTCAACTAAAATCTTTTAACTCCATTTAAAATTAATCCAGATGACATGAGACATACTAATGGATTGGCCTAGTGACTAATTGGATCATATCCACAAACATATTAATTTACACTATGTTATTCATATAAAAAAAAAATTTACTCAGCCGCTATTTTCCCTCATATCGTCCTCTACTTTCTGTCTTCTCCATTTTCTCAGTTGTGTTTTCTTCTTCTTTGTGCCACTTTCTCTCTTTTTTCTTTTCTTTATTTTGTTTTTGTTCATGTTCTAATATTTCTCATTTATATATCTTATTCAATCTTCTACAGTTTGAAAATAGTGAAACAAGTTCATCTTTATTTTTGTGATTCATAAGGTAGAATTTGCAAATGGTTTGGAGAAACAATGGAAGCAAAAATTTTTGTAGTTAAATGTGCAAAGGAATTCCGATCTTTGTGTCGGACATTGGATTTTTTCCGAATCTGAATTCGGCAGCACTCATGACAATCCTATAGGATCTTGGATCGGATCCGAATCTACTTTTTAATTTTCTTATTCGAATCTGGACTTGCGCTGATTCACTTCGAGTCCGACCCATTGACAGCCCTAGTTATTTTTTTTTGTAAATATTGACAGCCCTAGCTAGGATGAGCTAGATTAAAAGTATGTATAATCCATACTTGAGTTTATTCGATCCATTCCATTGTGGGTGACATTCTTAACTGCTTAATATATTATCTATTTAAATTGTTTTAAATTTCGCTACAAATTCTAGTGTAATACAATCACTTATTCACTTCATTTTGAAAAAATGAGTTGAACGGATTCAAAGTTGATCATGAATTGGACCTATTTGATAACCCAATTTGACGACATCAAATATACACCTTGGGTACACATTTTAAGATATAGTATAATAAATTAAATACTCTTATTATAAAAAAAATAACAATAAATTAACACTATACGCCTCTTCATGCTACGTACGTTATGCACATATTGTAAATCATTAAAATATGTTTAAATCACACATTCCAAGTTGAAATTTGAATCGTAGAAGTTCAAGGCAATAAATGACTCAATACTTAGTTTGCTTGCTTATAAAGTAAATATTGAAAACCCTTGTTTAATTTCAAACAACCAGTTGGCAAATAATGATAATGATAGTAATAATAACAATAAATAATGACAATTTGAATAGTTTATATGTACCACACGTAAGTATCTATTATTGGTCTATGTACGTTACCATAAAATGTTGAGGTGAGATTTGGCAGTGTTCTGTTCATTATATTGCAATATTGCATCATCAAAAAAACACACACAAAAAAAAAATAGAGTAATTAAATATACTAATGGCATAATAAATTCAAATTGTAATCGGAGTAGGTAATATAAATTAAATATTTATATTATTCGAATATTTTTAGTTAACACTGAATCCAAATCCAGGACTTATTTTATGCAAATGCATAATTAATTGAAAATGGGTTTATGTACAGTAGCGGCAAAATAGGTAAATTATTACAATTCACAAGGTATGGTTTGATCCAACATCTTTGGGCCCAAAAGTTTCAGAACGTGTTTCTGTCGTTCAATTTTCATTAGGCCCAATTAACAAGTGATGTGGAACGGTGAATTTAGCAGGCCTTTAAAGAGGAAGAACTTTTTAGTTTAGAACACACATTGGGCCTGTTTGTTTGGCGTTTGGGAAAGTAGTTTGGGAGAGTAGTGGAGGTTTGTGAAATAATCTTGATTTGCGCAATGTTGTTTGTTTGGGTTTTGAGAGAGTGGTTTGAGAAATAAAGTAGGTGTAGGTTTTTTTGGAAGAGTTGGGTTGTAGGTGTAAGATGTGTAAGATTTTATGTCAAATCATGTTTGTTATGTGAGATAAATTGTGTAAGAGATATGTTACTTTATGTCAAATCAAAGTAGAGTTTGTATAGGTTTTGTTTAGAGATAAGAAAATTGTTGTTTGTTTGGCTTTTGAGAGAGTAGTTTGAGAAAATTAATGGATGAAAAATTTATTTCGGAAAATAGAAAACATGTTTGTTTGGCATTTCCCAAACACGAAAAAATTCTGGGAAACGCCAAACAAACAGGCCCAAATAGTTTTCGTTAATAAGAGAAAAAGATTGTGATTCTTTAAATACAAAAATAAAAAAAATAAAAGGGAGAAAAAGAGTGGCACGTGGTCATTTTCTGATTTGTGTTTTTGTCTTAGGTCTGATTTTTTAGTTGGATGGTATAGTTATTACTTACTCCCTCCGGTTCATATTAGTTGACACATTTGCCAAATTTTTATGTTTCATATTAATTGGCACATTTGAGTTTCCAATGCAATTTTTTCTAATTTTGTCCTTCTCTTACATCTAGGTTGAGAAGCTCAAGAGTCACTAGGAAGGGTACTTTTGATATTTTACCATGTAAAAGTGATTAATCATGAGATTTCTTAATCTGTGTGAAAAGTAACAATGTGCCAATTAATATGAACCAGGGAGTATTATTAGTTGTTGAAGAGGTAATTGAGATATAAACAAACATATCATTATTATTACTAAATTTGAAATATAAATGTTGAGTATGTGATCAAGAAAAATCAGTACACAAAAAATATGTAAAATAAAGAAAAAGGATCAACAAATGTCTAAATCTAGAAGGGGAAAATGCTAGATACTCCCCTGTGTTATGCTAAACCTGCGAGAAACTACCTTGTGAAATTTTTATTGCGTCAAACTTCCTTGTATTTTTAAAAACCCTGCAAAAAACACAAAATTTGTAAAAAATAGGTCGTTTTGGATCGACATATTTCAAGAAATAATTTTAAAAATATATCACGTGAAGTTGTAGGGACCAACTTGAAGTATTTTAAAAATGGTTTCTTGAAATATGTTGATCCAAAACGACTTATTTTTTATAAATCGGGTGTTTTTTGCAGAGTTTTTGAAAACACAAGAAAGTTTGGCGCACTAAAAATTTCACAGGTTAATTTCTTACAGATTTAGCATAACACAGGGGAGTATTTTGCATTTATCCCAATCTAGAAAGGTGGCATGGGGTGGGGAGCTAAGGCCATGTCCAGTGAAGACCTCTAACACTTTTCCTCGTACTGTCCTTCCCCTATCCAGTCCTCTTTTCATAGTCATCTCCAATGATTCAATCTTTCTATTTTAATTAATTCAACTCTCATATTTCTTAATAATAATAATAATAACAATAATCTTAATAATAATAAAAAAATTTATAATAAATTTAACATTGACATTAATAAAAAGAAATTTTACATTGGAATTAATAATAAGAAATATAGCACTAGCATTAATAAATAAGAGATTTATTTGTTTACACAATACTACAATAATTAATAATCATATAAGGAAACACATGTATTTAATTGTTAGTGTTATATTGTTTCTAATCCATAAATCGCATTTATTTTCAATGTATTTAATTTCCATAAATCGTTTTTAATTACGTTATTCTAAATTAACACAAAATTAAAGTTAAATTCGCAAAATTTAAAATAATAGACAATTAAATTTTCTTACAATGTTATTAAATTTCAAACATTAATGTTAAGTTTATTAAATAACCCACCTAATATTTTAATTTAAAAAATGATCCAATTTTTGCTCTTGGGCTCCTCGAAGGGCCCAGGCGCACAGGCGCTACGCCTGGGCCCTTCCAGGAGCACAGTTGCAGCTCGCTGCCTGCGCATGTGCTCCTAGAAGTTCCAGGAGCACAAGAGCAAGAACACTAATCGAGAACGGGAAAGAAAAAAATATGACTCAGAAATTTCACCGGATCTTCTTGTTGTGATTCATTTGTTGAAGCCCTATGTGATGATTCCGGCTCCTCACGACCCCTTGCCTCATTATTTGGGTTGGAATTTGAATAATTTTGGAGATTTTGAGAATTTTGGGACATTTTGATAGAGGTTAGGGTGGCGGTCTCGCGGTGGTGGTGATGGTGATGGAGTTAGCTTGAAGAAGAAGATGGAGTTAGAAGATTCACTCAAATGGTGAAGAGAGTGGAGAAGAGAAAAAGAGAAGAAAGAGATAATTATAAGATTTTTTTTAAAAAAAAAGAGTGATTTACACTCAGACCCCCTCAGGTTTGGGCATATTATAAGAAATCCCCCGTTGTTTAAAAAATTACAGGGACACCCCCTCAGGTTTGGGCATATTACAAGAAACCCCTTACGGCATTAAAAACAGACGGAATTTGATGATGTCAGCAAAAAAATTTGATTTTCCAAATTTAACCCTGGCTAAATATACCCACATGGGGTGTCTATGTAATAATATTATACCACAGGGGGTGTCTATGTAATAATATTATACCACATGGAGTGTATTTGAAATATTACAATAACTTTAGGGAGTTACTTGTAGCCAACTGTCATATTTTTAAAAATGACCGTTGGATGTTACTGTTGGCCACATATTTTGTTATAAATAGCGGTCCAAATGTTTTATATTTTTTTTTTTTTGCATTTCATCCCACAAATTTGATAATGTCATCATCAAATTCAAGAGGTAGTGTACAATGCTTAAAATATAGATAATCAAAATATTCATGTGTAGGGTGTGTGAAGAATGCACCCATAATGGTTGCAGATGCACACCGAGATTTAAAGTTGTATTATCCCTACACGTGAACATTTTCATTTATAGTCAAAATATATGGCCGACAGTAACATCCATTGACCATATTTTAAAATATGACCATTGGCTATAAGTACCCCCATGAAATTTATAATGAAAATATATGGCCAACATTAACATCCATTGGTCATTTTTTAAAATATGACCGCTGGCTATAAGTAACTCCCTGAAGTTATTGTAATCTTTCAAATACACCCCCTGTGGTATAATAATATTACATAGACACCCCTTGTGGTATAATATTATTACATAGACACCCCCTGTGGGTATATTTAGCCAGGGGTAAATTTGAAAAATAAAAAAAAAAAAGAATTTGCTGGCGTCATCAAATTCAGTCTGTTTTTAACGCCGTAAAGGGTTTCTTGTAATATGCCAAAACCTGAGGGGGTGTCCCTGTAATTTTTTAAACAGCGAGGGGTTTCTTGTAATATACCAAAACCTGAGTAGGTCTGAGTGTAAATCACCCAAAAAAATTAAAACGGAAAAAGAGTTGGGCCATTTTAAAAAATACAACTTGTTGAAATGTCATTTTCATAAATTACTCTAAAATTTAATAAATGTTAAGATTTTTAATAAAAAATTATAATAATTTTTATTATAAAATAAATAATTAAAACAAAAAGGCAGGTGGTCGGCCACCTGTTCATAAATCGCGCCCATCGCCCCACCCCTCCACGAATAAGCAGGTGGTCGACCACCTGCACATAAACCGCAGTGGGTGGCCGATCACCTGCGCATGGACCGCGGTGGGTAGCTCGAATTTATATATTGAATTTAGTGTTAATGAGTTTGTTTTCATTAGATTTAAATTGAATATCATTAAATGATTTGATTTGATTTGATTTTTCAGAAGATTCTAATATCTAATATTATTTTGTGTGACATTAGAATAAAAATATTACTATAGTATCGACCTTTCACAATCATTTATTTCCCATGTTCCTACAACTTTTCAAAAAGTAAAAAGGTAAGCATAAAAGGAAAGTTTAAATTAATCATGATATACATCATACATGATACATCTGGTTTGCATTAAAGGTGAAAAAGATAAGACGAGCCATAGTCTTAACTCTTAAACACGGTTCTTGAGTCAGCTTAAAATGCTTTTGATTGGTAAAAGAGGACCCTCATTATATATATATCAATATTATTCAAAGGTTGTTTTCGAATATTACATTATGGTTGTTACAAGAGGATCCTCATTATTATATATATATATATCAATATATTAAGAATATACAAAGGTTGTTTTCGAATATTACATTAATGTTGTTTTAAAATATTATCTTCTATAAATTGCAAATTTTACCATCAATATATAAAGTCGTGAAAAAAACATGATATTCATGGATGTTTTGAAAACTTATATAGAACCCTCATATATTATTTTTATTGCAGAGAATTCATTTATGTTTTACAAAATATTGTAAACTTTTCCTTTTATCAGTAACATATAACTAGATGAATATCCACAATGGTGAAACTCAAAATCACAACTCTAAAATTTTAGAGCCTCAACCTAATTAGATATAACTATTATACCCGAGAACGTAAACAAATGAGCACTTACTAATACACGTATTTAAAATATATTTCATTTGTCTTCAAAGTTTACTCTTTTTTTTTTTTTTGGTACGCCATAAAACAATACTCTATTCTTAAAATAGAATTATTTTTATATAAAATAATGATTTGATAATACAAATTCTGTAACATTATTCTTAATGGTATAAATATCAAAATATTTAAAATTTACTCTCACCCAAAATTCCTAGCTAGAAAAAAAAAAAAATGAAACGGAGAGAATAGACATTAGGAAATATTTCTTGTCGTGTTGCGTTAAAAACTTTCCAAAACATTCTAATAATCTTAATTAATCTTTGTCCTTAAGCATGCTTTCTAAAGTAACACTGTTTTAATTCTTCATTAATCAGCTAGTGCTTTGGATGCTTCTCTTGCTTCTGTTTCTGTAGTATTGGGTCTCGAGCTTCTTCTCTTTCTTTGTATATTCAATGGCATGAACCAAACTTTACTAAACCCTTTTGAACAACATTTTCTCCATTCACCGAATCTTCCTTTCACTACTTGATGTTAATATTTTATTTCCTCATTAATCTGGAAATTATTTTAGGATTTGTTGTCTCTGGCAAGCTCTGCGTCTACAGTACCATTGTCTTTTTCTTGTCTTCTATCTGGTTCTTGAAATAAATTACTATATATTATCAAACGGCATTGCATGAGTGCAAAATGATTTATCGATTCTGAGCTGTCCTTTTTTTTCTTCCCCAAATCTGCAGATTTTTTGGGTACTGGTAAACACGTTTTTGGGGGGATTTTGGTTTTTATTTTATTTTTGTGAATTATATAAGGATGTAATTACATGCCATTTTCATGCTGGAGTACTTGAACTTGAGTTTTAAGTGATGAATCGCATGTATTGTTTGTGTTTACTTACAATGAGAATAGAATGTCTAGAAATTTACTCTCTTTTTACCATTTCTGAATGTTAAGTATCTAGAAATTTACCCTGTTTCACCAGCACTGTTGATTTTGGTGGATATTTACTATATTCATTCTCTATTGAGGATTTTACGATATGGGTTGTGTTGCATCAAGAATTGATCAAGAAGAAAGGGTTAGAGTTTGTAAAGAGAGGAAAAGGTTAATGAAACAGTTATTAAGATGTAGGCAAGAATTTGCTGATGCACAATTAGCTTACTTGAGATCATTGAAAAACACTGGTGCCACCCTTAGGCAATTTACCGAGTCTGAGTCATTAGAACTCGAGGAAACCGCTTCCGGTTTCGGATTCCCACCATCTCCTCCTCCCCCTTTGCCTCCATCACCTCCACCACCACCGCCACCACCACCACCGACTTTTAGCCCCGATTTAAGGAAGTTTGAGGATAAAGATAAACCACCTCAAGCTCAATCTTCTGTAGAGGAGATAATTGAAATCGATGAGGATAGTAGTAATACTCCTCCACCCCCAATTCCAAGTTCTTCTTGGGATTATTGGGACCCTTTTGCTTCTCCATCACCACTATGTGATAAAAGAAGCGAAACCGTAGAGCAAGCCGAGGAGGAGAATTGGGTAGATACCAACTCTGAATTTATAGAGGAGGATGAGGAGAGAGTTGAGGTTAATCTGCTTGAGACAAAGCAGGATATGGTTGAGGTTCTTGATGATAGTTCGTCGATGATGAGCTGGCACACGAAAGACATGACAGATGCTATGGTGCTTTGGAGAAGTAAAAAGAGTTTGACTAGTATTGTTGAGGACTTGGATGAATATTTCTTGAAAGCATCTAATGTTGTTAAGGATATTGCTGTTTTCATTGATATCGATGCTGGGGGCACTTTCACTTACCAGAATATCGAAGAGAATAAAAGTAACTACTACTTCTCCCCCTATTAGTGAGAGTCGAAGATTTTCATATTTTTGTTTATTCATTTATATTACTGCATCATTTATACAGGGAAGAGAAGCAACTCAGCAAAAGTTTTTAGTGCATTGACATGGAGTTGGTCATCTAGATCACTTCAATCCACTAGAGAAACGGGTGTTTTCTATGGACCAGATGAACCGTGTAAGCCTGGAGCTCATTGTATTACTCTTCAAAAACTATACTCAGAGGAGCAGAAACTCTACAAGAACGTTAGGGTACTGTGTTTTATATGTTTGGATTAATTCATGTACTTTTTTTCTTGTATGAATTTTGTGGTGACTTTCTTTACATTTTTTGAAATTCTTTTGATTAGGAGGATGAAATTGCCAAAGTGGAGCATGCAAGAAAATGTGTACTGCTTCAGAGACAAGAGGAAGAGCATGATTGGTCCAAGGCCGAGAAAACACGTTCAACTGTTGAAAGCTTGTTATCTTACATCTTATCTCTGCAAGAATCAATCAGAGAGTCTTATTCGACCATACTGAAGCTCATAAACGAGGAGCTGCATCCTCAGCTTATTACACTAGCTTCAGGGTAAGCAAACTCATAAAAAGAAACTATTTATGTTTGTTTCAAAGTCGTATTTCATTTATGCTAATAATATATTGCATTTTTTGAAATTGTTCGATGTTTGATTTTGGTTTTTTCCTTAATAAATTTGCTTCTAATATTGGCAGGCTGATGGACATGTGGAAAACAATGCATAACTGTCATCAAGTCCAGCATCATATATCTCAGCAGCTGAATCAGGTGACAGACCAGCAAAATATGGAACCAACTACTGAGTACCATAGGCAGGCTGCAGCTCAGCTGCAGACAGAGGTCACTTCTTGGTACCATAGCATTTGCAAAGTCATTAAATTTCAGCAGGAGTATGTAAAGGTCCTCTGCAAGTGGACCAAACTTACTGAATGCCTCAAGGATATTAACAATCCAAACAGTGGTAGCTCGTCAACAGTGCATTCACTCATTGAAAATTGGCTGCAAGCACTGGAGAAATTACCAGATAAGGTATACTTTGTCTATTTCTTCTTCCCTCAAATTCCCCACTCGATTTCCTTGTCATAATCTTAGAAGCATGTATTGGTGAAGTAGATTTCTTGAGCCCTACATTCTGCTCCCCAAGCATGTAAAGGCTAATGTTTGATCGCGGTCCTTACATCAACAATAAACTTGGGAAAAAAATGCACTTTATCCCCTTGCCATTGAGCTATTTTTCACTTTACCACTAACCGTTTGCATTTGCACTTGCCCTACCAGATTGTTGCAATTCACTAGGCTTGGCCGTTGAGTGAGGCTGTTAGGGATTTGAATGTGAAACAGTTGAAGGTCTAGAAAGTGCAATACCGTCAAAATGTTAAAGGGGTAAAGTGCGATCTTTTCTTGCATGATAATAAGTATTCAATTCAATTATCATAGGGAGATGTGTCCATCGCCAAATGCCAAATGTTGTGAACTGCAACGATTCAAAAAGTTGAGGAGACAAATTGAACATTCATAACGGTTAGCCTATAAGGCAAAGTGTGATTTTCCCATAAAACTTATGACTCAGTCTCATAGGATAGAATAATCATTTGACAGCTCACTATCTACGTGCATTTCTCTTCATTTCTAGGAGTACAAAATCAGAATTATGCATTGATTTGTTCACTTTAATCATTATTCCGCATATTTTGTCTGCAGATGGTATCCGAGGCCATTAATTGTCTACTGTCCTCAGTTCACGCCATTGTCTTGCAGCAGCAAGAAGAGTGCAATATGCATAAAAAGTCTGATAAGCTTGGAAGGAAATTGGAGAAGGAGCTCACACTTCTTTCAGATGTGGAGATGAAGTTCGCAGGGAGCTTTTCTCTTGAGGATGCAAATTCAGTCTCGACTTCAAAGCATCCTTTATTGATGAGGCGTGCCAAAGTCGAAGCTTTAAAGAGATTAGTGGATGATGAAAAGGCCAAATATGTGAATTCTGTTAAGTTGACCAGAACCGCGATTGTTAGCAACCTACAAACAAACCTCCCCAAGGTATTTCAAGCACTAATGGTGTATTCAAATGCTTATGTCCAAAGTTTTGAAGCAATTCTTTGTACTGCCACAACATCAGAACACGAAGATATGCAAACTACAACTTATGGAATTTAAGGGGGCAGTTTTTGAACTTTGAACAAGCAATATAGGAGTATTGATGTATATTCTTCTGTTTTGAATTCTAACCCTTGTACTTGGGAATATGAAATCAAATTAACCTACTCTGAGGAAATGCTAGAGGCCTGTGTGCTCAGCCATATGGAATGAAGATATCCCATTTTTTTTGTAAAATGAGCATAATAATATATAAGTAATGGCCGTCAGTTTGACTCTTTACCCTGGTAAAGACTACTTATCCCCATTGAAGATTGTAAAAAGCAAAGGAAATATATGGAGAGTGCAATGGATACTTGTCGCCACTATCCAATTGCTCCCAGAAAGTAAACTATTCAAGATTCGAGTTGAGTTCTATTGATAAAAGTTAGTTTGAGCCAGATTCATAATATATTAGAACACACCATAGTTGTTTGAGGCGCAAGGCGAGGCGAGGCGAGGCGAGGCGACGAAGGCGAGCCTTGCCTCAAGGCGAGGCGATGCAAAAAGCGAGGGCTTTTTGGGGATAAGGCGCTTGTATATGAATTTTTCAGTATATATCAAATTATCAACAATAATTATAAAATTCAAGATTTTTAAAGACAGTATAATAAATATATTTATCATGCAACATCGGACACACCACGTGACATTTATCCTGATAACTTTTGTTAAGCTCGTTTCGATAAGCTAAAATGACAACAATATATATAAATAGCAACCTCATGGACTTAATTTGAGTTCAGCTTTATTAAATTTCATATGAGTTTACCTCTTCTTAAGCATAATTTCAAATTCGATAAAAAAATTCAAACCAAACACTTGAACAAAATGTTGTTTGGCTTTACACAACTTATTTACACTCCTAGTTTCATACGCAATCTTTACCCAAAAAAACTTAGACTAGTAGCTGAAGATCTTTATTTTTTTTTGATCCACTAGACTGTTTATATACAGCTCGGACCGAAGAGTGCAAAGGGTATAGGTCCTCCCCAGTGTGGTGTCTCCAGTAGGATTCGAACTTGAGTCTCGCCTCTGGGGGTCGCAAGTCACTACCACTTGGCCCAACCACCTTGGGTTGAAGATCTTTATTATTATAGGAAAATTATGAAACAATTGTACTTTGTTACATACACATGGCATTTTCAGTACCGGCAAATTAAACCAAAAATGACCTACTTTGTTCATTACCTGCTGCAAGCTAGGCCACAGAAGATGTCAACATTTGTCTCACTTTCAATATTCATCTATTCCCTGATCGGCCTGTGAGGATAACTGCTGCCATGTTTCACCTGTGCTTCTCAGGGTTCTTCAGATTATATCCAAATTAAATTCAAATTCAAGAAAGAGCATCTTCATGTTATGAGCCCGAGTAAATATCTAATGGATACAGCTTCTCTACATTTGATGATCATTATCCCAATAATGTTCTTGAGAGCTATTTTCGAGTTGATGGTACCCGTTTCCTGCCAATCTGCTCATTTCAGCAAGACCTGAAATGCAAAACAACAACCTGGAGATCAGCCAAGGAAACTCAAAACATGCTTCTAAAATAAAAGCAATTCTTCACCATAGTCTTTCTCGTCCCTTATAAGATCGAAAGTAGAAACAAATTGTCCAATATTTAAAGTTTTCACTAATAATGTAATATTTCTCAATCAAAAAAACATTAGCCATTAGGTCTCTCATGAGATTGTCATCATGTAGTCATATTATGACCAGTTTCTTCAGATTCATTTTTGACTTGTTAGATGGCCAAACTCAACGATAAATTTGAACACACACCTTCAATGACTCTGTAGAAAGCTGACCACCATCCATATCTTGGAACCTCAAATTGATCAAGTGTCTCCTCAATGACTTTGTTATGTTTTCTGGACAAAACCTCCTGCAGAGTTACAACTGCATCCTTTGTTTTGTTAATGATATTGTTATCATCTTCAGATTCAACTTCAAGGTCCTTTATCGAAGAGGTGAGATTCGCTACAAGAGCAAACTGTGTTGCTGCATTCCAGTGAGAAGATAAAAGCCATCTCATTTCCTCACCAATGTGCACTCCCTGTTCCTTTTTGAACCTATACTCGTTTACTTTTCTTACCACTAAGCTTCGCAAGTACTCAGCATTTGCAGCTCCTGTACTCTGAACCATCATAGAAAACGCACTTTCTTCCCTTTGAAGAAGGTTTTCTGGGGTATCATACTCAATTACCTGTAAACAAAGATTAATTTCAAGTCCACCAGTTCTCGTTCACCAAGCAGAGATAACTCTAACTGGACAAAAAGTTATACTAGTGTCTCAAACGTACCTGTCCAGAATCGAGAAGAAGGATTTGGTCACTGTCGATGATAGTATTCAGCCGATGAGCAATGGTGAGCATAGTGCAATATTTAAATTCTTCTCGAATTGTTTTCTGTATAAGTGCATCAGTCCTAACATCAACAGCTGCTGTTGCTTCATCAAGAACAAGGATCTTTGATCTCCGAAGTAATGCTCTAGCAAGACTTAATAATTGTCTTTGCCCAATACTAAAGTTTTCACCTCCTTCAAATACCTTTAGACATCCCAAAGGCAAGCAACAAGTTATTTTTCAGTATTTGAAGAATTAAATTGGGGGGTTCTCCCTCTCTCTAATTTTTTTTTTCTCTTCATATTATTCATGCTAAGACCTCAACCTGAAGACGAAGTAGAATCTATATTTTTACCTCGGCATCCAAACCAAGAGCACTTCTCCTGATCACCTCTTTTAAGTGTGCCCGTTCCAAAACCTCCCAGAGGTCTGGGTCGTTATGTTCTCCAAAAGGATCAAGATTGAATCGAACAGTACCTAAGTAGACAAATATAGAGAATTATAAGGTGACACATATTTAATACTCTCGACCTTCAATACCTTTTAACACATACACTTCACTAGTCACCACAATCATTTTCAGAAATATAAAATATAAAATAATCAGTACATTCTCGTGAACACCTGCTTAAGACTATATTGTACCATTTTGTTTTTTCATATAAGAAATAAACTGAGAGCAGCAAAATTTGATCTCAGAACCGAAAAAGCCCATATATTCGATTGTGCCATCTTTCCTTCATCAATCAAGGATTAAGAATATTTTCACCTGCATGTTGTGCTACTGATATAGATTATGAACTTCAACCTAACGAAAGCAGCAATTAGATAAAGAACCATCCAGGGAAACACAGGGCTACCATTTGATGATTTACCGACAAACAATCATCATTTCACTTATCATCATGTAGCTACTAATACTTTCAGATTGACAAATTTCTAAGAAACCAAGGATTATATGTACCTGAGAAAAGAACAGGAGACTGTGGTATGATACTTAAAACTTTACGTAGATCTGTTAATCCAAATTTTGCAATGTCAAAACCATCGATCAAGATTCTTCCTCTTTCAAGTTCCACAATCCTGAATAAAGCATTCAGCATGCTCGATTTACCAGCACCTGTCCTTCCAACTATCCCAACCTTCTGGTCTGGAGAGATGACAAAGGACAAACCCCTTAGGACTGGAGGAAGTCCAGGCCTGTATCGTAAGAAAACATCTTCGAATTTGATCAATCCAGATACCGGCCATCCAGGTGGTGGCCGGTTTCCTTGAATGACATCCGGTGCCTCAGATGGCAAATCTATATAAGTGCCTACACGCTCAACTGCATTTAAGCTATTTTCCGCTCGGCTAGCTTGTCTCAGGACATTACTCATCAAATTTGTAATATTTAAGGAATAACTAAGGAGCAGACCCATAGTAGATGCAAATGCCACCTGATTATCTGTTCTGTCATTCTGCATAACAGCAAAGGCTGCTATCAACCAAATCATGATAGCTCCCAGGGTTTCCAGCCTTATGGTAAGCCAGCGATTTGAACTTATATTTGCCAGAGTAAATCTAGCATTATTGTCCATTGACTTGCCGTTAATACTGGCCATCCTGTCGTATGCTTTATATGCCCGAATTGTTGACAGCCCATTCAATGCTTCTCCAAACTGCGCATATACAGGGGACCTTGTGATGGAATCCAGACGTTTTACTTCTCGGGATGTGCTCTGTGGTGGATTTTGGAATGAAAAGAGTGTTAATCATGACCTTTCAGATACGTCATATTCTTCAAAATAATTAGCACTACTTATGATAATAGATGCTATTTATAAACAATAATTAAGACATAAGATATGGGAGAACGGTACATGTTCAATAGCCCCTGGTTTTATGATTTTGAACTTGCATAAAAAGCAACAAACTGCTGCTACACTTAAGTTAAACATACAAATGAATTACTTTCCTTTCGACCAAGAGGGGGTGAACGTCATGCGAGGTAAAAACTTCTGTGCGAATAATAAAGTGATAACAAGCAGACTGATTTTACGCAGACTGATTTTATAAATATGTAATGCAAAAATATGTTTCTCTCCTGGTTTATCGTAATCCTCTCTCTTGGAGTAATTAAAATTTAATTTCGCATGCTTTAGTACTTGATTCTGCTTCTTTTTCAAGTTTTATCAAAGCCAAACTCATGTCTTCTTAAGGTCAAGCAAATAAATGAGGTGTAATCCAAATGTTTCCTGTACTGGTTAATGCAAGGTACCTAGGTAAGTAAAAGAGAAGAATATCTAGAGAGAGAGAGAGAGCAACCTGATAATAAAGATATGCTGCGTAAAATATGATGAGAAGGGGCATTATGGCCCATAGAGATATAGTGCTAACGATTCCTATGAGCACAAAAGTTGAGAGCAACTGCCACAGTTGACTTAGAAACATATTGACAAAATTAGCGACATTTCGGTCAATATCCCCAATATCCTTTGCAAATCTATTGATTACCCGTCCTTTTGGATTAGTATGGAAGAATACCATCGGAGCTCTGAGTATAGAACATAGCATTGAATCATGAAGCCTTTTAGCAGCATTAAGATTTGATGTGATCAGCCAAAATGAATTTGTAAACGTCACTAGCACCTGCATACAATGTCATTTATTAACTCTTCTGGACGCTGTAATAGTGATCTTCAAAGGGAAATTCTATAAATAGATTCAGCGCTTTGTTTTTGTCTAAGGAAAAGGACTCCGGCCACGCAAAAGATAGATAGATATATATAACAACATAAAATCTTTCAAGTAGTATAATAATTGAATATTAACCGCAACAGTCTCAAAGGATAAACTAAAAAATATAAAATAAATAAATTAACTGAGATCTCATGCCATATTTGAGTTGGACAAATACCTGACCAACGGACAATATTGCATAAACAAGAATATAGAAACCAGGACCATAACTCTTCGAAGTGCTCTGCTTGGTCCAAACACTCAACCATGTACTACTCGAAACTCGCAGAACTTCAGTTAATAAATAACATGTAAACAATATCATCACGGCCCACAAGCCTCCTAGAGCATTCTTGTACCTGAGAAAGTTGCATTTTGGAAGAACAAGATCAATAATGCCAAATTATCATCACGATAGTAGTAGTACAAGCGTATCTTGTAAATTATGCCAAATTATAAAATATGATAAGTTTGAAAGGTATTGGAAATTGTCTAAATCTATCATCTTTAAAGACAGGATTGAGACATTGAGTATAGTTATCACCTCATCAAGACTTTCCAGCTGACAATCCCTGTCTCCCGCTCTTCCTTCCTAATAAGTACTGATCTTCCTTGTTTGCGTTTGTTAGTTGAGTTTGCTTCTTTTGGCACCTCATGTAGATCCGGAGCAGAAGGAAGCATTGAAGATTCTCGGGAAAAATTCACTTCGTTTTCCTGTATATGTTCTTCCATTTTCCCTGCATTTTCCATTAACTTCTTGAATAGTATACCATTCTTGGAAAGCTCATCAAAGGTGCCCTCCTCCTTCACTGTACCATCTGAGACCAAAATTATTCTATCAACATGGGGAAGAAAATGTAATTGATTCGTGACGAGCACTCTCGTTTTTCCTCCCAATGCTTCCTTAATGCAACTATTGAAAACCTGGATTGAAGTAATTAATCAAAATGAGGAAAACTTTTGTACAATATTCTTAGACAAAACATTGGCAACATTAGGGCCAAATAGAAGAAATTGAATGATAGTGAGATACTAATCATATTGGTGAATGGAAGGCAAAGATTTCATACATATATGGCTAAAATCAACACTTAATCTAGCCTTTTCGAGAAGAAAAAAGCATTCCGTTTTGCACTTTATTAGGGCTTTAATCCAAATTAATTTGTCACATTTATGTGATTTATGGTGCACCCGGCAGGGTTCAATATCTTCTAAACCACCTTCACAAAATGCTTCTTATTTTTAGATTGCACACAATGGCCACACTTAAAATAAAAACCTGTCGAGCAACATGTGCGTCTAGAGCGCTTAATGGATCATCAAATATGTAAACATCAGAGTTAGAGTACACGGCCCTAGCCATGGAAACTCGTTGCTTTTGTCCCCCACTAATGTTTACTCCTCTTTCACCAATCTCTGTAAGATCACGACCCTGAGAAAATCGCAATAGAATGATGAGTTCATGTCAAAGATGTTATAGAATAACAAATGCACCAAACAGTTGATAATAAAAACTGAAATCCAATAAGATACTTAACAGGAAGCAATTCAAGGTCATGGTGTAATGCAGTCACATTTACTGCCTTCAAATATCTTGTCGGTTCAAAGCTAGATCCAAATAATATATTTTCACGAACCTGTAAAAGAGACTTTTCAGGTAAACATTGCACTATAACTGACCCAAACCACAATCTTTTTCAATAACAGATTTCCAAAGTATGCTTGTATCCTGATAGTGATGAACAGGCTCGTGGAAGTGAACTTCTACAACCAATTAGAAATAAAAATGAATTAAGACTAGGACATTATGAAGCTCACAGTAGCATTAAAAATCCAAGATATCTGAGGAACATAAGCAACAGATCCTCTGATTATGACACTAGAATTTCCTAGAGGAGGAAGCTCCCCAAGAATGGCCGACACTAGTGAGGTTTTTCCTTCTCCGGTGCCACCAACAACTGCCACTAAGCTGCCAACCGGTATCTCCAAATTTATATTGGATAGTGTGGGTCTTACAGCCTGTAAAAGTGACAATTCAAAACTTTAAAATGCGTATATAATCATTTCAACTGCAAGAGAGTTAACAACAATATGAGATAATAGTATACCAGTCTCCAGACACTTGTGAACGGATAGAACTCAGCATCATAAATTTATAATGTTTTTGGTTATAGACAAGACTATAAATAACAAAAAACAAGAGAATGGGTAGCTGTGGAAAGATGATAAAGAATGACCTTAGAATCCCAAGAAAAGTATCCACCCTTGATTGAGATGGCAGGAAGCCTTTTTTCAAGAGGTGGGTTAGGTACTAAAATTCTCTCTTCAGCAAGAAACAATTCTTCTAGTCGCTGTAGTGATACATTTGCATTAACAACCTGAAAATATAGGTCAGTGTCAGGACTTTTTTGAAAAATGTGACAACGTTAGTACCATAATTTTTTTACATCTATACCAATTTTACGACTGTGCACTTAATCAAATATTGTTATATTTGTTCACCAACAGTGAAGATGGCTGACTATAAGTACATAATAAATGCAAGAAATCTGATTTATGACATTTTGGTAGCAAGATTGGCTATAAAAATTGTTTTCTGTTCAGTTGTTAGGAAATAAATTTATTGATATAAGGAAAGAGATAACTGAATTATCAAGAATTATTCCATAATTTAGTCATATATGGTTCATCTCTATCCATAATAAATAGCATTCATCAAAATTTCAGAAGTGCAGTTTCATATGTATCTATTATGGTTGCAACAATGCACATGACATCTCAAATCAAGTATGGATACTAGGAAAAAATTAGATCTGCTTATCCAAATGAACATGAACATACGAGCCAATCCTGTGACTATGGAATAAATTACGTACTAGAAATTTAAGTCAAATAAGAACACACCTGAGTAATCAAATTAGGAAGCATATTCAGGGGATTTCTCAGAACAGTAAATAAGGACATTGATGTAAAAGCTCTGGAAGGTGTCAAATCATGTCCTAACAATGTGAACATCCCAAATGATACCACTGTCACAAGAACTGGGGTGCTGTTTAATATGAAAGTGTTACACTGCAAAAGTACACAATTGATATATCACAAGGTCAGCTTTGGTAAGAGTTCAATAAACAAGAACTCATTGTCAGCCAATATCCATTCACATCAATGAACTAATTCTAAGCATGAGAACTCATCTGAAAAATATTAAAATAATTATTACATTATTGGTGTTTTTCACTGAAAATGCAACATTTAACTATTTCTCATAATATTCAAAATATGAGGAGAAATGAAAATATTATATTCATCACATTGTCAATCATTAAAGCAATTTATCACAGACTGATATAATCAATTCAGATACTTATAGTTATCTATTCGAGTAGCTTATTCTTCTGTTGAAGGAAAAATATGCTCTAAAGGTTCTACACAGAAAGATCATGTATGCCAAACTTGTGGACATGAAAAACTAAAGCCAGTTCCTGATCTTTTGGCATAGTACTAGAAAAAAGTTATTGTCTACTGAATAGAGGGACAATACAATTGATGCATTTATAATTGTAGTTCTGATAATAATGCAGCTTGGCCATTTGCATGTTGTTATGCTTTTAACTAACAAGTTCATAAACCATGAATTCTAAATAAGTCCAAATAATGACATACCGCTGAGAGTAATTGCGCTTTCCTGAACCACAACAGTTCATCATTCCTTATAAGTTGAATTTTTGATTCAAAACTCTTTTCCCATGCATAACATCTGTTGTCCATCAAGCAAAAGCCAAATTGATTACCATCGACCTCATAAGAGGCAGTTAAAAAGAATGGTCATGACTATCAAGGTATTGCATACTTCACAGTATCCATAGCAGCCAAAATCTCATTCATTAAGCCCACTCTCTTGTCAGTATGTAGCAGTCCCTCCTTGGATAGTCTTTGCATCTTGCTAATGATAAAAGTCTGTTCACCCAAGATAAATAATATATGTAAGTGTTATACAAGTACAGACTATCCAATAACTGTAGTCTGAGATATAAGGAAAAAACGAAAAACAATCATTTAACTAAAACTTTATGAAAAAGAAAACTAAAACCAGAAAACAAGGAAGATGATTTGAAAACATAAGCATGGTCTGGGAATACATTACTATAAATGAAATATACATTCAGTAATAGGAAGTAAAAAGGAAATAAGTTACCTGGAGAGGGAACAATAGAACTAACATAAGAGAACCAAGAAGTGAAGCTACACCTAGTTGCTGGTAGAGAAGAACCATGGCCATGATTATGCGAAACGGTGATGACCATAAACCATGAAGCTGTGGGCATATTTGCTAACAATAAAAGGAATAAGTTAAAGATGGACTTTCTTTGCTGATCAAAGAGAAAAAAGTAACCTATGATAGCCTAAATCATAAAATCTATTAAGAAAAGCATAAAAATCTTCAAAAGTTTTAACATTAATAATAATGAATTTATTATACTCTTGTAATTCAGACTAACAAAAAAAAAATGTATAGTTTGTGCATACTTGAAGCGCATTAGCATCTGTTGTCATCATATTTGTTATTTTTCCAGATAGAAACTCTTTACGACTGTCATGTGTTAGCCGTAAGGATTTGCGGAAAATAGCAGCCACCTACAAGTAACAATAAATGAATGGTGAATCGATAAGTAAGGAGGATGTTAGCAACAAGGCCACAGAGAAATTATTAACACTGAGTACATGTCTTCTAATAAATCACTTTGACCTCCATATACGACAACAAACTTAAAGGCTTGGCATAATTTATCATTATTCATCTCTTTGAAGACTTCCAATTCACTTAATCATGCTGCAACACAAATGAGATTCTATGCAACCAAAATGAATTCACTTAATCATAGACAGACTCATGTTACCAGTTTGGTATTTTTTATATCCAAAGTGAAACAAGTCTTCTCAGACATGCAATCCTTAATTGCACATCACACAAACTACAAAAGTGCAATATGGCACAACCAAGAACCAAGAACCAAAGTTTCACAATCTTGATCCTTGGACGACAAGATGGTCTGCAACACATATATTAGAGCCCAAACCTGGGGTAAGGGTTAAAATTGTCAATAAATATGATAAATCAAGACTCGTCTGTACATCCCCAAACCTAGCTCAAACATCATGAAAGAGATCCAATTCAACAGGAAACCGAAAAAAATAAAAAAAAATAAAGAGCTCTAGTTAATCAACTAACATGACTTTTGCTCAATTGAAAAGGATTGCTTTCCATTTTTTAATTGTTTGCTGATATGCTGAACCATCTAAACATTTGCGCAGCTATTTGCTTCCAAGCAGAGACAACATATAATTACGAAATAAAATATGGTACATATATATAAAAGTCTTCTGGAGTTGTGCGGAGATAATGCATGCTTGAATTTCTGTCGCAGACCAGAGCACTTTTCAGTTACAATAATACATAGAAGGACATATAGTTCGATACAATTCAGAAAAAGAAAATGGTCTACTCAGCCACTGATGCAACAAATGGAACACAAGAGGATTGCATGTAGAGTAAGATTTCTGAGCAAAATATTCATTCAAACTTTCAAAATATTACTCCCTCCATCCTTTAATTTTGCTCCTATTTCTTTTTTGGGATGTCCCAAAATAACACTCCCTTCCCTTAAATAAAATTATTTTTCTCAAAATTACCCTCTCACTTAAAGTAATGATTTGACACCACTAACTCTCCATCACTACTTTGTTAAGAGTTATAGTGGTATTAGAATTCTACTTAGATTATTATTGTCATTGTAATAGAAGGCTAGTATAAATATAAGCAGTTAGTCATTTACGTGACTAATACAAATTCTCCTAAACCTTATGTTATGATCCAGTTACTCATAAGTTTTACACTAGTTCAGACGTCACCTTCTTTGAGTCTATACCATACTTCTCTAATTCATATCCTTATACGGACATCCAAGACACACTCCCAGTTTGCATTCCCTTTTCATCACCAGATTCTACCTCCAATACACAGGTTGATCGTTTGTCACGCCCTGACTTGAAAGTATATGTTCGTCGTACTACGCCAACGGTTCCTCGTGTCTCGCAGCCTCTTTCCACTAGTTCTCCGTCTACAAATCCTGACTCAACTACATCGGACGTGGATATTCCTGTTGCACTACGAAAGGTAAACGAACTTGCACTTTACACCCGATTTCTAACTTTGTGTCATATGATCATTTATCACCTTCCTATTTTTCCTTTTTTTCATCCCTTGACTCCGTTTCAATTCCTAAGTCTGTTCCTGAAGCCATATCTCATCCTGGTTGGAAAGCTGCCATGGATGAAGAGATGCATGCTCTGCTGCAAAATGGTACTTGGAAACTTGTTTATCTTCCTCCGGGAAAGTCATGTGTTGGTTGTAAATGGGACTATACGGTAGTCAACCCAGATGGCATTGTTGAACGTTTGAAAGCTCGACTGGTTGCTAAAGGTTATACACAAGTTTATGGTTTGGATTACTCTGATACTTTTTCTCCTGTTGCTAAAATGGCATCTGTACGATTGTTACTATCTTTGGCTGCATCGTTTTCTTGGTCTTTACATCAGCTGGATGTCAAGAATGCTTTTCTACATGGTGACTTGACTGAAGAAGTATACATGGAGCAACCTCTTGGTTATGTTGCTTAGGGGGAGTCTAAGTTGTTTTGTCGTCTTCAAAAATCACTATATGGATTGAAACAATCTCCTCGAGCATGGTTTAGTCGTTTTACTAATGTTATTACCAACTTTGGTATGAAGCAGTGCCAATTTGATCACTCAGTTTTCTATCGACACACCAGTGTTGGTAAAGTATTTCTTCTAGTTTATGTTGATGACATAGTGATTACCGGAAATGACAATGAAGGAATTAAGAAGTTAATATTGTTTCTACAGTCACAGTTTCAGACCAAGGATCTGGGAAATTTGAGGTACTTTCTTGGTATTGAAGTAGCACGATCACATAAGGGCATTACACTTTGTCAAAGAAAGTACACTCTTGATTTATTGTCTGAAACAGGGTTGTTGGGAGCAAAACCTGCAGAGTCACCTATGGATGTTAATGTGAAGCTGGTAGCAGATCAAGGTGATTTATTGGATAATCCTGAACAATATAGACGGTTGGTTGGTAAGTTAAATTATTTAACTGTTACTCGACCAGACATCTCATTTGCAGTTAGTGTTGTTAGTCAGTTCCTTAACTCACCTCGTACTGCACACTGGGATGCTGTAATTCGAATTTTGAAGTATTTGAAGAGTTCTCCTGGTATGGGGTTGCTATACAGAAACCATAAAAATCTTAGAGTTGTGGGTTATACTGATGCTGATTATGTTGGATCTAGATCAGATGGAAGGTCTACTACAGGATATTGTGTTTTTGTTGGAGGTAATTTGGTCTCATGGAAGAGCAAGAAACAAAATCTTGTGTCCAGATCAAGTGCAGAGTCTGAATATAGAGCCATGGCGTATACATCATGTGAGTTGATATGGGTGAAGAACTTGTTACGAGAACTTGGATTTGGGCATACTCTTCCCATGTATTTGATATGTGATAATGAGGCAACAATTCATGTGATAATGAGGCAACAATTCACATTGCTAATAATCCTGTTTTTCATGAACGAACAAAGCATATTGAGGTGGATTGCCACTTTGTACGGGAGAAAATCATAGATCGTACTATTAGTACCTCACATGTTAAATCCAATGATCAATTGGCAGATATGTTTACAAAAGCGTTGAGTGGGCCAAGGGTCAAATATATTTGTAACAAGCTTGGAACGTATGATATATACTCTCCAGCTTGAGGGGGAGTGTTAAGAGTTATAGTGGTATTAGAATTCTACTTAGATTATTACCGTCATTGTAATAGAAGGCTAGTATAAATATCAGCAGTTAGTCATTTACGTGGCTAACACAAATTCTCCTAAACCTTATGTTCTTAACTTTCTATCAATTCTATTAACATACTTTTATGGACACAAATGTAAAAATACCTAAAACCTAAACTTTTTCAGCTCTTACCTAAACTCCATGCCAAAACCCACGGAGCAAAAAAAAGAGGACGGAGGGAGTATGATATGATAAATGTCAAATGATTCACTAAAGCCAAGAATAAAGAAGACAACCACGTGCGCGCGCACACACACACACACACACACACATATATATATATATGAAAATTAAATCATTAGAATTACCAGAGTAGATCCTAGCCTGAAACCAACACGCCTGACATTCTGAAAGTAATGTGACTCGCAAAGCACTCCAAGTGACTGAAATCGATAGTTTTACATCATTAACTTAACAGCGATCCAATAATGTCAATTAATTAGCAAAAGGTCCAACTAAAATAGCAAGTAAAATAATCTTTGACTCTTATGAATATCTGCAAGTTTTGCTTTCACTAATGGTGAATGGTAGCTTGTCTCAACTATCTAACATTGGAACTGCCATTTGAATTATTTATCAAATTAAAAATTTCTGACAAAAAAATATTTACTAGTTGAATATTCCTCTATGTAAAATATATATGAGAAAGAGTAAGAGATTCTACAGTGAATGCCTTTTTTATTTCCTTAAACAAACTCTTGGATTTTCATCAATTAGAACTTCGCTTCAATTCAGTCTTCCTCGAGAAACCTACTCCGTTATTTTTCCTTATCAGTAGGCGTGTTTTTTTGCCTTTATCATCGTGTCCTTAGAAGACTAAGAAATCTTTATTCTTCCTGGGAAATGCTTGTTTCAATGAGAGAGGGGGAGGGGTCACAGAAAGAATAGAGAAACAAAATTTCAACACCATGAATCTTACCACGCTGAAAAAAATTAAGAATGCATATAGGTAACCAACCCAAGCTGGATCGCCTCTTTCCAGAGACTGCAAGCACAAAAAATTGGATTAAAGAAAGCAGAATCCTATCAAAGTAGATAACAAAGAGAATAATAAAGCAAGTTGTGTGGATGGCTGGATGCAATAAACAAACAAAATGATAGATCTCTCGCAATACATAAATTCACCAACTGGTATGCTGTGACACAGAAAAGATATGTTATCAACTGAGAGAAAACCTTATGCTAAATGGAGTAAATGAAATCAATAAGTTGCCATTCAGGGACAGATCTCTCACATTTTTAAAAAGGAAACATGGTTGCATATCTCCTCGCCATGTGCCATCTTGTACTAAATCTAAAAAGGTGTTTGGAATGGATGACATAATGGAAAAGCTCAGAGTATTATCAAGATGTATCAACAATATCATGTCTTCAGGTTCCTCTAGTGATTGTTAAAGAGAGTTATAGTCCTATAGTTTAATTCATTGGTCCACTTATTTTTTGCTTGAATTGGAGGTAAGGTCTCCCCTCCTTTCTACTGAGTCAAATAAACTGTAGATTGTAATGATAAAGATTCGAGCCCTATGATTCAAAGCACATAAGATCCATGTTTTTACGTGTTACGAATGAAGCCTTGGAGGCAGATATAAATTCAATTTTACTGAAGTTATATGTTCCAACTTCAGTTGCTTCTAATCTCAGGAAAGCTTCAATTTTATTGGGAAGAAGATTCAAGGCCCTAAAGCTTCTGTCTTAGTCAATGATAAAAAAATGCGCAATTTGGATGATCAACTTTAAGTTTTATGTCTTATCCAAGTATATTTGACAATAAGTTTTAGCCTATCTATATGCATCAATTTGAAGCATGGTCAACCTTAAATATCTATGGAGCAAGATGCATTTTACAGAACAAAATGTAAAGCATTTGTCAAATATATAAGTGATACAACAAAAGATTAGCATGGGATGCAATTGATGGAGTACCTTCAAAAGGTAGTTTAGTAAAACAGGCCCTGCAAGCTGGGAGAGATCATTGCCGATCTGCAAGTTTCCGAAAAGAGTTCATAAATCTAATAACAGTAAGGATCCCCCAGTTTGCCTGATGGTGAAAGAAGGAAGAAAATAATGCTTTCTCTGCTCAGAAATACATGCTCTCCGACAATGTTTGTGTGAGTTATACTGACTATAATGTTTGATGACATTCATATACTACACGTTAAGAAAATCATACAATATAAACACCACTAGATTTCAACAGAGAAAGATTAAGCAAGAAGATATAGCAAGAAACACATTCAAAATAAGCCACGATGCATCAGAAAAAATATTATCTGCTAAATATTTTTTACTTTCACGGAGAACAAGTTAAGAGGCTACCATTAACAAGACATAAAAATTCGTGGTTGAAAAACTTGAGTATTTTTCTCTTGTTAGACTGTGCCTAGGTTAACTATGGCATAGAATCACTATGATATCTTTCCTCATATGAACCATATTTCATTGTACGGGCTCCTGTGTTCAATACAAATATATGGCCAATCTCTTCCTGAGATTGATACAACATTTTCCTCAATCCTACTTTTCGACATGGTATCTAGGTCTAGGATTTGAAAAGAAATGGAAAAAAAAGAAATTTTGAGAAAAGCTACGGCAGCATATTCCTCAATACGGAGGCCCGGCCGTCCACCCAAAGTTGTTCCTTTCTTTCACATTGCTCGGTGTTAAATGACTAGAATTTGGGAGCAACATTCTACTTTGTTGCTCAGGGGAGTATGGATTAAGTTAATTTGTGTATTTATTGCTTTAAGTTGTCGAATGACATGTTAATTGAGGTTGTCGTTGTTTGGCGTTTTTCAGTAGTCAAAGACGTTGCACACTGTTTTGCTCGACATCCAGTTGGAATCAAACTACGGTTCGAGAAACCGCATATTAAACAGACTTTGTCCTGGAGTCGGCCTCGGTCCATGGTATTGTCTTTTCTGAGAATCAAATGGATTCATTTTATTTATCAGTAGTACAAATCATCGCACGATGTTATGTTAGACATCCTGGTGTAACCAAATTAAGATCAAGAAAACCGTAAAGCAAGCAAAATTTAGCTCGAAGTCAACATTG
Organism: Penstemon newberryi var. newberryi; assembly: GCA_030819805.1. Classification (NCBI taxonomy): domain Eukaryota; kingdom Viridiplantae; phylum Streptophyta; class Magnoliopsida; order Lamiales; family Plantaginaceae; genus Penstemon; species Penstemon newberryi. Next base: position 17,674,786 of record JAUALY010000007.1, read on the forward strand.
ATACCTGGTATTGTCCATATGGATCAGGTGATTCCACTTCTTTATAGACAAAAATTGTTACAAGTGACGTCAACAAATTAGTAATGTTTGTGGGTTATGTTTACTAAATTTCGATTTTATTTTTAGATCATAGTATGCTCCAGCTTGAGAGGGGGTGTTAGAGTGTGTCTAGGTAATTCTGGTATAGAATCACTGTGATACCTTTCCACTGCGTTATTATTTCCTTGTACTAATAAAATATACAGCCAATCTCTTTTGAGATTGACAACATTTTCCCGCACTAAAATTTTTTACTTTGCTCAATAACCTTAATTGTATAGTATAATCTAGTTATATAGTTTTGTTTCCCTGGTGAAACATTTAATTAAAAAAATACCCCAACTTAACACCACAACTATTGCACATACAAGAAACAATGCATAAGAGGCTTCATGTGGATGTACGGATAGAAGATGACAAGTTCTTAATTATATGTCAAATGTAAGCCTAAATCAGTTTTAAAATTTGTCAAGAACAACACCATAATAAAGACAAATGAATTTTGGAAAAGCATTTAGCACACCATTGCATTGAAAAACATCACAGTGAAGAATTTCAGATTAAGAAAACACTTCATCGGCCTTATTAATCAACTTTGCGTGCTAATATAATATTTTCTCAGATATCTCTAAGCAATGTACTATGCTATAACAGTAGCTGATTAGGTTTATACATTTTCCTATTGAATAATTTTGAAGGATCAATGGAAAAAGTAAAGGGAACAACTCATTACCTTGAAGAAGCCTCCATACCAGAACCTGTATAAAATAGGACCATTCACGAGAAAAAAAGTTATGCAACTTACGATGCAACAGAATAACTATGCACATTTAAGTTTTCTAAGAAAAAGGATTAGCTGAAGCTTATTAGCTTCTCAAACTAAAAGATAAAGGGCATGACTATGGAAGCAAACTCTATACCTGCCTCCAAGGCTACGATTCAAAGCACGTAAAATCCATGGTTTTGATCTTTTAGCTTCTTCCTCCCAAGAACTCTGGAATCTATTAACACTTGAAAAACTCATGAGGATATCCGAAGATGAAATAGAATATGCATGTGTAGATGGACAATATGCAACAATTAGATACCCACTTTCTGCTCAATGTCTCGGACTGATCCCAAGAGTCCAACTTCCAGACGTCCTTCTCGGTGATGGGTTTTTTATAACCTTGTTGCATAAGGGGAGTCACCCAACCAAAGTAAATCCCTGTTCAATTAAGAGTATAATGTTGGAGAAGGTAAGCTAATGGGAACATGCGAGTTCATTGTTATTATAGTTTTCATGTTATTTTGGTTAAAGGAATGGTGGTGAGAGAAGTCTAACTACACCATCAGTCAACATCTATTGCCAAAAAATAATATCATCCTTGTACCTTAAAAGCCTTTAAGCTATGATGATTAGACATTTATCAACAGGATATACATCAAGAATATTTGAAGATCAACTAGATAGGCTCAACGCAACACAAAATCAAAACTAGATAGGCTCAACGCAACACAAAATCAAAACTATAGCTACGTAAACCGTAAACCAGTGAAAATGATGATAGAATTCAAGTGGAAGCTCATAGATGATAAAGTAATTATATAGTTAATATTTCATCTAGCTACATAGTTGATAATCTTAGTATCTATTGAGAAAACTATCATGTCTGCACTTACTGGAAAATATATTAGCATATCTTTCGGGACAAACATGCTCTTCAAGAGGCTTTTCGTTGTTTTCGTCGGTAGAGTCATCCAATAGTGGAATGTAGCCCGGGTATGAATTCAAGTCCGGAACATAAACAAAAAGTAATACTCCAAGCAAAACCTGCATTGGAGCATTTATTAAGAAATGTAAGTTGATCTTTGTTGGCTCATAATACAAACTCAACTCAAACTTCTTCAGAGTTGCAATTGTTATGCTACAGGGAGACCTGGACATTGCATCATTGAAGCCGAATGACTTAATACTTACTAAACATAAACTGTCACTAGCATTCAATTGAACCTTGTCCTAGGTGAAATGAATCACAAGCAAAATAATATCGTTCGACCAAATCCCACACCTTTATTAGAAGATAGAACAACCACGTGTTAATTTCGTAAAATAACCACTGAGGTTACTTTTATTTGTCAACATAAATAAGGTACACTCATTTGATACAATAGATTGGAGTAGGATAAAATTAGTTATTGCACTAAGTATAAGCATCTTTAGACCAGCAAATAATTGCAACTCAACCTAAATCTGCATTGAGATATATTAAGATCAGAATCTAAGTAAACAAGAAAAAGAAGTTAGAATGAGTTCCCTATATATGGGCTAAGAGCTACTAATTTACCTGGAAGAAGACTGAACTGGTCCACAAATATAGTAAAGAGCTGCAGAATTAATAAAATAATTAGTGTGTGCAACTCAGAAATATTATTTAAGAGATGCACATATGTATACGACAGAAACCATCATCATGACTGGAATTTATACACTGGTTCTTTTTTTTCGCAATGTCTTTGAACCGTATGCATCAAAAGCCCCTACTCCACACCCCACCCCATCCGCCAGCAATGACTTTCTTAGTTTCTTATAATAGATGCCTCCAAGACCATCATGACTAAGGTGATTGACTCTCCATGTTCTTTGTCATTTGAATAGGATATTTCATAATATTTAATATAATAACATGCTTGCAACCTATTTGATTGTCGTAGATATGTTTTATTGCATCCAAGGAACTGATCCTGCCATGCTATTAATGTTGATTCAAGTACATCTCTCTCAACTTCCACTAGTCTTTTCTTGTATGCTAGGAATTTACCTATTAATTGAATAAATGTTGGCTTTTCAATTTACCTTTTTTTGTGTATCTACTCATTTTCTCAGTTTTGTTGGTTCCCGGAGCTGGATAAGATTAAATTTTCTCTCCTATGGGCATCATCGGTAAGTTTGTCTCACTTACATATAGTTTCATTGCCAAGTTCCAAATAAATAGTTTCTCAAAAAGAAAGCATATATCCAAACATATTGCAAACCAGCTCACCTTAGCTTTAAAATATATACAGCAGTTCACATAAACATTTAGCACGTTCACTTGGTTCAGAAAGATTGTTGGCAACTCAATCAACAAGTAAAACAATATGAAGAATTGAGGGAGATATAGCTAATCTATTTTCTCAATTTTTTACAATGTCAACCTATCTCTGCCTTGGTTATGGTGTAATTCAGTACAAGTGTTGGTCATGCAACAGTGTTTATCATTTCAAGTGAGATTACAGAAAAAATCCTAACCAATATTGGCAAGGCCATCATCTTCAGTAGGAATACTGATCAAAAGGAATGTTATAGTGCCCCTCTCGGGAATTTAGCTTTCAATCATGACTTTGTGTCACAAAACTTTATAATGTATTAGAAAACCAATATATTATGACTCTTTTTCTACTTCTTACTAACTTTTCTATCAAGTTCCAAATGTAATAAAATTTGTAAAAGTCAATATGATGTTTCCTTACTCCGTCAAGTTTATACACAATAGTGAACTCAAAATGTATTTGAAAAACTAAGAGCAATGAGACTAACCTGACATAGAAATCTTTGAGTGGGAGGATAAGATTGAAAATCACTGCATCTCCCACTAAAACATATAATATTCCAAATCTGATGTACCATCTAAATTCTTTGACATACATTTTAGTCTCAACAAGTAACATAAGAATCACAGAACACCATGTGATAACCTCAATGCCCAAATGAAGCATCTGCAAAAAGGGAAACCATCCATTACTTCTTCTTGAAACGGACTGGCCAAGATAATTGTTGATATTTAAATTGATGTTTCTATGCAAGTATATATAAGAAATACAATAATTTATTTATTTTGTACTTACGGAGAGTAGTGTTGAAATATGATCGTACAACATAAAGATGTAAGCGTATATGTAATGAATAATGAAAGGAATAAATTCTAACAAAATAACAAGCAACAGAGTTTTCGACCAATGTAGATTGCATATTCATCATAGAAAACAACATGGAACTAATAAACCTATGATACATGTCATTCAGGAAGAAAGAAAAAAAAGTATGCATAACGGACCATTATAATGTGAATAAGTTACACACCTCAAAAGGAGCAAGACCAGTCTCTGCATCCAAATTGAAGATTGATATGCCCATAACTAATCTATACAACGGCTGAGCAGCACAACAACTGGCTAAAATGGCCAGCATATAATTATAAAAATTTGATCTCAAACAGAACCGCTGGATTCTGGGGTTAATCTTGATGAGCCATATTCTATATAAGCACAAGCCCAGAACAACCAAATGAGATGCATTTCCCACAATAGAGTCAATGACACAAGGTGTATAAGCACCGAAAGCACTGTCTGTTTCTCGAGCCCAAACCCCATTTGCCACTGGCCGGCAGAACCAAATCGAGGGATCAAATGCCATATTTCTGGTCACAACCCAATAAAAATTTGACCACTAAATTACCTCCTCTTCTTGCCAATCACCTTTTTAGTCATTCGGTGAAATTCATACAAAAGCTTTTACAGTTCCTTCGTTCTTGCACAATGCACTCGCATACTGCAGAAGTTGCATGAGGTTAGTTGTCAAATATCATATATCAGTGTACGTCCTTTTTGAATAAAGAACCGGAGCCATAATTCATAGATAGAGAAAAGGAACAAGAAAACTGCTAATAGATGGACTAATATAATTGATAATTCAATGAAAACCTACATGCTTATGAATATTTGAGCCTTTCTTAACCTGGGAAAAGAAGTTATGAAGTACTTCATGAACTCCTTTTTTAATTACGAAAGGGTTCACATACTCCTGTGATTGTAACTTCTTAAAGGAAGAAAAAACTAACACAAGATAAAATGCGATTCACGTACTCCTGCGATTGTAACTTCATTAAAGACGTAAATTAGAAGTTCTGCCACTATACTATCTAAGAACTTCAGAACCTCATGTTAACATTCTCCTCCAAACTATCAACAAATTCAAGATATCCAAATTCCATACTTAACAACGTCCAAAAACAGAAAATGTACAAGGATTAAACATTCTGCAACTGTAAATTCCTCAAAAAGGTTAATAATCCGACAATCACATTCTCCATCTAAATCAATAAGGTCAATAAATCACCATTACTTTCACAATTAAACGTTTATATTTCAAGATAATCAATAAATCAGAACTTCATATACTAACAACGCACGAGAATGACAAATTCAGCCAAAATTAAGAGTGAACCTGCAAAAATCTGGGCTTGAGTTGTATAACTTTGTTTTACAATTGAACAGCAACTTTGAACTGAAAGACTTTAGCATTGAACCAAGTGCATTCAGTGAGTAAGTGATCAAACACCACAACACATTTATATACTAGTGACCAAAGTGCTTGAAATCTGGAAATCAATAATATGACGTAGAAGAGAGAACCAAACGACAAGACAGAAGAGGCCCAAGTAGCAAGCGTCATCGCTGACGAATCTATAACAATCAAAGAGCTCTTGGCGCTTCAACAAAGGAGAGGAGAAGACTGAAGTGATAATATATGTATTTTTTTTTTTAATTCTTTTAATTCTAGCTATTCTTTAATTCTTGTAAGTTGTTGTTTTATAGTACTTGTGAGCCCGTGACACCCCAAACATAGAATAGAATTAGCCTTTGCTTTGTAAAAGTTTCTTATTTTTTAGTTTCATTACTATTTACTAATTAGGTGTTTATTGTAAAATTCACAATTATTACGATTCACGGCTATTCCCTACAAATAAGAAACTAATAAAATGAATAATGTGAAAATTTAAACATAAGGGTCATAAATTTATATCATGAGTCACACAAATCTTACCCTTACTCTATTTTTGGAGTTCTCCAAAATAAAACTCTTTTCTAAATAAATTATTTTTATCAAAATTACGTTCTCACGTAAAATAATGAATTGACATTGTTAATTATTGACCACTAGTTTTAAGGGCATAAAATGAAAATATTTAAAATTTAGAAATCAAGAAAGAGTCTTTAATGGAATTACGCATTGTAGGCAAAGTCATCGTCCACCCGTAGACCGTAGTTGGACCATATCAGAATAGAAACTCTCGTCATCTTGAAGTAATGTTTTCGGACTATTAAACTCGACAACATGATATTTGGCACAAAAGTATTATGATTTTTGGAGAACCCTACCCCAAAAATTAGCTCTTGAAGTGGAAGAGTTAAATACCATATAAACCTCACATACCCTTAAGATTATTACATTTCACCACACTTTCTTTCTTTTCAACGTTCACGTTGGTCCACTCTAATTATACGCTCTTTCTAAGGTCGTTCATTCCTAGATCACCCCTTTTGTGTGCATGGCTAAGAGTGTGATAGTCTGTTATACTTTTCCATGTTTTCATGGAAACGTATCGAAATTTTGATCCATGAAAAAATCAGTTCTTTGTCCTTCCATATAGAATGTCACCCTCTGATATGAAATCAAACATGCTTTATCCTTGTTGATTATGTTTTGATATTAGTAACTCTATACATGTATTATTTTTCATAATTGATATTACACTATATGTAAATTTGAGTTATACGCTAACTACACTCTTATGTTATTTTTTCAATTTTTTGATAGCTAGATGTTAGTTCTAATTGGTAAAAAATACACGTATGTTATGTTTGTTGGCAAATGTCGCATTGAGTTCATATAAAATATAGCAATGTACTCCATACCACATGTTAAAACCAAATGATAAAATAATACATCCATCTATAAGTGTTAAAATACATTATTCATTTCAATATTTCATAAACTGAGTTGGACGAGAACAATTACATAAAATTATGATTTTATTCTTAAGAAAAAACAAGTGGATAATCTATTTTTTAAAATAATAAAATATATAGGTTATTTGTTCTTAAGTAAACAAACATGTTATCAATTCCAAACGTATTATTACGTATTAATAACATAATATACACATGTAAATGTTATTTTACTAGAAAATGAATCATCAATTGCGATTAACCACACTAACATAGCTTTTAATGCAGATCAATATATATTTGTTAATTACTATAACTTAGGACGTGTAATTTTGAATATAACCCACCATTATTCGAATGAACAGGCACCGTAGCCAACGGCCCCAATATCATCCACTTAGTGGCAAAGATTGAACATGGATGTACAAAGTGCTGCATTTGGATTTGGCTAAGGTCCATATGACATGACTGTAATGTCTCTTGTGATGCTGACTTTCTAGGCACCCAAGAACAAGAAATGGGAAATAAATCCACTTGTATTTGACCTAAACCCTTTCATGTTTATCTTTTTGGAACTGTTTTAATGCTAGTGATCATTTGGCTTTAGCTTCTTCCATTTCACCTTCCAAGATTTCTCCAGTGCTTCTCGGATTAAATTCAAGAATCAAAGCAGGGCTAATCAGGCAAAACTTCACGAATTATAGGCCAGATCAAAGAATCAGGCCAAGTAGATGTCAAATAGAGCTTCTCTACAATTGAAGATCATCATCCCAATGATGTTCTTGAGAGCTATTTTCGAGTTGCTGGTATCCGTTTCCTGCCAATCTGCTCATTTCAGCAAGACCTGAATGCAAACCAACAACATGATCAGCCAAGGAAATTCAAAACATGCTTCGTTTCATGATAACCCGTAAAATCAAGACAATTTCCATCCATTTCCTTTCTTTACATCCACAAGATTGGAAGTAGAGAAAAGTTATCAAATTGACAAAATCGCACTTTACGCCCTTATTTTTGAGCCATTTTGCACTTTATCTGCTGAATGTTTTGCATTTGCACTTGCTCCTCAACCTCTTAAGTTGTTGCATTTCGAAACCTTCGGCCGTTAGGAAGTTAAGTGTGAAAAGCTCAAAAGTTCAGGCGAAGAAGTGCAATGTAGTTGAGAAGTTAGGAAGTAAGGTGCAAGTTTTTACACATGATTGTTTGTATTCAACCATAGTGGGATGTCCCCGTTAAAAACTTTTGGGGACAAGCAAATGTAAAATAATTATGGGGTAAAGTGCAAACAGCCAAAACGTAAGGTAGCAAAGGGCGATTTCTCCTTGTTTATCAGAAAATGGACTAAAATGGTCGTGTACCTATCACTTTGATTTTTTTCCCCTCATATTCAATCAACTTTATACGCAATGCTAAAACGTTGTGTTTCAAGCAGAAAAGTAGAACACGCATACCTTCAATGACTCTGTAAAAAGCCGACCACCATCTATACCTCGGAACCTCAAATTGAATAAGCATCTCCTCAATGACTTTATTATGTTTTCCGGACAATACTTCCTGCAGAGTTATGACTGCATCCTTTGTTTTGTTAATGATATTATTATTATCATCTACAGACTCCGATACCTGAAGGTTCTTTATTGAAGAGGTGAGGTTGGCTACAAGAGCATATTGTGTTGCAGCATTCCAATGAGAAGATAAAAGCCGTCTCATTTCCTCATCAACGTGCATTCCCTTTTCCTTTTTGAACCTATACTCGTTTACCTTTCTTGCCACTAGGCTGCGTAAGTACTCAGCATTGGCAGCCCCTGTACTCTGAACCATCTTAGAAAACTCACTTTCTTCGTTTTCAAGAAGATTATCTGGGGTATCATACTCGATTACCTATAAACATAAATTAAAAAAATGGTTTCTAAGATATATCTGGAACAAAGTAACAGAATTTTTCTGAGAAACTTGAGAAAAATCAGGAAAATTTGTAAAATTATACAAACATACAGAAAAATCATGGGAAATAAAAGAATTGCTAAACTAATAAAATTTCGGTATTATGAAAATAGGAGTAATATATAATGTCATTCGGTGAGATGATTATTTATAGAGTATTACTACTATGATGAAGAAGTTAAAATCATTTCTATATAGATACTAGTATTGAATTTTTTTCAATAATAATTATAATAGTATGTGAGAAAAAAGTAAGCTATATTTTCTTTTGACCATAAAAAGAAAATAGTGTTTAGTTGAAACTTAAACCAAAAGAAAAAAGTTACGGGAGAAATTAGATGGTTTTGTAGGAAAATTAGGAAAACAAGAAAGTTCCAAGGAAAAGAAATTGTTTAGAAAACTATCATGTGTTTCAGTTTCCAATGAATCAAAAAGAGTAACGTTTCGACGTTATTGGAAATCGAGCTCAGTAACACCCCAACAGACAAAGAGTCCAAGACTCCAAATAATGATAAATTTGAATTTCACCATTTGGTTCTTGTTCGCACTAACTGGATAAACCATACTAGTGTCTCCATCGTACCTGGCCAGAATCGAGAAGAAGGATTTGGTCACTGTCGATGATAGTATTCAAACGATGAGCAATGGTGAGCATAGTACAATATTTAAATTCTTCTCTAATGGTTTTCTGTAAAAGTGCATCAGTCCTAACATCAACAGCTGCAGTTGCTTCATCAAGAACAAGGATCTTTGATCTCCGAAGTAATGCTCGAGCAAGACTTAATAATTGTCTCTGTCCAACACTAAAGTTTTCACCTCCTTCAAATACCTATAGACATCCCAAGCAACAATTTAATTTCAGTATTTAAATTATTAAATTGGTAGTTCCTTCGTTTTATCCGTGTCTTACGAGAACACAAATTAAAATCCATACCTCAGCATCCAAACCAAGAGCACTCCTCCTGATCACATCCTTTAAGTGTGCCCGTTCCAAAGCCTCCCAGAGGTCTGGATCATTGTGCTCACCAAAAGGATCAAGGTTGAATCGAACACTACCTATGGGACAAACATTAAGAATTATAAGGTGACACATATTTGGTACTGTGAACTAAGAGTAACTTTCACACAAAAACTTCACCAATACAAACATTTTCAGAAATGAAAATGCAAGCAGCAAGATTTGATCTCAGCATCAAAAACAGTAGATATATTCGATAGTAGCATATTTTTCATCAAAAAAGAGCTCCTACAGAATTCATAATGTAATATGATTGGTTTGGGCTCTTTATTGCTGACCAATGTATCCATAGGAGGGATGTGTTCGCTTGTCAATCAACATCTACATTTCATTACTGAATCATTATTACACACATGACTATTTGTAGAGCTAATTGTCTATAGCATGTAATTATAATATAAGTACATGTGTAGTATAAGACTAGGAAATAGATACTTCACAAGAAAGGCTCTACATTGATTTTGTTAGACAATTCCAGAAAAAAGGTGAAAAAGGAAAAGATCAACATGACTGGATGAAAACCTATCATTACATGGGATAATCACCAAGTTGATAATTAATACATGATTAAAAAGATTCTAAAAAATTGAGAATAATATGTACCTGAAAAAAGAACAGGAGATTGCGGTATGATACTCAGAACTTTACGTAGATCTGTTAATCCAAATTTCGCAACATCAAAACCATCGATCAAGATTCTTCCTCTTTCAAGTTCCACAATCCTGAATAAAGCATTCAGCATGCTCGATTTACCAGCACCCGTTCTTCCAACTATCCCAACCTTCTGGTCTGGAGATATAACAAAAGACAATCCCCGTAAAACCGCTGGAAGTCCGGGTCTGTATCTCAAGAAAACATCTTCGAATTTGATAGATCCAGATGTTGGCCATCCAGATGGTGGCCGGTTTCCCTCGATGACATCTGGCGCTTCAGAAGGCAAATCTATATACGTGCCTACACGTTCTACTGCATTTAGACTATTTTCGGCTCTACTGGCTTGTCTCAGGACATTACTCATCAAATTTGTAATATTTAAGGAATAACTTAGGAGAAGACCCATAGTAGATGCAAATGCCACCTGATTTTCAGCTCTCTCATTTTGCATAACAGCAAAGGTCGCGGTTAACCAAATCATGATACCTCCTAAAGTTTCCAGCCTTGTAGTAAGCCAGCGATTTGAACTTATATTCACTAGAGTGAATCTAACATTATTGTCCATTGACTTACCGTTTATATTAGCCATCCTGTCGTATGCTTTATATGCTCGAATTGTAGACAACCCGTTCAATGCTTCACCAAACTGTGCATATACAGGGGATCTTGTGATGGAATCTAGTCGTTTTACTTCTCGAGATGTGCTCTGCAGTGGAATTCTTTCAGATATGTCATACTGGATAATAATTGGAGAGAGAGAGAGAGAGAGAGAGAGGACCAACCTGATAATAAAGATACGATGCATAAAATAAGATCAGAAGGGGCATTATGGCCCATAGAGATATAGTGCTCACAATTCCTATGAGCATAAAAGTTGAGAGCAACTGCCAAAGTTGGCTTAGAAACATATTGATAGGATTGGCAACATTTCGGTCAATGTCCCCAAGATCCTTTGCAAATCTATTGATTACCCGTCCTATTGGATTAGTATGAAAGAATACCATTGGAGCTCTGAATATCGAATTGAGCATAGAATCATGAATCCTTTTAGCCGCATTAAGGCTTGATGTGATCAACCAAAATGAATTTGTCAATGTCACTAGCACCTGCATACAGACTCATTTTACCATTATAAGAATCGAATGAAAATCTGCTATTATCTCAAAGGATATAAACAAATCATAAAAATATGGATTAGACAAATACCTGACCAAAGGACAATATGGCATAAACAAGAATGTAGAAACCAGGATGATAACTCTTTGAAGTGCTATGCTTTGTCCACACACTCAACCATGTGCTACTCGAAACTCGCAGAACTTCTGTTAATATATAACATGTAAATAGTATCATTACGACCCACAAGCCTCCTAGAGCATTTTTGTACCTGGGAAATAAATATAATAGATTTGAAATGTATCGACTAATTTACGCCAGATTATTAAACATAATGTATTTATAAATGTATAACAGAGGATCTAAATCTACCATTTACCGAGACAGGACTGAATAAACACGTCACTTCGACCCTATATATTCATTACCTCATTAAAACATTCCAGCTGACGATCCCTGTCTCTCGCTCTTCCTGCTTAATAAGGACTGATCTTCCTTCTTTGCCTTTTTTAGTTGAGCTTGAACCTTCTTGTACCTCGCCTGTAGCAGAAGAAAGTATTGAAGATTCATGGGAAAAATTTACCCCATCTTCGTTTTCTTGTATATGTTCTTCCATTTTTCCTGCATTTTCCATTAGCTTCTTGAAAAGTGTACCATTCTTGGAGAGCTCATCAAAGGTGCCCTCCTCTTTCACAATACCTTCAGAGACCAAAATTATTCTATCAAACTGTGGAAGAAAATGTAATTGATTCGTAACAAGAACTCTCGTTTTTCCTCCCAGTGCTTCCTTGATGCAACTATTGAAAACCTGATTGAAGTAGTTTTCAAGTCAATTTTTGTTTTTTGAAACCATACCTCAGAATAATGCTATTACTTTTTTAATATATATACCTGTCGAGCTACATGTGCATCTAGAGCGCTTAAAGGATCATCAAATATGTAAACATCAGAATTAGAGTACACAGCTCTAGCCATTGAAACTCTTTGCTTTTGTCCTCCACTAATGTTTACTCCTCTTTCACCAATCTCTGTAAGATCTCGACCCTGAGGACACAATAGAATGTGAAATTGAAGCACCAAATAATCAGTAATAGAAACTGAAACAAAATGCCGAGGTACTAACAGGAAGCAATTCAAGGTCATGGTGTAATGCAGTCACATCTACTGCCTTCCAATATCTTTCCGGTTCAAAGCTAGATCCAAATAATATATTTTCACGTAGCTGTAGAACAAGTTTGGAGTTAAACACTTGCATTTATTATATATTTGACCAAAACCATAATCATGATTAAGAATTAACACAAACAAAGGTTAGGATATAATGAAGCTCACAGTTGCATTAAAAATCCATGATAACTGAGGAACGTAAGCAACAGATCCTCTGATGATGACACTAGCATCTCCTAGAGGAGGAAGCTCCCCGAGCATTGCCGATACTAGTGAAGTTTTTCCTTCTCCAGTGCTACCAACAATTGCAATTAAGCTTCCAGGTGGTATCTCCAAATTAATATTGGATAAGGTAGGTCTTGCAGCCTGTAATAGAGACCAATCAGAGTTTTTAAGATGTTTTTAGTTAATAATATATAATTCATAGTAAATGTTTAACTACTGACGAAGACTGTAAATAACACAGAAACTCGTGGAGAGAGAATAAAATAAGGACCTTAGAATCCCATGAGAAGTATCCATCCTTGATTGAGATGGCAGGAAGACTTGGATCAAGTGGTGGATTAGGTAATAAAATTCTCTCTTCTGCAAGAAATAATTCTTCTAGTCGTTGTAGAGATACATTTGCATTCACAACCTGAAATATAGTTCAGTGTCAAGATTCTATAGAAAATTTCTACCTTGTTATTACAATATGAAGCATGTATAACTAAATTTGGTACCTCATACAAAGTATGCACTAGTTAAACTTGAATGCTATTATATTGTTCACCAGTGGTAAAGAATGGCTCATTAGAACTACCGAATATAGGCAATGTATCTGGTGATCATGATATATATATAGATAGCAAGGTTGGTTGTAGAGATGGTTTTGTCCACAAAACATTGTTGAGGAAATGAATATATCAATAAGATTTTGATTTTTTAAAAAAAAATCAACTCTAAAAAATTTATTCAATAATTCAATAATAAGAAATCAAGTATGGCTGTTAGAAAAAAAGAAGAAGGAAATAATCGATCTAGTGTCAAGCAAGAATATAGTAACCAGAAATAAGTCAAATAAGAACATACCTGAGTAATCAAACTAGGGAGCATATTCAGGGGAAATCGCAAAACCGCAAATAAGGAAAGTGATGTAAAAGCTCTGGAAGGTGTCAAATCTCCTCCAAGCAATGTGAATGTCCCAAACGATACCACTGTCACGAGAACTGGGATGCTGTTTAATATAAAAGTATTACACTGCAAAAGCAAACAAGTGATAAAGAATTTTAAAGATAACTCATCTGAAGATTTTAATATAACCAGGAATTCTTATAATTGCAAACTGTGTCATACCGCTGAGAGTAATTGTGCTTTCCTGAGCCACAATAGTTCATCATTCCTCAAAATTTGAACTTTTGACTTGAAACTCTTTTCCCATGCATAATATCTGTTGAACATTGAGAAAAACCATAAACATTACCATCAATCTTATCCAAGAGTGAATAAAAAAAACAGGTCATGAATGTCAAAATATTGCATACTTAACAGTATCCATGGCAGCCAAAATTTCATTCATTAAGCCCACTCTCTTGTCAGTACGTAGCAATCCCTCCTTGGAAAGTCTCCGCATTTTACTAATGATAAAAGTCTGTTCTCCCAAGAAAAATGATTATATTTGTCTTATATAAGTACTGTCCATCCAATAACTGCATTCCAAGAGATTAGGAATTCTTTTGGAAAAGTCATGATGGCCAAGAAAACAGAGACAAACAAGATGCTATGAAAATAAGTTACCTGGAGAGGGAACATGAGAAGTAACATAAGAGCACCGAGAAGTGAAGCTACACCTAGTTGCTGGTAGAGTAGAACCATGGCCATGGATATTCGAAATGGGGCCGACCATAATCCATGAAGCTGTTGGCATATTTGCTAAACAATAAAAGGAATAAGTTAAAGATGTAGTTTCTTTGCTGATCAAAGAGGAAAAAGAATTCAAACATGCAGTTAGTTTATATGTGTGCATACCTGAAGTGCATTAGCATCTGTTGTCATCATATTTGTTATTTTTCCAGAAGGAAACTGCTTACGAGCTTCATGAGTTAGCCGTAAGGATTTGCGAAATACAGCAGCCACCTATGTAAAAAAATAAATGTGTGGAGAAAGCGTATAGTTAGCATACTTAGGAAATTATTCTACTTATTTGTTACATATTGTTTCCTTAGAATAATTAGGTAAGTTTGCTTTTCTGTTTATGAATCCTTGATTTATGGGATTTGTAATGTTAGTTACCTTTTCTAGTACCTAGGGTTATTGTATATATTTTGATGTAACATTCAGATTCAATTAATTGAATAAAAGCGATTCAGTTCGTAACATGGTATCACAGCTTTAGGCTCTTTTCTGGGATTCTTTATTTTGGCTTTCATTGCCAATTTTTTTTTTTAGCCGCTTTGAGTCTTTAGTTCAAGATGTCAGAGATGGGGAAAAATATTGTCCAGTCAGAAGAGGTGACCCGATCCCAACAATCTGGAGAATTACAGAACATTCAGATTGCCTATAGGTTAGATGGAAAAAACTACCTTAAATGGTCTCAACTCATCCGTACTGTGTTGAAAGGAAAGGGGAAGATCAGCCATCTCATGGGTTCAGGACCTAAACCAGGAGATCCCAAGTTTGAAGTTTGGGATGAGGAGGATTCTATGATCATGGCATGGCTGTGGAATTCCATGACCCCAGAAATTAGTGACACATGCATGTTTTTGGCTACCGCCAAGGATATATGGGATGCAATTCAAGAGACCTATTCCAAAGCCAGAGATGCGGCTCAAGTCTACGAAGTCAAGGTGAAAACTATGGCAGCAAAACAAGAGAATAAAACAGTTACTGAATATGCAAACCAACTGAAATCCTTGTGGCAGGAATTGGACCATTATCGGGTAATAAAAACAAAATGCCCCGAAGATGCAGTAGTCCTAAAGGCATATATTGAACAAGATAGGGTTTATGATTTTCTGGTTGGACTTAATCCAGAATTTGATCAAGTAAGAATTCAGATTCTTGGAAAAACAGAGGTTCCATGCCTTAATGAAGTAGTGGCTATAATCCGAAGTGAAGAAAGTAGGAGAGGATTAATGCTTGAACCACAATCCATTGATAGCTCGGCTATGGTGGCTAGTAGTAACAACAGATCAGCCACAAACACGGAGAAAGGAGCAGCTCTTAAAGGAGGAAATGGTGGCCTTCCGAGGGCTCAAGATCGAGATGGACTATGGTGCACCTATTGCAAGAAGTCCCGCCACACTCGTGAGAACTGCTGGAAACTTCATGGCAGGCCTACCAATAGGCAATGGGGCCAAAAAGGTGGACAATCACAGAATAATGGACATGTCAACATTGCTGCAGAACCGCAAGGAGAATCAATTTCGCAGGAGTCGAGTAGTCTCAATCAAGTGGAGATTGAGAAATTGAGATCTCTTATCGACGGTATGAGAAAAAGTGAAGGAACTCCAGGTACTTGTTCTTTGGCATATTCAGGTGAGTTTCTATTTTCTGTTGGATTAAATGCCTCGGGTGTAACCTTTAACGACTCATGGGTCGTTGACTCAGGAGCAACTGATCATATGACCTACTCCTCCAAAAATTTCTCCACTTATTCACCATGTCCAAGCAATAGGAAAATAGCCACAGCCGATGGTTCCCTGATCACCGTAGCAGGTGTGGGAGATGTCAAAATTAATCAATCAATAACTTTAAGAAATGTCCTTCACGTTCCTAAATTATCCACAAATCTGATCTCTATACATAAACTTACTCACGATTTATGTTGCATTGTGATATTTCATAGTGAGTATTGTGTGTTTCAGGACAAGGATTCGGGGAGGACGATTGGACATGCTAAAGAAAGAAATGGTTTATACTACATTGAAAGACGAAGTCAGTTAAGCATGACCAAGGGCAGATTACCTTCTTCTTTCATTTCAGAAGCTTTCTCATCCAATAAAGAAAAAATTTTGCTTCATCATTGCCGACTTGGACATCCATCATTTAGAGTTCTTAAAATTATGTTTCCTTCTTTGTTTAAAGACTTAGATGTTGAACTCTTTCAGTGTGATGTGTGTGAACTTGCTAAACACAAGCGTGTACCTTTTCCTATTAGTAATAAAAGAAGTTCTATTCCTTTTTACCTTGTTCACAGTGATATTTGGGGTCCATCTAATGTTTCTAATGTTTCTGGGGCAAGATGGTTTGTCTCTTTTATTGATGATTGTACTCGTGTTACATGGGTTTTTCTGCTTAAACACAAGTCAGATGTTGGTAATGTGCTTCCAAATTTCTGTTTTATGGTAAAAAATCAATTTGGAGTCAATATCAAACGATTCAGGTCTGATAATGCTAGGGACTATTTCAACCAAAATCTTATTTCATTCTTTCAGAAAGAAGGGATAGTTCATGAGTCGTCTTGTGTCTACACTCCACAACAAAATGGAGTCGCAGAGAGGAAAATGGGTCATATCCTTGAAAAAACTAGAGCCCTATTGTTTCAAAAGAATGTGTCCAAAACTTTTTGGGGGGAAGCAGTTCTTACATCAACTCATCTAATAAATCGTTTGCCTTCAAAAATCTTAGGTTTTAAGAGCCCTATGGACCTTCTTTCAACATTTTACCCAAACCTAAACACTACAAACAATCTTGTTCCTAGAATATTTGGGTGTGCGTCCTTTGTTCATGTTCATAAACAAAAGAGGGGAAAGTTAGATCCAAGAGCTCTAAAATGTGTCTTTGTTGGCTATTCCTCGACTCAGAAAGGGTATAAGAACTATCACCCACCATCAAAGAAATTTTATGTCTCGATGGATGTAACATTT
Organism: Penstemon newberryi var. newberryi; assembly: GCA_030819805.1. Lineage (NCBI taxonomy): Eukaryota > Viridiplantae > Streptophyta > Magnoliopsida > Lamiales > Plantaginaceae > Penstemon > Penstemon newberryi. The sequence goes on from JAUALY010000007.1 coordinate 17,692,321, forward strand.
CATGAACAAGATTCTTATTTATCCAATCCTCATCTTCAGGGGGAGATCTCAACAAAGGAAGATAAGGAAGACCTTTTATTTGACTTGTCATCAGTTCCTATATCTTATAACCCGGAACCTGTTGATACTATACCTTTGGATCCTGTGATTTCTTCTGAACCCATGCCTAAACTAATGTCTGAACCTATACCGGATTCCGCTGCCCCTGGAAATGTGAGATTTGGCAAGGTGTTCATAAGGAGGAAGATGATTGCTCCCGAACCAATGCATGTCCAAAAGTCCAACTCAGATCCTTTGTCCAATTCAGATCCACTGAATGAGGTAACAATTTCTAAACTTCCTTTACAAGATAAAGCTGAACTATATGTGAATAATGATGACCAGGATATTCCAATTGCAATCAGAAAAGGAACTAGAACATGCACAAAACAACCATTATACCCTCTTGCTCATTTTTTGTCATTTGAAAAAATTTCACCATCTCATAAAGCTTTTCTTATAAGTTTAAATACCACCACCATTCCTACTTCCTTGTCCGAGGCTTTGTCCAATGAAAAGTGGAAACAAGCTATGAATGTGGAGATGGAGGCATTGAAAAAGAACAAAACTTGGGAATTGGTGACATTACCGGTTGGTAAGAAACCGGTAGGTTGTAAGTGGGTGTATACGGTGAAGTATAAGGCAGATGGATCGATTGAGAGATACAAGGCGCGTTTGGTGGCCAAGGGATATACTCAAACATATGGAATTGATTACTTAGAGACTTTTGCTCCTGTTGCAAAAATGAACACAGTGAGAGTATTATTGTCACTAGCAGCTAATTATGGTTGGGAATTGCAGCAATTTGATGTCAAGAACGCTTTCCTACATGGAGAATTGGAGGAAGAGATCTATATGGAAGTTCCACCGGGATATGAGAAGAATTTGACAAGTAATATTGTGTGTAAATTGAAAAAGGCATTGTATGGCCTTAAACAATCACCACGAGCATGGTTTGGGAGATTTGTTAGAGCTATGTTGGCTATGGGATACAAACAAAGTCAAGGAGATCACACGTTGTTCATTAAACATTCTCCTTCAGGGGGAGTGACAGCTCTCTTGGTATATGTTGATGACATAATAGTGACAGGAGATGATGTTAAGGAGAAACAAGTAGGTATATGTTGATGACATAATAGTGACAGGAGATGATGTTAAGGAGAAACAAGTATTGACTCAATGTTTGGCTAAGGAGTTTGAAATTAAAGTGCTAGGGAGATTGAAGTATTTTCTCGGAATTGAGGTTGCACACTCTAGGAAGGAGATTTTTATCTCTCAACAGAAGTATGTCATCGATCTACTCAAGGAAACTGGAAAGACGGGATGCAAACCAGCTAGTACACCCATTGATCCTAACACTAAACTTGGAAAATCAGAAGAGGGTGTTGCAGTGAATCGAGAAACATATCAGCACTTGGTGGGAAGACTCATTTATTTGTCTCATACACGACCTGATATAGCATATGCAGTGAGTGTGATTAGTCAATTTATGCATAGCCCGAAGGAAGTTCATCTACAAGCAGCTCATAGAATACTACAATACCTTAAGGGAACACCTGGGAAAGGTATTTTGTTCAAAAGAAATGGAGGACTGATACTTGAAGCATACACCGATGCTGATTATGCTGGCTCGATTGTTGATAGAAGGTCAACCTCAGGATATTGCACCTTCCTAGGCGGGAATCTTGTGACTTGGAGAAGTAAGAAACAGAGTGTTGTAGCTCGTTCAAGTGCAGAGGCTGAATTTCGAGCTATGGCTCAAGGTGTGTGTGAGTTGCTTTGGTTGAAGATTATTCTTCAAGATTTAAGAATTAAGTGGGATGGCCCAATGAGACTCTATTGTGACAACAAATCTGCTATTAGCATAGCTCACAATCCAGTACAGCACGATCGAACTAAGCATATAGAAGTTGACAGACACTTTATCAAAGAGAAATTGGAAAGTGGATTGATATGCACACCTTATGTAACCACGCATGATCAACTTGCTGATGTTCTTACCAAAGGGTTGAGCAACTCAACTTTCCAGACTATTGTATCCAAGCTGGGAATGGAAAATACCTATTCACCAGCTTGAGGGGGAGTGTGGAGAAAGCATATAGTTAGCATACTTAGGAAATTATTCTACTTATTTGTTACATATTGTTTCCTTAGAATAATTAGGTAAGTTTGCTTTTCTGTTTATGAATCCTTGATTTATGGGATTTGTAATGTTAGTTACCTTTTCTAGTACCTAGGGTTATTGTATATATTTTGATGTAACATTCAGATTCAATTAATTGAATAAAAGCGATTCAGTTCGTAACAAAATGATTTGTAAAGGCATATATATTTGTGAGTATGTGTGTGTGTGTATATATATTCATCAAATCATGAAAATTACCAGAGTAGATCTTAGCCTGAAACCAACACGCATGACATTCTGAAAGTATTGTGCCTCACAAAGCACTCCAAGTGACTGAAGCAATTGATAGTTTTACACCATTAAGTTGAAAGCAATATAAACATTGTCACTTAATTAGCAGCCAATTCACTTTTTAATAGTAAGTAACAGAATTATCAAAAACATTATAATTTTCATAAACATTAAAGGATAAAAATGAAGCTTGACTTTGTATTAAAGGGAAGAGATGAATATCTTTAGCAACACATTTTTGCAGTCATTGGATACTGGTAGCTTTTTTCAAAGTTCTACATAAAAAACCGATAAAGAAACATGTAACTTCAAATATTACATAAAAAAATAACGCAAATAATTATTTATTTGTTAGCTGAATATTTGAATCTTCTCTCTGTATAACGCGTGAGGAACTAAGAAATTCCTTTGGTGAATGCCTTTCGGTTTAAACAAAATCATGACTTTTCATCAACTAGAAGTTCTTTTCAATTCAGTTTTTCCTTCGAAAACTTGCTCTCTCTGTTTCTCCAACTCCACCTCTATGGTTTTAGCAATATATATCATCATGCTATTGGGAAACTAAGATATAATTGTTACTTCCTGGGATATTGCTCATCTTCGAAATATCACATTTTACAAATTAGAGAGAGAGAGGGAGAGATTTGGAGGGGGGGGGGGGGGGGGGGGGGGAAGGGGGAAAGGAGACTTATCAGAAATCATACCACCCCGAAAAAAATTGATAATGCATAGACGTAACCAACCCAAGCTGGATCGCCTCTTTCCAGAGACTGCAAGCAAGATAAATTGAATTATAAAAACTAGAATCATTTAACAGTATATTGTCTTCGAAGAGAATTATGCAAAGCAAGTTGTGGTTGCAATAACAAACAAAGGAGAATTCTAACTATGTAGATTCTCTGGCAAAACTCAAACCCCTATTACTTATTATACTTAGTCTACCTCATGTTTTAGGTCTCGTCTAATTAAATTTGGTAAGAAGGTTTAGTCTGTACACATCAATTCTATTCAATGTAATTCTTAAAGTTTACAGTATCATGTCTGTTACAAATTTTATGTAACTGAGTTGGTCATTAGATTGATTGGATCCTTTTAAAAAGTGAAATATGAACTCCCCAGAAGCATATACAAAGCATTTTCCGTTCATATCAAGTATGCAGTAAAGACTAGCACAGGATTGCAACTTAATCAGTACCTTCAACAGAAGGTTAAGGAAAAAAGGTCCTGCAAGCTGGGAAAGATCATTGCCTATCTGAAAGTTCCGAAAAAAATTAATGAGTCCCCAAAACAATTGTCCGATATAGACTAATATCAAGATAAACTTATAAAAAAAAAAAACACAATACTGTAATAAAAAAACAGATGAACCATGGCAGACCACTGGTCACCCTTGTGCATTAATTATAAAGGAATCACATTAGTAATGAAGAAAGTTAAGGAAACACTGCAGATGCAATATCAGTCAACTCTGCATGTGGTCTTAAAATAAACAGATTGGATTTTTCAAAGAATTGAAGAGAGAAGTAAGGAGACAGCTCATTACTTTGAAGAAGCCTCCATACCAGAACCTACATATAAAAGGAGCATTCATGAGATAACTATCATATACAAAGTAGTAGCTTCCCTCGAATTATAAGATCAAGGATGTGACTACATAGTCAAAATTTACCTGCCTCCGAGGCTACTATTCATAGCACGCAATAGCCATGGTTTTGTTCTTTGGGCTTCTTTTTCCCATGAATTCTGGAATCTATAACACTCAAAAAACTCAAAATGTCATTTGACAATAATGTTTAAAATATACTGCCTGCACAGATAGAGAATTGGATACCAACTTTGTGCTCAATGTGTCGGTCTGATCCCAGGAATCCAACTTCCAAACGTCCTTTTCCGTGATGGGTTTTTTATAGCCTTGTTGCATAAGAGGAGTCATCCAATTAAAGTAAATCTCTGTGAAAGGAAAGGATAATGTGGTCAAAAGGTAAATTAGTAAGCCACATCAAATATTGATAATTTTAGTAGTCTGTGAAATTTGAAAACTATTATGTCTACACTTACTTGAAAATATGTTGGCATCTCTCTCTGGACAAACATATTCTCCAAGAGGCTTTTCATTCTTGGTGTCATCAGTAAAGTCACCCAGTAGTGGAATGTAGCCTGGGTATGAATCCAGGTTCGGAACATAAACAAGAAGAAATATCCCAAGCAAAACCTATATCAGAACATTCATTAGACGTTGAAGTTGTGATCTGTTAGCTTCATAACACAGTCTTAATTCACATTTTTTGGACTTCCAATTATTATGCTAAAGAGATACATGGACATGGCAGCCTAATGAGTAATATGTAATGAACAAAAGCCGTAACTTACATTCCCTTAATCTCCTCCTTAGTGAATTCAAGCTCTTTCTACATAAATGAGATTCTCAATGCTTTACCAAACATGTCTATATTGATTAGCATGATAGTTATATTAGGGTAAATTACGAATACCTCCCTGAGGTAAGGCCTAATTTAAAAAATCCCTCTCACGTATTGGGTATTACGAAAAATCCCCCTCAGGTATGTCATCATCTTGAATTTTCTTGTTATGTTTATAAATATTAAATTCATTAATACAATATAAAAAATAAATTAATTTAATTAAATGTGTAAATAGAGTTTTTATATTTATAAATATTATTAATGAAATTTTGTTTCAATTATTATTATAAAAAATTAAAGTGTAACATATATGTAAATATAAGATTCTTTTAATATTTTTTTAAACTTATGGGCACCTATACAATTTTATCATTTTCTTGTGGTAAATATATAGTTATCAATTTTATAATTAATGAGATATTACAAGTAGCACCCAAGTTTTAATTTTTTTAAAGATATTATAAACTTTACAAATAACCCCCTAGGGGCAAACTTGAAACTTTTCAGGGGTAAGGGTCTAATTGTAGGATGGTGACAAACCTGAGGAAGAATTTCGTAATACCCAATACATGAGGGGGATTTTAGTAATTAGACCTGTGGAAATATAGCTAATTGAGATATTTGATTTGATTTGATTCGATCTGATCAGATCTCATTTGATATGATATGATCTTATCTACTTTGATTAGATTATATTAGATTAGATTAGTGTGATATGATTTGACTTCTTTCATTATTGTATAACTTTGGCTATGTATATATATAGGGGTGTATGCATTGTATGAAGTAACTTTGGCTATGTCTATATATAGGGGTGTATGCATTGTATGAAGTAACTTTGGCTATGTATATATATAGGGGTGTATGCATTGTATGAAGTAAGAGTGAAATAATCCTATTCCTTTGTTTCAATATGGTACGAGAGCCCTACGAATCTTAGGGCAATTCCTTATTTCTTCCAGCGTGCCTTCATTGCCGCTTTTATCTTGTCTTCCGCTGTTTTTTTCTTTGTTCTCGGCCTTCATTGCCGTGCTTTACTGTTGAAGTTTGGTGCCTCCGATTTATCTATGATGTCAGAGGCTACAAAGTCAAACACTACAGAACAATTTGGGGAAGCAAAAACCTCGGAGCTACCATTTAACTCGAGTGAGATTGAGAAGTTGAAAGCTCTTCTTCGAACCCTTGAAAAACTCGAGTGAGTTTCCTACTTCCATTGGCTTACATGTCTCAGATAAAAGCTTTGCCAGCTCCTGGGTCATAGATTCAGGCGCAACTGATCATATGACTCATTTGTCCCAAAAATTTGTGACATATACACCCTACCCAAGTAATAAAAAGGTTCCTATATAGCAGATGGTACTCTAACTACTGTTGCAGGCAAGGAGATGTCCAAATTAGCCCAGCCCTTGTACTTAAAAATGTTTTGCATATTCCAAAACTATCCACCAGTCTTGTTTCTATACGAAAACTTACTCGAGATTCTTGTTGTCATGCAATTTTTTACCCCACTCATTGTGTATTTCAAGACCAGGATTTGGGGAAGACAATTGGACATGCTAAGGAACGGGACGGGCTGTACTACGTTGAGATGCCTGACAATCCTGATATTGTTAAAAACAAATCACCCTTATCCTATCTTTCTGAACAACATCTGTCTAAAAACGAAAATGTCTGGCTTTATCATCATAGACTTGGAAATCCATCAATTCATACTCTCAAAACAATGTTTCCTTATTTATTTAAAGGACTGGAAACTGAAAATTTTCATTGTGATGTGTGTGAATTAGCGAAGCATATACGTGTTACTTTTCCAAGTAGCAACAAAAGAAGTCCAACTCCTTTTTATCTAGTCCATAGTGATATTTGGGGTCCTTCTAGTGTTCCTAATATTTCTGGATCAAAGTGGTTTGTGTCATTCATTGATGACTGTACTAGAGTCTCTTGGATTTTTTTGCTCAAGCACAAATCAGATGTGAGTACAGTTTTTCCAAATTTTCATAATATGGATCAAAATCAATTTGGTGTTAAAATCAAAAGGTTTAGGTTTGACAATGCTAGGACTATTTCAACCAAGTTTTAACTCCATATTTTCAGAAAGAAGGAATAATTCATGAATCATCTGGCATATATACTCCACAACAAAATGGGGTTGCCGAGAGAAAAAATGGTCACCTGCTTGATACCACTCGATTTTTTCTTTTCCAAAATAATGTGCCTAAATATTTTTGGGGGGAAGCTGTACTAACAACCACAAGTCTCATAAATAGGTTACTGTCAAGAGTTTTAGGTTTCAAAAGCCCCATGGACACGCTCTCAATATTTTACTCTTATCTAAGTACCACAAATCATCTTACCCCAAGGATATTTGGTTGTGTGTCCTTTGTTCATGTTCACAAACAAAATAGGGGAAAAGTAGATTCTAGAACAATCAAGTGTGTGTTTGTAGGTTATTCTTCAACACAAAAAGGGTACAAGTGTTACCATCCATCATCTAAAAAGTTCTTTGTTTCTGCTGATGTAACTTTCAATGAGAATGAACCGTATTTCACCAGACCTTATCTGCAGGGGGAGAATTCGATTAGGGAAGATAAGGATTTTTTTATGATTGATCTTCCTCGGTCATCCAAACAAAACACTGAGTCTCTATCACATGTGTCACAAAACAATGAACTAGAGTCACCCAAGCCACAAAACTTTGAGCCCCCGGTGTCACCCAAGCCACAAAACTTTGAGCCCATGGTTACTTTTAATGATAAGATGATTGGTCAAGTGTACTCAAGGAGGAAAGTTGCGGTTCCTGAACTTGTGCAACTCCAAGAATCTGATCCGAGTCATGAGAATGAGGTAACAATTCTAACTCTTCTTCAGAGATTGAATCAGAAATTAATCTTCCAATTGCAATTAGGAAAGCAACTAGAGAATGCACCAAACAACCATTATATCCACTTTCTCATTTTGTATCATTTGAAAGGTTTTCAACAACCCTTAAGAGTTTCCTTTTAAATTTGAATAATCACCCCATTCCTACTAATCTATCTAAGGCAGTATCCAATGAAAAGTGGAAACAAGCTATGAATGCAGAAATGGAGGCCTTAGCAAAGAATAAGACATGGGAATTTGTTAACCTACCTTCTGGAAAAAAGCCCGTAGGATGTAAGTGGGTTTTCACTGTGAAGTACAAAGCAGATGGATCATTGGAGAGATATAAAGCAAGGTTGGTGGCGAAAGGCTATACTCAAACTTATGGAGTGGATTACCATAAGATATTTTGCCCCAGTTGCAAAGATGAACACTGTTAGGATCTTGTTATCTTTAGCAGCCAATCGAAACTGGGATTTGCAACAATTCGAAGTAAAAAATGCATTTTTACATGGAAATCTACATGGAAGTTCCACCTGGATTTGGAAGCAATCTAGCTCGAAATCAGGTATGTAAGCTTAAGAAAGCCTTGTATGGGCTCAAACAATCTCCACAAGCCTGGTTTGGGAGATTCACCAAAGTGATGATAAAAATGGGATATAAGCAAAGTCAGGGAGATCATAAGTGTTTGTCAAGCACTCAAATTCAAGGGGAGTAACAACACTCTTGGTATATGTTGATGACATCATTATGACTGGAAATGATGACAGAGAACGGTTGTGTTTAAAGCATTGCTTAGCCAAGGAATTCGAAATTAAAGAATTAGGAAAGTTAAAGTACTTCTTAGGAATTGAGGTTGCTCACTCCAAGAAAGGCATTTTTATCTCACAACAAAAGTATGTGACGGATCTTCTCAAAGAAACAGGGAAGTTGGCATGTAGACCAGCAAGTACACCAATAGATCCTAATCATAAGCTTGGTGAGGCGAAGGAGGATGCTGATGTAAATAGAGTAATGTACCAGCGATTGGTGGGGAAACTCATTTATCTATCTCACACTAGACCTGACACAACCTATGCTGTTAGTGTAATTAGCCAATTTATGCATTCTCCAAAGGAAGTTCATTTGCAAGATGTTAATCGAGTACTACAATATCTTAAAGGTACTCCAGGGAAAGGCATCTTGTTTAAAAGAAGCTCTGGATTAGCACATGAAGCATACACAGATGCAAACTATGCAGGATCAATATCCAATAGAAGATCAACTTTTGGTTATTGTACATTTCTTGGTGGGAATCTTGTGACTTGGAGAAGTTAAAAACAAAATGTGGGGGCAAGATCTAGTGCAGAGGCAAAGTTTTGGGCGATGGCTCAAGGAGTTTGTGAACTTTTGTGATTGAAGATTATTTTAGAAGATTTAAAGATCAAGTGGGACGGCCCAATGAAACTATATTGTGACAACAAATCTGTAATCATCATTGCTCATAACCCAGTGCAGCATGATCGAACAAAACATATAGAAGTGGACAGACATTTCATTAAGGAGATGTTGGATAGTGGATTAATATGTACACCTTATGTATCATTTGGATGCCAACTTGCAGATGTTCTTACCAAAGGGCTAAGTAGTGCACCATTCGAAACAATTATATCCAAGCTGGGAATGGAGAATGTATATTCACCAGCTTGTGGGGGAGTGTGGAAATATAGCCAATTGAGATATTTGATTTGATCTGATTTGATCAGATCTCATTTGATATGATATGATATGATCTACTTTGATTAGATTATATTAGATTAGATTAGTGTGATATGATTTGACTTCTTTCTTTATTGTATAGCTTTGGTTATGTATATATACTGGGGTGTATGCATTGTATGAAGTAAGAGTGAAATAATACTATTCCTTTGTTTCAACAAGACCTGACCTTAGATGGGTATTCATATGATCACAATATAAGAAGAAAAAAAAAGTTGTAATGAATTCCCAAATATGGACAAAGAGATATATCTACCTGAAGGAAGATTGAAATGATCCACAAGCATAGTATAGACCTGCATAATTGACAAAACAATTAGCCTGTATGCTCCGGATTTGATCCCATTGACTTCCTAAATTTTGCAAACCTATTTAGTTCAGTAACTTGTCTCATCAAGTTTCTACTAATTATATCAATGGACAATTTCCATCATTAAGGGCTGTTACTTGAAAACAAAGTATTGAATGACCACATCATATACAAGGTTAGACATCAGTATAATTTCCGCAGAATTTCTGAACAAATTGAAAAAGAATACATAAAAAACTAAGGGAAGAGAGACTCGCCTGTCATAGAAATCTTTAAGTGGGAGGATAAGATTAAAAACAACTGCATCTCCCACGAGAACATATAAGATTCCAAATCTAATATACCATCTGAATTCTTTGACATAGATCTTAGTTTCAACAAGCAACAAAAGAACCATAGCACACCATGTGATAACCTCGACGCCCAAATGCACCATCTGCAAAAAGGGAAAACAACTGTTACTTTCATTTGAAACAAGAATGGCCAAAGATAATTATCGAGGGAAAACAACTGCTACTTTATAGGTAACAAAGATACAAAGAATATTCAATTTGTAAATAAAATGCAAGCAATATAGAGATACTCAACCAATCTACATTGAATAATCATCATAGAACTTATACATTTATGATACTTGCAATGAGAAGAAGTTGCACACCTCAAAAGGAACAAGGCCAGTCTCTCCATCCAAATTGAAGATTGATATTCCCATAATTAATCTGAACAATGGCTCAGCAGCACAACAACAGGCTAATATTGCCAATATATAATTATAGAAGTTTGATCTCAAACAGAATCGTTGGATTCTATGGTTAAACATTATGAGCCATATTCTATATAAGCACAAGCCCAAAAGAACCAAATGAGATACATTTCCAACAACAGAGTCAATGGCACAGGGTGTATAAGCACCAAAAGCACTGTTTGTTTCTTGAGCCCAAACCCCATTTGCCACTGGCCGGCAAAACCAAACAACGGGGTCAGAACCCATCTTTCAGGTCACCAACCAATAATAGTTTGTCCACTAAATATATCCTCTTCCTGCTATCAATTTCTTGTTCTTTCGGTGAAATTGAGACAGCATCAAAGTTCAATGAGGAGCATCAAAGACTTGGTGCTTCTAAAAAAAAAAAAACCTTGTCAAATCAAGGAATTGAGTGATTCCAATTTTTTATTTAGAAAAGATTGCTGTGACTATTATAACTTCTTGAAAGAAGAAAGGTCAACTCAAGATATTACAAGATGAAGTTCACTCTAAATACTAACAAAATCATGTAGTAACATTCCTCTCCAAGATATCAATTTTTTCTAATTTAACATCAGGGTTAAGATTCCGCAACTGTAAATTCTTCAAAACTTTGAAATCCCACCTTCGCATTGTCCATATAAATCAAGAGCATCATGAAATTAAATCAACCAAATAATAAAATAGATATCAAACTTCAATGTTAAACATCTAATACAACAACAAAAACTTTAATGAAACAAAACTAGCAGTGGCATAGAAAGAGAACAAGAACGTACAGAATCAGTTCATCCCAGCTATCAAAGAACGCAGCTATATGATATAGTAGTAAAGTGATAGGAGAAGAAGAAAACGACACAGAAGAGGGAGTCAAACGACGATATGGAACAGGCCCAAGTTGCAAGCGTCATCGCTTACGAATCTATCTATACAATATAAAATGTAGGGACTAGAGAATAAAAAAAAGAGGAACTTTTAGAAATGAGAGAAGGGACACAAAACTGAAGAGATTTTGCCACTCCTCTCCTCGATGAATGGTTGACTTTTTTTTTATCAGTAGAATGATTGACTACTATAATAGAATCTTTATTGAATCCAAAAAAAAAAAGACTATAATTGAACTTTTAATTTTCTCCTTTTATGTTGACTTTTTCTTTTCCTTTTGGCAAGGTGATTCAATTAAAAATATGGAGTACAACTACAAACTGAGAGCTTCTCCAAGCCAAAGCCATCAAAACATGGGCATCAAATACACATTCGATTAACTGATTAAGAGGGATTATTTTGATTATTTTAATTTTCAAGGAAAAATACTAAAATATAATATTAATGATGTGATATTTGATTATATATAGATGTTAAAGAAAGCGGGAAATTTTTTGTGAAGACTAATATACCCTTGTTTGAGTTGTAAATTGATATTTAATTCAATGGTAAATATGTAAAAATAGTTGAAGAAGAATATTAAGACATGGAATTTTTTTATATTAATTATGGTAAAGGTACAAGTAGACATGGAATCTTATTATATTTATCTCCTACATAATTTCCTAAAATTTAGAAATTATCTTTCACATCAAATTTGATAATTTCAATTTTCTTCTCATATAACACATAAAATAAAATAAACCATAAGAAAAAAATACTGTTATTTTAAATAGCTCCTAAAATATAAATGTAAATTATTTTAATTTAGCAACAATATGTTTTAAGTAAAAATATGTTATTCGTATCATTGAAAGATTTAGTACAATATAAGTCATATACAATCCTCTAAAATAAAAATATTAAAATCAAATTCTCTTAAATATCATTCTGCTATACTGAATAAGAAAAAAAAAATGAAAAGTTAAAATAGAATCGCATTTTACCTCTAAATGAACAAAAAATGCTTATGACTTAGCTATGTACTTATTGTTTATTTGGCTAGAGAAGCAAAATATAAAGAATATCAAGACATGCATAACCTCGTACTTTCATTGAATTCGATTCGTGAAAAATGAGTGAAATTGGCCAAAAAACTGGTGAAATCGATGAAAACTGTTGAAATCAATAAAAAAAATTATATTAAATCAATGAAAACATCTGAAATCGATGAAAGTCCAGGTGAATTGGTGTACACTGGTGAAGTTAGTTAAAAAACGGATGAAACCGGTAAAAAAAATGCATGTGAAATCGATAAAAATTTGGATGAAATTTGGGAAAAATAGATGAAAACGGGTAAAATCGGTTAAAAAAAGGTAAAGTTTGTGAAAATATGTGAAATCGATGAAAATTAATTCGAGTGAAATTTGTAAGAAAAATGATGAAACATGTGAAATCCAGTTAAAAGGTGTAAAGCCAGTGAAAAAAGGGTAAAATCGGTCAGAAAGCTTAAAGTCGGTAAAAACATATTTAATCAAAGAAAATTTCAAGTGAATAACATGTGAAATCAGAGAAAAACATGTGAAATAGGTGAAAACGGGTTAAATTGGTAAACACGAGTGAAATCAGTTAAAAAAAATTTAACTGACAAAAACGATGTGAAATCGGTAGAAAAATGGTTTAAGCCGGAAAAAAAATGACAAAAAATGGGAAAACAATGAAAAATGTTATAACCGATAAAAAAAGGTGTAAATCGCTAAAAAAATATAAAACGATAAAAAAACAATTAAACAGTGAGAACATATGAAATTCTGAATTGATGAAAATTTGGGTGAAATTTGTAAAGAAAATGATGAAAACAGAAAACGAATAAAATCACTGAAAAAAGGTAAAATCAGTCAAAAAAACTTAGAGTAGGTGAAAACATGTTTAATCAATGAAAAATTCAGGTGAATAACATGTGAAATCAGTGAAATAGGTGAAAACGGATTAAAATTTAACCGACAAAAACAAGGTGAAATCGGTGAAAAAATAGTTTAAATTGGAAAAAACATCGAAGAAAAATGGAAAAACAATGAAAAATGTTATTACCGATAAAAAAAGTGGAAAGATCGCTTATTAACCGGTAAAAAAAATTAAACAGTGGAAACATATGAATCTATGAAACTTCGGGTGAAATTGGTGAACACTGATGAAGTTGGTGAAAAAACTGGTCAAACCAATAAGAAAAAATGCTCGTGAAATCGATGAAAATTTAGGTAAAATTTGTGAAGAAATGGATGAAACATGTATCATCGGTGAATAACGGATAAACTTAACATGAAAACTACTATTATAGAACAAATTCTATAAGATATCATGACTATATCAATCATCATTTTATATTTTATTACAACTATTTAAAGACATCATTTTTTTGTGGTAGAACAATAATAATTAATAAAAATAAATTTCATAAAAAATAAATTGAATATATATGATATTTTATGGCATAAAAAAGAAGCTAATTTTACTCTAATTTATGAAAAATAACCATGAAATTAAAACTAGACAACATACGTGCACTTTTCTAGTTAACCTAAAAAATAAGGTGCAAACGCAATTGACCCACGAATTAAATATATCAACCACATAATTTTATTTGCAGGAATTAGTAAAGATCTGGTCTGACTTTTGTGATTATGATTGAAATTTGTTGCTCTGCAGAGAGAAGAGGAAAAAACAACTAAGATGGCCTCTTGAGAAGTATATTTTGACATTTTCTAAATATTCAACTTGAAAACTGTAAGGGCCTGTTTGTTTGGTGTTTCCCAAATTTTTTTCGTGTTTGCGAAATGCCAAACAAACAAATTTTTTACTTTCTGAAATAAAATTTTCATCCATTAATTTTCTCAAACTACCTATCAAAAGTCAAACAAACAACAATTTTTTTATTTCTAAACAAAACCTATATAAACTCTACTTTGATTTGACATAAAATTTCATATCTCTTACATAATTTATCTCACATAACAAACATGATTTGACATAAAGTCTTACACATCTTACACCTACAACCTAACTCTTTCAAAAAAACCTACACCTACTTCATTTCTCAAACCACTCTCTCAAAACCCAAACAAACAACATTACGCAAATCGAGATTATTTCACAAACCTCCACTACTCTCCCAAACTACTTTCCCAAACACCAAACAAACAAGCCTTAAACATTTCCCGAGAATGCTCGAACTCTATAACTCAAACGAAAATACTCCAAAGGATGTTAACGAATCGAACTTAATCGATCCCTTTGTCTTCACACATAACATACTCCAAATTTCGAATTTTTTTCAATATAGCCTTCATGGCAAAACAATTTCCCAAAATGTCTTTCTTGGCAAAATATTTCCTTGAATATACCTTTTCCAGAAAATCGCAGGTGCTAACTGCGATTTTTCTATGAAATCGCAGTTAGCACCTGCGATTCTTTGTCCATTTTTTTTAAATAAATAAATAAATAAAAATCGCAGGTACTAACCGCGAATTTTGTTAATTACACAAATTAATTAAGAATTAGCGACCACAATAAATCGCAGGTGCAACCTGCGATTTTTAGTAAGTCGCAGGTGCTACCTGCGATTTATAGTTAAGTAAATTGCAGGTAGCACCTGCGATTTATATCTGAATAAACCCACCATTACAGAGCGCACATTCAAGTCACTTTCCCACAAAATTCACTCCCGTCTCCCGTCTCCCGTCTCCCACAAAATTCACTTCTCACGGCGAACATACTTCTGTCTCACTGCCCATCAGCCGTCCGCCGTCCGCCGTCAGTAATCCAGGTAATTGCAGTTTCCTTGCTTAGGGTTTTACTGTATTTACCCTGGGTTCCATTGATTAATCGAACGGCGACAGCTTCTCCGGTGTGGATTCCATTGATTAATAATGGGGTTTTGTGTTTCTCTTAATGTCTTATTTGGAGTCTCTCCTTTCTCTTTGTAGTGAAGTTTGATGATTTTTGGTGAGAATTTGTAGGTGTGGTTTGGAGAGACTCCGCCTGACTTGTATGAAATATTGAAATGAAAGAAAGAGAGATGTGCACATTGTAAAGTGTGTTGAGTTTATTTGCACTTGTATGATGTGTCCAATAGGTATCCCTGATCCATGTGACACAATTAGGGATCTACACAAGATAGACCGTCGGGGAAAAAACATTCATGATTGGGTTGATTATCACCAGTATTATATTAACGAATGGGTGAATTATGAACATCTTGTTGTTAATGGAGATATTGGTGTGGAGCATATGGGCTATAATCATCCTTATATGATTTGGTATCGGAGAATCACGAGGATGTTTATAGGAAATTCATATCCAGTTCCAAATCAGATAGATGAGGGAGATGAGAGAGCTAACACAGGGTACAGGGGCATCGGTGGTGGTCACGAGGGTTTGGTATGACAACAAAAACTGTAACCTACTAATTTATGCTTTCTAATATTTCTATATACTCGCTATATATTAACGTATTCATTTTGACACGATACAGATTCAACGACTACAACGGATGAACATTTTACTTGCTGAATACATCCCCAATCATTTACAAGATAGTGATGTACAGACTGTGTTAGCAGTGCGCCAGATCGCCATAGATGCCTTAACTATAGTTGGAGAGCAGGAACGACTAACAGGGTAAGCACCACCGACTCCTTCGTATGTTGCACCTCCTCTACAAATGCCACAACCACGGCGACGACGTGAACGACGCAGGGTAGAATCACCAAATCCTCCATCTCCTTCAGCTTATCCACCAGCTACTACGTCTCATTCAGCTCCATCATCTTCAGCTCCTCCACATCCCGTTCAACGTGAGTTCAATCCCCCATCATGGTATACTCACGTCGAGTGTTCTACACCGAGCCAGGTTGAGTGTGTTACTCAGGTTGGTAGGCCGCCGGGTAGATCTCATGACCTCGATCCCGCTAGGTTTTCGAGAGGTTTTGTTTTCAATAGAAGGAACATCGAACGGGAGAGGAGACCACCAGATCGCTATACACCAAATTGAAACTAGAAAAAGCATATCTATATATTTTATTACTTGTATTAAAAATTGTTTCCTGGAGGAATCAAATTAAGAAGCCTTACCTTTGATGGTGAGCAGGGTCAAAAGTTGATTTGCAAATTAAGAATTCTTTATAAATCAGCATTCTTTGTCCAATCAAATCAAAAGTACTGCATTTAATCAATTTTTTTTTTTTTTTTGGTTTAAAGTCGAATAAAAAAATAAATACTCTATCTACTCTGTATTTGTTGAAGGGTAATTTTTTAAATGCATAACTAATTAGCTAGGGTACGTGAGTAAGAAAAAAGAAGAATATAATTATATAGTATATAGTTTGGGCGAAATTCATGATCTCATGTCCAAAACGGCAAAACCACATATATATTGCTCTATTAAGATGCACAATTAACTTGCACGCACACCTACAAAATACTACTAGCTAGTAAATAGGTAGTACTAAAAAAGGATTTCTTGTTTTCACAAATTAATTCGTGACTGAGTATATTTGTGGTCATGTGTCTATCACCCGTTTCAATAAAATTTGATTTTATCATCATTTATCATTTACTCCATATAGAAAAAAACAGCTATATAATTACTACTCTTAGCTAGACCAACGTATATATATACTAATTCAACTTAATCGTAAAATTAATTGTAATTAGACTAAACATGCAAAAGATGAAAGAAAGAAAAAGGAAATTATCAAGAATTTCAATTCTTTAAAATTGGCCTTGCATAATAGTCCAAATAGCAGCAAGACAAACAAAACACTATCAGGCAATGTAATTGTGGTAACTGCCACAACATCACGGCAAATAATTATGGACAAACCAAAGTCTAGTAAAAATAAATCCAGTGATTAAACTTCAGTCATTAGCCCACCATGTACATATTAAACATTCGAATTACATTAAACTTCAGTCATTATCCCTATTTTGTGTGCATGTGCGACGCGTATGTCCCTCATTTCCCACAAGTTGAACAATGAATTACCCGTTTGTCGGCTTGAAAATCCATTTCATTGCGAATGCGCCTTGATTTTGGTCGACCTTTCTTGCGTTCAAGTTTGGGGTTAGGTTCGAATACTGGACCATTATACTCATTCTAATATGCCTCGTTCTCCAAGGGTTCGAATGTTCCACTCCATGTCATCGCGTACTTCTCGACAGTATAAAATGATGATACAAAAGATGAAGGATCAACATTTTGATTATTGCAACATGCAAGAACGTGAGAACAAGGAACATGATACGCAACCCACTTCCCACATGTGCACGTCTTTTTGCCAAAACGTACAATTTGAACATGACCTCCCTTGGTTCCGCGATGACCGGTAATTACAGAATAAACCCCCCCACGTACAGAATTGTTGAAAATTGTAACATGCATACCCCCAACCTTGCTGTTGTTGTGTAGTAGCATATTATAAACTTTGGGGCTAAATGTATTTTGTGGTTGAGTGTTTGGTAGACCAATATTTTCCAATGCTTGTGTAGCAATACCAATTCTTTGTTGAAAGTAGTAAACGCAACGATAAAATGTAGTCTCAATAATTGCGGTAACAGGAATACCACGAGCTCCTTTCATAACACCATTAAAAACTTCTGAAATGTTAGTTGTCATTAGGCCATACCTATAACCACCATCATGTGCAATCGTCCACTTTTTCGGGTCGAGTTTATTCAACCGCCGTCGAGCATCAGGATTCAATAGGTCAATTTGATCCAACAAATTATTTAACTTGAGCTCCTGGTGTGAGCAACCCGCCTTCCAAACTAACCTTTTTAAATTACCTCCCGTATGGACTTTGCAAAAATTAGCTCGTACATGCCTCAAACAATACCGATGACGTAAATTTGTCAATCCATTTGCTCGCATTGCTTTAATTGCATTCAATAAACCATTGTGACGGTCAGAAATCAAGCATATATCACGACCTTTGACAACATGTTCTTGCACAAGGTTCAAGAACCAATTCCAAGTCTTAAATGACTCATTCTTTACAATAGCAAAGGCAAGAGGCAATATACTATCATTTGCATCACAACCCATTTCAATAAGTAAAACTCCCTTATACCTTCCATGTAGAAAAGTACCATCAATGCTAACAACTGGACGACAATGCGTGAAGGCTTCAATGCAAGGCCCAAATGCCCAAAAAACACGACGGAATATACCCATTTGACCAGGTAGTGGACATTTGTAATACTCGACGATTGTTGAAGGATTATATTGTTTGATAGCTGCGAGTACCTTTGGCAACCTTTGATAAGATTCATCCCAATCTCCATAGATATGTGCAATTACTTTTTGTTTCCCACACCATGCTTTTTTATATGATATATCTTTATTGAAGCTTTTCTTCACAGATTCAACAATGACACGAATCTTCAATTCTGGATCTACCTTAACAAGATTTCGGATATCCCAAGCGATCAACTTAGAGTCCAAATGGAAATGATCTTGGCCTAATCCTGCACACAAGCAAGTATGCGTTCCCCGATAACGTGTCACTTCCCACAATCCATGCTTCTTGGCCAATAAACTAGCACGAAGATAGAAGTTGCATGGGTACTCTTTGATATAGCAACATATTACCCATGTTTCATCAGTGCTCCTCTGTACCCTGTAACGCCAATTTTTTTGTATGTGATATTTCTTAACAGCACACTGCATGTCAGTTTTTGAACTAAAGAGTAAGCCTTTGCTAAGTTGATCAGTCTCCGACATTCGAGTTTGACTTGCACAAATATCTGTGGCATATGATCCTTCACCAATCTCCCTATAAAATGAACAATCTATTTTACTTAAACGATTTTCAGGTTACTCATTAGCAACCATTGTGTCGTTCGCAATAGCATTTTCCTCAATGTCACTACTACTACTGCTACTAACATCGTCCCCTTCCATTATCCTGATTTCAAAATTTTCTTCATCATCTTTAGAATCAGTCTCCAAATCATCATTTAGTCTTCCATTTCGATGCACATGAGGACGAATATTTGAGTGTACTACTAAATGGTCTATTTGTCTACTTGTACCTACGTCTGACTGAAAAGTAGACGGAGCAGTGTTGCAGACATCATGGTTAGAAGGTGGATAATTTAAGTTATCTTCATCCACATGTGAATCATGGGTGCCACCAATGTATTGATTGTCTATCGAGTCTATCTCCAAGTACAATTGTAAAGTGCGCCCAGAATAATAAGTAAAAACATCAAACATAGCTCCAACACTGATATTATCGTTAATCGGAAATTCAGTAAAACTAACAGGATTCCCGAAACAAAGAGGATATCTACATGTCACTCCCAACTTGAACTCTCGTTTGTTTAGCCCAGTAGCTCTGTACAACTCTGTTAGTAGCTCATCATTGCTCCATCTACTATCCGCCCTAAGGGGATATTTAGGTGGAATATCGTACTCACAACCAGTGGATGGGTTCGATATTTTTCCTCCCCAGTAGCACAAAAACGTAACCGGTAAACAATCCATTACAAACCTGATAAAATATGAAAAAAATATTACATAACCTTTTGAACAAATTTTCTAAATTCTCATATTTATCTATTCACATAATATAAATTAGAAAACAAAGTTACTTAATTTAAAAAAATATTTTACTATATATAATGATTTATGAGAAAAATACATCATCCATTAATTCAATCAAAAAGAAATTTTACAATACTACTTAATTTCCTAAAGGAATAAATTGGTTACTACTAAATACAACTTTGAGGAAAAATATTAAACCCTAAACAAACAAAAATAATATTTGGTATTTCAAATAAAATATGTTGAGAAGAATTACTTGAATAATAACAATGTGGAATGAGGAAGAAGTAGCAAAATTCACCTTTTCAAGTCCAAAACTTGTGAGATTTACAATCTTTGGCCGATATGAGAGAGTTCCTGCCGATAAGAGAGAGTGAGAGAGAGTTACTGTTATTTTATGAAATGAAATTAGGGCAGCGTTCGGGCTCTATTATACTGCTGGGTTTATTCAGATATAAATCGCAGGTGGCACCTGCGATTTACTTAACTATAAATCGCATGTAGCACCTGCGATTTATTGTGGTCGCTAATTCATAATTAATTTGTGTAATTAACAAAATTCGCGGTTAGTACCTGCGATTTTTAAATTTTTTTTTTTTTTTTTAAAAATGGACAAAGAATCGCAGGTGCAAACTGCGATTTCACAGTAAAATCGCAGTTAGCACCTGCGATTTTCTGGAAAAGGTATATTCAAGGAAATATTTTACCAAGAAAGACATTTTGAGAAATTGTTTTGGCATGAAGGCTATATTGGAAAAAAATTCCCAAATTTCCCAGAGTAAAATAGTAGCAGAAAAGAGTAATGAATACTGGCTAAACATTTCCCAGAAAATATCTGTTCTTTATGGCAAATCATTACAAGCAAAAAACAATCGTCCCAACAGAAGTCAACCATAAATTATAAGAGTATTAAATGTGACAAAAGTTGGTAAGAATCACTAACAACAAAATTATATGCTTTCTGCCAAATAAGAGTAGCTATCTGGAGAATGCTTTTTCGAGGAACAACATCGGTTACATATAGATCAAGTCTACAAAAGATCTTTTTTTATTGAAATGTCTACAAAACCAAAATTCAATCTACATCTCAACCTGATCCCAGTTAATCGTTCTATCTTCAAAATCATTTCCCTGATGAAGCTTGTTTCGACCAAGTCTACTCATTACTGCAAGACCTGTAAAAAACATGAACAAACGATGAAATAAGAAACTAAAGTAATATTGCACTTAAAAAATAACGAGTTTCCATGATATAAGAAATTGATACCTTCAATCATTTTGTAAAGAGAAGACCACCATCTATCTCCGGAAACATGGTACTGATCAAGATTCTCTTCGATCTCTTTATCATGTTTCCCCTCCAATACTCCTTGGAGAGTAATCACGGCATCCTTTGTTTTCTTAAGGATGCTATTATCATCTTGAATTTCTAACTGCACAAGATCACCTTGTGATGAAGTGAGACTAACGGCAAGTGCAAATTGTGCAGCTGCAGCCCAACGAGAAGAGGCAAGCCATCGTCTTTGCCCATCCAGCTGCTACTTCTCTCTTTCTTGTTTCTCATCTCCGTCCCCTTTAAGCACTAAGCTGCGTAGATACTCAGCATTTGCAGCACCCGTACTCTTGACCATCTTAGAAAAGGCACTCTCTTCATTTTGCAGTAGTGTTTCTGGACTATCAAATTTCTGGACCTTTGTCTCTACATCTGCAAAGAGTCTCATTCTCTATTTTTTTGTTCGTGTAGAAATTTCAAATTCCAGAATCAACCAGCAGGTGGAAAAGGAAGCTTTTCTTCATTTTACGTGACAAGTTTATGCTCCCTTGTAAGAACTAGCTCTGGTATACATTTCATGGAAGCATGATATATAATTATATATATAAAACATTCTGATCAGTCTATTTGGGCAGCAATAGTACTATGGTTTATTCTGGCACCATTTGCCCATAGATAGGGCATCGGACCTTTATACGTAAATCTATTTTTTCTTTGCAGTCTGCTATTTTTTGAAAACATGTAGTTTGGCTGCTCTTATTTTGTTTAAAGATCGTAATTTTAAAGTGGTATTAGCTGCCACATTCTCAAACTGTAGTTTTTATGCTGTAAACTTTACATCATAGTCTTTAATCTTCGCAAGAATATGAGATACTTATTTTGTTTGCAGAATACAAGTAGATTTTGTCTGAAAATCGAAGTTCTGTTAATGAATGCTTTAGCTTCATCGCGTCGAATGTCATTATACCTAATGCTGGCTGAATATGAGAGTTCTCATGTGATGGACCTTAGTTTTCTTTATGACCCGCTGGAATAATTAAAATGTAATATTGTTTTGGCAAACCAACCGTAACTATAGGTTATGATATAGCCAGTACCAATCATCCCCAAGATAGACATACATTACCTGTACTTTCAGCCTGGATTTGATATTCTCTTTCTAAAAGAGCAATTAAAGTTTGACCATAGCCAAGGATCTGATAAATCAAACAAAATTTGTAATTTCTGGAGTTGAATTTTCACTTTGTACATCTTATTCTGGCCATATTGCTCTCATCCTCTAAAGTAGCTGCAGAAATATGACCAAGAAATCTCTTAGAATCTATTAGAATTCACTACATGGATTGGGCTAAGTCCACTTACATGGTTTGGGCCTAACTCAACCTCAAAAGCTAGCTTGTAAGGTGAGGATTGCCCAAGACCTTATAAGGTGGACTTAACTATTATTTTCAACCAATGTGAGACATTTAGTCTCAATACTCCCCCTTCACGTGTGGGCGGGCAGAATGTGTGGGTGAAACAAGCCCAATACATGACATATGAAAGCCCAACCTTGTGAATTTGCGACATGTGGATGAAGACCCAACACAAGAATAATGACATTCCGGGTCTTTGTTAACCGGAGGAATAATGACACTCCAAGTCTTGAATAATTGGAGGAATAATGACAACCCATGGCTTTGTTATCTGGGTGAAGTGTGTGGGTAGATATTGAAGCCCATCATGCGTACAAGGAGGAGCCCATCACGGAAAGAGGTGGCCCACTTTAACCTGGGCTCTGATACCATATTGAATGATCAACTCATCTAAAAACTTAAGCTGTTAGAGAGAGGAATCATTTAATATATATCACTTAACACGCCCCCTCACGTGTAGGCGGTATTCATTTTCTCAAGCTTAACACGTGGAATTTAGAAATGGGTGGCGGAGGGATTCGAACACAGGACCTCTTTGGGCCTGAGCTCTGATACCATATATATTAGAATTCACCACATGGATTGGGCTAAGTCCACTTACATGGTTTGGGTCTAACTCAACCTCATAAGCTAGCTTGTAAGGTGAGGATTGCCCAAGACCTTATAAGGTGGACTTAACTATTGTTTTCAACCAATGTGAGACATTTAGTCTCAATAGAATTGAAAAAATCAGACTGCAACAATCTAAATTGGTGATGCAAATATTTTTGTTTAAGCTCTTCAATTGCCTTCATAACCCAACTCATTATTGAAGTTTATTTTGCAGTGCATATTCTATATTCAATGAAAAAATTTAGAGAACTTCCTGGAACTCTCAATGCAGATCGTCTGGACAGGGACATGCGACATGGGAAGTTAAACTACCATTAATTAAATTTTTTAATTAAATGACAAACGTGTATAATTAGACATGAAGTCTTATTATAATTATCTCCTACTTAAACTTCTAAAATTTATTAATTCTCACTTACATCAATTCTTTTAGTTTTAATCTTAACGAACCATAAAAAAACACTATCTATCTATATCTATTCTATACTTATTATAAAAGTGTGAAAAATTTAGGTTTTTTTTTCTTTTTTTGTGAATACTAATATACCCTTATTTGAATTGTAAAGTGATATTTAATTCAATGGTATATATGTAAAAATAGTTGAAGAAGAATATTAAGACATGGCATAAAAAAGAAGAAGCTAATATTAATCTAATTTATGAAAAATAACCATGAAATTAAAACTAGTCACGTACAACGTACGTGCACTTTTCCTTCCAGTTATTTTAAATATCTCTATCTCTTCTCTACTATTATAAAAGCCAGAATATTACTTAATTTTTTTGTGAGTGATATTTAATTAAATTGCAAACATGTAAATTAATTGAAGAGGTATTTTTTTTGGTACAAAAGAAACAAAGAAAAAAAAACTACAATATGTCTTTCATCACCAATTGAGAAATCTGTCCCAGAGCAGAGTCCCAAACACACATCTTGTTCTCCAAATCATATCCAAGCTTCGCAAGAGCATCAACACATGTATTGCCACTCCTTCTTGTGTGAACCCCACGGCATTCCCAAGGTTTCCGAATGTAAATCCGGCAGTCCTCTGTAATTCTTCCCAACGGGTGACACTCCGTATCGGCTTCTTTAATCATGTTTAAAACCACCTCCGAATCGAGCTCGACTTCGACCCTATGAACTCTTCTTTCCCAGAGCAGCTAGAAGCCCCTCCCTAGCAGCTAGAAGCTTGGCCATGTTGATTGAGATGTCTCCAAATTTACAAGAAAATCCGAAAATCCATTCTCCTCTTTCATTTCTAAGAAGGCCACCCCCCGCCGCACGGTTCAAGGATGTGCGAACCATCCGTATTTAGTTTATGCCACCTTAAACCCAGCCTGATCCATCGAGTAACGATAGTAGTTCCCTTTTTTACAGCAGTACTGAGCTTATTCTCCCTTCCTCTTGCCCCTGAGATCCTAGAAAGATCCTCCGCTAAACTCTTCGCCGCACAACACACAAGCCTCGTAGGGTCCCTTTTTCCTTGGAAAAAAAGTTTATTCCTCGCCTTCTATACTGACCAAACAGTTGCCATAAAGATAATATTCCAAGGAACAGCCGGTAAAAGTGTATTAGCAAACTTGCTTTTCGTCATGTTCTCCTTAATCCAAGTCCCAGGAAGCATCTGAAAAAATTTGAGTGATTGAGTTGGTATAATGACAAAGACCTACACCTCTTTCGTCCAAACACAGTCCCGAAGAACATGGATAATTGTCTCCGCCCCACCATTACAACCGAGGCAGGTATTATAATCAATGAGCTTCCGTTTAAACTGTAAAGCGTTTGTAGCCAAGCTGTTATGAAGGTAGAGCCAAAAGAAGAGTCTAATTCTTCCCGAGCCCCTAAACTTTCTCATCCATCTCCAGTCCCACACACCTCTTTGAACCACGGTCCCCATATCCAGCTCCAGGCAAGCATAGGCTGAACGACACGTGAAGATACCGTTCGCTGTTCCATCCAGATTCTACGGTCCTTGTGCTAATGAGCCAAAGGGATCGGGATATCCGGAATTAATGTTTCCCCACACATCATCAGGGATCTTTGTTCTCAACTACGTCTTGTTCCAAAACCCATTGGTGTCAATAATATTTGCCAAAATCCAATCTCTTTCTTTTGAAGAGATATAATTAGACATGAAGTCTTATTATATTTATCTCCTACATAAACTCCTAAAATTTATAAATTCTCTCTTACATCAATTTTTATAATTTTAATCTTAACGAATCATAAAAAAACATTATTATTTTAAATAGCTCCTAATATATACATATATATATATATATATATATATATATATATATATATATATATATATATATAAATAAATTATTATGGACTGTAATTTAGCATCAATATGTATTTAAGTAAAGAAATTAATTTACACATTTAGTACAACATAAATCATAAACACTATGTTCCTAAAAAAAAAGTCGTAAATACTCTAAATACAAATATTTAAAATGAAACACTCTTAAATATCATCATGTTACAAAAAAAAATATTAAAATTGAATCGTATCTTACCTATGAATGAATAAAAAATACTTACGACTTGAAAAAAGGGTGAAACGGTTAAAAAAAGTGCCCATGAAATGATAAATATATGTGAAATCCATGAAAATTCGAGTGAAATTTGTTAAAAAATAATGAAATCGGTGAAAAGATGACATCAGTGAGAAACATATGAAATCGATGAAAAAATAATAAAGTCAGTGAAAAAGCGTAAAGTCAGAGAAAACTTGTGAAATCAATAAAAGTTCAGGTGAAATTGGTTAAAAGAGCATGTGAAACCAGTGAAAAAATGTGCGAAATAAGTGAAATCGGGTTAAACTGATAAAAACCAGTGAGATCAGTAAATAAAGAAGTTTA
The DNA here is from genome assembly GCA_030819805.1 of Penstemon newberryi var. newberryi. Lineage (NCBI taxonomy): Eukaryota > Viridiplantae > Streptophyta > Magnoliopsida > Lamiales > Plantaginaceae > Penstemon > Penstemon newberryi. The sequence continues at coordinate 17,718,511 of JAUALY010000007.1, forward strand.
ACTGACAAAAACAGGGTGAAACCGGTAGAAAATTATTTAAAAGGACAAAACAAAAGTAATCGACGAAATAGTAAAAAAAATGAAAATAGGTTATAACTGATAAAAAAAATGGTAAAACAGTAAAAAAAATATATTAAACTTTTAAAAATGAATGAAATCAACTAAAAAATGGATTAAACCGGTGAAAAATTGATTAAACTGATGAGTTAAATAGGTGAAAAATGTTTATTTTTCTCTATTGTATGACATAATAAAATTAATTTTACTTTATTTATAAAAACTACCCATGAAATTAACTAGATAGTCACAAACACGTACAACGTACGTGCACTTTTCTAGTAGCAGAAAAAATGAGGAAATTTTAGAAATGACATTATAGAATCTTGAAATTTTAAAAATGACCTCATCAAAATTTTAACTATAAAAATGACCTTTTTTAAAATTAATTAGATTAAAACATGAAGTTAATCATAATTAAAATATAACTAAATTACTAATCATATCCACAAAATTCAAAATGTGTCGGGCATCCAAGCATATTTCTTGGGCGCCTGGAGTCCGAGAAAAGAAGAAGAAAAGAAGAGAGAGAAAAAGAGATAATAAAAGAGTGTGTTGTGATAGTAGAGTTGATGGGGGAAAATGCAAGATACTCCCCTGTGTAATGTTAAACCTGCAAGAAATTACCCTGTGAAATTTTTATTGCGACAAACTTCCTTGTATTTTTAAAAATCATGCAAAAAAATACCCAACTTGTAAAATATAGGTCGTTTTGGATCGACATATCTCAAGAAATAATTTAAAAAATATATCACGTGAAGTTGTAGGGACCTACTTGAAGTATTTTTAAAATGATTTCTTGAACGATCCAAAATGACCTGGCGCAATAAAAATTTCACAGGGTAATTTCTTGCAGGTTTAGCATAACACATGGGAGTATTTTGCATTTACCCTGAGTTGATGAGTGTGGAGTCGATGGAGAATGAGAGGTGGGGGTTGTTTGGGAGCTAGTGAGAGTGTTAAAGAAGAGAGAAATGTGAATGGAAGGATTTAAATTTAAATGTGAGAACGGAAAAAAAAAGGGAAGAATTGAGGAGTGCTTAGGAGATTTTAGGGGGTTTAGTTGAAAAGGTTAAAAAAAGAAATTCAAAATTGGGGTGGGGTGGGGTCAATTTTATAATTTCAATATGTGGGAAGGTCATTTTTGTTGAAATAAATTGAATTAGGACCATCATCACTCTTCTAGAATTATCATCTACTCCTATTAAATTTAGCCAAAAGTTTTAGAAGTATTATATTTCCTAAGTTTGAATAAGAAGATTGAAGAGTCTTTAATTAATTAGGATGGTCAATGAGTCATCTAGTATTTTTGATTCCTATGTTCAATTGATGTGTATATGTAATGGAGATGAAGTTGTAAGGCAGAAAAAAATAAAATTCAAGTTTTTTACACCATCATAGCAATTTCAAGCCTTCAATTTTGCTCTCATTTTCTTTTTATGCTCCAAAATAAGTTCATTTGTTTATATGCTGATTTGGACTGGATTATGGATAAATATCTTCTTCTTTTTTATAACCCTTTTGCAGCCTACAACAGCGAACAAGGTCCAACTTAGATTCGAAAGAGTTTGGGCGCTTAGCAATTCTTTATTGGTGGATTTTGTTCAGTAGAAATAAGCTGCTTTGGGAGGGTCTTGATATAATGCCGCATATTCTTTGTTCTTATGCTCACGCTTTTTTTTTGGGACATATTTCAATCTTCTATGAGCCACCTACGTCATATTCAAGTGAACAGGGCACTTGCAAAATGGACTCCCCCACCGCCTGGCTGTATTAAAATGAACATGGATGCTGTTGTTTGTTCAAATGGAAAGACAATTGGTATTGGCCTTATTGCTAGAAATTCCATTGGTTAATGTGTTGGTTGGAGAGGCCTCACAATCCATCTTCCATTATCACCCGAATCGGCGGAAGCATTGGCAGCATTACGAGCTATGGAATTTTGCCGTCACTCGAATTGGGACAATCCAATTCTGGAGGGAGATTGTGTTGGGTTTTAAATCCGAATAATCAGTAAATTTACTTACTTAAATCGGATCGGATAATTGCCGGTTGCTTGAAGTGGGTGACCCGGAGAGAATCCTTCTTTTGCCATTGATCTAACCGTGGTTGAATCACTGATGCTCTCATGTTTTGGTGCTCCCGATCCGGGTACAAATCACGAACGGAAATGAGCTACTATTCACAATCTAAATCCCCTTAATTATAGTTGATGATATGTGTGTATATATATATAACCCGGAATATATAGTATGATTTTCCCGTTTATAATGTGTTAACATTATATATATATATATACATAATATATATATATATATATATGTGTGTGTTTAGGGAGAAGAAATAGAAAGAGAAAAGAGAAAGAGGACCCTTTGGACCTCTGTTGATGGCCGTCTTTCCTCACAAAATTGGAGAAGTCCCCTTGTTGTTGAAAAGAGAATTGGGGAGCATAATGGTCCCCCTTTGGCTTTTAACGTGTGGGAGTTAATCTTCCAATTTGGGAGGTTAACTCCCCGCTAAGGGAGTGAGTTAAATCACCCATTTTCCTCCTCTTTTTTAATTCAAGATATGGACCGGGTCGGGTTAGCTCGAATGGACGTACCCATCCGTCTCAAATCAACATATTGCCTCTCCGTTATTCAAGGAATCTCTAACTTAAACGTCTCATCGGGAATTCTTTGTCCGTTATATGAAGATATCAAGCGTCTTGCTAGAGATTTTCCCATGTTGTTAGGGAGTGTAATAAAGTGGCACATTGTTTAATCAAGCTTGCTTCTACTTGATTTTCAAACTCCCTAGAGAGGTTCTTGACATTGTAATCTCAGATTCATCTTGATGGTATGAAATATCGTATGATTCCCTTAAAAAAAAAAAATTAACTACATATCATTCCGTCATATTTTTATAGAGTTATTGGAAATTTATCCCCTATGATATTCTTAATGTTCAATTTACCTCCCTATAATTTCAAAAAAGAACACTTCCCCCTATAATTTTATAAAAGTTCCACACTACATCCCTAACATTTTTATATGTGAAACTTTACCTCCCTATGTTATGATAATGTAGCAATTTACCTCCATGTGTTATGGTAATGTAGCAATTTACCCCCTATGTTATGATAAATGTGACAATTTACCCACCTATATTACAAAACACTTTTCATGCCCACTCTCAATTTCGGCAAGTGGGTTTATACTCTCCGAATCAAGGGGGTAAATTGATTCTTTAGAATTTTCACAAGGGGGAAAATTGCCATTAACCCGATTTTTATATAGACTAGCCAATACACTATGGTTCTGTAGAGATTGAGTTTTACGGTTTCACAAATTGGGCAACACCAACCCAGATCAGATCATTAAGGACGGAAATGGGAAAATAAATTAGAAAATAATATTAGGGAGAGTGGAAAGTACAAGAAGACTCGAGGAAAAAGTAGAAGAATACTAATTTCATTAATTACCAAACATTTCATAGATAGAGGTATATTATTTGTAGTATTAATGTTTTAGACTAGAGAGAACAATTTTTTGAAACTAGATGATAACAACTTCTAGTTTCATAGAAGTATATATAAAAATGATTGATTAAAGAACTTTAATCAAATTATTTGTTATCTCGCATCAGAGGGAATTGTTATCACTACATGTTTTCCAATACTGTCATAATTCTCTACACCGTCACCTAACAAATACACAGTTTCTTCTTCTGAATGTAATTCTTCACCATTCCAAGGACTAAAATGTCTTCCCACTCCCATACTCCTCAACCCTTCAAGTTCCATTGCCACTTGTTTCATGCTAGGCCTTTCGTCTCCTTTCAAGCTCAAGCAATATCTAGCAATATCAGCTACTTCTTGGAGCAATTCAACACTTCCCTCCTCTACTACACGGGGCTCGAGCACTTCAACCAACCGTTTCTCTTGGAGGGCAGATAGGAAATACTTAGCCAAACTCCTCTCCGCTTCTGGTTTATTAAAAATAATTGCTTTTTGTCCGGTTAGTAGCTCCACAAGCACCACACCAAAACTATAAACATCGCTTTTATCTGTTAACTGACTTGTCTGCAAGTACTCAGGGTCCAAGTACCCTAAAGTCCCTTGCACCATCGTGCATACTTGCATTTCCTCAGTTGCGATCAACTTTGAGGCTCCAAAATCGGACACCCTCGGATTGAAATTTTCGTCTAGTAATATGTTTGTAGACTTAATGTCTCTGTGAATAATCGGGTTAACAGCTTGAGAGTGGAGATACGACAACACCCCTGCAGTTTCTGTAGCTATTTTCAAACGAGCCCCCCATGATAAGGTCTTCCTTTCTTTGTTGTGCAAATGTTCAAAGAGCGTCCCATTCGACATAAACTCATATACAAGTATTGGAGATGGAGTCTCCAGACAACAACCTAGCATGCGTACTATGTTGCGGTTATTGACTTGGCAGAGTATTACCACTTCACTGATAAATTGTTTGACTTGGTCTTCATCAATGTCGATATCTGTTTGCTTTGACTTTTTAATGGCAACTAAAGTTCCATCGAGTAATGTTCCTTTGTAAACCGTACCGTATCCTCCTCGACCTGCGATTAGGCTATCATCGTAGTTTTTAGTTGCGGATTTCAACTCTTCGGCAGTAAAAATCTTGATCATATGGGAAGTTAATTCTTTTTGTTCAACAAGTTGTTGTAATAGGAAACCTCCATTTTGTTCGAAGAACTTCTCTTTTAGTTTAATAAGTTTTCTCTTCCTTAGGACCCAAAACAAGATGCCACCTATTATCACAACGACGAGCGATGCTCCAACGCCTACACAATAGTAATCTTTGATAAAAAATTCTACACATTCATTTTAATTTATGGGGTTCCTATATCCTAATAAGTCGCAAGCAGTTACGGAAAAACAATATTTAGAAAGAAAGAATGAAAGACAAAAAACATTCAAACGGAGTTAACCGGGTTAATGGCAATTTACCCCTCTCTGATCTAATAATGCTCAATTTATCTTCCTATGATTTGAAAAATAGCACTTTACCTATTTGAAAATTTTTAAAGAACAATTTACCTCCTTCCAACTGAGAGTATAACACACTCGCCGAAATCGAGAGTGACATGAAAAGTGTGGCGTAAAAAGACAAAAGTACATTAGGGGGTAAAGTGTCAGATTTATGATTCTACAGGGGCTAAATGCAGCATTTATAATGACCCCGGGAGAGTAAATTGTCACATTTCTGAGGAGTCAACATGTAGTATATAAGAGGGGTAATTTTGTCAATTTAAAATTTTTTAAGTTAAAAATTACAAGGAAAACAATGTGAAACTTTCGTAAAACATTAGGGGGTAAACTGCTCTTTTTGAAATTACACGGAATAAATTGAACTTTATGCATAACACATAATTGTTACTTTTCATTATTAACTCAAAAATGAAGGAAAGACTAAAAATTTCAAAAGGTGAACTTGATAAGTTAACTTGGTCAAAGGATATAACAAAATCATATAAAGGTTTACCAACTGCGACGTTGATAGCTAACGAGTTGTGAGAAGATCTAATATCTGCAAATGTCAAGATAAGATTGAACTGATAAATAACTGTTGACACTGAAGAAGTAATTTTTATATAGAATCTAAAAAACCAAATGAGAACTTGTAAAGTATCACCTGCGCATCGTTCTCCATTTTGTCTGCCATCCCCAATATACCCTTTTTGGCAAGAACAACTATAGCTCCCGTTCGTGTTTACACAGTAGCTATTTTTAGCACAACCGTGGCTAGATTCCTGACATTCATCAACATCTGTTGACAAGAATAGATTTAACAATCTCATGTTGATCATCACATATATACTTGAAACTTCAAATTAAGAAAACAAAATTAATTAACTCTGTTAACCTGGGCAACCATTGGGAAGATATGGATTTCCTCGATAACCAGGAGAACAATGACATAAATATCCCGGAGCCCCGTCTGAATTACTACAGAAACTATTGCTGGCACACACATAGCTAGTCGAGTTCTGAGCTACTTCACACGTTTCCCGTCCCGCTGACCAATCAAGAATGGATGGAACTAAATTTGTTCCTCTGAAATCATTGCTTCTAAGATCCGCAATTGAAAAGTTGTAGAATCCATCAGCTGCCACAAACGAGTAGCTGCAGGGATTGAAATCCGTGAGTGTAGAATTACTATAGTACCCAACACCGACGGTAAAACCTTGAAGCCCCTTTGGTAGTGGGATTTGGCAACATCCACGACCGGAGCAAACACCATCTATGGGGCTGCTTCTCCTGAGGCAGGTTGACGCACAACCCAGTTCGAGGTCCATACCCAAAATTCTTGCATTATTGTTACAACCCACACCAAAGAACCTGGTTATATTATAAATGACGGACATGAGATCATGTATATGTAAAAGGGTGTCTAATGGGCAATTTATTTTACCCCTACGTGACTTCCTGCTCATGCTTATGTAGGCAATGTGCTTATTTTACAAAAAGACACTAAAAGATATAAATATCTTGGCCTTTTGTTTATCAAATCGGGTAGAATGTCTTTTAATTACAACACCACGGTGAGGTTTCACTCTATATAAAATTATGAAGTTTCTGGGTTAACTCTATAAGGTTTTCTATAAGGTTTTCAATCTAACTCATCTCAAAAGGAGTGAATAGCAAATTAACTCCCTGTGTTATTCTAAATAGGCAATTTAACTCCATGTGATAAATAAAAGGGCAAAATACCTCCCTGTGATATTCTAAATAGGCAATTTAACTCCCTGTAATAAGAAAAATAGCAAGATACCTCCCTGTGTTTTTATAAAAGAAGCACATTGCCTCCCTCTAAATTGCTCATTAATTCATATCACAGGGAGTTAAATTGCTCATTATTTCATAGGGAGGTAAATTGCCTATTTTTATATCACAATGAGGTAAATTGCTCATTATTTCATTTTACAGGGAGTTAAATTGTCTATTTTTATTTCACAGGGAGGTAAATTGTCCATTAGACATATCACAAGGAAGTTAGCTTGCAACAAACCCTCTCAAAAGCTAGCTAGTTTAAGAGGGGAAGGTTGCCGAAAATTTTATAAAAAGTATTTAGTCTTGACATTGAATCTACCGTGGGTTATTTTAGTTTCAATAGTGAAATAGATTGGGTTTTACTGAACTTTTGCTTCTGAACATTAATTCATGAATGTATTATTAGAATTTACCATATGAATTGGGTTAAATTTACTTAATCTTGTCATCCGACCCACGTGAGGGACATTTTTTAGTTTCAAAGTCTCAACATGTACAAATAGAAAAATTCTTGATTAACCAACCTGTTTCGAGTGTGAGAAAAGGGGAAAAATGGGATGGTGGGGTTGGCCCAGGTGTTCAAACCAGAACTGGATAAATTTGATCTTGTGCCATTGGGCATCAACGTGTAACACTGGGAGGCAATACCAGTTAAAACGCGGATCTGGGCATCATCAATTGATATGTTTAGGACTTCAGTATGGTGCCTCGGCCCCCACCAAAATGGCTTTGAAGGAATAAAAGTGTCGTCGCAGGTTATTTGGTACTCGCTGTTGAGATAACAATTTTCTTTGATGCCGAAAGGGAAAGGAACTTTTACATTTCCACAAAATTCTTGACAACCAGGACGAGTCATTTGAGATTCACCTGTGGCTGAAAACCCTGAAATCATAACTATGAACATTATAAATAGCTTCAAATTTTTTGCTTGGATAGCCATTGTATCTATTTTTTTTTTAATGAAACTTTCTTATGTGGTTAGAACGTATTATTATTGAGTCTTAAATAGAGGAGTTTATCAAGTTGATTTGCAAGTAGTAAACCAAAACAAATTAAAAAAAAAAAGGGATCAAAGACTTGGCCAAGTTTGAAAAATTAATTTTACGAGACTAATTTTACAATAATGATAAAAAATAATCATGGAATAATTGTTTTTGTCAAAAACTTATATTTTTTGTTTTCCGGGAAAAAAATGAGTTTTCACATTTGGAGATTCCGGCAATGATTATGACAATGGGATCAAATACTATCAAGAATACGATTGACCAAAACCCATTTGTATTGAAGGGGTAACGCTTCCCGAATCACAATAGAGGTTTAAAAGTATTTTAAGAACTTCTACCATTATGATGGTCAAATAAGCCCTATTTAGAAGGGTTTTGGCCCGGTTTTGCGGGTCTCGGTTTTAAATAAATGGCTTGGGTGGTTTCGATGAAACCTTTAAAACACCATTTGGCTATGTTTTCTGATTCTGAAAAAGTTGAAACCTCACTTGAATTGATTTTTTATGTTGGGGTGTGGGGAAAAAATAGGTAGTAGGTGTCATATCAATGTCTTTTTTAGAGAGTTTGAGGGAAAAAAAATGGTAGGTGTCAAATCAATGTTTTATAGGTTTCAAGAGTTTGGATGTAGATTTATGAATTTTGTGTTGAATATCATGAATATGACGAAAACTCATTTGGAAGGATTTTAGTCAGATTTCACGAAACCCGCAAAATTGGGCCAAAACACATCCACATATAGCCACAGTGTTTGCAACTATTTTCCAGAAGGAACACTTGTTTTAAGCATAAACGTGTAAAAAATATTTTTCACATAAAAACAACATTGATTGCAATCAACAGTGGAAAAACAACTCTTATTTATTTTTTAGTGTTTGCATTTTCTCACAAAATAAATGAACCTTGCATTATAAATCAAGAATTAAGGAATTTGCCCTTATAATTAATCTTGCTTAACTAATAACCGTGGACAAAATGGTCATGTACCTATTTATCTTTTATCACCAATCTGCCACTCAAAAATACACCCCAAAAGTCAAATTTGCAAAACACCAAATACTGTTCAAAATAGTTGAAAAGTGTTTTTCTACTTAAAACACTAAAATTGCAAACACCACCCGTCAAACTTACCTACATGATTTATTTATATATATATATATATATATATACTAGGAGGAGGAGCACCGCGCAAGGCGCGGTGTCGGGTGCCCAGTATGGGTGGCGTATGTAAAGATAAACTAAAAAATTGTTCTAAAAAATACTCTGTACATAAACTGATCAAAGTTAGAGTATTAATTACAAAACAAAATAGGTCCAGAACATGGTAAACTACATTCAAACAGTCGAGGACATTTCTTATTTTCATTCGTCTTCCTCGTAGATGCGTCTGTGGCTAACTTGATAGATGTGATCATATGAATCTTCTTTCTTCGACATTCCTGGATGATTTGCAATGGTTCTTCCTTGTTGATTTTGTTGAATACTCTTGGTACGGCGCAAGGTAATGCATGGATTAGGTGGCCTTGTGTATTAAGACGTACCAGATGCTCCTGTGCGTAGATTGGCATTTTATAATTCCCCTTTTTCTTGTTCATGAGTATAGCACCAAGGTCAGCTGATTACCCTATTCCTCCTCCTGCTCGGCGAAAAAAAGGACCTTCGTAGTACAGATAGAGCTCACATTTGTTTGCTCTTTTTCTTGTCTGCATAGATAGATTATATTCCTTAGAAACTTTGTTTGTAAATCAATAAATGTATAAGATTAAATGTACCTGAGATTCATTGTACACATAGGTTCTTGGTTTGAATCCTCTTTCTTGCTACATGCATAAAATAGATAGTTATAAATGTATTTTATTGGAAATTGAAAGACAATTATATGCCTTACTTGCATGGCTAATGTGCAGTAGTATTTCATTGATCAATCTATCAGTAAAATTATTTAATATCAGGTCATGATATGCAATCTTAATATGAATAAACTAATAATTATCAGTAAATTCCAGTACGATAGTGGCAAAATTTGGGAAACTAACTTCCAAATTTGAAAAATTCCACGTCCAACTGATCCCACTGGCAATACAGAAGTACGTAAAACAAACATCAAACTCGCTATCATAATTCACTTAAAAAGATATATTGCTACTTAAAATACAAGGTTCTTACATGAGCGCCAGTGAAAAAAAGGCCTAAAGACAACAACTTTTCTTCACCGATGTGAGGATTCTGTGGAACGGATCATAAAAAAATCTATAACATGCTCGGCTAACTTGATCTTATTTCCTTTGGATATAGAGATACTCACCTTCTGCTTAAAGCCTGTAGGACCAAGATGTACACAACTTTGACATACTCCATATAGTCAAATGTAGTTTGGAACCTTGTGAAGGTAATTGGTTGTTTCAACATATGAACTGGGTTAGAGAATACTATATATGGAAATACATGACAAGATGACAAATCGAAGGTTACAAAGGGTTTTCAAAATGCAAATAGGGACATTGTGGTCCAAAATCTACATATTGGTGGCGTGCATATTGATAACTAAAATTGCGGGCCACAGTATTTGGTGCAAGTCTAATGAATACAATAAGTTTACATCCTTGAAAAGAATACTTGAGAAATCACGAAAATAAAAGAGAACCAGTAACTACTCAATCAAGGATAGACCAGTATGCTTGAGTAATGGATGCTAGAAGGCCATACATCCAATAATGAAAATTCAGCAATATATAGCTTTAGAAAATTACCTCAAGACTCTCTCCTATTACGGCTACCAAAATATTCCTATCTGGATCCCACAAAGTGATAACTTTTTCTGCAGCAACAGCCAAAACAAACCCATCGTTAGAAAACGTAGCAGCCGTCATAGGCTTCTTCCTGCCAGACATAATATTTATCAATATATATCATCTGTTAGTGATATGAATCTTCTTGTAATATGTAAGACTCAGAACGGCACTGACAAGTGAAATTACAAAGAATTTTTAAAAACTAAATTTAAAGGATAAATCATGAAATTAATTGATCTTTTTTTACCTATTTTTTTTTCAACCTTTAATTTCTAAACTAAGTTTATCTGATCTATCTACATCATAGCCAGTATTCTGAGTCGCCTGATCTTTTGGGTGAATTTCTTGCCTGCGTGTCCAAACCTGCAAAATTCGAAATTAACTAAGAAAAGTTCTGCATAAAAAGTGAGAAGTACTACAAGAGTGTCCCCTACCTTAAAGTCACCACCATATGAGGAATTGACCGCCATGTGAGCAGTTGGATGAAAAGCTATGGAAGATATCCCAGACTCCCTGTATATATTTTACAGCAAAAAGCATGAACTCATAGGTTTTCTTAGTGCTACAGAATTCAGTCTTCTAATTATCAGATTACACACCAGGCAGCCATGGCTTGGATCTTTAAAAACAAAATATGGGTGTAAAAGAATGTAATTCTAATTGCACCAAAAAAGTTTTTACAATCTGGTAAAGGATAAACCTGTGTGGTTCATATATGACAGTGGACAAGCTGAAGTCTTTGTTCTGAATGCCACAAGGCCAGAATTTAAGACTTACAAGGCTTCCTATTCCTTCTTCAGGAACTCTGGTTTCAACGGTACACATAGTAGAACCATCTGGGGAAAGGGCTACCAAATTCACTTTCACCTGAATAGATAAATCGTTTAAGTGTATTGGACTGGTTAGAATAGCAACTGAAAAGCATGCACATTCGTTACTTATAGGTAGGTAATAATGCTCAGAATGAAATGGACAAATTCAACAAAATATGCTATTTGAGTAAGTTTCAAATTGCCAATTTTTCTTGACCTAATAAATAGTTGAGTCGAGTTTTCATGGAGCTACTGTGTGGAACAAATTAACCATGATTCTCGAATATCACAAAAAAAATAATTATGAATGGCTAATAAATTCATAATAGTGAGCAAGAAATATATTAAAAACAAAATACCAAAAAAAAAAGAATATATAATGGATTTCTAAATTTAGATACACAATTGCCAAATGTCACAGTCCCAGACAACACTAGATGTGTTTTGAATAGCAAAGCACATTTTTAGAGCACAGGAGGAGAGAAAAACATTCAACGAGAAGTCAAACTAACAATAGCAGAAGGCGCAAATACACGGTGTGAAACATATGGCAGATCATTGAAGTTGAGTCTGATTCTTCGGTACCATGACACACTGATATGTGACAATCTATTACAAATCGAGCATTTAGAAACACTGAACGGCCTTCTAGGGAGAGCAAGGGTAAATTTCAAGTAGAATGCATGAACATGTGATTTCAATGAAAAGTACAAGAGAAGTTTCTATACCGTGATTCCATCACCTGGATGATGGTTTCTTTGACAGATTTGAACCTGGAAACACACAAATTGAAGCAATGACGTTCTAAAAGATACAGTGAAGTACAGTTATTGAGTATACAGAATTGTGCTAAGTTATAATGCTTTCCATTAAATCTGAAGTGTAATGAAATTTTCTCAAACCAAAAATGCTTCAAAAGCCAGAAATAGGAAGTTGTTTATTGAGGAATAAGAATAACCAACTTGCTCATGATCACAGAGACCAAAATCCATCCCAACTCTAACCAACAGCATGAAGGTACCATTAAATGAAAATCAATGAACAATTAAAGAAATCTAAACTGCAACATCCCCATCCTAAACCCCACCAAGCCAAGTAAAATAATCATGCCAATAAAGAAAAAAATAGGTTATGGAGTTCTCCAGGCTCCCTCTCTCGACACAACTTCAAAACATTAGCCAGAGATATGATCATTGAAAATGATGGAATCAATAAGTGAACTGATTGATAGATGGACCTTAATAACAATCCTGAACATGCCCACCTCTGAAATCTCACGGTCATCAAACAAACTATACAACTGAACATGATAATTCTCCGTGGGTACATACTGATTATTTCTGTATCAATTTTTATTTTCTTATGTCATTAGGAAAACATAATATTTAGATTCAAATCCCAGAAACGTTCATGAATTCGAAATAAGCATCTTTCAAGTACAGATGCAGTAAATTGAGAAAAAGAATACGGATTTAGATTGTAATGTTGAATATTCAAAACTAAATAACAGAATCTCATAAGATAAATTCAAAGAGAGATCCAAAAATAAAAAGAAATAGAAAGAAAAAACAACCACCTCCAAATCAAGTATCCAAGAAAAGCTCCGAAAGAAAAATGGAGAGAGGCTGCAAAAAAATTATATCCAAATCGATAAATCAATCAGTGGAGTACTATCATATTAAAAATGAACATTAATATATCTCTCTCAAGAAGAAAAGAAGATAACATGTGAAAAATAGCTTACCTCTGGATAAAAAAGAGATGGGGAACAGAGCTTCAATTTTTGGACTGGGAAACTTTTCTACAGCTAGAAGAATGGCAGAAATAAACACAAAAAATAATAACAAAACTATTAGAAGCAAATAAATATAAAAATACCACACACAAAAACTGAAAAAATCACCACAGCGGACTCGGAGCCGTCTCTCTTTCCCCCTATCTTTGTTGTCTATACGGTCCGAGGAAATCGCACTATAAGCGTGCGTTTTTGCACATCAACTCCGTCTCCCTCTGGGCATCTATCTCCGTTAATTTTCTGGAATTTAAAAAAATACGAACATTAGAAAGAAAGAAGATAATAATGGAGAGAAGGGAAGAAAGAGAAAATTGATATATATCTTGTACAGGCTTTTACATATCGCCCTGCCCAAAAATTGAAGGAATCCCTGAAGAATACTGTGAGTCATATACATATAGACTAAGCGATGACTCATGTAACCTAAAGAGAGCGATATTTGATGGAAACCTTATCGTTTAAGAAAACTGTGAGTCATCTAGCCTAACCCACCGCCTATCCAAAGGCAAAGGAAAATAGGAGCTGCAAGTTCCCAGACCTGCCACTGTTCATGGATAAAGCAATCATTACAAATATTGGGAAAGTAGTAAGAACCCTCGTGGGCATGACATGAGAAAGCAGGAAGGGAGAAGAGAAAATAAGCAAAGCCGCAAAAAATAAACCGAAAATCAAATTGGGGAACGACGTCGTTTCAAAGGAGATGGAGTCTTTAATTAAGACCAAGACGCCACCGTCTGCCAGGCAATTGTAACATAAAAGAAAATTTAAAATCCTTACTGAGGCCACAAGGGAAGTTCGACCATAAATAAGAAGTCCAAAATTAAATGGAAAGTAAATAAGCCCAAAGAACAAAACTTGCCAATTAAATGTGAAACGGCGGCGTATGGCTAATAAACTGGGCAAAAAAAAATACAAATTCAATTTACATTTACTGTAGCAATAAGCATTGCTACTTATTAGGTATAATATATATAAATCAACTTACCTCCATGTATACATTAATATTTAATCAATGAAGTTGTAGTCCGTTGGTAAGACATTAAGGTTGAGGCCCTATGACTAAAGCATTACGGCTGAGGCCTTATAACTAAGAGGTCATGAGTTCAACTCTCATTAATGTTTTTCTCTAGTTTTAATACTAGTTTGACAATTATCATTCCTTCTAATTTGGTTGTACTTAAATAAATTTATGATTTGATATAATTTGTACTCTAAACAAAAATACATCACTAATATTTAATACCAAGTTGATCGGTTAATTAATAAACTATAGTTAGTTAAAGATCAAAAGAATATAGTTAAATAACAATCATTTACACATAATGGATTTTCCGATCTGAGTTGTGATTCATAATTTAGTAGATAAAAAAAATAGTTAGTTAAAATCAAAAGAAAATATATATTCTAAGGTCAATAGAGAGAGATTCCAAATGCAGTTGAACAAGCAAGTGTAGGTCAATTATTAAAATTACTAATATTTAATACCAAGTTGATATGTCAATTAATAAACTATTAATAAACCAGCAAGTCTAGGTCAATTATTAAAATTACTCTTATTTAATACCAAGTTGATCTATCAATTAATAAACTATAGTTAGTTAAAGATCAAAAGATATATTAATAATTAAACTATAGTTAAATAACAATCATTTACGGAAAATTCTAAGATGACGTCACGTCACATGACGTAAGTTATAACCAATAGAATTATGACACCTCATTAATAAATGACCTATTTAACATGTTACTTATAAGTCATAATACTATTACCATAAGTAATTGTACTATACTATTATTTGACCACATTCATCGTAATATTTAACTACATCAATAGTAAATTACAAACTAATAAATTATTATAAAAATAAATAAATAATTGTGTATAATAATATTTTATAATATATAACATATAATATTTCGTGTTGAATAATTTGAAAAAATTCATAATATATTTTAATATACATAATTTATATTAATATATATTGGATATTACTAATTGTAATACTTCATAATGTAGCTAATTACTATTAATATGAGACCATACTATATATGTGGAGTCATTATTGTGCTACGCGAGTCTAAACTACTACGTGTGAGACATATACCATGTAATATGAATATTTATACACATTGGTTAATACTAATGGTAATACTTCATAATGTGGCTAATTACTACTAATATGGAACCGTACTAAGTTTGTGGAATCAACACTATGCTATGCTAGTCTATACTACTTCATGTGAGACATATACCCTGTAATGTGAAGAATTATCAGTAATTTGATTATGACTAATGGTAATACTATATAATGTGACTAATTAATACTAATATGAGACCGTACAATATTGTGCTATGTGAGTCTATACTACTACATGTGAAAAATTATCAGTAAATTGAGTAGTACTAATGGTAATATTATATAATGTGACTAATTACTACTAATATGAAACCGTACTAAGTATGTGGAGTCAATATTATTACATGTGAGACATTACTATGCAATGTGAAGAATTATACAAATTGGTTAGGACTAATGGAAATACTATATAATGTGACTAATTGCTACTGATATGGGACCATACTAAGTATGTAGAGTCAAAACTATGCTATGTGAGCCTATACTACTACATGTGAGACATATACCTTGTAATGAGAAGAATTATCAGTAAATTGGTTAGTACTAATGATAATACTATATAATATGACTTATTACTACTAATATGAGACCGTACTAAGTATGTGGAGTCAATACTATTACATGTGAGACATTATATTATGTAATGTGAAGAATTATACACATTGATTAGTATTAATGATAATACTTCATAATGTGGCTAATTACTACTAATATGGGCTGACCGTACTAAGTTTATGGAGTCAATATTATGCTATGTGAGTCTATACTATTACATGTGAGACATATACCATATAATGTGAATAATATCCGTCAATTGGTTAGTACTAATGGTAATACTATATATAATGTGACTAATTACTACTAATATGAGACCGTACCAAGTATGTGGAGTCAATATTATTACAAGTGAGACATCATATTATGTAATATGAATAATTATACACGTTGGTCAGTATTAATATAATACTTTATAATGTGACTAATTACTACTCATATGGGACCGTATTAAGTTTGTGAGTCAATACTATGCTATGTGAATCTATACTACTACATGTAATACATATACCATGTAATGTGAAGAATTATTAATAAATTGGTTAGTATTAATGGCAATACTATATAATATGAGACCGTACTAAGTATGTGGAGTCAATACTTTTACATGTGAGACATTATACTTTGTAATGTGAAGAATTACACACATTGGTTAGTACTACTGATAATACTTCATAATGTGGCTAATTACTACTAATATGGGTTGACCGTACTATGTTTGTGGAGTCAATACTAGCTATGTGAGTCTATACTACTATATGTGAGACATATACCATGTAATGTAAAGAATTATCCGTAAATTGGTTAGTACTAATGATAATTCTATATAATGTGACTAATTACTACTAATATGAGACCGTACTAAGTATATGGAGTCAATACTATTACATGTGAGACATTATACTATGTAATGTGAATAATTATTCACATTGATGGTGTTGTACTATTATATATGAACTAGTACCATACAATGTGGAAACATACAATTTTTATGGTGATTTTGATATTAATTTAGGTAGAAAAAAGAAAAGAAGGAAAGTAGAAATATTTATGGCAGTTAACTTTGTGTTATTAAAGAATATAAGATAAATTATGGTTTTAACCAGTTAAACAGGTAACTCATAATTAACTAAGTTTAATTTTATTCTATATTATAAAATTTATGTGGTTGTGATTACATATTTATGATCCAATGCCTTAAATTAAATTGACGTTACATAATGTGACGTCATTTTAGAAGTCCCCATCATTTACACATAATGCGTTTTTCGATCTGAGTTGTGATTCATAATTTAGTAGATAAAAAAAAAATAGATAGTTAAAATAAAAAGAAAAGATATGTTCTAAGGTCAATTGAGAGAGATTACAAATGCAGTTGAACAAGCAAGTCTAGATCAATTATTAAAATTGTGCGAGTAATTTTCAAAACAAAAAATATATATTTGCCTGCAAAAATTCCATTTTAAGTTGCAACTTGGAAATTTAGCTGTCATGGAAGTCGGCAGATCACAACAAAAAAGGGTACGTATTATTATAACATTATATATTATCGGCCAAAGGATTAATTCTGTAATGCTGTGTTTCTTTTTGTTGTTAATTATAATTAGGTACTTAGGTGTAAGGATTCGTTTCTTTACATAATTAACAAGAAAACGAATGGTGGTTTGTCTAACAAGTAACAAACAAATTTGTAAGTTAGATTTAGAACACTTAAAAGTTAAAAAAAAAATGCAGTTATTTCACATATTACATAGTTAAGGACTTTTGGCAACTTGCACCCTTAAAAATGGGTCATTTGGCAGATTGCACCCTTAAAATTAAATTTGGCAGATTGCACCATTTAAATTTTTAGGACAAATAGATTGCCAAAAAATAAAAAATTCTGATATTTAAAGGGGTATAATTGTCCTTTTAGCTCATTTCCCTCCACAAATTTAAGTTTTGTGCCTAAAATTTAATTTTTCTTACAACTCATATTTACATCTTTCAACCATTTTTTAATAGATCTTCACCATTTATGTTGATCTATATTATGGTTTTGACATCAAAGTTTCTCCATATGGATTAGAATCAAATTTTTAAATCTCAAAAGTTAATATATATTTCATTTAATTAGCATAAGGTTTTTAAAGCTAAAAAATTAATATACATTGCATTTAACATAAAAATGGTAGCCAAGACATAATAAACACATGTAAATACAATAAAGTCAACAGCCCACCAACAAGAATTAGCAACGATATTCAAAAATATTGATCTAGGCATGTTCATATAGCTTCAAACCAAAAGCATGGGACTGCTGTAGATTAAGTGGAACATATTTTTATGTTTCTTTTTTTCAGAATTTAGATTAATTTAATGTGTAAATGGACAAAGTTACCCTTGAACTAAACATTTAATTCTGGTGGCTTATATTTTTGGAGAGAAATCATATTTTCTTGGAGGAAAATGAGTTAAAAGGACAATTATGCCCCTGTTAATATCAGAATTTTCGATTTTCTGGTGATCTCTTTGGACTGAAAGAATTAAAGGGTGCACTCTGCCGAAACTTATGTATTTCGATGGTACACTCTGCCAAAATTTAATTTTAAGGGTGTAATCTGTCAAAATAAACATTTTTAAAGGTGCATGCTGCCAAAAGTCCTATTGTTAATGAAATAGTAGAAATATAACTACAAGTCTTGTACCATATGAGAAATGAATTTGTGCATTGTTGTATGGATGACATAGTGAAGGCTGACACCTAGGCATAGGCAACTGCCCACCTAAGGCTCTGGCTATAAAGGGGCCCATATTTATTTTATTATGTGTGTAAGTTTTTTATGTTAGTAAATTATATAGATGTCGTATGCATATGATATTTCGTAGGATCAGTGAGCCGAATCGAGAAACACATTGTCAAGTTTGATTTGATTTTTTTTTTTTTGGGTCAAGTTTGAGATTGAGTTTAAAATTTGGTATCTAAATGAACAGAGTTCAGAAAAGTTTTAATTGACATGAGCTGAAATAATTTAATATCTTTACATATGTTTAGTCAATTTTTAGCTTATGGAGTCGAGCTCAAATCAAGTTTCAAAAGCTATTACACAATTTTTTTTGTTAAAACTTGATTTGATATGTATAACAAATCTAGCCTAAAAAATTTTTTATATGCTGATCAAATTTGAGTTGAATATCAAGTAATTTGATTTCAATTTAAGCACTAAATAGAGTTGTCAACACATTTTGACAAAAATGTGGACCACCTTTATGGCATAATCATGAAAGTAATAAAAATATATTCTTAGGGGCCGTTTGGTAGGACCTAATAGGGGCTATTAGATCATATTATATGTGTCAATATGGGATAATACAACGTTTGGTAGCATTGCTCTAATACCGGGTCAAATGGATTAAATCCTTATGACCCGGTATTAAGACTAGATTATAATCCACCCAGACATGGGTGGATTAGTTAATCCGGGTGAATATGGGTTCGATGAAATGTCACTTATAACTTTAAATTTACATATTACCTATTATAACATATCATTAAATATCATAAATTCTTTTTAAATCTCTGAAAATATATTAATATATACTTAAACTCATAATTTCCCCAAACATATTATAGTTTATTACTTTAATGTAATCTGACTCAATCAAATCTACCAAACGTATTTTTAAGTTGACTTTTTAATCTGGCTCTGATCTAATCCACTTTAATCCCATACACCCTACCAAACGGCCCCTTACATTATAATTGTTGATTGATCTTGATAACTAAAAAATCATAATCTACAGACTCGTATTTTTTTTTTTATAAAATTATACGGAGTATATTACTATTAAAAAGTATTTCAATATAAAAATTGATAGAAATTTGTTTACGAAATGCTATACTATAGAAAAAGATTAGTCGAATATTGTAATTTTATATATCCCCTAAAGATATGTTAGAAAAATTTGAGTATCAATATTTAATTGTATTTCTTGCTTCAAAAAGTGAAGAAGAAAAAAAAAAGAAATTTACAGTCTTTTGTGGAAATAGGGCCTCAAATTTGAATTTCGCCTAGGGTCCCCGAAAGTGTTTGTCGGCCCTGAGTGCAGCATGCGGTTGAGATTTGCACAACTTAGTTTTTGCATATAAATACACCTTGGAAATGAGACTCATCCCTTAAAGTTAACTTCTACTTAAATTTAAGGATCAAATATAATATGAACCACATGTTGTACCACATTATTGGTGCAGTGGATGCACAAAATGATTTTCCCATTTACGTAACACTCAACATGTAAGTGAAAGCCAAAGGAATCCCAAAAGATGTTGATTGAGCTAATCGACCTTTTTTCTTGATCGAACTACTTCAATTTGATCGAGCTCATATCCTACTCCATCGACCAGTGTGTGACGCAGCAGATTAATAAATTGCCTATATTCGGCCATGTCGACCCATGATCAATATCCCCCCGACCATACTTGGAAACTACAAAGCACTCCATGATTGCAATTTTATTCAGGTTGTTCGGGTAAAATCCGATCCACTCGGATATGGCCACTTATAAATACTCTCCATTAATTATGAACATCAGAACATGTATACATTAATTACCGCACATACTCGTCTGTTATTCAATTAACGTTACTCGAGTTAATATGATTTTAGCATCGAACAGTCTTTGTTGGGTTCAACCTTGACAAGGCTTCACGATCTTATTTGAGCATATGTTAAGTTCCAATTTAAGTGCAAGTCAAGGGATCGATTTGTACTCCATATAATGTGAGTCAGCTTCCATGTGGCAAGCAAACATTAATGAAGTCGGGTAGAATAGCAATTATTTTGCCGGCAAGTTTCATCAGATAAATTTGTTACAAGAACATGAGAAATAAACATCCATGAACCCTTGAGAGTATCTCTTCTATTTTCAAAAAGTCATAATAATCAATATATGATAATACAACTCATTTTATAAGAATCTAACTCTAGGTAATTGAAATGAAATATGACTTTAAAAGAAACTGAATAACTCCTAAACTCCAATGAAAATGAAATCATCAAAAAGTAAGGAAACTAAATAACTAAAAATAAGAAACCTAATTAACAAGGAAAACTAATAAAACATATACATTGTATTTGATGCAGGATCGATGCTCCTGCTTCAATATCAATTAACTAGTTCACTTGACGAAGTTTTCCCCACCAATATAAAAAGAAAACCGTAAACAAGTAATACTATTTGGTTCATGAGAATAATATTAATTTTTTGTTTGGTTCAAGAAGATAACACTCGTGATGAATGCTTTTACTTGCATAATCAAATGATAAACTGCAAACTAATTTATACATGTTTTTTTTTATTCATGGACGTTATATACAAATTTATTTATACAAAGTGTAAGGTTTGTGTGAGTACTTTTTTTTTTTGTTGAGAAAATTAGTACTACATACTTTATATATAGTATACGTGTGTGGGGTATTTTTGTGAACTTATTAAATATGAATTACATTCCTTATTATTATCAGACATTAGAAAATAAATTTGTCTAATTTCCTTGCTCAAATTCCAAATCTTACCCAAACGTCGTAAAGGAATATTATTTCTGGAAATCAAATTCCTGAAAGTCAGATTACCAAATTCAGATTCCATTCCCGTCAAACAAACATGTTATAGTTTTTACTCTGCTTGGATGATTGCATTCCTAAGTTTTCCATAATCAATTTACATTTTCTCCAAAGCTATGAGTATTTTTTTGAAGAAACTCAAAGCTATGAGTTTAAGTTAATGGTAATTTGAGTGAACTGCAAGAACTATTCTTTATTCTTTGTCTAATTCTTTATTCTTTGTCTAATTTGTAAAAATCCTCCTATGTCATTTTTAATTATTAGCAAAAAAATCCTTTTGAGTTAAAATGATAATTATAATCTCATCAAAAGATCTGAAAACACTCTTATTCACTTGAAAATTTGACAATAGATTGTTCACTTAAAAAATTGACAATAGCATTCCTATAAGTTATGAAGAAAATTCAAATGCAATATTTTACTAATAAAAAAAGAACACATAAAGGGTTTTTACTAATAAAAGTAACACAAAGAATTTTTTGCCAATTAGAAAAAACACTGCAAATTAAACAAAGTACTATATTTTTGCAGTTAGCTTATGGTAATTTACCCCGTGATATTTATATTGTAAATGTTCACAAACCGGATATTTAAGGGTGATTTTGGCCTAACGATTGCAAAATTAATTTTACAATAATTGATTATATATAATTACTTTTACCATAATTGATTATGCGTTTGGTTTCTATTTATCTAAAGTAATTCTAGAAATATATATTTTTATTTAATTTACAAAATTAACCCTATATATGGTTAAAAATACAATTGAAAAATAGTATTATTTAACTATTATGTATACAAAACACAGTACTATAGTAAAAATATCAGAAAAATATACAAAAATAACTAATATAAGATTTTTTAATTTTCACCTAACATAAGATTGATAAAAAAAAAGTAAAAAAATTGTTAGTTAATTGATGATTAATTAATTTCACTTAACACGAGACTATGATTAAAATGATGAATAGAACTAGTAAAAAAAATCATAAATCAATTTTACGAGAAAAAAAAAGTTAGGTAAATATTACAAGATCATCATCTAAAATATTTAAGATAAAGAGTTGATGGGAAAAATGGTTTAAGATATTATTTATATATCTTGAATATGGGTATGTTAGAGATTTTACAAATTTATCAAGCTCGCGTTGGGAAAAGTAGCCATTTTGCTGCTTATGTGGGGATGTGATTTTGGGGTGATGGAGAAGCAATCGTGAATTTGATTTTTATTGGCCAAACAGTCTCATTTTCCCGTTTGGCCTCCAAACGTGAAATTTAGCTGTTACAACGTGAGGCCAAACGGCCCCTTAATTTGTTTGACTTTTGGTGGTGTTGACTGTTGAGCAATGTTTCTAAAATCAGACCGGTAAATGAACCGATCATGAGCCAATTGGTCATTGGTTTAATTGGTCGGATTGGTCGGGCTACCGATTGGACCGATATGACATCATTATTATATAATATTAATGTTTAATTTTAATATATATACCATGTACAAAAAAATGAAACAATATCACTTAAATATTTACAAAAACTTATAATTTAGTTTTTAAGTTTCAAGTTACCATATAGGGTAATTACGGATACCTCTGAGGTAAGGCTTAATTACGAAAATTCCCCACACATATTGGGTATTACAAAAATCCTGCCATATTTGTTACCTTCTTACAATTGATCAATTGCCCCTAAAATGTTCCAATTTTGCGGGTGTAATTTGTAATGTTTATAATATCATAGAGAGAATTGCAATTGTGGTACCAAACTATATATCGATTCTCACTTGTGGTACCATAAAAATCGAGGCCGACACATTTGGTACCACAATTTAAGAAATTGAATCACTTTTGGTACCACCGTTAAAATTGGACGTTAACTGATGACGTGGCAGTTAAGTTTTATTGCAAAATTGAAACCATTACTTATGTTGACTGACAATTATACCCCTAACTTTTCAAGTTGTCAAAATAACCCCACATCTTCAAATTTACTGACAATTTTAATCCACATTGTTGCCCAATTTCAAAATTGGCTCGAATAAGACACGTGCGGACCAATTTAGAGATTTTACTTATTATATTTACATATTTATTTAACTAATTTAATTTTATAAATAATATTAATAGATCAAATAATACTTTAATATAAATTAAATAAAATATTAATTAAATCTAAAATTTATATAATAATATTAATATATTTAATATTTATTAAAAAATAAAGTTATATATTATTAATAAAATAATTATAATTTAAAAAAAAAAAAAATACCCATCTCCTACCCCCAACCCCATCCCCCTCTAACCACCCCCGCACCCACCCAAATCCCAGGCCATCGAGGCCTGGGACCGGCGATCCCAAGCCGGCGGCGGCCTGGGACGGACGATCCCAGGCCGCCGCCGGCCTGGGATTTGGGTTGGGGGGGGGGGGGGGGTTAGGGGGGATGGGTTTGGGGGTAGGAGATGGGTTTTTTTTTTTTAATTATAATTATTTTATTAGTAATAAATAACTTTATTTTTTAATAAATATTAAATATATTAATATTATTATATAAATTTTAGATTTAATTAATATGTTATCGAATTTATGTTAAAGTATTATTTGGTCTATTAATATTATTTATAAAATTAAATTAGTTAAATAAATATGTAAATATAATAAGTAAAATCTTTAAATTGGTCCGCACTTGTCTTATTCGAGCCAATTTTGAAATTGAGCAACAATGTGGACTAAAATTGTCAGTAAATTTGAAGATGTGGGGTTATTTTGACAACTTGAAAAGTTAGGGGCATAATTGTCAGTCAACATAAGTAATAGTATCAATTTTGTAATAAAACTTAACTGCCACGTCATCAGTTCACGTCCAATTTTAACGGTGGTACCAAAAGTGATTCAATTTCTTAAATTTTAGTACCAAATATGCCGGCCTCGATTTTTATGGTACCACAAGTGAGAATCGGTATATAGTTTGGTACCACAATTGCAATTCTCTCTAATATCATATAAATATTAAAACTTGATGCTAATTGTTACATCTTATAAATTATAAAAGTTATAATTATATATTTATTACTAAAATAATTGATAAAATTTATAATCTTTCATAAGTTTTAATAAATATTGCTAAAACAAAAGAGTATTTCCATATTTATTAACAATTTAAATTGTATAACAATAAATTAAATATATTTTAATAATAATATTCTATAAATATGAACAAATTGTTTACATATTTAGTTAAATGAATTTATTTTCTAAATTAGTAAATTTAATAAAATTTATATTGTATTATAAATCAAATATTTTAATTTGATAAAGTTTATATTGTATTATAAATTCAATACTTATTAATGCAATAAAAAATATTACTTATTTAATTAGTGAAAATATAATTTTATATTTATAAATTTTATTATTAAAATTTTATTTAATTTGTTATTATAGAAATTAAATTAATAATAAATATGTAAAAAAATTATAATATTTATTGAAATTTATGGGCAGTTATAAATTTTATCAATTATTTTGGTAGTAAATATATGATTATAATTCTTATAATTTATAAGATATAACAAGTAGCACCCAAGTTTTAAAATTTATAAGATAATATAAACATTACAAAGAACCCCAAATGGCAAAATTGGAACATTTTAGAGGCAAGGGGTTAATTCATGTAAGAAGGTGAAAAATCCGAGGGAGGTTTTGTAATTAGGCCTTACCTTATGGAGGTATTCATAATTTGCCCTATCATAAAATATTATAAACTTATGTTATCATAATAATAATTTAAATACAAAATTAATTAATAAAACAATATAAATATAAAAATAACAATATTCAGTTAAAAAATATTTAAAATAAAGAAAACAAAATCAGAGATTAATAATTCTACAATAAACTTTTGCGATATAGAAAATATAAAATCTAATCTCTTAAAATTTAAATTTGCATAATATATAAATATGAATTTAAGATTTTACCCTTATTAACCTAATATTATAGTTTGAAATAAAAATTAAAAAACAAACATATTTCATATTAAAAAAATTATATCACTTGAAAGAGATTTAATACTAAAAATTACAAAAGAAAAATATTTCATTTGATGAACTAGTGAAATATTAGGTATTTAACATTAGTTATCACAAAACTAATTATAATACATTAGCTTGCAAATGTTTCATTAGTATATATAGATTTGCTTAGATAAATTTTAATTATAGGTATTTGGCTCAAGTCGTTGTAAGTCCTTGTTCATCCTCTAAGGTCAAGGGTTCAACTTTCACTACTTACAAACATTAAATATTTTTCAACATTAAACAAAAATAAAAATCTTTTAAAAAAGGATCGAATCGGTGGTTCATCCAGTCAACCGGGTCGCCGGTTCCCCAGTTTTTGAACGGTTCTAATCAGTTCACCGTCGGTCCGATTTTACTGGTTAATTAAGGGTTTTCGAACCAAATAGGCAACCGGTTCGCGATCGAACCTATTGAACCGGATGGCCTTATCCGATTTTAATAACATTGGTGTTGAGTAGTTCAAATCTCTTATATAGTTTCTCTTTGACCAGTTAAGATATCTTACAGAGTTAATGGCAATTTACCCCCTGTAATATTCATAATGTTTAATTTACCTTTCTGTGATTTGAAAAACGAGCACTTTACTCCCTGTAATCTTATAAAAGTTTCACACTGTCTCTCTGACATTTTTATATATGGCACTTTACTCCCCTGTGTTATGATAATATGGTAGTTTACTCCCCCTAATGTTACAAACACACTTTTCATGCCACTCTCAATTTTGGCAAGTGAGTTACACTCTTCGGTTGAAGGAGGTAAATTGCTTCTTTCAAAAATTTCGGGGGGTAAAATATTTTTTTTCAAATTACTAGAAGATAACATCTCACCGGGTAAATTAGTTCGATATCTTATACTCCATATATTTTCTCATTTATTTGCCCGGTTGATGATTGTCACCTCATGAATTGACTGATTCAATGGCTTTAGCTATCTATATAGGTAAACACCAATTGAAATAATTAGGAATAATAAGACGACCAATTCTTGAGGTTAGATGTAATTTGCGTGTACTTGTGCTATGAGCGAATATGTTCAGGAAAATTCTTCTAAAACCATGTCAAATAGCTTTAATTGACCTATTTTTTATTTTTTTTTATATATGTAAATAATTAAGCATTAACCGAAGAAAATAAATCTATTACAAAAGTTTTAGGAGAAACAAAATCACATAATAACTAATATTTCATTGTTAGTTAAATTATTGTTTTCTATTTTTTCAAAGTATTTGCTAAGATTGTTTGATTCATTTTGATTTCTTATCAGCTTGTTTGATTCATTGTGATTTGATATAAACTTAATTAATGATTTAACTAACCTTGTTTGTTCCATTTTTATTTGACATAAGCTTAGTTAATATTTAGGTGGCTTTGTTCAATTCATTGTTGACATAAACTTAGTTAATATTTAGGTGACTTTGTTTGATTCGTTGTGATTTAATATAAGCTTAGCTAATGATTTTATAATAATCTTGTTTGATCTATCTGATTCGATCAAAGCTTAGTCAATGATTTAAATAATTCTAACCTTGCATGTTTTAGTCTTAGTTGCTAAAAGACACTTGTCTAAAAAATACGTTCTCAAATATTAAACAAAATTAATTTATGGAACATGTCAAGCTAAGGACAAAAATGAGGCTTATAATGAAATTCATATAAAACAAAAAAGTTACTATTTTCTATTTTTCAGTAATTACAAACACCTACAAAATTACTTTAAGTTATTTTTTACTTTATTTTGCAAACACCCCAATTTTTTTTTTTAAAAAGCACTTTTTAACGACTTTGTTTACTTCTTCATTTGGAGAATAATACATAATCTCACCCTTTTCTCCTTTTTATGTTGACCTTTACTTTTCCTTTTGGTGAGGTGATTCACCTCACTCTTCTATCAATAATTAAAAATGAGCAAATGTTAATTAATCATCTGTTAAATGCATAATTTTTAAATTAACTTCCTAAGATTTGAAAAAGAACATTTTACCCCATGTAAAAATTTTAAAGAAGCAAATTACCTCCTTCAGCTGGAGAGTTTAACTCACTTGTCAAAATTAAGAGTGACCATGAAAATTAATTTTGTAACATAGGGGAGGTAAATTGCCACATTTATCATAACACATGAGGAAAAACTGCCACATTATCATAACACAGGAGGTGGGGGGGTAATCTGCCACATAAAAATATCAGGAAGACCGTGTGAAACATTTATAAAATTACAGGAAGGGTAAAATACTCTTTTTCAAATCACATAGAGGTAAATTGTATATTATGAATATCACGGGAAGTAAATTGCCATTAACTCAATTAAAAATATGGAGTACAAACTGAGAGCTTCTCCAAGCCAAAGCCATCAAAACATGGGCATAAAATACATATTCGATTAACTGATTAAGAGGGAATATTTTGATTATTTTTATTTTCAAGGCAAAATACTAAAATATAATATTAATGATGTAATATTTGATTATGTATAGATATTAAAGAAAGTAGAAAAGAAAGCGGGAAAAAAAATCACAAGAAGGAAAGTAAACTTGGCATTTCCAAACTCTTCGTGTGAAAATCTCATGAAAAAATAAGTGCAAATTTTCATTAAAAATAGGGTGCAGGTCTGACTTTTGTGATTATGATAAAATTTTGTTGCTCTGCAGATAGAAGAGGAAAAAACAACTAATATTGCCTCTTAAGAATTATATTGACATTTTCTAAATATTCAACTTGAAAACTGTAAACATTTCCCGAGAATGCTCGAACTCTATAACTCAAACGAAAATACTCCAAAGGATGTTAACGAATCGAACTTAATCGAGAAACACATCCCTTTGTCTTCACACATAACATACTCCAAATTTCCCAGGGTACAATAGTTTAGTAGCAGAAAAGAGTAATGAATACTGGCTAAACATTTACCAGAAAATATCTATTCTTTATGGCAAATCATTACAAGCAAAAAACATCGTCCCAACAGAAGTCAATCATAAATTATAAGAGTATTAAATGTGACAAAAGTTAGTAAGAATCTCTAACAACAAAATCATATGCTTTCTGCCAAATAAGAGTAGCTATCTGGAGAAAGCTTTTTCGAGGAACAACATCGGTTACATATAGATCAAGTCTATAAAATATCTTTTTTTATTGAAATGTCTACAAAACCAAAATTCAATCTACATCTCAACCTGATCCCAGTTAATCGTTCTATCTTCAAAATCATTTCCCTGATGAAGCTTGCTTCGACCAAGTCTACTCATTACTGCAAGACCTGTAAAAAACATGAACAAACAATGAAATAAGAAACTAAAGTAGTATTGCACTTAAAAATAATGAGTTTCCATGATATAAGAAATTGATACCTTCAATCATTTTGTACAGAGAAGACCACCATCTATCTCCGGAAACATGGTACTGATCAAGATTCTCTTCGATCTCTTTATTATGTTTCCCCTCCAATACTCCTTGGAGAGTAATTACGGCATCCTTTGTTTTCTTAAGGATGCTATTATCATCTTGAATTTCTAACTGCACAAGATCACCTTGTGATGAAGTGAGACTAACGGCAAGTGCAAATTGTGCAGCTGCAGCCCAACGAGAAGAGGCAAGCCATCGTCTTTGCCCATCCAGCTGCTGCTTCTCTCTTTCTTGTTTCTCATCTCCGTCCCCTTTAAGCACTAAGCTGCGTAGATACTCAGCATTTGCAGCACCCGTACTCTTGACCATCTTAGAAAAGGCACTCTCTTCATTTTGCAGTAATGTTTCTGGATTATCAAATTCCACAACCTGAGAAATAAGGCGTGAAAGTCATTGGATTTGAGGAATGTTGAAGCACTACTTAAAACTTCTAAGAATCAAGAAGAAGGGCTGGTCCTAGACTTTGGGTATTTAGCTAGGGTTTTAGTCTTTTTATCTAAAGATGACAATTACTGTTTTTTCCTGTACATGCACGTGACAGTTGCTTCCATTGGAAGAAAGTTTTTCAAAATCAAATTTTATAAAAATATATTTATGATCAAGTTTGTCACAAACTTACAAGAAAGATTAAGTAAATCGGTCATTTAACCGTCAGAAATAAAAAAAAAATAGAAAAATTAGACTCTGAAGATTTAATCAATGTTTTTTCATCTTGAGAATAGCAGATTTTATGTAAGATGTACAATTGGTTTATGTCACAGGGCTCCGAATTTTTATTTTGGCTGGGGGACCCAAAAGAGTAGGACCGGCCCTATCCTAGAAATCTCATCTTTTATCTTTTGAATGCATTACACACAGGCATCTACTTCTAGGTATGCACATTAGACTTCAAATGCAAAATAATAAGTGGCTCCATAATTAATAACAAATGGGCCATACCTGACCAGCATCAAGCAATAGAATCTTGTCACAGTCGATGATGGTGTTTAAACGATGAGCAATAATTAACATTGTGCATGATTTAAATTCTTCGCGAATAGTCTTTTGGATGAGAGCATCAGTTCTAACATCAACAGCAGCTGTTGCTTCATCAAGAACTAGAATTTTCGATCTACGAAGTAATGCTCGAGAAAGACTTAATAATTGCCTCTGTCCAACACTGAAATTCTCCCCTGCTTCTGAGACCTTGATACAGAAGGATAGTAATGAGCTATCATTAATAATTAGTCCAAATTGAAGGTTCAAGAGCAAGGATGAATAATACATGATAAATGCACAAGTGTGGAAAAGTTATCAGAGTTCAAGTATTGTGCATGAATACATCAAAACTAATACATATATACTTGTTGAGATGAACTTTATTTTCTTGTATACATTCATGATATTCTAACAAGCATCTTATATATTATACTAAAAATTACTTTTTGGAGTTTATAAACGAGCATTACTTCTAAGGGTGACTTGATTTAACTCGGAGGAAAATATATGATTTATCTACCTCTGCGTCCAGCCCCAACGAGTTCCTTCTGATGACATCCTTTAAATGTGCCCTCTCTAAAGCCTCCCACAGGTCAGCATCATTGTGTTCATTGAATGGATCAAGGTTAAACCTAACAGTTCCTGGTTAAAGGAAGAAAATAGTCAGCAAACCCTCTTGACAATATATTGGAGATCCTAATAATACAAGGTTTCTTAATTTAAGACAAGATTGAGCGAACCCGAGAAAAGAACAGGTGATTGGGGTATGATGCCGAGAACCTTCCGGAGGTCCATTAATCCCATCTTTGAAATCTCACAACCATCAATTAAGATTCTTCCCCTTTCCAGCTCAACAATTCGAAACAAAGCATTAAGCATACTCGATTTTCCTGCCCCTGTCCTTCCAACAATTCCAACCTTGTCACTTGGAGAAATCGTGAAGGATATCCCGTGCAGAACAGGAGGAAGTTCTGGCCTGTATCGTAAAACAACATCTTCAAATCTAATAGCTCCTGATGAAGGCCACCCAGGCGGTGGACGATTTTCTTCAATAATGGCCGGACCTTCTTCAGGTATCTCTATATAATTGCCGACTCTCTCAACGGCATTAAAACTATTCTCAGCGAGACTAGCAAGTCTTAGCACAGCAGTCAAAAGGCTTGTGATATTTAATGTATAACTGAGAAGCAAACCCATGGTAGAGGCAAATGCTTCTTGGTTTTCTGCCCTTCCATTTTGCAATACAGCAAAAGTCGCAGTAAACCAAATCATAAGGCCACCCACTGTCTCTAAACGAATAGCAAGCCAGCGGTTTCCACTCATGTTAACAAGAGTGAATCTTATATTATTGTCCATAGATTTTCCATTGATACTGGCCATTCGATCATATGCTTTGTAGGCACGTATAGTTGAAAGACCATTCAGTGCTTCACTAAACTGTGCATATACAGGAGATCTAGTAATGGAATCCAAGCGTTTCACTTCACGGGCTGTGCTCTGGTAATACAGATAAGCTACATAGAACAAGACAAGAAGAGGTAAAATAGCCCATAAAGACATCGTGCTCACTATTCCAATCAGAACAAATGTAGAAAATAGCTGTGACACTTGATTCAGAAACATGTTTGCGAATGGAGCAACATTGCGATCAATGTCACCTAGATCCTTGGCAAATCTATTGATGATTCGACCCAGTGGATTTGTGTGAAAAAATACCATTGGAGCTCTAAGGATAGAATTGAGCATGGCACTATGCAATATTCTGGCAGCATAAAGGCTCGAAGTAATCAGCCAAAATGAATTTGTTAATGTCACCAGAACCTGAAATTCAAAAATGTAGGCAGCAAGATATTACTTATCTTCAGACGCTAAGACATCTAGCATCTTAAAAAGATCAACTTAAAATAAAATGGCAGAGAACAGATAAAGAGTACATATCTTATCAGCAAGCACGAGTATTGACATAAAATAAATGTCATTTATGCAAATGAAAGCACAAAACTCACTTGACCGAATGAAAGGAGTGAATAGATCAAATTGTAATATACGAGCCCATGTCCTTGTGTATTACTGCTTTGATCTGTCCAATGACTTAGCCATGTGCTACTCGAAACTCTTAGGGTTTCCGATAGAATATAGCACATAAACAGAATCATAACAACCCATGTACCTCCCAATGCATTTTTGTATCTGCAGCAGCTCAAACAAAAATAAAATTAATATGATATCTGTAAACCTAGTGCTTATTTTAACTATCTGGTTAAGTATTGCAATATGAATGAAAAGAATGCAATGTAAGGGAAGTTCAGCCACATAACTGGAAGTTAGCTAGTGGAGTTAAAATTTCAAGCAGTTCTTTAGCTTAGAAGTGTGTGCAAGGAAAATACTATGCTTATAGGTGAGTTAAAATAATCTGAGAAACTATGCTTAATGCCAAAGTGTTAAAATATTTCTTAATTAGTAAAGGAAATATTACATTTCTTTTGGAATTCAAGGAATATCATATTGCTAAAGCAAGGAAAAAAAATGTCAACTATATTTTAAATGAAAGTCACGTTTGAAGAAGAAAGACTCTTGTACCTCTTCAAAACATGCCAACTGACAACGCCAGTTTCGCGTTCTTCCTGCTTGATCAGAACAGATTTGCCTTCTTTCTTTTTATTTGTTTGATTTGCATCTTTGGACATCTCATTGCTCAAACCATTAATAGTAGGTTTAGAAGTTTTGTTATCAATTTTCTCCACATTTTCTTCCTCTTCTTCAACATATTCTTCCATTTTCCCAGCGTTTTCCATCAGTTTTTGGAATAAAATGCCATTGTTCGAGAGCTCTTCAAATGTTCCTTCCTCTTTCACCGTACCTTCATGCACCAGGAGAATTCTATCTACTTGTGATAGAAAATGTAGCTGGTTTGTGACTAAAACTCTAGTTTTTCCTCTTAATTCTCCTTTGATGCATTTTTCAAAAACCTAATCATGGACAAGAGCACAAAAGATAAAGCCATTATGACAGACTGAGTAGAGACCATGAAGAAAGACTGATCCATTAATCCTTGTATTGATCCCTTTTAAGGAAATAATTTTCCTGGTCACTAATGCTTGCACATAATAACTCCAAATATATTGACTTTAGTAAAAATGGCTTACTTTCCATTTCAAAACCGAAAAGATGGCAATCACTATTATTGAAGGTAGGCTAACAAAAGAATGGCCAAAAATTGATGATTGTTTATTAAATTGACCAGGTTAAGACATTGAAGTCGGGAAAACTTACATGCCTCCCCACATGAGCATCCAGAGCGCTTAAAGGATCATCAAATACATAAACATCTGAATTAGAATACACAGCCCGAGCCATTGAAACTCGCTGCTTTTGCCCTCCACTAATGTTGACTCCACGTTCTCCAATTTCAGTAAGATCACCACCCTAGCATAGAAATATTTGAGGTCTCAAAACTCCAGACAACATATAGCTAAAAATCAAGAATAATCGACATTGTTAATCACGTGATAATTTTCAGTATTCTTACCGGCAGTAGCTCAAGGTCATGCTGCAGGGAAGTCACGTCGATTGCCTTCCCATACAGTGCAGGTTCAAATGAAGAACCAAAAAGTATATTGTCACGGACCTAAGAAACAAATCATTCATTTCATGAAGTTAATTGAATTTAAGAAAACCTCTGCTTGATATATCCAAAAGCTACAATTTGATCCCAATGGGCTAAAACTGGGATTGTTGAAGTATAAAAACCACGGATTAGACAACACATCAACTGAAAGCGCATAATTATTTTAACTCACGGTTGCATTGAAGATCCATGATACTTGAGGTACATAAGCAACCTTTCCTCTCATGACAACAGTTGCATCTGCAACTGGAGGAAGCTCTCCCAGCATTGCTGATACAAGTGATGTCTTTCCTTCTCCTGTGCTGCCAACAACTGCTACTAGGCTACCAATTGGTATATCTAAGTTGATATTCGACAATGTCGGTCTCTCTGCCTGTTATATATAATAAATATAAAACTTTAATATGTTTCAGAATGTATCAAAAGTTAAAAAGCTATCAGCTGCAATAAGGTCAAGAGAAAATATGCAGGCGAAAAGAAATGAGAAGTTCAAATAATCTCAATATGAAAAATTGACAAATGGAGGTGAACTATTTTCAGTTTATTGGGATCAATGTATAAAATTCATTTTATAGTATACTAAGGAGGTGTAATTATGAACAGCACATTAAAGATACACCCAAGAAACATAAAAATATTAAAAAGAACACCCTGCCTCCTGCCTTCCCTACCCAACACCCACCTCGAAGCACCCTCACTCACCTCTAGATGTCCTGCTCAGAGCCCAGCCTCTTGGGGCACCGCGCAATACTGGACTCTCCATGGCAGGAAATCCCGGCAAGCGGAGGGGAGGGAAGGGGAATGTGACCCAAGGGAGAGGGATAGGGGGATCGGTTGGCTGGGTAACGTATTTTAAATTTTGAATATTTGTAATAGTGTAAATATAAGGTCATATGAGGGCATTTCAGACATTACGGCCGTCACATGGAGGGGGTGTTCAAGTAATTTCTGAATCAAGAGGTTTTTTTTTTTGGTAATTAGACGTTACTTCAGGGGGGATTGATGTAATTGACCCTAATAATTAATTAATAAGAAGTGCTATAAAAAAAATTGAAAGGATTGAAAATATATTGGTCTTCGTGTGCATAGATATATAATGTGCTGGAGGCTCGGAGTCAATGAGTATATAAACTGCTATTTAGTCAATTAATTAACAAACCTTTTGCTCCCAAGAAAAATATCCATTTTTAATCGAGATAGCTGGCAATCCTGGTTCAATGGGTGGGTTAGGCAAAAGAATCCGCTCTTCAGCTTGAAGAAGTTCCTCCAGTCGTTTAAGTGAAACGTTTGCATTAACAACCTGGAAATTTTTAATCAAAAGCCATATGAAAGATGTGAAGAACGGTATCCTTATCTACAGAAAAACTTCTGAAAAAAGGGTTAGCCAACCAGTGACTTTCTTTATATACAATATATTAGCAGAATTTTCCATCAATGAAGTAATTAAATCACAAATGATTTCAAAATCCTAAAGTAAACCAAATAATTACCTGTGTTATGATATTGGGAAGCATGAACAGAGGGAACCGTAGGACTGCGAATAGAGAAATGGACGTAAATGCTCTTGCAGGTGTCAGATTTCCTCCAAGTAAAGTGAACACCCCAAATGAAATTACAATCACCACAACGGGAATACTGTTGAGTATGAAACTGTTCAACTGCAATTCCACAAAAAACAGTGTCATACCATAGAAATTTGAAATGAGAAATTGAGAATTGCTGGAAAATCGTAAATGAAGGAAATAAGAATAGACAAAGAAATACATAGATATCAACCACTTTATGGTTATTTTATGCATAAAGATGAAAGATACCAATCTCCATTTGAAGAAAGAAAAACCAAAATATGACTAATAATTCTAAAACGAAACAAGAAACATATCAAGAGAAAGAGCATACAGCTCCCAGAAGCTGAGCTCTCCGATACCAAGACAGCTCCTCGTTCCTGACACTCTGAACCTTTGACTGGAAACTATTCTCCCACGCATAACATCTGAATTCAATTTGGTATGAAAATATGCTCGTAAGAAAATGCTTGATGTAACAAAGATTGAGAAATCATTATCAGAGTGTGAATCTTACTTGACAGTGTCCATAGCAGCCAAAATTTCATTCATAAGTCCAATTCTCTTGTCTGTGCGTTGTAATCCTTCTTTTGTCAGTTTTTGCATCTTGCTTATTATATATGTCTGTTTGGACAAGTCCAGTTCAAATCAAATGTAAGAGATTGTGCAATGCAAGCTACCTAAGGCACCCAAAACCAGAAATATGGATATTTAAATAGGACAGCCAATCGCTGCTGGGCAATAGTACTTTACTAAGACAAATATACATACAAGAGCAAAGGGAAAACTATTATAAGGTGCTCCATTAATAGTTAACTCAAACTGAAGTATTGGCATTTAATTTGAGATTTGACAAATAAGAAAATGGAAGACGAAGAACATTCACAGGAATGAACGATTGGATGTACTATAAACACATTCAATTTGTCAGGGAGTAATGGACACCACTCACTATATACTGTTCCACAATATTCTAAATATTGTTTCTCAAAATCTCCAAAGAGGAATATCTTACTCGACCACTAACTTTAGGTCCTCGAGGATGTCACTAGAAAGAAATAACATTTCTCTCCAAACCAGTGGAGATGGTTGAAATAGCAAATGGCATCATTAGAAAATAAATTAGTCTCAAAATCACGGCACTATGCCAAACAAAAAGACCTTAATTCCTTTTTGCTGCATAACATTATGCACTAAAGCATGCAGGCAGTATTATTATTGTGTCTCTCTTTCCCCTACCCCTCGCCAGCTCAGGGATCACCAATTTTACAATCTTTGAAATTGATAGAGCACTTTGTGTGAGTCTTCTTCCTAGAACAACTCAATGAAATTCTTAGCAGTTTCCTTTAGTGTTTTAACTACAAGATAAATGAGCCAAGAAAATTATGTAAATTTGCTCAAAATTACAAATATAGCATCTATATAACAGCAAGACACAGAAATATTGCAAGGGAAAAAAGCAAACAAGCAAAACTGGAGATGCTAAAATAAGGAGCCCATACTTGAATGGGGAACAGAAGAACAAGCATCACTGCACCAAGAAGTGAAGCAACACCCAGCTGCTGGTAAAGAAGGACAAGGGCAATAATGATACGGAATGGAGCTGACCACAAGGTGTGGAGGGATTGGCATATTTGCTGTAAGAAGAGATGAAATGTATAGTCAATTCAAGCAATCAAATATATAATCAAAAAATTTGTTATTTGTCAAAGTTAGCTTCTGCATGGAACATGAAAAATAAAAACTCAAATCTACGAAGTTTAACTTACTGGTG
Organism: Penstemon newberryi var. newberryi; assembly: GCA_030819805.1. Lineage (NCBI taxonomy): Eukaryota > Viridiplantae > Streptophyta > Magnoliopsida > Lamiales > Plantaginaceae > Penstemon > Penstemon newberryi. Next base: position 17,755,473 of record JAUALY010000007.1, read on the forward strand.
CCTTAGTGGCAATTATTATTTTAGTGGATGAAAAACAAATGATTAATCAAAAGAAAAATATTTGGAAGTGAAGGACAAAGAGTAGTATCCTTTTACAACTTAAAAATGTACAAGGTTTTCATGTATCATTGGACTGGGGTCCCGGGTAGGGATTTTTATTTTGTTTTATAGATTTAGTAAGTTCCTTAAAAAAATTGTTTGCTCTAATCTTTAGACCAATGGTTGGCCTAAACTTTCACATCTCAAATTTAACTGAAAATATGTTGGTTTTTAATTGTTTGTGAAAAATAAATTAACATATAATTTTAAAAATAGATTATCTAAAACATCACATGTGATTATCTTGAAGTAGTTTTCAACTAATTGATCTTCGACTTCAGTCTATCCAAGAGATTAGTCAATAACCAGCAAAGGTATCTTTTAATAAAATAAATACAACTATCTTTTTTTAAAACTCGGTCTGTACCAAAATCTTTGGTGTATAAGGGAGGTGGTCCCTTGAGACCATTAAATTAGATAATTATTATTTGACATTCATAAAATATAGATGTCATGTTTTAAAGAACAGATGGCACATTAAATTATATAAGATAACTATTAAGCTCCAATCATAAATCAATCAGCAAACTAAAGATAAAAATCGAAAGTAGAATCTGCAGAAGCATTCAAAAGATAAGAAAACATACCTGAAGCGCTTCAGCATCTGTAGTCATTAAATTTGTAATTTTACCAGATGTAAATCCTTTGCGGCTTTCATGAGTCAGCCTTAAAGATTTGCGGAAAACAGCAGCAACCTACAGAACATGTTACAAATATATAAGATCACTGGTTATTGCAATCATTGAGGAGCTCAAGATGCTCCCCCCATCACAAATAAAAAAGGAAAAAATAATAAATAACAAAGATAAATTTGAGTTGAAGTAATAAGTGGTAGTTTGCATAATATATCAACTTAAAATTAAAAGAATTTAATAGTTTTCAGTTGCCCAAACTGCAGAACAGCATTAGTTACACTCCAAAATACAACTAGGTCCAAATAAACTAATCCAATAATAGAATCAGAAGATAATAGGAGATGTAAGAAAATTGCTCACCAGAGTTGATCTCAGACGATATCCAACACGCATGACATTTTGAAAATACTGAGCTTCACATAACACACCAAATACCTGAAGGGGGAAATTGCAAATACAAAGGCAATGAGGAATAGCATATCAGCTTCATAAGAAATGAGAGTGAAGGAAAAAATAATGCCAAGTACATATAATGAGAAAATCATTTATAAGAAATTGAAAACTATGTAAGATTATTAGAACCATGAACAACATCTGTTGTCAATCCCTACACCAAAATTGCTAAAAGAAAACTTTCAGGGAACTTGATTATGATTTCTCATTTCTCTTATGGTGCTCTTCCTTGTGATAAAAAAGAATAAGAAATGAAGGGGGGCTCGATTAGGTTGACAATATCCAACAATGAATAAGTCCCTTCCAAAGGTAATAATATATCACTATAAGGTGTAAATGTCTATACCAACAAGAATCTTCCTGCTGAAATATCACGTTTAAATAGGTTCCAACACTGTCACTATCTTTTTAAGGTAATGAAAGCTCAATGTTTAATTGCCATCTTTCCAAGCTACTGAGCTGAGTATTTGATTTTCCATCCATTCCCGCCCTCCTAGTACTTGTCTACTTTTTGCAATTATGTAGCATACTCTTCTGATGCCACCAACAAAAAACAGTCCCAAACAAGATGAATGTTAACATATCTTCAATGCTAACATATGAGCAATATGTGCAGGTTTGCTTCAAATGACCAGCAAACCAGTTTAAATGTATGACTACAATGGCTAAAACATCTAGATAATAAATGCAATGATGAAAAAGAGAATTCATTACATACCACTCCAACAAAAATTGAGAATGCGTAGATGTAACCAATCCAAGCTGGACCACCTTCTTGCATAGACTGGATGTCAGCAATATAATTTAATGAGCTTCGTTGAGAAAAGTTATTATTACTAAAAATGTATTATTTTTCATTATTATAATCATTAAAATTTATTAGCCCACGTGGTTTCATTGAGACAAGATTGTTGGAAGTATATAGATAAGGAGAGATATGGGTTAGGGCTAAGACTGCTAAGTGACAGCATGAAAAGGTAGAGCACATAATGATTCATATCCACAGCGTGGCATATATAGGAATGCAACTTACCTGTAAAAGCTGGTTCAATATGAGGGGGCCAATAAACTGTGAACCATCATTACCAATCTGCAAATTGAACAAGAATGATAGCCATGTTATTAGTAATAAGTATCAAATAAATAACGCTTAAGAATGTTACGCAAATGCATATCAAATTCGCGCACAAAATCAAAATTGCAGAAAACTGCCAATCTTTATTAATTTCACCTAATGAAAATGATGCTCGATAATTTCATCCATTATGACTATGGCTAAAAGCAATCGAAACCTTACAGCATCTTGCTAAACAAAAGCTAAGAGAATACAAAACAGTAGTATCACGGAACTCTAAGAAATAAGAGACTAGACATTCATGAACTTTGAATATCAAATTTGCATTATTTCAAAAGTCAACAACTTGGGCAGAAAGTGATTTTTTGTCAAGATATTTATGGTGTGATTTTACCGAAAGTGCATAAATGTTGCATCACTGGCCGAATCCATAATCTTACATTCTTGACCAAAGCATGTGATTAGGTCCAATTGAAACAAATTGTAGTATTGACTAGATTAAGACTAGGTATGCAAACACTTCTATAAGATGATAGGTATAATTATACTGTCTTCCTGAGCCATACACAAGGTCAATAAGGTCAATAAAAGCAACTAAGATCAGTCCACTACCTTCCAGAAGCCTCCCCACCAAAATCTGAGAAAGAATTGAAAATAAAGAGGAAAACTGTCAAGGCTCTTAACAATCAAAGTTACATCTATTTTATACAGGCATCAAATCACAAAAAGAGATTGAAAAGACTAAATGATATAGGCCACAAAGGCTTCTAAAATTACCTTCCTCCAAGGCTACGATTTAAAGCTCTCAGGAGCCAAGGTTTGGGTTTTTGCATCTCATCAGCCCAAGATCTCTGGAACCTAAAGCGTTTATTCAAATAATTATATGTTGCCTCACAAACTTCATTTGAGAAAACATTACATGAGTTTGTGTGACCTATGAGTATAGACCATAAACACACGCCCGGAAAGAAGAAGTAACATAAATGTATATATATTCACATACGAGTCATTGAGTGTTTCTGTTCTATCCCAAGTGTCCAGTTTCCAGACATCCTTCTCCGTGAGAGGCCTTTTGTAGCCTAGCTGCATGATTGGATTCATCCATGCGAATATGATTTCTGATGAAAACAAGATGAGCCAATAATTAGTGGGAGGAATGATGTGCAATGGTAAAATTATATACTCCTATATAATAAGAATTGATAGAAATAAAAATGAAAAATAAAAAGGAAAATAGAGTTGCGGGTCTTAGATTTCCGAACACCATATAAAAGAAGGAATGAGTTTGAGTAGTGACACATAATGGATACCAATACATGGATCAATTATAAGAACAACTACACGCACAGAGAGTTATACAAGAGTTCACATTCCAGAATCTGGAAAATATCAAAATACAACAATAACGCAATAGAGATTATAGCATCTTTTAATTTGTAGAGATTGTAAATACGTACTAGAAAAAATGTTGGCGTGCCTCTCAGGACAAACTTGCTCCCCTCCAGGAAGTTCTTGATAGTCAGTGTTGTCCACAGATTCAAGTCGCAAGGGGGAGTATCCAGGATAAGGATCCAAATCAGGGAAATACACAAGCAAGAGCACACCTAATAAAGCCTACATGACCATAAAAGAATAAATTAAAGTTCTAGAGACAAGCAGATTAAGAATCCAGATCTTGTTGAGGTTTCAGTTTCATTTTGAACCACAACTTAAATCATTCGCCACATATTAAAAGTCAATACCAATATTCTGAGGATAAGAAAAAGTAAGTGACACAAACCTGGACAGCAACTTCACTGATGTACAAATACAAAACAGACCTGCATAGATAGGATACAAACAGAAATTATCATAATGCTCTTTCTCTATGTAATGGCAAATTCCATTATGTCGAAAAAATAGTCCAAAAGTAAGAATCATCCTACACAATACAATATTATAAATATGACGGGTAAGCATATATTCAACATGTTTTTTTACCCTAATGCTAGGTACATGAACTCATTTAGTCTGACTTCATCTTCTGGGGAAAAAAATCCTCAAACATCAGGCTTTGAGTCCCTTTTGGATTTATAGACATATTAGAGTTGTTACATGAAAACACAAAATATATCAAAAAGCTCACTGAAGGACATATAATTGTCGAGCAACCAAGCAAACATTTGTATCTCAAAATCTACGAGATTAAGCAGTTTAAGATCATCATAAAATACATGAAACTTTTCAATCAAGAAACAGTTTAGCTCTTTCATGCTCTCTTGGGGTCTATTAGAGTGATAAAGAAAAATGTGTAATATATTTTTGCAAAAAATATTCTTTATCAAGAAAAAATCAGTACCGTTTAGTTCACCCTTTAAAGGTGATAATGAGAACCAAGGAGGAGGAAGGGGCTCACAAAGATCACAAAAGGTTTGGAAAACTTTTTTACTCCAATCCAAAATAAAAACAAGAGGAATCCATTTTTTCTCAACTCTGGAGTGAAAAGGTTTCAACCATTTTTTCTAAAGTAAGTGTGCAGCTGTTCTCATCACGCATGTTGAAGGATATAAAAAGAACTAACCAATCGTAAAATTTGCTGACAGAAAGAGATAGATTCAGCATCACAGCATCCCCGACCAAAGCATAAATGACCCCGAATCGAACAGACCACCGTGATTCACAAATGTAAACCTTTGTTTCCAGTCCAATCATCACAAGCACAGAGCACCATGCCAGGGCCTCAATGATTAGAGAAACCATCTACAGGTGAAAATATAAATTTAATAAGGCCTCCAGTTGCATTATTATAAAATAAAAAAATAAAACTTGATTTCAAAGGAATTACATGGGTTTAATCAATTCTTAATCGTTTACAGCACAATTTTGCCTCATTTAGAAAACTAACCCGACAAGTGAACAGGTAGAATTTCTTGCACGATGACATAAAAAAGAGAACTTTCAACCAGCCTACTTATTAGGAAAGCATTATTTTCCATGAAACTTTTCCTTCATGGCAGTTAAAATATGTGCAGTTAATAGTTCAAACAGCATTAACATTTCAAAATAGATTCAATGAATAACTCAAGATAACTCATGAGCCATGTTGAAAGTAATATTCATTAGATGCATGCCTATCTCAACCATATTACTTCTCAACTTAGATAAGTATGGTTTTTGGCCATTAAGGGACATTATTATCTGTAATTCCAAACTCAAATTGATCTTTATTAAATTACTCACATCTTCCATTGCAATGCAAACTTTTAAATAATTTATAACAGTTAAACTAAGGAATCCAGAAAATTACCTCATATGGGGCAAAGCCAGGCTCACCATCCACATTAAATGCTGAAATTCCCATGACCAATCTGAACAAAGGTTCTCCAGTGCAATAGAGAGCCAACAAACCCAACACATAATTGTAATATTTTGACCTTAAGCGGTATCTCTGAACGGAGAAATCTTTATTTATTCTCCAAATACGTTTCAAGCACAGCCCCAAAATAACCAAATGTGAAATGCAGATCACCAAAGTGTCAGTAGCACATGGGGTGTAAGCTCCAAATGCATTATCCACTGCTTTCGTCCAAACCCCATTCTTGACTGGCTTGCAGTACCACTCAAATGGCTCGAAAGCCATTTTAAATCACTCTTTCAGTTGTATTCTTCAATCTACCAACACGTAGTATTTCTCTCTACTTCTCCTCGGACAACTAAGTTGTAATTCGAATGAGACCGTATAATGTTACTGCAACGTGAAAATATTTATTCAAGATCAACCCTAGTAAATAATCTTAGTATTGATTCACATTCATAACACAACGAGATAATGTAATTACAGATTCTACTTTATACACGTCAAACCAATAATCATATGCTAGTGTTCCATGAAACCATAAATTACAGGTGACACAAACAATACCTAAGTACCTATATATTCTATATACTTGAAATTCCACGTGTTGGTTTGTCTAAAGTGAGAATACAGATATTTACTTTCTAGTTGAAAGAAAATGAGTAAGTCTTTATCCCACTATTACTTTATAAAGCAACGAATAAGCAATTCATTTCAGGGGAAGAAAATAGATTAGATTATTTCTCTTTATAAACATGGATCTGAAGGAATTTTTTTGCAAATCCAGGAAAGTCAAATCTTTATACTATTAACAAGATCACTAGAATAATAGTACAAAATTAGAATAGAACGAAGCAATCTACTAAACCTCACTCCTCATATTAAACCAATCAATAACAAGTAATAATCGAGACACGTTAACGAAATCCAATACCAAGAAAAAGAATGCAACTAATAAATGAATAAATAACATGAAAATCAAGAAATAGAAAAAGAATCTCACACCAAGCAGAAAGAGATGTGGAAAACCCAAGAAATGAGTCGCAGATACCCAGAAAAAATACAATCAAAAGTGGAATTTGCCACTATATATTTTTTGGGTTGAAAAAAGTCACTTTTGTGGGATAGGGTAAGCGACTGATGAGTTAGTGGGAGCTTGGAATCTTCTGTTTTTCCAATCTCTTAGGCAGAAAAGGTTCAGATTTTTACCTATTCCTTTTCCTCACAATTATTGTGACATTGTGACATTGTGACCCAGTAAATGACAGAAGATCTTTAGTAAACCGAATGATTCATCAAATAATTATATAAACCAAATGATAAGTCAAAATTTGAAAGAGTTCTTGTTTTCGTCGTATAAATAAACTATTTTCTTTTAGGGAGAGCATAAACTATTGTACCTTTTGGAATTTCTCTTTTTAGTTTTTGGACAGTATTCATGGATGTACGTGAGACGTGAGTTGAGTTGAACCAAGCAATATATAAAGAATTCCGATCATTTAAAAGAGTTTATGACTGCCTTAACTTAATTTATTTAATTAAGCTCAAATAATTTTGATCAAATTAAATATGGATCAAATGATTTGATACAAATGAAAAGGCTAATGAATCTCATCCGTTACAATTTTGGACTATATTTGACAAAATTACACCCCTAACTATTTTTTGAAGTAAAAAGGAAAGTGAACGGTTCTTTTTGTTTAATGCTAGGTGCGGTAAAGTGATTTGCACCCCTTCTACGATTGACACGTGTCCATTGTATTGTGTTGTTTGTTTATTTCTTTTTACTTTTTTTTCCTCACTTTATGGAACACTTGTCAATCATTTGGAGGTATAGACCACTGCACCGCAACCTAACATAAAAAAACATGGATCTTTCAATTTTGGGTTTACTTGATAAGATTATGTATTAACTATTTTTGGAGTAAAATTTAATTATTTTAGGCACCACCACTTGAACTAATTGATTGATGTACAATGAATTGAGTTCAAATATCTCTTTTGACAAAAGAAATAAAAATTTGAATATTAGTTTAAAATTTGGATAAAAGTTAAATATTCATATAAATATTTTGAGGTTAACTTTTTAAGATGGGGTTCAAACCTAATGAAGGAAGGGTAACTTAGACATGTGAACTATTCCATAATAGAAGAATAATATACATATATATGTAATAAATATAATAAATATGTCGACTTATATAGTTGCACACTTGCACATATTATATTCCCTGTTTAGTGACCTAATAACCTTAATTGATTGTTTATTATATATTATATATAGTGCAACTCTTTCACACCGGGTGGGATTTTTTGAACGTTGACTACGATAATTAATAATATGTTGACTAGATTTGAGAGCCGACCACATAGCGTCACAGCTGACGACTTATATAATTTGGTATATCAGATTTTGTAGGTATTATTATCATATTTCCACTTAAAACACCTGATAAATTTCAATTTATGAGTGAATCAAAGCAAAAGTATAAAGTAGTTTTTGCTTTAACGTTTACTTAATTTTTATATTTTTTGAGTATTTTCTGAAGATTTTCAAAAAAATCAAAAAAAATTATAATATTTAACTAATCGAAACATATTAAAAAATTAATATTTTAATCCTAATAATCCTCGAAACTAAACATTATCTTATTAATTTTCGTAGCAATTTGACTGTAGTAAACATACAAATTGGGCATTAGCAAGAGAATTTGAGTTTTTCCTTTATCGCGATTTCTTTTCTTTTTTTAATTGAATAATGTAATAGAATCAAATTTGAAGGAATCAAACTCTCAATAGTCAATATGGGAAGGACTGAAAAAATTGTATTGAATTGAGCAGAGTGTTTAATATTTGAAGTTGGTGGAGGTTGGACCATTTTTTTTTTTTTTTGAGAACCAAAGTTGGACTTTATTGAAATATTCTTGAAAGAGGGGCCTATAGTTGGGACAAATAAAGGAAAAAATTAATACCATATATTTATGTCATAATTAAATATGGATAAAATTGTTATTATTCTGATAATAAATTTAATTATACATTAATAATGTATATCAACACATTGTGGGCCTGCTTGTTTTGCTTTTCGTAGAGTGGTTTCAGAAATTTGGAGGATTTATGAATTATTCTCTATTTTTGTTTGAGAAATATTATTTGTTTGAATTTTTATAGATGAAATAAATAGTGGGTCCATTTTTATAAAGTTATAGTTATTTTTTAGATTTTATTATGGAAAGAAGAAAAAAACATGTTATTTTATATTAGATAAGTAGTATAAGGGTTTCTTATAAGATAAATTTATAAATATGAGATTATTTGAGAAAATTGATAGATAAACTTGAAATATAGATATTTTTTTTGAAAAATAATAATAATATTTGTTTGACTCTATTGCAATTATTTATTATGTTAAAAGCGAAACAAACAAATCTCCAATTTTAACTCATCAAAGTTTTTCACAATTATTTATTATTAGCTTTCATGATGAAAAATAATAATAATAACTTGAGCAATATATGTTCGTCTGTGCCCACTTTGTTTTGCCATTTATTTGAACCCTAGTGTAGTTTAACCTTTTATATGTTGGGACTGAATTGTGTATTGTGTCTGGCCATGAGCCAATAATAATGCCCTAATATATGTCTTCTTTATAATGGGGTAATTGCAATTTTTGGATTTTGACCAATTTTTTGTCTATATGGACAATTGTCCGCATTAATAATTTAGAAAGTTTTTGGGATTTTACTTTGTACACACACAACAAATAGTGAACGAAATTAAAGTGAAATATTTAATACGAGAACTTGTTTTTTTCTTATAAATGAATGTAATTTTCATTTTACCAAAAGAAATTGGTTAAACTTGAATCAAATTATAGAGTATTTTTTTTTTAAAAAAATTGTTATTTTAAGTTCTCACAATATTAATATAAAGGGAAAATTATTTTTTTGGTACAATAGGATAGGCCAACTTGCAACTTTGATACCATTGGACACGAAAATGCAAATTTGATACCACATGATAGGTATTCATTGCAACTTTGGTATCAAATCCAAATTTTCTCCAAAGTTAATGACAATTTACCCCTATGCAATGTATAATGTTCAATTTACCCCCCTGTGGATTGAAAAAGAGCAATTTACCCCCTGAAAAAAAAATGAAGATGCAATTTACCCCTTTCAGTCGGAGAGTGTAATTCACTTGCCGAAATTGAGAGTATGCATGAAAAATATTTTGTAACGTAGGGGGTAAATTTCACATTTACCATAATACAGGGTGGTAAACTGCCACATTATCATAATAAAAGGGGATAAAGTGCCGCCTATTAAAATGTCAGGGAGGCGTTGTAATTTTTTTATAGAATTACAGAGGGTAAAGTGCTCTTTTTTAAAATTGCTGGGGGGGTAAATTGAATATTATGCATTTCATAGAGGGTAAATTGCTATTAACTTTGGAGAAAAAATGAATTTGGTACCAAATTTACAATAAAAACCTATCATGTGATAACAATTTTGCATTCTCGTGTGCAATAATACCAATATTGCAAGTTACCAAATTTATCCGAGAGAGTACTTGCAATGTATTTACATCTATTCACTTCATTCATGAAAGGTATATGAGGATTAAGTATTTTATTAAATAATATATAGTTGATCGCCTTAACTCAATATATATCTTAAAACAAGGGATTTTTGCATGTAACTCCCAATTTTTTTAATTTTTTGCTTTCTCTAGAAGTTAATAAGTGAGTGCATTTTTCACCCTGGTCAATATTTTGTTGGATTTCAAAGGTAGAATTGATTTTAGGATTTAGTGCAATAATTTGAAACTTCTGACTCAAAAAAATCTTTTTTATTTTTTTTTCCTAAAATAATGAATACTTTAGTTATAATATTAAATTATTAAATAAATTTAATTTTAAATAAATGAAACACACACAATCAATAAACATAACGTGATTGCCTGATCCAACTTAATCCAGACCCGTTAATGGCCCGGCCCATTAACAAAACAACCCGCTTGTGACCCATTTAAAATGATCCGTTTACACCTTGACCCATTTTCGACCCGCACGACCTCGTTTATACCTCTTATTCATGATGCTACCTAATCAAACAATCTCACAATCTCACAATCTTGCTCTCCAATCCACGGTGCAAATAACATATTTTCCACATGCACTAATTTCTCACACGAATCGTACCCTAACCCACTTTTACTCATTCTTTATTTACACTGATCAAATTAATAAATTTTAAAATTTAAATTATAAAAAAGATATGGAAAGTAACATGCTATTTGTTGCCGTGCTACAAACTCCGAGCTGATTGTCTCGTAATTAAAGAGATTTGTTCCCTGCTTAACTTTATGGAATTAAATTCTTAAGGCCACGTGAAAATGGTGCATGCAATTAGCTGTATGCATCTATATTAAATAATATTCCCTTTCAATCAGAGAATAAGCAGCAGAAAAAAGAAAGGTTACGTATCACTAAAGAAGAAATGATGGCACATGGGGCTAATTGCTAGAAGTGAGGGGGTATTTGCTAGGAAAGGAATCAAGAACCAACTTAACGACTATATCGCATTTCTTCATCATACGTTTTTATAAGTAGGAGTGAGTCCATACGCCGCCGTTTCAAACTCAATTCTGATTGGATAGATTGGATGACATGGAAGCCACGCTAGCAAGGGTTGACACCGTGGATGAGCTACAAATTTAAATAGCAAGCTCACTCAATTTTGGCAGCAACACCTGAAATTGTAAGTGATCTCCTTCCTCCATCTTCTATATTGATTCGATCCAATTCCGACCTAATCCACGTTGCCCATATTCGTTTCAGGTAATACGAAGGTCTCAACTGGATTTCCATGCATCCGATTGTGTAAATCAGTCATGTACATGAATTAGTGCTTTTATTGTAATTGATTCAATTGTAATTGTAATGATCGTGAGCTTATATTTGATTTATAGATTATTGGTGGATTTGATCTTGTAATTGTTCTTCGAATTTAAGCTGGAATTATTGTGATTTTTTTGAGGTTGAATATACTTGAGTTGATTAATTGATATTTGGTGGCTTCTATCTTATTGGTGTATTGATTTGTGGTTGAATCTTGTTGTGTCTCTGTCTAAATTAGTGTGGCCGAATTGATCTGGGAGAGAGAAGACTTAGAACCAGCTGTCTTGGTTTCATACGCTAAAGCCTTCTTTGACAGATTTAGAGCGGCTGCGACCCCCCTTGTAAGTCTGACTTCGAGGAGATCCAATTCCAGATGGCACCCACCTCCTGAGGGTACAATGAAGATTAATATTGATGCATCGATCTATGCAAATGGTATGTGTTTCGGAATCGGATTCATTGCCCGTAATCATCTTGGGACTTGCTTGGCGTGGGGAGCTCAAAAACATGATTTCCCTTACGAACCCGAGACTGCAGAAGCTTTTGCCGCGATTAAAGGAATTGAGTTCGGCTTGGACAATGGATGGACGAATGTCACCCTTGAAAGTCACTGTAAAAAGGTTGTTGAAGGTGTATTGTGAATCCGCTGAGCAACACTGACGTCCATCCCCTGGGTCATTTCTTTAATGATATTAAGGTGCTGAGCTCTAGATTAGTTTCCTTTAGTTGTGTTCATACTTTTAGAGAGAATAATTATGTGGCTCATGCACTAGCAAAAGTAGCGTATACCATTTCTCCGCTTTCGGATGCTTTGCCGCAATTTATTCATGATCTTGTACTAAACGATATTAATTGATTTATAAAATCTCACCATTTGGGTCTTCTCAAAAAAAGAATCTAACTTATATCAGAAAAATTCTACAATTATAAATTATTTAACTTTATGAATTTAAATTCTTATGGCCACATTAACATTTCACAATACTAAATAATATGGTCCTTGTTATTATAGAGTGTTCAAATCTTCGTCAAAGATTAAAACACTGTACACCAAATGGTCTATATTTTTCTTTTTTGAGAAGAGACCAAATGCTCTAACAAGACGAGAAATTCATTTTTTGCAAATTCGGAATTGGGGCCCTCTTGTCTCATACTCCTATTTTGCAATCTCACATGAAATTTTGTATGTCTACCGCAACAACTGCATAAGCATATAGTATATATTATATTAAATCTATATATAAAATCTTGGACCATTAGAGAAAGGAATTATTTACAATTTTCGCAAGAAAGAACCAAAATTGCAATATAAAATTGCGAGAGAAATTAGAGGAAGGATTTGATATAAACTATGGAATTGTTGTAATATAAGAGAGAAAAAATAATCAATATTGTTAAAAGGAGAGAGAAGAAATCAGAAATAGATAGAAAAAAAGATAGGTGGGAGAGGAAAAATAAAAAAAATAGAAAAAGAAGCCGGAGACATAAAAAATACGTCCAAATTAGGGAAAAATGCACTATGCTATCCTGTGTTACGTGAAACTTGTATAAAATTACTTTGTGAATTTATTTTTGCACCAAACTCTTTTGTACTTTCAAAAATCATCCGTTAGTTACTAACATCGTTAATTTTTAATTGAATTGCCTAAATTACCCCTAAATATATTAAAGTACAAGGGGGTTTTGTGCAAACGTTCAAAAGTACATGAGAGTTTTTCGCAAACGTCAAAAGTACAAGGGAGTCTTGCGCAAACGTTCAAAGGTTCAAGGGAGTATTTAGTTGAAAAGTACAATAGCGTTTGGTACAAAAAAAATTCACAGGGTAGTTTGATGCATGTTTCACATAACACATGGTAGTATAATTTCTTTTCCAATATAGCCTTCTAGACAAAAGTATTTCCCTAAATGTACCTTTTGTGAGAAATCGCAATTGACAACTGTGATTTTTCGGTTTTTCCGAAATTGTGGGGAAAAAAATCCTCTATAAATCGCAGTTATGAGTATTTTTTTTAACTTTTTTTTTTTTGTTTTCCGAAATTTATTGGAATGAGGCTTATTGGATTGAGTATAAAAAATATTTTTATACTATGAGACACCATAAGTATATTGCTAAATACCATTTTAAAAGATGAGAGAAATTTTGTAGGTTAGTTATTTCATATTTGTAACTATAATTTTTCGTAATTAAAGTCTAATTGAGGCAGGTTACATGTAAACTATTCGCATAAGCTCATTGCAATATATTAATTTATTAAGATTCCTTAAACATATATTAAGACTGTGTTGGGAATGAGAACGGATCAAGTAGTGAGATAAATAGATAAATTTACAAAGACAATTGATTGATTTCAAATGGTTGTCTGAGGGGCAAAACGTTGTTGGTGATGAATGAAAAGAAAATTTTATACTAAATTTACATTCTCCACTCATGCTTATGTAGTTTATAATATATATAAAGATTCCTTAATATGGTTTGGTTTGGTTGTCAAAGACATTGATAACGCCTTGAAAACGTCGTTATCACATGCATTCTTAAGCCCAAAACGTCTTGTTTTAATCCGAGTTTTGCTTGTCTTTGCGTGTTTTCGTGTCTTTTCCCTTCGTTTGGCCTTTGTTCGTTTTTTGTGTTTTTGTTCGTGTTTTGATCGTTTTCTCCGTGGTTTGTAGGAAAGGACATCTTAGAGTGATTCGGAGTATCCGTATCAGTGAAGAAAGATTCCAGCAGTGTGGCTGATCAGCAGGTCACACCGCGGTGCATTGTTTTGCACCGCGGTGCATATCTTGTCACACCGCGGCGTGTGAAACTTACACCGCGGTGTACTCCTGCTTCCAGCAGATATTTTCCTGCGGAATGCAGGGGCCTTTTTGTACATAATTTCCCTATCTCCCAATTGTAATTGTAAACTTGTTGGGGGACTTTTTGGTCTTGGTTGTGATAGTTTTTGGGGCAACTTAGACATTAGGGAATTATTGTTTCACTAGGTTAGGATTGAAGTGGAGAAATCAAAGACAACTCCTTGAACACTTTTCATCTCTTTGCCTCCATTGGAAGAAGCCAACTTTTGCTTACACTTTTTGAATGAAGAACAACAAAGGCTTGAGGGAGGAGTTGATATAGATTTCACTAACTAAGCTTACTCTAACTCTCTTACTTTGTTCATTTACATTTATGGCTTTCATTAATGTAATGAATGATATAATTATTGCTATGAGTAGCTAATCTCCTTTATTCTAGGTTTTTATTGATCCTAAGTTTGATTCTTGATTAAATGATGATATGATGATTGATATGATGCTTACATGTTTTCGTTAATCCGATTTCGTGCTTATTGTTAGTCTTAAGGTTTGGCCAACTTTGAGGTGAAAATTATTGATTCTTGATTGCTAGACATAGTGGTTTTGAGGATTTGATTATGATATTGGATTGTGATTCGATTCTAGGATAGACATATACCTAGGTCGTTTCGTATTCGTTTAAGGTTTGAGTTTAATGCTTCGATTATATCTTAGTCCATTTGGGCATAAATTGGATTGGTTTAATTCGATAGGTTGATATGCAACTCGGAAGATACATACAAAAGTCATTGAATCCTTGAATAGCAAACACAAGCATTAGTTATCTATTGTCGAGTTATTTATCTTGAATTGAACTAGGTGACGTAAAATCCTAGATGTCTTTATCTTATTAACAAGTTAAGTACTTAGATATCTCTTAATCACTTCACTTTAGTTGGAGTATCAAACAACCATTTCACCAACATCATTTACATGAACTCAAGTAAAGTCTCAAGATAGCTTTTGGTAATCAATTGAACAATTCCTCATGGGTTCGACACCCCTTATCACTTTATTAGTTGTAAACGACCGTATACTTGCGCGATTTACGTACTCGTATTTGGAACGTAACAAGTTTTTGGTACAAAAAGATAGAATGTAAGTGTATTACTATCTAAAATAATAGCACTGCAATCTTTAATTAAGAAATGTTGTAATGAGATTTGATGATCAATTAAGTTAAATATTTTCTCGATTCCAATGTAAAAAATATTTAGTTTCAAACAATTACACATAGTATTGTAAATTAGCAGTCAAATTCCAATAAATTCCCGAAAAAAAAATTCTTCTATAAATCGCAGTTACTAATTGCGCTTTATAGAAGAATTTTTTTCCCACAATTTCGTAAAAATCGAAAAATCAGGTAACTTCGATTTTTCTGAAGAATCGCAGTTGGCAACTTCGATTTTTCGCAAAAGGTACATTTAAGGAAATACTTTTCAGTTGGAGTCATATTGAAAAATACTTTTGTCTAGTGACTATATTATAAAAAAACTCAATGATAGTATTATGCATTTTCCCCTCCAAATTATGAAAGATGTCATTGTTTTTTTTTTGGTTTTCTATGAGTTTAATCCCTTTCGAGGCACATCGGACACATTAAGTGAGAACCTCTCCCAACACGAATTCGAATACGAGTTTGCTACTTTATAACGACTAGTTTCTTCCACTAGGCCAATCACCTGCCGATAAAAAAAACAAAATTATCACTTTTTAGCTATAATTAGGAGTAGGTCCTACGAAATGGCCCTTTAGATTTTGAGGTCCTAGATAACCACCTAACTAGAAAGTGAAATGGTCACTCGCTAAGTTAAACGAGAAGAAAATATTTCAAATAATATTGATTTTCACTTGACTGTAAGAAGAAAACATACTAAATAATAATTGGATCTATTGAATGTAAAATGTAATTTTGAACTAAGCCTTACCCTCACATCATTAGTTATTCACATAACCCTATTAAAGCTAAACACTTAGCCCATCTCCAACCTTTGGAGAGGGGAAAGCTAGCCCGGAGCACCATCTCCAACTGATAGGTAGAGGGGGAGCCCAGGGCTCAAACGCGTTGTACGGGGTGTATGCAACCAAGCAGGTGGGGGTCACCTGTTAGTTCATTTTTTTTTAATTTTTTTTATTTAAAATGAGAAAAAAAATACATTTTTAAATGAAAAAGTTTATTTTTAAATTTTGTGTATGATTTAATAACATTGTATTTTAAATTAAATCCTTAACATTATTACTTTTAATTTTCCTTATATAAATTTGTCTACGATTGTAAAATTTAATAACATTGTAATTTAAGTTATTATTATTATTATTGTAATTGAATATGTACAATTAAATAATGATGATAGTGGTGATGGAAAGAAAAAAAAGAGTGGAGTAATAATAATAATAATAATAATAGTAAGTGAGCCATGTTCGACGATGTAGTCAGGCCATCTCCAATTGGGGGTGGGGGGCTCGGGGCTCCGGAGCCCCGGGGTTGCCCCTGCCCCCACCCCGAGCCCTGCCTGGTCGTCTCCAATGGCAGGGCTCCGGGATATAATTAATTCCATTTTCTTCCTTTGCCCCACTCTCACCTATAATTCTAGTTTTAATTTTGTTTTTAATATTAATATTAATAATACTAATAATTATTTTATTAATATAATTAAATTATTAATTTTATTTAAATATTAAAATTTAAGAGAGTAAATAATCATAAAATTAAAATTGATACATAATAGGAAATACAACAAACAAGAAAGGAAATACAAGAAAGAGGATTAAATAAACGGCACACACACGGAAAAGATATTAAAATAAAATGTTGGATTTATTTATTAATGATTTGTCCATAAATAAATTTAATTACAATTCTAATAAATTATTAATGATTTTTTAATTTTAAAAAAATTTATTATATTAAATAATTCAATTAAAAATTGGTGACTACAAATATTTATTAAATACTAGTAAATATACAATAAATATACTAACACATTTTATTAAATAATTCAATTCTACAAATTTAATTTAATTTAGGAGGGAAATATAATTTTATATTTATTTATTTAAATAATTTATTTTTTCCTATTTAAAAATATTAAATAAACTATTTTTAATAAAGAAATTAAAAAAAGAACCAATCAGGGGACGCCAAGTGGCATCTTCTTCTTCATTTTTCCCACGCGGGAACGATCCGCGACCAGGGCTCCGCGGAGTCCCGGCCCCGGCCCGTTCCCACCCCCGAGCCCCGCCCACTGGAGACGGCTAATCCCTCCATCCCTGTCTGTTGGAGATTGCCTTAGGCCATCTCCTATGAGACAAGGGGAAGGGGAAGTTGGATTTAGGGGATAAAAAATGTGAACTAAAATGATTAGAGGGGTGGTCAAGGCAATTTCCCCTGGAGGGTTGAGCCCATCGCCTGGAGGGGTGTTGCCTTGCCTCACACATTGATCCAACCACATGCTGGGCAGGTTGCACTCGCCTAACTTGCCCAGCAGCAGGTGGCCGACACTTGTCGGCTATCGGCCACCTGTTGTTCACTTTTTTTTTTTTTTTTTATATTTCTGAAATTGTATTAAATAAAAACTTTTTTTAAAAAAAAAAAAATTCCTTTAAAATATCTTATTAAATGAAATGTAACTCTTATTTAATTTTAGTTTTAGTTAATCTATGTATTATTTTTAAAAAAGTTAATTTTAGTTTGAAAAATGTAACTCTTATTTAATAAACTCAATTTTAATATATTTTGTTTTAATTTAATAAAAAAATCTTTTTATTTTTTAAAAAAATCATTAAATTTGTGTATTATTTTGAAAAAGTTAATTTTAGTTTTAAAAATGTAGCTCTTATATAATAAACTCAAATTTAATTTAATATTCCCAAATCGGTTTGCGTATTATTATCCATTATTAATATTATTACTTATTATTTGTTGTTATTATTATTATTATTATTATTATTATTAAGTGAGAGTGGGGAATAATGAATATTGAAATTAATTGGAATGGGAAGATTGATTCACTGGAGATGATTATATAAATGAGAAGGAGAAGGGGAAAGGGTGAAAAAGGGGAAGGTGTAGAAAATGAAAAGGGGAAGGGAAAACTGAACTGAAGTCACAGGAGATTAGCTTATGATGGAAATAAGTGTACCTTATCCGATTTACAAGAACCATATAGCATATTGTATCTGATTAGATGAATGAATCATATAAATTTATGCCATTTGAGTCTGAGTTATACATCATATTTAGACCAATGTAAACCTCCTCAATTTTTACTCATCTTATTCAAGAAAAAGATAAGGTAGACTGAAGCTGAACTTGCCTACGCTACAAATGAACAGCAACTATTTCTAAGAGCAAGTTCCTTACGCCATTTGAATATACATACTGGCCCAGAAAATCCCAGACACAAGGAAAATTTATGAAAAAATGAAGAGTAACAGATCCATCAGAATAAGAAGGCAACTGAGAAAGACCTTGCACTCACATATTACATACACACCAGCCATCAGAATACAAATCAATTTACGATGCCACGGATGAGCCAAGATAGAAGCACACGATGAGAGTTAATGTAATCTGGTCAATTCTTCTACACTCTTCATCAGTTCCTCCACCGGAACACTCATTGCTTTAGAAATCTCCTCCATCTTTTTCCGACCAAGATCAAGAAATGATTCAATTAAATCTCCATCCAAGAAGTTTTTAGCATCAACTGTTTTCTTCTCATTGTAGAATGATCTCCATTGCTCGTGGCTCAGTCCTCCCACACCCTTAATCACTTTCCTCATGTTCATTTGCAGCTTCTCCATTAACACATACTGCTCATGAGGGAGAGACGCAATCACCCCAATGACTCCATTAACCGTTCCAAAAATGATGGTTGGAATTTGCCCAACATCAGAATCCGGCAATCTCATCACAAGGGAACCGTGTCTGAATCGGTTGACAAATTCACCTAGGTGGTATTCACCAACCACCTCAAGGTGTCCTCTTTCCTCATCTGTGGAACCTTCACTGTTTTTACGGACAGTGAAAAGGTTAAAATTATTCTCGGCTCCAAGGTAAACATCATCATCAAGAATTTCCACTGCAGACATCCAATTTTCATTGTAGTCACGAGCTCGCTCCTCAATAGCACCTTCCTCGTGCTGCAAATAACAGCAAACCAATATATCAGAGAAATAAAATAAATAAAATATAATCTTAGACAAGTTTACCTTGTAAATAAGGAGGGATATTGATTTCATCAGGTCACCCACAACAACGAAATCTCCTCTAGTCTGTACATATAGGGCAAGTATGTGCCCATGATGACCAGATTCAGATTGCAACTCACGAGATCCATCATCACGAAGCATCCACTTATACAACTGAATCTTCTGATTAATGGCAGCAAGCAATTTCCCGTTGAAGGCATTAAGAGAATTTACAGCCCCTTTAGCTTCTTTTTCAGCTATTAGTTGAAGTTTTCCATCTTCTACAGCAAACACTAATATTCGACCCTTAAATTATTCGAAGCAGAAAAAGAAAAAGTTAATAATGGTAATAGAAGAAGTGCAGCTGATTTGGAGGCAAACAACAGATAAATTGTAACTTGAAAAAAACTTGATAACAAATAAGTTAACCTACATATACTAGAAGACATGCATGAAGCAGGAAATCAGACAGGGAGGGTCTGGAAATTACCTTTGTAGGTTCATTCTCTTCTGGCATTACATATGCGGTCCCAACGCAGAAGTACACATTACTATCATCAGAGAATGAGCAACTAAGAATGGAACAGCCAGCCTCAAACTGATCCAGTGGATAAGTAGATACGAAGTCAAAAGTCTGGTCATTTAACAGATGGATAAAGTGCTGTTCAGAGTCTTCTACAGTTGACTGATTATACTTCAAACTACATATGGCGAAGGTCTTGGTCTGTTCCTGATGACATATACGTCGTGCATGCTCGCCAAGTGGGATAGAGCGTATGTGAAGCTTTTGAATGTCGTCTATTGTACCAATTGTCAGTCCATCTTCTTTAGCAATCGCAAGGCTGTTAACAAGGAAACGATTATTTTCAAAGCTCTGATCACATCACCACAAGAAGTCCCAAATAAGAAGAAGAAGAGTAGGATGATATATTTTACCTGTCAGGGGAAGCAGCAGAATTGAAGGGGCACATGCAGCTGACTTCTTTTAGATTTACATTGCTATAAAGCAACTTCTTGTTACTGCTGTAAATGACAGTTGGTCTATCCGAAGCAGCAAATATGTGTGTGACGTTCTTTGAAGAGAAAGTGCGAAGCGTAATCGGTTGGGTACCTAAAAGCACTTTTTTCCTGTCCGCTAGCTCACCATTACTTGTATTCAGCACAAAATTGAAGAGATGCCCATCCCCAATAGCACATAACAAGTAAGATATCTGACATTAAAAATCAGTCAACAGTGTCATTTTGGCCCCATCAGGATTGCTACCACAGCTCAAAACAGAAGTAATTGAATAATATCATTAATGTTCCTTATATCTTCAACTTCTGCTTAAAAAGTAAAGTATTTAATTTATAACTCCTTAACATAAAAACTATACAAACTGGGGCCATCTGGATCTGATTACGGAAGAACTTACAACAGTTTCTAAAGTCTCTCTCATCTTCAGGCTTCTGCTTAAGAAGTCAGCTATGTAACTTATAGGTTTATTCAACATCAAACTTTTGACTGAAAACTACAGAATATAGGTTTGTTTTTCGTTCCAGAGGACAATATAAGTGCTCAATGCTCATATATAATCTTAATACCAAACTCTTTCAATAGAGAGTGATAATACATAAACCATCCCCACAGGTGTACACTTCTTATATCTTGATCTGGCATAACAGCATGAGATCAAGAATCCGTGTAAACAAGGAAACAAGGTCAGATCAGATGAGCTTTTTTCGTGTGGATATCAACAGGCTTGCTATTCAAATTTCACAAAAAAATAAAATTTCTCCTCAAAACAGATAAAGAAAGTAAACTTCACTAGCCCAAGATTTCACAATGGAAGAAACTCATCATACACAAAATAGATAAGCAATATACACATATGGCAAAGTAAGTTAGTTAAAGTAATTAAGAATAAAAATTACCCCTTCAAAAGAACACAAAAGTACAGAGCGAGGTGTTATGTCCCCTCCCAAATGCTCCTTTGTAATAACATTCAACTCGGGAAGTGAAAATACCATAACACTGATATCTGTCCACGTTCCAACAGCTGCTAGTTGACTAAAATTTGGACTATCACCAATTGGATTAATATCCAGGCATGAGATTTCATATTCCAACCGAGCATGTTTAATTTCAGTCAACACTCCATCACCAATTTCTAGGTAGACCAAATGACCACCTTTAGTAGATAATAAAACCTGTCAAGGGAAATGTACAACCTCCTGAGAAGGCTTAAAAGTATTATATAAATTTGATAATTCGCTTTTATGGTAAGAAAGAAAAGTAAAAGCAAATCTCGTATTTGTGATAAAGAGTGGAGTTGAAAGAAATATTCCACAAAATCCAGCACTTACAAAGAAAACACTGAGCGAGTTTGACACAATTCTATCATACGAAGATAGAGGCACTTAAAAAAGCGTAAGATTCTTAAATCTTAATCTCAATATGTACAAAATTAATCTGGATGTCATAAAAAAACCTAATATTATTTTTTTCTGTAGATAATCTTCATTATTGTACATGCATAAGATTTTGAACATCAATATATTTGCTCCAAGAGTATCATGTCCCAAAGAAGAATCCAGAACTCCAGATGCTGAGCTTTTGCTCTAGTATTCTCAGTTTGTTATTTTGTCCTCAATAAATGAACTAGATTGCTTGACGAGTCCTAGCAATATTAATATAACAAATTTTCAAACATCAAAACTGTAGCTCGAAGAATTGCCTTTTTGCTAGTGAGAACCAGTTTGATGAATACTATTTTTCTTTGCTTCTTGTAAAAAATCCCATCTAAAATTCTTTCTACATATGAATAGTTACATATATACCTGAGTGGCATTGGCTGTGGCAACATTGATAGAATACCCAGAAGGGGCAAACCATTCGTTACGTAGCACTCTGGAAGTAGAACTGACCAGTCTGACTGAGTTTGAAGTAACCTGCATGATCCATTTTCAGCTCAAAATCGAGTACAGGAATAACCTTTTGAAAAATATTACCTTTTGCAACATATTAAGAGACTATAGATTAACCTTTGTGTAGAGGTTGACACTTCAATCTTATGACCCTTATATTAGGCGCTACTTATATACTAAATATAAAGCTTAGCTATTATTGGAAAGCCAAAAACAGGATTTTGCATGATGTAGCAACCATACCTGCAAAAGTTGATCATGCACGGCATCGTGACAAAATAAAGTTTCAACGTTTGAACAAAAACCTTCTATCTCAGTTTCCTCCAATTCATCCTCGAGATTCATTGCCAAAATACGGGTTTCACCGACAAAGTTCACAACCAAGAAAGTGTCGTACGGATCATAAGTAGCTGATCGTAATGACCACATCCCTTTGATTCCTTGAAGCTCTACAGATGCCTATGAAAGAAATTGAACATAAAATATACTCAGAAAATAACGTGTATGGAGAATTTTCAATAAGAATAAACTTATAAATACTAAACCTGCTCATTTATTCCAATTCCATTGCGAACGATGCGAAGAGAACCATCTTTGTATGCTCCTGAGCAAGTTACAACCTGGTCTTGACCTTGCCTCTCTAAGTCAACCACGCAGAAGTCAACAATTGGCCCCAAATTGACATACCTTTCGATAACTTCTACATAAGAACCTTTTGAATCCGGATGAAGATTCAGCTTTACGAGCTGGATCATGAGATTATATGAAATCACGTTGATGTGAAGAAAACTTAAAATAAAATCATTATCTCCATTCAGGTGCACATAAATTTGCCACGCAAGTTTCAAATTGACAATCTTCAAATTTAGTAGCACACGTGCATTGTATAAAAATACTCAAAGCAAGCGATTTTTTTAACACTTACTCATAGTTATCAGTGATTGTTAAAAATTAGAGAACAGAAAATATGAAATAAGTATATGGTATAACTAAAGAAATACATGTAAGGGGAAAAAAGGAAGGAAGATTAGGAAAACATTTAGTGCGTGAATTCAATAATATAGTGACTTCGAAAAATAGAGATGACTTGATCCACCAGTAGCCCAGTAGGCAAAACAAAATCATTTTTCATATACAAAACTGAGTGAAGTGAAGACATCGTGCTTAAACTTGCCAATAAGACGATGTTATTTTTAATCGTAAGATGCTTATGAATACAATAAAACGTATGGAATATGTAGAAATTATACGCATACAGACACTAACTTCCAAACTCCTCAATACTCAAAATAACACATAAACAAGATCTATACTTTCAAAGTTAATATGACAAGCGCAATATCATGATAAAACAGGAAAAGACATATAGAGTTCTTAGGAAGATAGATAGATTGAGAAGATAAAAGGAACACATTACAAACCTGTGAATCTCCATAACTCGAGCCAACAAAAACAACAGCATTATCAAGATATGAAATTGATGATGCAACAGATGTTTCCCCCAAGAGCTCAATCTTGAGTCCTGTTACTCTATAATTACAAACGGAAAAACCATTAGACATGTCAAACAATTTGTCTATAAGCATACTGCCTTTGTCTAAGAAACCAAAGTGAAATACACTTATAGCATTAAACAACAAAAGGAAGACGGCAAACTCACTTCTCCTTTTCATGAGTTATGACAAGTAGGTGTAGAAGCCCATTATGATCTCCTAGTAAGTAGCGAGAACCGTCAGTATCAACCCTCCCATAAGCTCTGGTAATAGACTTCAAAGATAAAAACAGAAACAAGGATGGTTAAGATCACGAATAAATTAAATGTGATGCCTAGAGCTAGCAGCAGATTATGTGACCTACAAGACTAATTGGGATTGCTTTAAAAGCAGAGGCACTGCAATACACAATAGTTTCTTCGCCGATGATTAGAACACCACAAAGAGGAGGTGGCACTGGGATTAACAATTCTGCCCCATTATCAAGATTGTTCTGAGACCAAGGACCCTCAACAAAATCTTTATCCTTTAAAGCGACAGCATATGTTTTGACATGACGAGCATCCTTGTTATCCTGCCAATCATATGTGGTCATATATGAAAGGTCAAAAGATGCTGATAAAATGTTTATAATCATGATCAATTACAAAAAAGAAGCAGTAAGCATAGAATTGTGTGCATGTAAACTATGTAGATTCCAGATAGGTGAGTACTCTTGTCAGTGAAGCATACTAGGACAAGAGTCTGATATATTATCCGAATTAGAATGATTGTTAAACTCAATAGTCAATAGTCAAGCCCGCCTATAACACCCACACATTTTATTACTCAAAACGGAAAAACGTGAGCTAAAATTGATGGATATCTAAAAAAATGTCAATTCAGGCACACATGTACCAGTACCCATGATTTGATTTCCTAAGAAATTAACAAATCACTTTATGCTACACAGAGTATATGATTTAAGCAATTAATCCACGTTATACAGCAAGAAGAAAACTAAAAGTCTCATATTTTCGATGAAATGTTCCAAAATAATTAAAACCTGGTAAAGTACAGCAATGGTTGGCTTGGGGCAACCGTACAGAAATTTAATGTCCAAAACTTGAAGCTCCTCAAGCCTGAAGAAGCAGACTGATATTTAAGTTAGAAAAAATAAAGCTCCACTTTACTTCCAGCATAATTCATACAAGAGTCTGATATAGAGAGACATTACCTAATATTAAATGCTTCTTTGAGCTGACCTTTGTTGTCAAATGGAATTACCTAAAAATAAACACCGATGTGCATAATCTACTGAGAATAGTGAAAACAAAAATTTTAAACACTTAAAAAGAAACCATATAATGATTGCTGAGATTGAAGCAGCAAAAGGACCAATACCTTGAATAGTCCATCATATAGATGAAGTCCAATCAATCGGCAATCTGGATCAATTATGCCTATCTACACAAAAAATAACAAACAAGTCATAAACTTATTAAATAAACAAATCCCATATCAACACCGCAATATGAAAAATTACAAAAAAGCTACCTGTCCATTGTCCGTAGGACGGCCTATTCGATCTGAGACATCCCCCATTGCCCTGTTTTAAAACGGCAGAAGCCGCCCCAACAAAAAGAAGTAGATTCCTTTCAGTCATAATGATAAATTGGTAATTATACCAAGACTAACAATAGTGATAGTGAAATAACTGAAAAGAAAGTCATAAGCTTAATTAGGAGTACATATAAGTAAATAATTCAGGCCAATTGGTTTTGTAGAGTGGGAAAAGACTCTTTGTGGATATAAAATTATTCGGATGCTATCTTCCAGAAGGCATCAACTCTGACATGAATTAAGGTTCGTAATTCATTCAAAATTTTAATAACCAGCTCTTGTACCTTGTAATAATTTCAGCATTATCAGGATTCCACTGCAGAACACAAAATTTATATCTTTCTGTAGCAATGAAGAGGAGATCTTGAGTTTCTCCCTGTCCAGTTAGTGAGAGAGTAAAATATCATTGTCCTTTTTTTCCAGTTTTTAGAAGTATACAAAGATAAAGTAGCTACACAAGCTTTTAATAAAAAGGATTAACAAACCAAAGTTTCAGGTCTCAATTTAAATACTTACATGAGGACGAAAAAGCTCAAGCGTGGCAATTCGCCCATATATTGGCACATCCAACATAGGCTGCAAAAACTAAAAGTTAATTAAAATTACGATTCATATAAATTCCATGACAAACTTTTTCCAGGTGAATTCAATTATTAATAGAGGTTGCAATGGCCTACAATGTTCCTTAACAACAATTCCCCACCCTCAATCCTTTCCAGATCTAACTACCACTCTCTACCACTTCCAAACTACCACTCTCTACCACTTCCAAATTACATACCTAGGCAACACTGTAGGGAGAATGTTCTGCTGGTTGAATAGTGGTATTGGTTTTTCTCTTCTAAGTGATTATGCTTTTTCTTATTCATATTTTTGACTTTTACATGTTTGTACACATTCTAAGAGGAGTCTTGATACTCATGCCCAGGAAGCCTTACTATGTTCACAAAGGTGGCTTACGTTAACTGGATTTGAGAACTTGATTTTCAATAACTCATTTCATATATCAAATCTTGCAGACAACTTACTACCTAGAGTTTATAAGTGTAGCTTTCGTCAGCCTATCTGTGCTCCAACAGTCCTTATGATACTTTTACAACAAAAGGCTAGCTAGCATAAATAATTTAGAGGAAAAACCATTTTAAGACGGTGATGTAAGGTACCAATCAAATTTTCTTTTCAAAAACTCCATCTTTATTATAATCAGTTGCGATCGAATTGCAACAGACCCAAAAAACTACTATCATAACAAATGTTTAATGTGACCTCCCTCTTGTACCTGTAAACCATGAGGAGTGAGCAAATGGATCTCTATCCGAATGCATTTTCTGTAAATAGATTGTAATCAGTGAATAGTTAAAAGTATTTCAAACTCGGACCAAGTATATTAAATTTAAAGGCCAAAAATAAAAATAAAAAAATCACAATCACATCAATATAAGAAAACCAAAGCCATTATCATTCCAAACAACAATAAGCTATAGATTTACCTTACTGAGAACAACGAAGAAATTACAGAACACAAAGTTAAACAACGAACAGAATCTCTATTGATATCACGTTAAATATAATAAAGAAAATAATTGGACTAAAAACATATTATACTCCGCACTCTACTTACGCAACAATGAGATTGAGCTCCTGAGGACTGGTGAAATTGCCGACGCATGAATGAGTTACGTTCGTCGGCTTGTGAGCCGTAACCACATAATTCCATACACTCATTACTGTCTATGTATATATCTCTGAATTTCGGACTGAAAAACCCTAGGTAGAGGGAATTGCTGGAAGTAGAGAGAAGAAGAAGCAACATAATTTATGTACTGACTCTGGACCCAAGGCCCAACGACCTACAGGCCGTCGGGAAGTAGGGGGTGGCGGCATGGGTGGGGAATTGCGGTTTTTTTTTTCAAAAAAAAAAGAAAGAAAAATGTATTTAATTGTAATTATTAATGATTTTTTAGGGTATTTTAGACATTTCAGAACTTTCGTAATAGTTGACTAACTACCATCAAGTCAAGGAGGTCTCCCTATAATTTCTGAAACGTCATGGAATTTCATGTAATAAAGTTAAACGTATGGGAGTCGGATATATATCATCATATAAATATTTAACCTATAATATGTAGAGTAGCACTAATCTTACAGCCTATTAATTAGGTTGTATAACAGACCAACCTATGTTATAGGGAGTAGTGGTTTACAGGTTCTAGTCATTTATTTCTTATTAATAAGATTGGCACTATAATATTTGTAACTTATAAAAAGACCCATACATATCTACTTGACGTAATAATATTTTTAAAACACAAGTTCTTTATAATATAGAAATATAATAACACCATCTTCGAGTAATTGAGCAATATATTTTCAAGTTTTATTTATTTATTTTTATTGAATTTTAGATTGTGATTGGATTTTACCATAAATCTTAAATGAGTTGAAATTGAATGAGTTGTAATCGTGTGGAACACGAGTTGAAAATCAAATTTATTAGTAAAGATTTTTAATGCGTATTTACATTTTTAGTTTATAGTCGAGGTCAAAATGTCAATAAAACTTTTAAAGTTATGAGACGGTGAATATGGTACATGTTATTCACTTTCAATTGTAAGAATTTTTAACATTTGTAAATTATAAAAACGAAGTCGAAATGTCGAATATAACATAATAATAAAATCAAATTTAGGGGTAAAGATACATACATGTTTAATAGAAAAAAATACTTTGAGTTAAATAAATTGTGGTGGTGAAAATTTCAAGAGATTTCTACAAAACAAAATTGTGGGCGGTGAAAATTGTAGTAGACACGTACTATTAGATAAAACAAGTTGTCCAAACTATTTCCACAAAGCAAAATTTCTTCAGCCAATTATAAGTGGACTCAAATTTATTATTTAAGATTTATGGGATGAAAAATAGAAACTTTGAAACCGGTTACACAAGTTGCCCACACTTTTTCCACACAACAAACTTTCTCCAATCAATTAAATTGGGCTGTAAATGGGCTGTACAATATAAGACTGTCATATTGGCATTTTCCTAATATGTATGACGCGTCTTAAAAAGAGTTAAACATTTAAGAAACAAAACAAAAATATTATACTAATAAATAAATAATTAACAATTAAGGATTGATATAAAATTCAACTAATATCTACACATTTGATAATGTTCAAACTCAAAATTTAAGGCCCTGTTTGGATTATTTTTGGCCCATGACTTTCAATTTTTCATTTGGCCAAATCTTGTTTGGATGTAGTTTTCAGCAACCCAAAATCTGAAAATATGAATCACAACTTACCTTTTGAATTTTTGGTCCAATTTTCTAGAATATGCCCTATATATTTACTAAAGAATTATTATTTTATATATATTCAATTATCTTCTAATCATTTTATTATAAAATATTATATTTTTAATCATTACTTTAATTAATACACAATATAATATTAATTATTTCAATTTGAAAAAATATGACATGACATTTACCAACTAATTATTTCCCGAAAGATTCTTCACTGGACCTGGTTTAGGAGCAAACTCCTAGACCATGTGGTCCAGTTTTATTACAATTAAAAAATTCATTGTCTTATTGCCTAATCAACCCCACTAAATATTTGTATTCATACATTTTACCTTATATCTTCTTGATTTACTTTAAGATTAATTATATGAGATTACAAATAAGAAAATTTTGTTAATCTTAATTAATTATATACACTATCTGATGAGTACGTGAATACATAGATCTTTATATTTCATATAATAATTTTAAATTTCAAACAAAACTATCTATTTAAATTAATACAATATACATTAAATTTTATAATACATTATTAAAATTATAGATTTACTAAACAATCCAGAGCCTATTTGGATGGGTTCTGGCTCGGTTTCGCCAGCCTAGATTTAAAAAAAATGGTTTGAGTCGTTTCGGTGAAACATTTGAAACTCCATTCGGTTAGGTTTTTTATGTTGAGTTTTGTGGTTCTGAAAAAGTTGAAACTCCACTTGGATTGGTTTTTGATGTTAGAGTTTGGAGAAAAAAGTAGGTAATAGGTGTCAAATCAATGTCTTTTTTCGAGAGTTTTGGGGAAACAATAGATGGTAGATATCAAATCAATGTTTATAGGTTTCAAGAGTTTGAGTGTATATTTTATGACTATGTTTGTGATGAGTGTAAATTAGAAAGAAGTAATCGAATACTTATAAACCACATAAAAAAAATCAATATTGCATTTCATAAGTATTCAATTACATCTTTGTAATTTATTTGTAAATAAAATTAATATTTTTTTTAGTCCTCAAATAAAATTAATTAAGATAAATACGTTTTCTAATTTATAATTATATATAAATAATATTAAAATAAATCAGGAATATATAAGGTGTTTTATTGTGAGTTGAGACTATATAAAGTGAAAAGTATAAATAAAAATATTTGTTGGGGTGGTTAGGCAAAAGAACAAAATGAATTGTTTAATTGGAAAAATCCTGGACCACACGGTCTACGGGGAAGATTCCTAGATCAGGTCCAGTGAAGACTCTCCCTTATTTCCCTCAAACTTCAACATCCAAAATACATTTAATCCATAATTCAAAATTTTCAATTCAAATACTCATTTAATTAATATTATCTTACATACAAAAGATTCCAACAAAAATACATCCAAATATATTTTCAATTGTTTCACACAACTTTCAAAAATAATCTTGAAAACTCTCAACCAAAATAATTTCCATCCAAAGTGGATGAAATTGAACCAAAATACATCCAAATAGGGCCTTAAAGCTTTGGACCTTTGGTTTGCCTCTAAAACATTATTTCATGATGTGTCTGATATATATAACAAAGTCGTGCTCAGTGCAATATTTGTATCATGTAATTTTAGAAAGTATCAGAGTATCATAAACAAATCATATTGCATTCTTGAAAAATACTAAATCAGTTTATCGTGTATCGTATCTATACCAAGATGGAACAAAGTCTTGCCTATGAGCCTATTGGACTAGTGTTAGCCCCTTAAAAGAGCAAAAGACAAAAACACCTCCTATGCTTTGTCTAACTCCCAAAAACTCCCCTGTGTTATTTTAACTCCCAAAACCCCCCTGTGATCTCAAATAAGTGACAAATACACCCCCAAAAAAGAGAGTGTGTTTCAAATGACAAAATTGCAAGTATTTGTTTACATTTTGCTTTTGATATGACAATTTTACCCGTGACATTGAAAGACAAAAATACCCCCTATGCTTTGTCTAACTCCCAAAAAACCCCCCATGTGTCATTTAAAATCCCCAAAACCCCCCTGTGTTTAATTTTAAATACCAAACTCGACCCAAGTAGTATATACTTAATTTTTCAAAAAAAAATAAAAAATTGAAAAAAAAACACATAGGGGTAATTTTGTCACCAAAATCCAAAAATAAAATTATAAGTATATATTACTTGGGTCGAGTGTGATTAAAATCAAACACATGTGAATTTTTTAGAGTTAAAATAACACAGAAGAATTTTTGGGAGTTAGACAAAGCATAGGGGGTGTGTTTTGTCTTTTGCTCCCCCTTTAAAAGTTGGCACAACTATGGCACGGTGTGGCGTGCCATAGGCCAAAATCTTACTACACGGGCCAGACTTTGGCCAATGGACTTAGCACGGTGAGCTAACCATTAGTTCAATATAATTAATTTGGCATTGTATAAATAAAAATTAAAAAGAACTAATCCATTATTCAATATATCATTTCTTTTCAATATATATTGTATTCATTTTCTTGTGTACACAATATAATAGAATATTGTATTTACATGTACGGCTTATAATTAAATACTATTTATTTGATCTTATTTCAATTAATAAGTATTAAACATTATGTACTTCACAAAATAAAATAAAAATCATTTAATTATTAGTATATACCTGTTATAATTAAATGTTGTGTGGAAGTGTGTCATTATTATTTTTAGTTTATGTCTACAATAAAATAGAATATCATTAAAAAATTATTATAATTACAAATCATAAAAAATGATTAATAAAATATAGACAATGTGGTTGAAGCGAGTTGTAAAAAGATAAAACACCTTTCACTTGCTAAAGTTTTAGTATAGCAAATCTCATATAACAAATGCCATTGCAGATGTTCTTGTTATGTCATGTCCATATAAGGTTTATTACATATTCTACAAACATGGTAATGATTTTAGTGCAAGAACATGTTAGTAAGAACCTGAAACATTTCACAATAATTTCTAAAGAGAACAAGGAAATAATTATACAAACAAGTAAATATAATAAGATTAATTATAATGATCTGTTATTAATATTCGTGTTTATTTGATGGAAAATATAAATTCAAAACTCGTTACTTTGATCATCTTGTTTAAAACCCAACAGTCAGTGCTCACGGTATGGCATTGCAAGCTCATCCAGTAAATTATCAAGGAGCCTATGCATGCTTGCCAAGTGAAGCTTTTGAATGTCATCATCGATTGTACCAATTGTCAGTTCACCTTCTATAGCAATCGCAAGGCTGTCAACAAGGAAACAATTATTTTCAAAGCTATAAGATGTCCCAAATAAGAAGAAGAGTGGCATGATATATTTTACCTGTCAGGGGAAGCAGCTGAATTGAAGGGGCACACGTGGCTGACTTCTCTTAGATTTACATTGCCACAAAACAATTTCCTGTCACTGCTGTAAATGACAGTTGGTCTATCGGAGGTTGCAAATACGTGTGTAGCATTCTTTGAAGATAAAGTGTGAAGTGTGATCGGTTGGGTACCTAAAGACACTTTTTTCCTGTCCGTCAGCTCACCATTACTTGTATTCAGCACAAAATTCAAGAGATGCCCATCTCCAAGACCACATAACAAGTAAGATATCTGAAATTAAAAAAAAGTCAATAGTGTCATTTTACTTCCAGCATAATTCATACAAGAGTCGGCTCATCAATACCTTCTAAGATAAGGAGGTTTCGAGATTTCTAGACTGACCAAATTGTGGCAAAAAAGATAAACGGCCACTTACAATTAAGAATACAAGAAGAGGTGATTTTCGAGTTAAGGGTGTTCCGAATCCAGTTTGGGTGAGGGATAGAAGTGAAGAGAAGGGAATCCGCCGGAGATATAATTAGGTCCCACACTTGTCTAGCCTTATGACAGTCCCTAAGGTAGTGGATAATATCCTCACGAGATAGGGAACAAATGCTACACATATCATAATGGGCTGAACCTCTATCAAATCTAATGGAATTGGTCATGATGCTTGTTGGACTTTATGGGTATTAACCCAATTGGATTGAGCCCAATTGGAGTTAAGCCCATAAAAGTAGAAATAAATGAAAATTAGAGAGAAAAATGCCTTCATCCCACATGGAGGAAATTGGAAGACTTTTTGTCATTTATAATGCAAAAAATGGATAAGGGTTGGGCCCCTTGGGGGTACCAAGTTTTATGAGGGGAGAAGACGTGCATGACCATGGTTTCACCACGCGCGCCGCCGCCGTCCGGCCGGCCCCGGGTTTGAGATTGGGATTGGGTTTAACAAAATATTATCTTTTTGGACAAAGTTTAATTAATATTTTGGCCCAAAACTTAATAGCCCAATAAAATTAATTTAGATCCGCGTAGCTGATCCGGTTAACCCGAACAAGATCCGCGTAGCTGACCCGTCTCTTAAAAATCCGCGCGCCTTTTTTAAATATTGGTGTACCGGTTCGGTTTAAATCGAACCGGTTGCACCTGTTCGGACCGAACCAGTGTTACTGGTTTAATCCGAACATGCATGTCTTTCCAGCAACATCTTTTCTGCTAATATAAATAGAGGGAGAATTTGGCTAATTCTCTCATCCCGTTTTCTAGCAATCTAAATCAGAATCTTACTCTCTCTCTCTAGTCTTCTCTTAAATTTTGTTTAAATATTTCTGTTTGGAAAAAGTTCGATGTGGACTTGTTCTTTGTGCAAAGAAACAAGTATCCGACTGTTGTATCTTGGGAGGCTACTGGGACGAACTGTTGCACCTTTGACAGCCCAGAAATATTGTCTTAAGGACATTGCATTAGCAAGCCTCAGTCAATTTATTTCCGGTTCAGAATTAATTCAGTAAGTAATTAAATTCTGATTAAAGTAATATTTTAATATTGCTTTCGTTTGTTCTGCGAGAATAAACTATACTAAGATTTATAATTAGAGTTAATTATAAATAATTATTCTGCGTGAATAATTTACTATAGTTTTTAATTATAGTACTTAGATATATAAAATATTTTTTATAATATTTTATATACACAGATTGTTTTAAACATTTACAACAATGTTATCGTGAATGCATTGCCAAATGAAAAAAAGGGTTCTCGGTGGACACTTTATCCTCCAAATCCATCGCCAATCATTTAAGTAAGATGAGTCATTGACATGATTATTGCAAAGCACCCCATAGGCCGAATGGTATTTTACTTTGGTGAACGGTCAGTCACACTAATTAGATTCTTGATGCATAATTTATCAGTGTATTCATTCATTAAGATTCTGAAGACCGAATTTTGAAGGATAGGTCTATAAGGCCATCTCCAATGGAGAGGGCTAGCCCCGGGGCTCCGGAGCCCCGAGCCAGCCCTGCCTGGTCATCTCCAATGGTAGGGCTCCGGAATGGAATTAATTCAATTTTATTTCTTTGCCCACTCTCACCTATAATTCTGATTTTAATTTTTTTTTAATATTAATATTAATAATAGTAATAATTATTAGTACTTGTAATTAAATTATTAATCTAAATTATTTGTATAAGTGTTTAAATTTTTTCTTAACTAATTTCGTATTTTTAAAAAATATAGTCACCACCAATATTGTAGTTAAATGATTAAATTTTTAATTACAATAAAAGATATTGGAATAAAAAATGCTATTTATTTATTAATGATTTGTCCATAAATAAATTTAATTACAATTCTAATAAATTTTTAATTTTAAAAAAAATAATTTTATTATATTAAATAATCAAATTAAAAATTGGTGACTACATATATTTATTAAATGCTAGTAAATATACAATAAATATACTAAATAAATTTTATTAAATATTTCAATTCTACATATTTAATTTAATTTAATAGGGAAAATTAATTTTATTAATTATTTAAGTTTATATATATTTTTTTCTATTTTTATTTATTAAAAAACCTATTAAATAAACAATTTAAGAAAAAACAAAAAAAAAAAAACGGAACCAGTCAGGTGCCGCCACTTGGCGGCACCTGACTTAAAGAGGGGCGCGTGTCTCTTCTTCCCCATTTTTCAGACGCGAGCCCGGGGCTGGGCGCAGGGCTCCGCCGAGCCCTGCGCCCAGCCCGTTCCACCCCGTCGCCCGCCCCGCCCCGCCCCCAGCCCCCACTGGAGATGAATCCTTTCCCGCAGCCCCACCCCGCCCCGGCCCCGGCCATCTCCATTGGAGATGGCCTAAGGGATGATGTTGTTTATCCAGTGGGTATGATTTGAGTTTGTCATGTACTTCATTAATTTAGACACTAGAGCTAGAGAGAACTTTGATGAGCACATGGGAAATGTAGCAGGATAATACTTGACTATGATTCCCTTCTTTGTCAATTGGAAAGTTTGGGCTCCTGGAATAAAGATCCAAAATATTTGGTAGGAAAGCTTTATGGGATGTAAAGGTTGGGTACAATCTATTTGTATATTTTAGTAGTATGATTTTGGAAATTTCTTGATCTCATCCATGTAATTTCTTGACTATGATTTTTCTGTGGTTTAAAAAAGCAGACCAATATCATGAACAAAAATAGCTGAAATTGTATAAATTCGAAGGATGAACTGTGAAGATGTTGATTATCAAATCAAGAAAAAAATGTTTTTGCAGTTAACACAAGAAAAAAGAAGGTGCCAAATAAATTCGATAACACTTGGAAGCAGTGGTGGCCGTATGCTTTGATATTTTCCTCTACCAGGTTGTTTTTGCACTTTGGAAAACTATGATTTAAATTATAGCTTTCCTTTTGAGTTAAGTTCGACCTATCATTGTGAATATTACATAGATGTCCTAAAGAAATAAAGAAATAATCTTGTATGTCATTAATTTCATTCTTGTAGAATGAAATTAATATTAAATGCTTCTTTGAGCTGACCTTTGTTGTCGAATGGAATAACCTAAAAATAAACACTGATGTGCATAATCTACTGAGAATAGTGAAAACAAAAATTTTAAACACTTAAAAAAAAACAATAAAATGATTGCTGAGATTGAATCAGCATTAGGACCAATACCTTGAATAGTCCTGTAATTCCCCCATTATATAAATATTTATATACTCATTTAGATTTAAAAAAAAACAAAAAAAATTTATGCTAAACTAACAATTATCAAACAAACAAGGTCAAAAATAAAATTATTAATAATAGCAAAATTAGTCCTTATCACCAATTACCACAAAATCCCAATTACCACATTTATTACTTCTCTACCATTTTCCTATCCATAAATAGTAACATTAAGGTACTCTCCAAATCACACCCAAAATCAAACATTACAATGCCCCTTTCATTACCATAAAAATGAAGCCGTGAGCCCTCCTTCTCCCCTAAGCTATGAAAAAGTAAAAATGTAAACATTCTTCATCTCTTCCTTAAATCCCATAAAAAGCTTTTTAATCCTAACTAATTTTGATGAAATTTATCCTTCTCCCTGTAACTATTAGCACCTAATTCAGTAAGGAGTAAATAAGTTCAAACTTCTTCCCAATTCCTATCCATAGAAGGAGATATCAAGGTAAGAATTTCATTTCCACTGTTTCTGCGCAACCTCCGTAAATTTGATATATCTTGAAATCGGATAAAAAGTTTTTAGAAACCATTTGCACCGTTGGATAGAAGACAGAATTTTGAGTTTAGGGGTACGGGAGGTGTCGAACACCTCCGAAGCGTGGGGTCTCTACATGATCGTTTTCGGAACAGTACGCCGGACTGTTTTGGGGACTGCTTCGAATTTAAGCTCTAAAACTGGAAATTTTGTCTTTTCTTGTTGTTTTATGAATCTAAATAACCTTATAATGTCTATGTAAATTGAAAAGAAAGTAGTAAGACAAGCTAATCAATTGATTAATGATTGAAGATGATAAACAAAAAGATGCTTTGCCTATAATAGGTAACTTGGTTGAATTTTTTAAAGGAATGAATATACGGAGCCATGTACTTATGGTTGATGGTAAAAATAACTAATAAAGTAAAAGTTGGGGCACAAGTAATGAGATATAAATTGGTTTATTTTGTGATTCACGAATAAAATACAACTTTGTTGAATCCTTGGAATTCATGTAGATATAGTTACTTCTAAATATAAAAAGGTATTAGTAAAATTTTATGATGAAGTGATATTATTCAATGGATACTTGAACTAACCAAGTTGCTTGAATTAGCTTGGAGATTTGAATGTATAATTTGTCTTAGGATGTATACATATTTAATAAGGTTGAAAGATTAAGCATAGCTTATTTTGTTTATGGATGATTGAAGCTAAGAGGTGATAAAATAAATATGAAGAAAAGAATGAAGAATTGAAGTTCAATCAACCCTCTGTACAAAACTAAAACTAACTAATTGAACTAGTTTTAAGTCGGTAATTAATTATTGAATAATCAAAGAACTATGGCTAAAATATCCTCAAAGTTATATAACTTGGATAGATATAATTGAGAATATTGATAATTACTTATGTATATTTGATTAGCTTTAACTTAATTATATTTGTCAATTATTAAATGATGTCTTTTCATTCGAACCGGTATGTGGAATGAGATAAAATCATACTTGTCAAAGAACTAACTTTGCTTACATTTATAACTTGATTTGGGGGTAAAAGGGATGTGTAAACTAATACATGGAACTACTTTGGAATCCATAAACTTGTATAAAACTAATGTTTAAAGTACCGGTTCATGTATTATGTATCATTGGAAAGACTGCATAGAAGCCATATTATTTAATTCTTATAGACCACCTAAAACTATTATTTAAGGTATGAATGAGTCATGGTCATCATAATAAAATATAAACTACAACTCGTATAAGTCTCTTTAGCATTATGAAAAAGTAAGTTAAATATAAGACTTATCAAAACTATCAACTTAAACGATAAGAACTTAAGGGGTACTTAATCGAACTAATAAGATCCTCCTTGACATTGATCATTTCTATTTTGCTACACTTAGGTTTCGAGGAATCTATTGAAAATGCGGATTAAGCTAGACATCCACTCTTCGACATAAAGTGAGGTTTTCTCAT
Organism: Penstemon newberryi var. newberryi; assembly: GCA_030819805.1. NCBI lineage: Eukaryota > Viridiplantae > Streptophyta > Magnoliopsida > Lamiales > Plantaginaceae > Penstemon > Penstemon newberryi. The sequence goes on from JAUALY010000007.1 coordinate 17,793,293, forward strand.
TCTTCCTTGCCCTGATAAAATTCTTCGTTTCCTAACTCTCGACCTTTTGACAATATTTCATTCCATTTCATCTATTACTTTGTTATAAATTATTCATTTTTGTACCATATCGATCCATTTACATTATTCTCGATTTAATAGCTTCAGTTCTTATATCTTTTATGGTAGTTAACTTTAATACGTTTCTTAATCATTCAATAGTCTTGCATTCTTTATTTTCTGTTTCTACTCTATCTAGAAAGTGGTATTATTATGAACAACGGACAACGTCCGGTTCCAAGTTCACTTAAACTATTTATACCCTTGGGGACGCTAGCTCTTGGGAAGTTGGGCCTTGGGACTAATAAAGGTGACTGATGGGAGGCATCGGGCCGCAGTGTATGGTCTCTTTGTTAAGTACCCAAGTGTGATTCAGTTGCTGAGTATAGTTGGAGATAATTGTGCTCTCAGCTGGGTCGACATATACCCGAGCATGTCAATCCATTTTTGCGAGGTCGCTCCTCGTAAGGAGGTATAAGGATGTTAGTTTTCAGGAGTTGGGTTGAATGTATTACTTTACCAGATTCTTATTCGAAATGATTGTTTGGATTCCCATTTACTTTAATTCTATTACTTTCGCAAGACTATTACATTCTAATTCTTATTCATTCATAGATAACAATCTTACTTTTGGTCATATTGCCTATATCCTCGATCCATTGTTATAAATCCTCACTAAGTCAAACAAAGACTTACGCCTTTCTTTTGTTTATTTTCTCAGATTAGCAACATGAGTTAGAGATGGAAACACGTTGACATGGGATTGACATATTATATTCCATGTCGTATTTATCTTCTTTATCGAATAATTAGACGATGAATCTGCATTGTAAAGTTATGTAAAATTTCATATATCTATGGGTCGGGTAGTGGGGTCGTTGTCCATTCTTCCTGAAGACCTTAGAATTGCAATATTTCCGCTGCGACGATTGGTTATAATATAATTTTTCTCTATTGTTCTGCTAGTTTGACGCACGGCTAGTACGAATAGTTAATCACCATTTTATTCCGAGCTAGGTGACCTAGACGGGGCGTCACAAGTCCATCGTATAGATGAAGTCCAATCAATCGGCAATCTCGATCAATTATGCTTATCTACACAAAAAAATAACAAACAAGTCTTAAACTTATTAAATAAACAAATCCCATATCAACACCGCAATATTAAAAATCACAAAAAAGTTACCTGTCCATTGTCTGTAAGGACGACCTATTCGATCTGAGACATCCCCCATTGCCCCTATTTTAAAACGGTAGAAGCCGCCCCAACAAAAAGAAGTAGATTCCTTTCAGTCATAATGATAAATTGGTAATTATACAAGACCAACAATAGTGATAGTGAAATAACTGAAAAGAAAATCATAAGCTTAATTAGAAGTATATATAAGTAAATATTCTTGCCAATTGATTTTGTAGAGTGGGAAAAGACTCTTTCTGGATAGAAATTTTTTCGGATGCTCAATTATCTTCAAGAAGGCATCAACTCTGACATGAATTAAGGTTCGAAATTCATTCAAAATTTTAATAACCAGCTCTTGTACCTTGTAATAATTTCAGCATTATCAGGATTACACTGTAGAAAACATAATTTATATCTTTCTGTAGCAATGAAGAGGAGATCTTGAGTTTCTCCCTGTCCAGTTAGTGAGAGAGTAAAATATCATTGTCCAGTTTTTAGAAGTATACAAAGATAAAGTAGGTACACAAGCTTTTAATAAAAATGATTAACAAACCATAGTTTCAGGTCTCAATTTAAATACTTACATGAGGACGAAAAAGCTCAAGCGTGGCAATTCGCCCATATATTGGCACATCCAACATAGTGTCACGCCCCAGCACTTTGCCCGACCAAGGAGGTCGAGCGGACAAGGCGTATTACTGAGGCAAAGGCTTAAAGGGACATCACGGGACAACCGGCAAGGCGGGAGGCCTAGCCGGAAGCGCAACTTATCACCTTGGGCGTGGCCCAGGCAGGTCGAGGGCTATCACGGTCGACGGCAAGGCACGTGGGCAAGGAAAGGCCGTCGGATGGCACAAGGGCGTCCCAAGGGTGGCCCTAGACATTTTGAAGAACCAAACAAGGCCCTTGGAGGTTACGGAAGATTCCAGTGGGTTCCGTACAAGTCCGGGACATTCTAGAGCATCCGGGAAGGGTCTACATAAGTCCGAGAAGAGCCGGAAGATGCCGGAAGGGTCCGGAAGAGCCTACACAAGTGGAGAACATGGCGGAAGTATCTAGAACCATGTGGAAGGCTCAAGACTTGTATAGAAGCATGTAGAAACTCCTTGTACATAGTAGGGCACTCTAGAAGGATCTACATAGTTGTAGACTTGCTAGGATTTGGTAGAAGGGTCTAGATAGTTAATCCTAGCCCTTTGATCAAAGTGTATCTTGGTCGTCCATTAGGGAAGGCTAGTAGTATAAATAGGTAGGAGCATTCATTTGTAAAGCCATCCAATAGAGTTTTTCCAAGTTGTGAATAAAGCATTCCAAGTTCTCTTAAGTGCACTTTCTTTCTTTCTCACTTCCAATCTCACTTAGCACCCGACTTATGGACGATAGAGGCTGAATTAGCCGATTCTGCAAGGGGAAGGAACAATTGATGGCGGCATTTTGTGGCTAAGTGTTGCACGGTAAACTTAAAGGAAGTTAAGTCCGTGACAATAGGCTGCAAAAACTAAAAGTTAATTAAAATTACGATTCATATAAATTTCATGACAAACCGTTCCAGGTAAATTTAGTTATTAATAGAGGTTGGAATGGCCTACAGTGCTCCTTTCCCACCCTCAATCCTCTCCAGATCTAACTACCACTCTCTACCACTTCCAAATTACATACCTGTAGGGAAAATGTTCTGCTGGTTGAATAGTGGTATTGGTTTTTCTCTTCTAAGTGATTATGCTCCATACTCATAGGACCACATTCTAAGAGGAGTCTCGATACTCGTGCCTAAGAAGCTTTACTATGATGTAAGGTACCAATCAATTTTTCTTTTCAAAAACTCCATCTTTAGATCGAATTGCAACATACCCAGAAAACTACTATCATAAGAAATGTTTAATGTGACCTCACTCTTGTACCTGTAAACTATGAGGAGTGAGCAGATGGATCTCTATTCGAGTGCATTTCCTGTAAATAGATTGCAATCACTGAATAGTGAAAAGTATTTCAAACTCGAACCGAGTATACTAAATTTAAAGGTCAAAAATAAAAATCCACAATCACATCAATATAAGAAAACCAAAGCCATTATCATTCCAAACAGATATAAAGAAACTTACTAGTTTTCATCAACAACAATATGCTACTGATAAAGAAAGGAATCCCAATTTTCCTAGCATTAAAATGTCCCTAAATTCTAATTGAAAAAAATAAGCTATAGATTTAACTTACTGAGAACAAAGAAGAAATTACAGAACACAAAGTTAAACAACGAACATAATCTCTATTGATATCACGATAAATATAGTAAAGAAAATAATTGGACTAAAAACATATTATACTCCACACTCTACTTACGGAACAATGAGATTGAGCTCCTGAGGACCGGTGAAATTGCCGACACAGGAATGGGTTACGTTCGTTGGCTTGTGAGGTGTAACCACATAATTCCATACACTCATTACTGTCTGTGTATATATCTCTGAATTTCGGACTGAAAAACCCTAGAGGTAGAGGGAATTGCTAGAAGTAGAGAGAAGAAGAAGTGCACCAGAATTTATGTACCCAAGGCCCAACGACTCGTCATACATGCCGTCGGGAAGTAGGGGGTGGCGGCATGGGTGGGGAATTGGGGTGGTTTTTTTCCAAAAAAAAAATGAAATATGTATTTAATAGTAATTATTAATGATTTTCGAGGGTACTTTAGACATTTCAGAACTTCCGTCAAGTCAAGGAGGTCTCCCTATAATTTTTGAAACGTCACGGGATTTCATGTAATATAGCTAAACCTATGGGAGTCGGATATATATCATCCTATAAATAAATTAAAATAAATAAAATATTTAAAATATAATATGTGTGACGCGACTTAAAAGGATTTAAACACTTAAGAAACAAAACAAAAATATTATACTAATATATAATTAACAATTAAGGATTGATATAAAATTCAACAAATATCTACACATTTGATGATGTTCAAACTCAAAATTTAAAGCTTTGGACCTTTGCTTTGCCTCTAAAACATTATGTCGTGATGTGTTTGATATATATAACAAAGTCGTGCCGGAGCAATATTTGTATCATGTAATTTTGGAAAGTATTAGAGTATCATAAACAAATCATATTGCACTCTCGAAAAATACTAAATCAGTTTATCGTGTATCGTATCTATACCAAGATGGGACAAAGTCTGCCTATGAGCCTATTGGACTAGTGTTAGCCCCTTAAGAAGTTAGCACAACTATGGTACGGAGTGTGGCATGCTATAGGCCAAAATGTTGCGACAGGTTGCGGCAACTATACGGGCCAAACTTTGGCCAATGGACTTAGCACGGTGAGCTGAGCATTTGTCGAATGTGCGGGCATTTGACACAAATCAGGCATGATAGAGAAGGCATATGGGGCAACGGATATGGCAACGAATAAGGCATGATGACGGGTATATATGGGCAATGACATGGGACATGTCTCGGCAATGGCACAGGAGCTGACACAAAGCTGGCTCAATCACGGAACAATAACTTACCTGCCCATGACTCGGCAGCTTGTGCGGGAACGACACGACAAGGGCGTGCATTGGACTCGGCAGAATGTGCGGGAACTGGCACGACAGTTAGCAAGTCTGACTCGGTTGTCGACACGACGGTTGGCACGGTGGTTGGGACGAGCATGGCTCGAAGGGTGGCACGGTCCTATGGGCAGACTAAGGTAGCCAGGCTTGATCGGAAACATGCATAAGTGACTTCACAGGCAGGCAATACCTTAGGCGTGTGTTTTGGCTTGTTTTCTGGCCTAGGCGCAAAAATGTGGGCACGCCAAAACCTGGCTATGTTTATAGGAAATCGGTGGCATGCAATGTTTGTGCGGGAAAATGTTATTAAGTGGCTGAAAATGAGTCTAAGGAACGTGGATAAGTGCTAGGGAGTAGTTACACCGCAGTTATGGGCGATTGAAGACACTTGGCATGCATTCCTTTACTTAGCCAAAAATGTTGGCACACGTATTGGACATATGTCCCAAGCAGTTGGGTGTGTTAGCTGCAGCCTTTATTTGTATAAATAGGCCTGATGACTGCAAAACCTCCACAATACGATTTTGTGGGCAAAACCGGAGTCTTGTGTACACCTTCGGGAATTCTTGTACTTTTATTTGATGAAATAAAATAGTGCGAGTTGGGCGAGGCCGAGGGCCCGTATTTCTTTGTGCATTCTTTGCATTCCGATGGGTATATTCAAGTCTTTATGTGCTTGTGTGAGTGCAATTTCGTGGGTGAACTTGTACTAATGGGAACATGAGCGAGTGATGCATTTCTGGGGGAAAAGGTTGACTGATTCGGCCCAAGCATTGACGGTTTGTTGTAGGAAAATCAGGCAGCAAGAGGTGAAGATTTGGACGTATAATTGAACCTCTGTGACAACTAGTATCAATATCATACCTCTTCCACCTCAAGTTGGTCCAAGTCATTTGGGAAGCAATTATCTCCCGATTATAAATATTGCGATAAGACCCGGCCAAACAATCGCCCCAGCTATCCGATTAATCAGCTTGATGTGAAGGCTAATCCGCATGCATTCAAAAATGAATTAATGCGTAATTAGGGAATATCTTCGTATTACAACATCCGTCAGTTTAAGGGTATAAGGCTTATAAAAAAAAAGTTTTGGTATAATCTCAATGTATCCAATATGACTACAACATTATCCATGTCAATATAATTAAATATTATTATTAATTATACTTCAATATAATTTATTTGACATTGTATAAAACTTAAAAAAAACTAATCCATTAATCAATATATCATTTCTTTTCAATATATATGTATTATTCATTTTCTTGTGTATACAATATAATAGAATTTTGTATTTACATGTACGACTTGTAATTAAATACTATTTATTTGATCTTATTACAATGAAATATTAAACATTATGTACTTCACAAAATAAAATAAAAATCATTTACAAATTTCTTATAAATAAATATTAGTATATATACGTGTTATAATTAAATATTATACGGAAGCATAATTAATTAATTATGAAAACTGTGTCATTATTATTTTTAGTTTATGTCTAAATTAAAATAGAATATCATTAAAAAATTATTATAATTAAGCGAGTTTTAAAAAGTTAAACACCTTTCACTTGCTAAAGTTTTTGTATAGCAAATCTCATATAACAAATGCCATTGCAGATGTTCTTGTAATGTCATGTCCATATAATGTTTATTACATATTCTACAAACATGGTAATGATTTTACTGCAAGAAACGTTAGTAAGAACCTGAAACATTTCACAATAATTTCTAAAGAGAACAAGGGAATAATTATACAAACAAGTAAATATAATAAGATTAATTATAATGATCTGTTATTAATATTCGTGTTTATTTGATGGAAAATATAAATTCAAAACTCGTTACTTTGATCATCTTGTTTAAAACCCAAATTATGACGCACCTCGAAATGCACCATACTTGCTAAGATAAATCGCTTTCATATCCTTTTAACCATAAATGATAGGGGAAAGGTAAAGTTATTTTTGTAGGGTACTCCCAAGGACATATCTAGTCGGACAGGGTGGGACATGTAGCTCAGAAAGATAAATCGCTTTCATATCCTTTTAACCATAAATGATAGGGGAAAGGTAAAGTTATTTTTGTAGGGTACTCCCAAGGACATATCTAGTCGGACAGGGTGGGACATGTAGCTCAGAGGGTTAGAGCCCGAAGAATGTACAAGCAAGGCCCCAGCAGGTCGAGGGTTGCACCTAGAACGCCAACAGTCAGTGCTCACGGTATAGCATTGCAAGCTCATCCAGTAAATTATCAAGGAGCCTATGCATGCTTGCCAAGTGAAGCTTTTGAATGTCATCATCGATTGTAACAATTTTCAGTTCACCTTCTATAGCAATCGCAAGGCTGTCAACAAAACAAGGAAACAATAATTTTCAAAGCTATAAATGGCACCTACATAAGATGTCCCAAATTAGAAGAAGAGTGGCATGATATATTTTACCTGTCAGGAGAAACAGCTGAATTGAAGGGGCACACGTGGCTGACTTCTCTTAGATTTACATTGCCACAAAACAATTTCCTGTCACTGCTGTAAATGACAGTTGGTCTATCGGAGGTAGCAAATACATGTGTAGCATTATTTGAAGAGAAAGTGCGAAGTATGATAGGTCGGGTACCTAAAGACACTTTTTTCCTGTCCGACAACTCACCATTACTTGTATTCAGCACAAAATTCAAGAGATGCCCATCTCCAAGACCACATAACAAGTAAGATATCTGAAATTAAAAAAAGAGTCAATAGTGTCATTTTAGTCCCACCAGGCTTGATACAAAAATCAAAATTTCTCTTCAAAAAAGATAACAAAGTAAACTTCAGCAGCCCTAAGTTTCACAATGGAAATCATACACAGAATAGATAAGCAATATACACATACGGAAAAGTAAGTTAAAATAATTAAGAACGGAAATTACCCCTTCAAAAGTACTCAAGAGTACAGAACGAGTAATTATTTCCCCTCCCAAATGCTCCTTTGTAATAACATTCAACTCGGGAAGTGAAAATATCCTAACACTGATATCTGTCCACGTTCCCACTGCTGCTAGTTGACTAAAACTTGGATTATAACCAATTGGATTAATATCTAAGCATGAGATTATATATTCCAACTGAGCATGTTTCACTTCAATCAGCACTCCATCACCAATTTCTAGGTAGAACAAATGACCATCACCGGCAGCTAATAAAACCTGTCAAAGTAAAATGTACAACAACCTGAGAAAGCTTCAAAGTATTACAAACAAATTGAACCAGTAAATATAAAAATGACAATGTCACATATATTGATACAAACTTGAACATTTCGGATGATCACGGCAATATTAGTACTAAGTTGAAGAATGCACACTTGATAATTCGTTTTATGGTAAGAGGGAAAAGTAAAAGTAACTCTCGTGATTGTGATAAAGAGTGCACTTGATAGAAATTCTCCACAAAATCCAGCACTTACAAAGAATACACTGAGCGAGTTTGACACAATTCCATCATACGAAGATAGCGGTACTTATGGAAAAGTATCTCTTAATCTCACAGAAAATTAATATGGATGTCATACAAAAACCTAATATTATTTTTTCTGTGAATAATCTTTCATCACCAATATATTTGCTCCAAGGGTATCATGTCCCCCAGAAGAGTCCAGAAGTTGAGCTAGTACTCTAGTATTCCCAGTTTGTCCAAAATAAATTAACTAAATTTTTGGACGAGTCATATCCATTTATCAAATTTTCAAACATCAAAACTGTAGCTCAAAAAATTGCCTTTTTGCTAGTGAGAACTAACTTGATGCATACTATTTTCCTTTGCTTCTTGTCAAACAACCCATCTATAATTCATTCTAAATATAAATAGTTATTATATACCTGAGTTGTATTGGCTGTGGCAACACTGATAGAATAGCCAGAAGGAGCAAACCATTCGTTACGGAGCACTCTAGAAGTAGAACTGACCAGTCTGACTGAGTTGGAAGTAACCTGCATGATTTATTTTCAGCTCAAAATTGAGTACAAGAATAATGTTAGAAAAATGAGAGTTTTTCTTCCATTCACATGGAAAAAGAACTCCCTCTAGCAAGTGCAGAATAATGGCAATGTCCCCTCTTCACACTACCAGGAAAACTGAAAAGAAAAAACAACATGAAAAAGAACCCAGCGGTCCTCTAAATTTTTTGAATGATTACTCTAACTTATATAGAGAATTATAATTTCTCAATGCTATTCTTCTGTAATCTCAAAGCCACTAATTTACTCTGACAGTATTGTCCTCATACAAGTACCAGTAAGTTATCACCAATAAGGAATAGGAAGGAAAAGAATAAGGAACAGTCCCCAGCATGCATCTTGAACAATCTTTGAAATAAACAAAATATGAAAGTTTCGAGAAAAATATGATCAAAGAATTGAAGTAGATGCTGATCAGATGAACCTTCACCCAATAACGAAAGTTTAGTAAGGAGACTGGAGCAGGCTACCATGAAACAAAAGATCTTTATTATATATTGTAGTATTATTATTATTTCTAACTATTAGAGTAATCTATTTAGGAGACCTTCCTTACATAGGATTCCTAGATTGTGTATATATATGAGTTGTAGATGTATCTTTATTTTATTCAGAAATATATGAAATTTAGTTCCCACATTTGTTAACATGGTATCCAGAGCCTTAGGGTTTTGTTAGGTCTGAAAATTTCGTGTGGGCAAATTAGGGTTCTTTAAAATCAGAAAATTAGGGTTCTTCAAAATAACAAAATTAGGGTTTATCTTGGGTCACTATCCACAGTGCCTGTTTGTTATCACCGCCGCTACAGGAAGATTACCCACTGTCCAGCCGTCGTTTCCCCAGATTCCAGCAACCAGATTCGCCGTGCGTGAACCTCACGCGCCAGATTTTGATTTCGTCGTCCGTCCACGCGCCGACACGTGAAGGTGCGTCCGTACAGCACGTCTCCGCGCCTGTTTGTGGTAAATCACTTTGGATTTGTTCCTTTTTGTTTCGTTTTGGTTGGATCTGGTTCTTTTTGATTGGGTTTGGTCCTTTTTGGTTGGATTTAGAATTTTTTAGTATATTGCTCTTTGGTATTATGGGTGATAAGAAAGTTGTTTTGCCGGATGTGGTTCCTGTTATGTCCAAAATCACGGAACATAAGCTTAATGGCTCCAATTTTTTGGATTGGAGTAAATCTGTGCGACTATATTTACGGAGTATTGACATGGACAGTCATCTAGTTGATGATCCCCCTAAGGATGAGTCGAAACAAAAATGGATGAGGGAGGATGCTCGATTATTTCTGCAAATACGAAACTCCATTGACAGTGAGGTAATTGGTATGATCACTCACTGTGAATTTGTTAAAGAATTGATGGACTATTTGGATTTTTTATACTCAGGAAAAAATAATGTTTCTCGTATTTTTGAGGTGTGCAAAGCTTTTTATCGAGCTGAAAAACATGACAAGACTCTCACGAACTACTTTATGGATTTTAAGAGAACTTATGAGGAGCTTAATATGTTGTTGCCATTTAGTCCAGATGTGAAGGTTCAACAACAACAACGAGAGAAGATGGCTATCATGAGTTTTCTTGGTGGTCTTCCTTCTGAATTTGAGACCGCAAAGTCACAAATTCTATCGAGTTCTGATATCTCCTCCTTACAGGAGGTCTTTAGTAGGGTACTTCGTACAGAAAGTACTCCATCTGTTGAGTTTAGTGGTGCCCTTGTGAGCCGTAATACTAATGACTTTGGGCGATCACCTTTCAAAAATAACAACACAGGGGGGGGATCAAACAATAATTTTGAACCTCGTGCACAGGATTCAGGAGTGATTGTGTGTCATTATTGCCATAAGCCAGGACATATTAAAAGTCAGTGTAGAAAGCTTCGTTTTAGAAATCAGAAAAATCCCTCGGCTAATGTTGCATCCACTAACATTGCATCTGATACATCAGTTATGATCTCTGCCGATGAATTTGCTAAGTTTTCTCAGTACCAAGAATCACTGAAGTCTTTATCAACCTCTGTTACCGCTGTCGCTGATTCAGGTAAATCAAATACGTGTCTTATTTCCTCATCCTCCAAATGGGTCATTGATTCTGGAGCCACAGATCATATGACAGGTAATTCTAGTCTATTCTCTAATTTTCAGTCAAACACATCATCCCCTACTGTTACTTTAGCCGATGGATCACAATCTTGTGTTCTTGGGTCTGGCACAATTACCCCGACTCCTCTGCTTCCTTTGTCCTCTGTCCTACATTTACCTCAGTTATCCTTTAATTTAATTTCTGTAAGCCAACTAACTCGCAATCTTAATTGTTGTATCTCATTTTTTCCTGATTATTGCTTATTTCAGGATCTTATGACGAAGAAGATTATTGGTAGAGGACATGAGTCTGGAGGTCTCTACATTCTTGACACACATATACCTAGACCTGTTGCCTGTTCTAGTATGACGTCCCCTTTTAAAGAACATTGCCGGTTGGGCCATCCATCTCTTCCGCTACTTAAGAAACTTTGTCCACACTTTAGTAAATTGTCTTCATTAGATTGTGAGTCATGTCAGTTGGCTAAACACCATCGTCTTAGTACTAGTCCTAGATTAAATAAAAGAGCCAATTTTCCTTTTGAATTAGTTCATTCTGATGTATGGGGTCCTTGTCCTGTTCCGTCCAAAACTGGATTTAAGTACTTTGTTACTTTTGTTGATGACTATTCTCGTGTTACTTGGTTATATCTAATGAAAAATCGTTCTGAAGTGTTTTCTCATTTTTGTGCATTTTGTGCTGAGATTAAAACGCATTTTAATGTTTCTGTTAATACATTACGAAGTGATAATGCCAAAGAATATTTGTCAGCACCTTTCCAAACTTATATGATTCAAAATGGAATTCTTCATCAAACTTCTTGTGTTGATACACCTTCTCAAAATGGAGTGGCAGAGCGAAAAAATAGACACCTTCTAGAAACTGCACGAACCTTATTATTCCAAATGAATGTTCCTAAAACCTTTTGGGCTGATGCAGTTTCAACTGCATGTTTTTTAATTAATCGTATGCCTTCGTCTGTTCTTCATGGTGGAACTCCTTATGGTACCATTTTTCCCAATAAGTCGTTGTTTCCTATTGAGCCTAGGATATTTGGTAGTACCTGCTTTGTTAGGGATCATCGTCCACGTGTTACTAAATTAGATCCAAAATCTTTGAAGTGTATCTTCCTTGGTTATTCTCGCCTTCAGAAAGGTTATAGATGTTATTGTCCTAATCTCAATAAATATCTCGTTTCAGCAGATGTTACCTTCTTGGAAGAAACACCATACTTTCCATCTTCTACTACAGAACGTCAGGGGGAGGATGATGATTTGCTAGTCTATACTATCACTTCATCTGAACCAGTTTTGGAACCGCCTCCTGACAAGCCTCCTATTCTTCAGGTATACTCCAGACGTCGACTCTCTCCCGACTCATGCCCTGCACCAGTTCCTTCGGCATCAGATCCCGTTTCGAGTGATAGTCTTCCTATTGCTTTGCGTAAAGGTAAACGTCAGTGTACTTATCCTGTTTCTTCTTTTGTTTCCTATAACCACTTGTCACCCTCATCCTGTTCATTTATTGCATCTCTTGATTCTATCTCTATCCCTAAAACTGTTCATGAAGCCATATCTCATCCTGGGTGGCGTACAGCCATGATAGAGGAAATGAATGCTTTAGATGATAATGGTACTTGGAACTTGGTGGATTTACCTTCAGGGAAACGGGCTATTGGATGTAAATGGGTTTTCACAGTTAAGGTAAATCCTGATGGGTCAGTTGCTCGATTGAAAGCCCGTCTTGTTGCTAAGGGATATGCTCAAACCTATGGAGTGGATTATTCAGATACTTTTTCCCCTGTTGCTAAATTGACGTCTGTTAGATTGTTTATTTCTATGGCAGCGACTCATAATTGGCCTTTGTATCAGCTAGATATCAAGAATGCTTTTCTTCATGGTGATCTTCGGGAGGAAGTTTATATGGAGCAACCTCCTGGTTTTGTTGCTCAGGGGGAGTATGGGAAAGTTTGTCGTCTTCGAAAATCTTTGTATGGCTTGAAACAGAGCCCTCGTGCTTGGTTTGGCAAGTTTAGTCAGTCGGTTCAGAGTTTTGGTATGATTAAATGTAAGTCTGATCACTCTGTTTTCTATAAACAATCTGAATCTGGCATCATCCTTTTAGTTGTATATGTGGATGATATTGTCATTACTGGGAGTGATACTACTGGGATCTCATCCCTTAAGTCTTTTCTTCATACTCAGTTTCACACCAAAGACTTAGGGGTGCTAAAATATTTCTTGGGTGTTGAAGTAATTAGGAGTAAGAAAGGCATCTTCCTATCTCAGAGGAAATATGTGCTTGATTTATTGACCGAAACAGGAAAATTGGGGGCAAAGCCGAGTAGTGCTCCGATGATTCCGAATTTGCAACTTACATCAGATGGAGAATTGTTTGGAGATCCTGAGAGGTATAGACGATTGGTAGGAAAACTAAATTATCTTACAGTGACTCGTCCAGATATTGCTTACTCTGTCAGTGTTGTGAGTCAGTTTATGTCGTCCCCAACAGTTCATCATTGGGCGGCTTTAGAGCAAATTCTATGTTACTTGAAAAGAGCACCTGGACGTGGTATCTTGTATGCGAATCATGGACACACTCATATTGAAGGTTACTCAGATTCAGATTGGGCAGGATGTAAAGTGAGTAGAAGATCCACTTCAGGCTATTGTGTTTTTGTTGGAGGGAATTTGGTCTCTTGGAAAAGTAAGAAGCAAAATGTTGTGTCACGATCGTCTGCAGAATCAGAATATAGGGCTATGGCACAATCTGTGTGTGAAATAATGTGGATATATCACCTCTTGAATGAAGTAGGTCTTAAAACTTCAATACCTGCGAAGTTATGGTGTGATAACCAAGCAGCTCTTTATATTGCATCCGAGCCCGTGTTTCACGAACGAACTAAGCACATAGAGATCGATTGTCATTTTATCCGTGAGAAGATACAACAAGGGTTGATTTCCACGGGATTTGTGAAAACTGGAGAACAATTGGGAGATATTTTCAGCTCTAAATGGGGTTCGGGTTGATTATCTTTGTAACAAGTTGGGCATGATTAATATCTATGCTCCAACTTGAGGGGGAGTATTATATATTGTAGTATTATTATTATTTCTAACTATTAGAGTAATCTATTTAGGAGACCTTCCTTACATAGGATTCCTAGATTGTGTATATATATGAGTTGTAGATGTATCTTTATTTTATTCAGAAATATATGAAATTTAGTTCCCACATTTGTTAACAATCTTCTTTCTAAAGAGATTTGAAACACATAGATTAACCTTTGTGTAGAGGCTGACACTTAATGCCCATCTATATAATATTTTCCTTACATTTCAACATAAAGAATAAGATATATCCATTGCTTCGAAGAGAAGAAATTAAACTCTAATAAAATGCAATCTTATGACCCTCATATTAGGCGATACTTATTCACTAAATATAAAGCTTAGCTATTATTGGAAGGTCAAAAACAGGAGTTTGCATGTTGTAGTACCTATACCTGCAAAAGTTGACCATGCACAGCATCGTGACAAAATAAAGTTTCAACGTTTGAACAAAAACCTTCTATCTCAGTTTCCTCCAAGTCATCCTCTAAATTTATTGCCAAAATACGGGTCTCACTGCAAAAGCTAATGACCAAGAAAGTGTCGCATGGATCATCAGTAGCTGATCGTAATGACCACATCCTTCTGATTCCTTGAAACTCTACAGATGCCTATGAAAGACGTTGAACATAGATTATACTCAGAAAATAACGTGTATTAAGAAATTTCAGTATGATTAAACTTATACTAAACCTGCTCATGTATTCCAATTCCATTGCGAATAATGCGGAGAGAACCATCGTTATATGCTTCTGAGCAAGTTACATCATTATCAAGATACGAAATTGATGAGTCTCAATTTAGAGCAAAAACCATTAAAAGCTTGTGATGTTAAGTACCAATATTTTTTTTTCTCATTTCTTATTAAAAACGCTATTTTTATTATAATCAGTTATGATCGAATTGCAACAGACCCAAAAAACTATTGTCATACTAAATGTCTAAAGTGACCTCAATCTCGTACCAGTAAACTGTGAGAAGTGAATAAATGGATCTCTATCCGGGTGCATTTCCTGTAAATGGATTGCAATCACTGAATAGTTATACGCATTTCAAACTTGGACCAATTGCACTAAATTCAAATGCTAAAATTCAAAAGTTCCATAATCACATCAAAATAAGAACTTTCCAAAAAGATCTTAATAAACTTAATTGTTTCGCATAAACAGGGCCGGCCTGATATATTACGAGGCCCTAGGCGATTTATAAAATTGGGGCCCTCTTTTACAAATTAGCTGATATATTTTAGATTCAATCGTAATATCTTTTTATGACATTTCATTCTTAAACATTCTCTTAACAAAAGCAAATACTACAAGTATCGTGTGCATATACATATATATATATATGTATATGTATATGTATATGTATGTATGTATATATATATATATATATGTATATATATATTGAAAATTCAAGTTTCGTGAATATAGTTACATAACAAATAATTTTAACTTGTCAGAATCAGTAAGTTAACAGATATAATTTTTTACTTGTCTGAGTAAATAGATAAAATATGAAAATAAAATATTTCTGATCACGCTACTATCTTAGGTAGGGCTGTGCAAATGGTAAACCGAAACGTACCAAATTTCGTTATACCGGCTGGTTCGGTATTCTGAAATCTCCAACTGTTTGCCAAACCGAAAATTTCGGTTTGGTTCGGTAAATTACCGATTCGGTGCGGTTAGATTTGATTCGGTACAAAAAGAAAACCGAAAAATTATTGAATCAAAAATAATTTGTCTTGAATACATATGTAAATAATAATATGCTTCCTACCACTATAACCATCCAATGAAGTTGAATAGAAAATATAAAGAATACATCATAGACCCCCTAGCGTCAGTCCCCTCTCCAAAAATTACTTTAGCATCATTCAAGTTTTGGGTTTTAAATACAATTAGAACCCAATTTATCAAGGGAAAATCAGAAAAAGAATAAATTGGGCATTTAGAATTTGGACTGTACCTCTGTAAATTACAAATCTGGGCCGAGAGAGAGATGGTGGAGGCGCGATGGGGGTGGGTGGTGCACCGCGGTGGGATTTTGAATTGAAGAAGAAGAAGATTTGGGTTTTGCTCTAGGGCAGTCCGTATAAGAATTGAGAAGAGTGAAGTGAAGCTTGGATTGGAAAATTGGGACCCTAACTTTAGTATTTAGGAATTGGGATTTAAAAAAAAATGGGGAAATTTGTGTTTTTTTTCCCCGGATAGGCTAACTTGATATTTTTATACCATTGGATATATGAAAATGTAAATTTGGTACCATAGGATGGGTTTTTATTGTAATTTTGATATCAAATCCAATTTTTTCCAAAGTTAATGGCAATTTACCCCTATGTTCAATTTATCCCTCCATAATATGGAGAAAAAATTAATGAAGCAATTTACCCCTTCAATCGGAGAGTGTAACTCACTTGCCCAAATTGAGAGTAGGCATGCAAACTATTTTATAACAAAGGGTGATAAATTACCAGATTTATCATAACACGGGGGGTAAAATGCCACATTATCATAATAAAAGTGGATAAAGTGCCGTCTATAAAAAAAATTAGGAAGGCGATGTGAAACTTATACAAAATTTTAGAGGGTAAAATTTTTTTTAAACCACAAGGGGGTAAGTTGAACATTATGCATTTTATAGGGGGTAAATTATCATTAACTTTGTGGGAAAATTGGGTTTGGTACCAAAGTTGCAATGAAAACATTTTCAATGGTACCGAATTTGCACTTTCGTATCTAATGGTTCCAAAAGTGCAAGTAGGTCTATCCTATGGTACCAAAAAAGCAATTTTCCAAAAAAAAAAATTGGGTATACCAGTTCTGGGTCAACCGATAATATCGAAAATCAAAACTTATAATTGTTCTGTAATGTAGCTCATACATGGTTCAACGGATAGTGCACAACCCTAATCTTAGGAGTGTGCATTCAATATAATTGAATTGTACCAATTTTTGGTATCTAGTCTAACAAGATAGTTTCAAATTTGTATAGTATGTCGAATCGAACTATTCGATTTGATTATCAAACGGTTCAGTGAGCTACAAAAAAATCGAGACGTGTATGTAGTTTGAGTTTTCTTTGTAATAAATTAATATTAAAAAATGTAACTTGACTCAAACTCGTTGAATTTAAGTTACATTAAATGCTAAATTTAATTTATTAATGCAAAACAAAAGTATCATAATATTATATGGGTCAACCGATAATATTGAAAATCGAAACTTATAATTGTTCGGTAACGTAGCTCATACATGGTTCACCGGATAGTGCACAACCCTAACCTTAGGGGTGTGCATTCAATATAATTGAACTGTACCAATTTTTGGTATCTAGTCTAACAATATAATTTCAAATTTGTACAATATGTCGAATCAAATTATTCGATTTGATTATCAAACGGTTCAGTAAGCTACCAAAAACTCGAGACGTGTATGTAGTTTGAGTCTACTTTGTAATAAATTAATATTAAAAATTGTAGCTTGACTCAAACTCGTTGAATCCAAGTTACATTAAATGCTAAATTTAATTTATTAATCCAAAACAAAAGTATCATAATATGTTTTTTTTAAAATACTTAGATACAATAAAACAAATAATACTTAGATACAATAAAACAAATACATTTGTATTATCAATTAGCATATACTCCTTCAATTTTTTTATTCGCTTTGGAGGATTGCACAAGGATTAAGAAATGTAAAAAATAGCCATTTTTTAAAGTGAAAGTCTCAAAACACCATTTTAATCAAATAATCATAGCATTATTAAGAAAGTAGAATTGGTAGAAGAAAATTAATTCTACATTGAAATCTTAAAAAGACAAATAAAAAAAATGGAGGGAGTAATCTTTAGCATTTGACACCAATAATATGAAATAATCACTCAAGAATAATTTTAATAGAATGTGTACTGTTAATCGAAAAGTTAATTTGATAGGTTAAATTTATTTTAAAGGCACGCTCCGATAATAATCATAGCATTAATAAGCAGGTAAAATTGGTAGAAAAAAATTAATTCAACATTGAAATCTTAAAACAACAAATAAAAAAATGGAGGGAGTAATCTTTAGCATTTGACACCAATAATATGAAATAATCACTTTTACATAAATTAGTTCAACATAGCTTACATAACAAACACAAGAACAATTTTAATAGAATGTGTACTGTTAATCGAAAAGTTAATTTGATAGGTTAAATTTATTTTATGCGCGCTCTGATCATTGTCCAACACATCCGAACCAATCATGACGCATTAATGTTAATATTTGTCTCAACATTAATTGATCAATTAAGTATGATCCAGTATATAATCAAGCATAAAGGTATCTAGGACATTTTTTTTGTATATACAAGGTTCTAGATTATGGAGTAAAACATTCTATATAAGTATATATGAAAATTTTCTAAAGCATCAGTTTTAGCCATTAGATAAAGTTGATTTTCACCGTCTGTTCGAGAATATGGTTATATAAATAGGGCAAGACCTTATTTGAAAATTATCCAAGTTTATTGCATTCTTACATCTTATTTGATAAAAAAAAAAATTATCAAATAGAAAAAAACTGAGTTACATTTACAAAATAATTTTTTGAGGCCCGTCAATAGTCGGGGCTCTAGGCGATGGCCTAAATTGCCTAGCTATAGAGCCGGCCCTGCACATAAACAACAATACACTAACAATAAATAACAGAATACCATATTTACGAAGCTTTAAAAACAGAAGTTAAAATGTCCCAAATTCTATTAAAAGAAGCTATAGATTTCTGAGCTGTAAACTTACTGAAAACAACAACGGAATTATTGGTACGAAGTTAAATTACGAACATAATCTCCATTGATTAACATCGTTAAAAGTAGATAATAAAATAATTATACCACAAAAAGAGTTGCACTCCGTACTGTGTGCAGCGAAGACTTGCGCAATAACAGAGATATAGCTCCTGAGGACCGATGAAGTTGCCAATGCACGAATTAGATTCGTTCGTCGGTTTGTGAAAAACCCTAGACGTAGAGGGAATTACTGGAAGAGACGAAGTCCAACAGAATTTATGCACCGACTCTGGACCCAAGGCCCAACGACGGAACGACCCGCCAACCGGGGAGAAATACAAAACGTCGTCGTCTTTGGCACTTTAGGTATAGACGAAGGCCATGGGCCATGGAGGAGGAATGTTATTTAAATATATGGTAATAATAAAAATTAGGGTAAATTACGAATACCCCCTCAGGTAAGGCCTAATTACAAAAATCTCCCTCACGTATTGGGTATTACAAAAATCCCCCTCAGGTTTGTCACATTCTTACAATTAACCCCTTGTCCCTAAAATGTTCCAATTTTGCCCTTGGAAGTTATTTGTAATGTTTATAATATGTTATAAATTTTAAAAATTGGGTGTTAATTGTTTTATCTTGTAAATATAAAAATAATAATCATATATTTACCACCAAAATAATTGATATAATTTATAATTTCGCATAAATTTCAATAAATATTTCAATTTATAATACAATATAAACTTTAATAAATTAAAATATCTTATTTATAATACAATATAATTTATTAAATTTACTAATTTAAAAAATAAATTCATTTAACTAATGTGTAAACAATTCATATTTATAAAATATATTATTAAAATTCTATTTAATTAACTATTTTACAATTTAAATTGCTAATAAATATATAAATACCTTTTCTTTTGCAATATTTATTAAAACTTATGGACAATTATAAATTTTATCAATTATTCTGGTAGTAAATATATAATTATCTCTTCTCTAATTAATAAGATAATAATTAGATCCCAAGTTTTAACATTTATAAGACATTATAAACAATACAAATAACACCCAAGGGCAAAATTGGAATATTTATGGGCAAGGGGTTAATTGTAAGAAGGAGACAAACCTGAGGGGGATTTTTGTAATATCCAATATGTGAGGGTATTTTTGTAATTAGGGCTTACCTGAGGGGGGTATTCGTAATTTACCCTAAAAATTAATCTTCTAGTTATTATTATTGAAATGTGTTAATTATATTTCAATAATAAATATATGGAAACTATCTTGTAGTTGTTATACTAAATTTATTTTAGAAAAATATGGCATTATTATTTACAGTTTATGTCTACAATAAAATAGAATATCATGCAAAAATTATTATAATTACAAAATTGCAAAATAATTAATAAAGTATAGATAACTATTGAAGTGACTAGTAAAAATCTTGTTAGTTAATGTCAATTTATCCACTATTATATGAATAATGTTCAATTTACTCTTATGTGGTTTGAAAAATAACCATTTTATCCTTTATATCTTATAAAAGTTTCATACTGCATCCGTGACATTTTTAAAACTAAAAAAAAATACGAATTGACAACATTATCCTTCTTATAACTCATTCAACTTATGAATATGACATTTTACCCTTGTTCGATTATGAATGTGTCACTTTACCCCCTGTGTTATGTTAAATGTGGCACTTCAACCCCCCTCATTTCTTAAATGGGGTACTTTTGTATTTTTCCGCAACACGTTTTATGTCATTCTCAATTTTTGAACGAATGTGTTACGCTTTCCATTGAAATGATATAAATTGTTCATTTAAATTTTTACAAAGGGGGTAAACAATATACATATCATAAATTGATATTAACCAAAAAGTTAAAACACTTTTCACTTGCCAAATTTGTAGCAGAGCAAATTCCGTATAACAAATGCCGTTGCATTGCAGATGCTCTTGTGTCATGTCCATGAAATTTAATACATATTCTAAAGAAAACATGAAAGTAAAAAAAAATATCATATATGGAATATAATCATCACTAATGCATATTCATGTAATTAAGCCTTCTTTAAATTCAAGAACTCCATCTCTCTTTTGCTCTCCATTTACAATTCAACCTGATTTATGTCTGTTTTGTAAATTTGAAATTCCAACGATAATTATCTGATTTATCCAATTCAAACCCATCTAATTTCATCCATTTAAAATTAATTTTTATCATAGGCCGAGTACAACACTATATGTAACAAGGAGACATGCTAGAAAAAAGAACTTATTTAATTAGAACTTAATTTATATGATTCACAAGGGATGATTTTCTATCAACAACAATTTAAATAGCACCAATGTTTTTGAGGCCAAGCACTACCCCAACCCCAATAATGTGACCCACAGACCCGCAAGCCAAAGTATCCGCTAGGGTGAAACCGGCCGGGTCACCGGTCTGCAATCCCGATTCCCTAGCCTCCAACTTTAGACCGGCTGTTGCCTTTCGGTTTGCTGATGGAGCCAACCCGAATCGACCCGCAAACAACATTAGGCTCGTTGATGTCACCATAATCTGCACGTTCAATTTAAAAAGAATATCTTAAAATTTTGTTATATTTTGTTAAATCAAAATATAGTAATAATATGTTTAAAAAATTGGTACCAAATTTGTTGATGAGCCAATGAAGTCACCACAGCGGGCGCCCAGAGCTCCTTGTCCTCTACGCTTCATGGGTTGAACAGCAACCTAAATTGGAGCATACATTATCATTATTATATATCACATTTTTTATCAGTGTTAAAAAATAAGTAGATGGGAACATTATTGTACATTATATGTACTTATTAATTCATTTAAATTACGAACATTTTCATAATTTGGTGGTGTTGTTTTGGTCCGGGAGTTTACATATTAGACTTTTGAAAAAAGAAAAACATGTTCGGGGAAATGTAGGACATTTGATATTTGTGGGTTGAATTTGAAGATGTTTTCGGATATTTCTTTTTCTGAAATTAAATTATAGTTTTGAAGTTTAGAGGGGTAAATGCAAAATACTCCCTTGTGTTATGCTAAATTTGCAATAAACTAGCCTGTGAAATTTTTATTGCGCCAGATTTCCTTGTACTTTAAAAAACTCTGCAACAAATACCCAATTTGTAAAAAATAGGTCGTTTTGGATCGACATATTTCAAGAAACTATTTTTAAAATATTTCACGTAAAGTTGTAGGGATCAACTTGAAGTATTTTAAAAAAGGTTTCTTGAAATATGTCGATCCAAAACGACCTATTTTTTTACAAATTGGGTGTATATTACAGGGTTTTCGAAAGTACAATAAAGTTTGGTGCAATAAAAATTTCACAGGATAATTTATTACAGATTTAACATAACACAGGGAAGTATCTTGCATTTCCCCCTGGTTTAGAACTAGAAAATTAGGGATACAAATTGAACCAAAATCGAATCAAAGAGTTAGATAACTAAACAATTTTTAAGCTCAAAGTTCAAGAAAGATGCTATTTCAGGGAAATTTTAGCCTGAATAGTGTTTGGCTTAACCTAAAACATCTACACAACAAATGCAATCCATTTGTTTTGTGAATTGACTAAAACTACTAGTAAAATAATTAATCACAAAAACATGTTTAATACACGTGCCCTTTAAATGTGTTCGATCAATCCACACTTGAGCTAGAATTTTTCGTATTTTCATAATGTTACATTCCACTATTTTCTTAACTATGCAAATATTAGTTTGTCATTATCTTTGGAATGTTTAATTTCATTCTAAGCAATATTCTTAGTCAAACAACATAAACTGTGATCAGATTGAAAATTTCTCCACATACAATGTGATTCTTATTACAGAAGCTTCAGAAGAGAAAAAGAATTAAACTGCACTAATTAATTGCATATAAAATTTAATATTCAGACAATAAGATATGAAACTAACCAAGTTTTTCACTGGAGAAACTGATGCAGTTTGGGGCTTCAGTCCATTGAATTGTGGAAGAGAAGTGATTACAGCAGAGGCCATTTTCCTTAATTAACACACAAAAGACTAAACAAAAATTATTTGCAATTTCCTTTGTTCAATTCCTTGTGATTATTTTATGTTGTTCAGAATGTTTTGTAGCATTGCTACATGAAGAATTTGTGGCCTCAGAATAGCAGCTTTGGATACACTTTAGATACTTGATGCTGACATGGCAATATATAATTGGGTTATCCCAACTGGATAGGATATTGATGTGTGACCAATTTTGTTGAGATCAAAATTCGAGTTGATTATACACAATTATTTAAGATAAACTATTCTTATAATAATATAACAATTGAATAGCAATTTTATTTTTATTTTTCAATGGTTTAATATATTTTGAGGCGCATTAGACATATTATATGAGAATCTCTCCAAACAGGAATTCGAACTTAAATTACTACATTCTAGTGACAAGTCCCTTTCACTAGACCAATTATCCGTTTATGAATAGGAAATTATTCCATTGTGTTATTCTTAAAATACAGTTAGAATGTCCCATAAATAGGCGGTCCGTATCTAATGTTTACATATATTATTCAAGTTTTTTTTTCTTAATACTATTGACATGATAATTTTCAGTAATCCTGTACCAGGACCCCAAACTCAATAGCATAATCGCTCTTTTAGTTCAAAAGCGTGAATTGTGATTTGGAAATTAAATTGGATTCGGACAATAAAATATTCAACATAAATTGGTTAGAGGAGCCCAATGAGATTTTCCATAACGTTTTCCTTCTTTTCCTCACCTTTTTTAAGAAAATTATTTTTCCCTATCAAATACCCAATAGCCAACTTGTAGAATAGTTTGCCCAACGTTTTCGCTTGTTTTTCTTAACAAATTCCATATTATAAAATAGGAGTGAATCACTCGTCCTCCTTATGTATACCGTCTTTAATTTGCAAATTCGTCCCTCCTACAATTTTCGTATCTGATGCAACCCTCTTATCAGTGTAGGGTATTATCAATTCATTTTTCGCTATTACACGGCGGAGACGGCCTCACATGCATTACTTGGAGGGCATTTTTTTGTTCCTTCACCTAATATACCTTCAAGTAATGCACGTGCTTTGCACGTGAGGCTTGTCTATAGCCGAAAAATGAATTGGTTATACACTACATTGATAAGAGGGATGCATCTACTACAAAAAAATTAAAAGGGACGAATGTATACCCATAAGGAGGACGAAAAATGTTAGTCACTCTAAAAAATAGCCTAAATGAAGAATCAAAATGAAATTTTATCACTGTATAATATTATAAATCAGTAAATGTCTACATAAAATTTAAATTTATTTTCTTTGAGTTATAATCATAACTAATGCATGCACAATGAATTTTTCGATAAAATTGATATAGAAATATCACAATTATTTGATGAATCACAATTATTAATTTGACGAGGGTTTAGAGTAATTTCTTGGCAACTTGATCCAAGAGAGAAATGATCCCAGCTCGGGTCAATGGTTTCTCCCAGCATGCATCTAGCCCAGCCTCCATGAACGCCTGTGTCTCGGTCTCTAGGCTGCGGGAAGTTACCCCTACTATCGTGCTGCTAACGCCCATCTCTCGCAGCATTAGCGTTGCCTGCTAAAACATGCTAGAATATATCATCATTGTAAAATATATTCGAGATTCTGCTTGAGTTTGATATTATAAATATTTTATTGATCGTGATATTGACCTTGATCAATCTTGAACCATAATTTTTTTTCTTTTTTTTTTTTAATGTTCAGATTGAGTTCGACTAAATAAGTAATTTACTTAAATTATTTAGGTCGATACAAGACAAAGATTAAGATTGTCTTAGTTTGATTCATTTAAGAATCAACCAAACACAACAATCCAACCAACTTATGTCTTGTTCGACTCGACTTGTTATTATATATGTGTGTGTATGTGAGTGTAACCTTTAGTCCATCCATGATAGGCATATCCATGTCCATGAAAACAAGATCATAACATTTTCCAGAAGCAAAAAGGTCAACAGCTTCTTTGCCATTTTCCACCGCATTAGTTTCCATCCCAAATCTAGTTAGTAGCATCCCATGAATCCGACGAACGAGCCGGTCGTCATCGACAACAAGTGCACGTATCTTTTTCGTTGAATTCCCGACCATTTCTCCTGACATTTAAAATTGTATTTGTAAAGTTGCATGCTTGTACAAAGGAATAACATGTTCAATGTTAAACTGGATTGAACTACTTGAGATTGAAGTTAGTTTGATAGATGCTTACAAAAAAAAAAAAAAAAAAAGGTTTAATAGATAAAACTCGTTTGAGTACAATCTATCTATCAAATTTAAACAAGGTTTGCCCATAACATGTTATATTAGATCTAATAATATGAAGCTACTCAAATTTGTGTTCAATTAATTCAACTAATATTTTTTTCGAGATTGTTACGCTTTAAATTAAATCAATATATATAATTTCAAGTTTGACAGAATAGTTACATCGCTTTGTATATTCAACTTATTGAAATCGAAACTAAGACTAAATGGTAGGAAAATAGATACATTGGGTTGAAAATAAATCAAGCCATTTATTCGGCTCGACTGGTCGAAAATAAAATCAATGTATTAATTCAACTCGACTCGTTTTTCATGAACCATAATAACATAACCATTAAAATTCAATATACCCACCTTTTCAACGCCCAAGAACGATACCAGGAAGTATGAAATGAATGACAATTATCTAGCTATATATACCTGGCGTTTAGACAATCTGAAAGAAATTTTTTACAAATTACTTAAGGATGTTTGGGAATTTTTTCTGCAGGTGTATACAAACAACAGAGATGTTCTTTTCCTTTATAGTAGATTTTTATGTAATGAATGGAGATTGTGCATATCTATACAAGTAAAATCTTGACACTATCATTGATCATCACTTGCTTTTGATTTATATGCAGTCTAAATTTTGACAAATGAAATCTACTTGGTAGATTTGCATTCTTTAGTTATAATACTAGCTATCATTTAAAATAGAAAAGTTAAAGTTGTATTTGTAAATGCGGATGAGGCCGTAGCCTAGTGGTGAAAGTTAAGTCTCCAAGACCAAGAGGGCAAGAGGTCTTGTGTTCGACTCCCACTACTGTGGGTATTTTTCTAGTTTAATACTAGTCTTGGTAGTTGGTAGTTTATTTATCTTAGTACTTTGATAACGATTTAATAAGATTTATGATACAATTACCGATTTAATACAGTTTCTAAAAAAAAAGTAAGTTGTATTTGTAAATCTTACATTCTAATTTTCAAATTGTGTAGTTTATATTAGGGGTGGGCATTCGGTATTGGGTTTCGAGAACCCTACCGGGATTTTATGATACAATTACCAATTTAATACAGTTTCTAAAAATAAAAGTAAGTTGTATTTGTAAATATTACATTCTAATTTTTCAAATTGTGTAGTTTATATTAGGGGTGGGCATTCGGTATTGGGTTTCGGGAACCCGTCCAGTCCCTGTCGGGATTTTGTAGTTTGGGACGGAAAATATGGTGGATTTTCGGGTTTTGAAAAACCTGAAAACCAGACAAACTAAATTGGGACGGTATTCGGGTAATGTTTCACACCCAATCGGGAAAACCGAATTCCGAATCCTGAATTCTTATTATACAAAATAAATTACACCTTTCAATCAATGTCTTACTTCGACCCAAGCCCCATCACCTAAAAATACCGAAAACCCTATATTTATCGAGAAATCGAAATACCGGGACCATGTCAATTCAAATGGAAGTCGGGTAGTAAAAATCAAAACCCGAATCCTAAAAATCTCGTCCCAAATTACCCGAAATCCCGTCCCGATCCCACCCCTAGTTTATATACATATTTAAACAATGATAATTTTCTTGTGGGATTTCATTATTTGTAAATGGACAAATTTTAGTGATGATATTTTCATTTATCAATGATATATAATTGAACATTGTAAATTGATTGAGATGTTTGAATATTGGAGAAAGACAATGAAAGGAAAATTATGAACTTGATTGAACAAAGTAAAATAATTGTGTATCTGATTACAGAAAGAAGAGAACTAATGTATTGTTTGGTTATCGGGAAAGTGAAGGAAAGTCAATTTTTTTCTTCTCCCATTTGTTGTTTGGATAACAGGAAAGGATGTTACTATTTTCCTTCAACGTTCCTGCGGGAAAATTTTGTGAAGAAAAAATTTCCCCACCAATTTGATGGGAAAATCGTGGAAAAATCTTGGGAAAATTTTAGAGTAAATTGCAAAACACCCCTTGTATTTTGTTTAACTATCAAAATCTCTCATTTGTGATTTTTTTTTACCAAAACCCCATTTGTGCTTATTTATTATTAACAAAAAATACTCTCTCAAGTCATAATAGCAATTATACCCCACAAAATATGGCAAAAACACCCAAATAAAATGTAATTCTTATCTTGAAACTAGAAAAATACAAATAGCAAAATGCAATATCAACTGAATTTTACATAAATCCCAATCACAGAAAAAATTAACGATTTTAATCATATGTATAGATAAAGATTAATGTATATATATATATATATATATATATATACATTAATCTTTATCTATACATATGATTAAAATATATATATATATATGAGTGTGTGTGTGTGTTTGTATGCATATAAATCTTATATAAATGTGTATATAAATGTACTTTATATTTCTATAGATAATTGGGAAATTTACATAGACACCCCCTAGCTATTACCTTAATTACAGGTTTTTACCCTCCTATTTCACATATTACAAAGACACCCCCCTCGACCAAAACTATATTACAAGGACATCCCCTGCTACCCCCTCAAAAATTACATTTGTCTATTTTTAAAAATTAAGTTGTGGCTTTTGTTCCTCTCATCAAGACGAGTTCATAGACACAAACCTTGTCAAATTTAATCGAGTAATTTGGGAGAAATGGAGACCGAGTTTGAAATTTCGGGTATAGGGTTGTTATCGAACCAAACCTTGGCCAATGATTTCTCTAAAATTACTCGATTAAATTTGACAAGGTTGTTGTCTTTTTTTTCCTCTCTTCAAGATGAGTTGATAGACACCAACCTTGTCACTTTTCATCGAGTAATTTGGGAGAAATCGTTGTTCAAAATTAAGGAACTTAAAGACACTCAAAATTCATTTTAGTAAAATTAATTCTCCTACAATTGAATTTCGAATCGCTAGGCCAAACTCACTTTTAGTTTTCATTGAAAAATATTTTGCTCCATCAAATACCTAATACAGTGGAAGGGACTAGTATCCCCAAAGTATTGATCCAAGTTCAAATTCTTGATGGGAGATATTTCATATAATAATGTCCAACGCGTCTCGAAAGAGATAATATTTCGGAAACGAAAAAGAAAAAGGTAAAATAGTTTCCCTAGCATTTTCGGGATAAATGCATGATACTGCCATGTTTTATGCGAAACATGCACAAACTACCCTGTGAATTTATTTTTGCACCAAACTTCCTTGTACTTTAAAAAACTGTGCATAAAACACTCAATCTCTATTAGTTACTTTTTTTTTTTGGTACAATTTCTAAAGGGGGTGCAACATGAGGACTTCTCAGGGAGTCACCCATCCTAGTACAACTCTCGCTCAAGCAAGCTTAACTTCGGAGTTCTGATGGAATTCGGTGCATTAGTACCCTCTATTAGTTACTAAAACCGTTCCTTTTTGCATAATTTTTATTTGCGTAAAACTCCCTTGTACTTTGGAATGTTTGCGCAAAACTTCCTTGTACTTTTGAACGTTTGCGCAAAACTCCCTTGTATTTTTTAATGTTTGCGTAAAACTCCCTTGTACTTTTAAATATATATAGGGGTAATTTAGGAATTTCAAATAAAAATTAATGTTGTTAGTAACTAACGGATATTGGGTGTTCTATACAGAGTTTTTGAAAGTACAAGGGAGTTTGGTGCAAAAAAAATTTCAAAGGGTAGTTTGGTGCAGATTTTGCATGACACGGGGTAATATTGTGCATTTTCCTCAACATTTCACTTGTTTTTCTTAACAAATTTCATAAACCAAAAATAGCCAAAACTAAGAATCAAATTAAAGTGATATCACTATATATTAATATTTAATCAGTAAATGTCTACAGAGAATTTGAATTTGTTTTCATTGAGTTATAACTTATAATAATAACTTATGCAATATGAATTTTATCACAATAATTTGATGAATCACAATTATAAATTTGATGAGGGTCTAGAGAAATTTCTTCATTTCTTGGCAACTTGTTCCAAGAGAGAACTAATAGCATCTCGGGTCAATGGTTTCTCCAAACATGCATATAGCCCAGCCCCCATGAACGCCTGCTTCTTGTCCTCTACATTGCAAGAAGTTACCCCTACAATCGTGCTTTTTACTCCCATCTCTCGTAGCTTTTGTGTTGCCTGTTAAAGCATACCAGAATATATCATCCTTGTAAAGAAGAGTAAGATAATATAAACTAATTATTCGAGATTATGGTCGAGTAATTTGATATTTTAAAATCCTATTTGACCGCGACATTGACCTTGATCAAGCTTGAACCATAATCTCTCTCTCTCTCTCTTCTTTTTTTAAAAAAAAAAAAAAAATTAAGTTCAAATTTGTGTAAAAGTTTTTTTAGTTTGATTAATTTAAAAATCAACCCAAACACAACAATCAAACCGACGTATGTCTTATTCGACTCGACTTGTTATTATAGATGTGTGTGTATGTGGGTGTAACCTCCGTTCCATCCATGATAGGCATCTCCATGTCCATGAAAACGAAATCATAACATTCTCCGGAAGTAAAAAGATCAACAGCTTCTTGGCCATTTTCCACTGCATTAGTTTCGAAGCCAAGTTGTGTTAGTAGCTTCCCATGCACCCGACGAACGACCTTGTCATCATCGACAATAAGTGCACTCATCTTGTTCTTTGAGTTTCCGGTCATTTTTCCTGCAATTTAAAACCAAATTCGTAATGTTGCATATACTTATACAAAAGAATAACATGTACATTGTTCAATGTTAAACTGGATTGAACTACTTGAGAGAGATTGAAGTTAGTTTGAAAGATAAAAGTTGTTTGAGTAAGATCTATATGACAAATTTAAACAATATTTGTTAGCAAATAGTTTTGAAATTTAGTTTGAAAAAAATAAATGATATAATAGATCTAATAATTCAATGAAGCTACTTAAATTTGTGTTTAATTAATTCAACTAAATTTTGTTCAAAATTGTTTCTCTTTAACAAAATCTTAAGTTTGACAGAAATTAAAAGTCCAACCAAAAAATGAATTGTCAAACAACTTGGCTAAACTCAAATATATGTAACATTCTAGCTAAGGTTTCAAGATTTACATCACTTATGTACTTATTGAAATAAAAAATAAGATTAAATGGTAGGAAAGTAAATACATTGGGTTGAAAATAAAATCAAGCCATTTATTCGGCTCAACTGGTCGAAAATAAAATCAATGTATTAATTCAACTCAACTCGACTCGTTTTTCATGAACCATACCAAAAGGTATGAAATGAATGACTATCTGGCGTATAGACAACCTGAAAGGATTTTTTTACAAATTACTTAAGGATATGTTTGGCAATTTTTCCTGCAGGTGTATACAAACAACAGAGATGTTCTTCTCCTTTATATGAGTTTTTTTTTTTTTTTGTAATGAATGGAGATTGTGCATATCTGTACCAAGTAAAATCTTAGCAATGTCATTGATCATCAGTACTTGCTTTTGATATATATGCAATCTAAAGTTTTTCAAATGAAATCTATTTGGTAGATTTGCATTCTTTAGTAATAATGCTAGCTAGCTATCATTTAAAATAGAAAAGTTAAAGTTGTATTTGTTAATATTACATCCTAATTTCAAATCGAGTAGTGTTTCAACAATGATATTTTCTAGCTTGTGGGATTTCATTATTTGTAAATGGATATATAAAATTTAGTGATGAGATTTTCATTTGAATAAAACTTTCCCATGGATAATTTGAACAAAACATTAAGGCTTATTATGAAAATAGTTTGATTGAGTTGGTCTTGGATTTGTCTAAATAGGTAGTTTGAGAGTTTTCGGTTAAACTTTTAAAACTCGATGTGGATAATAGTTTCAACGGAATATTGAGATAGTAAAATATTAATAAACAACAGTTAGTGAATTTTGAAAATTTGAAATATAATTTGGATTGGAGTTTAATTGTTGAGATTTAGAGAAGAAAAGTAAATGCTAGGTGTCAAAGTACTATTTTTTTGGGGCCGAGAAATGATATTATATTATGTAATGATTAAGATGATGAATTGTTATTGTATTATAATATTGATTGATAATAAATTATATAATTATTTTGTTATGATTGTGATATTGATTTATATTACTATAAATAAAACATATATTTAATGAGATGATTATTAATTTTGTTATTTTCAAATATATACAATTTTAATATTTTTGTCACCCAATATAATCGAATATCAATAGCCCTTTGTATACATTGATGGGCTACATTCGAAATGACTATGAAACTTTATTTGGCCCATTTAAGATGTTTAGATTGTTAGTAGACTCTATATAAGAACTGATAGTATAAAATCCCAGGCCCATGCCAAAACTTGCATGTTTGAGCCCATTTTATGACGAGGGATATTGTTTCTGCAAATTGCTTGTAGTCCATACTTCAATCAAATGTTTGTTTTTCATCAAATGCATTAAGTAGAAGCTTGGATTCGCAACATATTAATACAATATAATAATAACATAATGGGATTCAATTCAATACAATAGTGTACACCCCTATTCCAAATTCTTGAACAATGTGTGTGTAAATATAAAGGATATAAAATACCATAAAGAAGCATTAATAGTAATTAATAAATGATGGGGGTTGTAGGAGAAGACTCACTTGGGGCTTAATTAGAACTTGATGTCGATCGGTGTATTAGAATTTCGTCTTCCTTTAATTTCATTCATTTGGGGTTCTCTTTGTTAGCCATTCGTATGTAAATATTTTCATGGGAAAAGCATATATATATATATATATATATATAGAACTTACATTCATTTTAATTAGGAAAATGGAGGTGGAGTCCGATAAATTTATCTCTTGTGCAGAAGGTATAAACCACCAAATTTTCATTTCTCAATAACATTAGGATGATACACATAGTCCTTATGAATTGCAGGTGCAATTTTTCTTTTTGTTTGATAAACATAATCCTTATGATGAATTGTGGTCTTCTCAATAACATTAGGATGATAAAACACAATGGATTCTCTTGTGATGGTCTTCTTGTCTACATTGATATTCTATTTTTAATTGTATCCAAATTGTGATCTCTAATCTCGAAAATCAATTCTTTTTTGGACATGCATATATGGTTTTTCAGTTGAAGCATTAATTTGTGGTTAGTACTGAAAATATTCAAGAACATTGGTATTTTGGGAACAAGAAATTTATATATGTTGATACCTAATTGTGAGCTATTTTTACAATGGAATGGAAGAGTACAAGGAAGTATATGGTGTAACCTTTATTAAATAGTGTTAACCTAATCCAACTAAATTAAATCAAAGTACAAACAAGTGATTGGTCTGGTGGAAGATCACTACATAGTAGCAAACCTAGGTTCGAATCTATGTTGGATAATTATTTTCATCTCTTATTTTAATTAAAAATATGATTGATAATTATTTGTTATTTAAATTATAATTTTGAATTTTATTGGAAATTGATGATATAGTCGTTAACAACTAAATTTATAAAAGTTTTTGATATACATTTACATATTTTTATTATTTATTGTTCTATTACTAATAAGATACATAATTTTATTAAGAAAAAATAAAAGTTTGATGGATTTTAATATGCCATATATTTTTGAAAGATTAATCAATTACATATGCATGCATTGGCTTAATTTTCTATGTTCAACAAATTTTGTTGCAACAACTTTTTTTTTTTCCTTTCTTATGAATAATTGTACCTTACACTTCAATAGGAAAATGCTATTGCCACGTCAACAAAAATTAACAACGGTAAATATTACAAGTACTAATAGTTATGGAATATACGTAACTGATATATTTTCATACTTTAGGGTGCTAACTGTATTTAACTCTTAATTAATTAATTAATGTATGCATGTTCAGCTCCTTGGCTGCCTTGGTAATAGTATTTTGTATGAAAAACATGTAATCACGTCTAAATCCAGGAAAAGATTCTTAAGAAACCAATATATTAATTACTCCCTCCGTTTCTTTCTTTCTATCTGTCGCTAAAAATAGAAGGTGGACTAAAAATAGAATGTTACCCGTACAACTTGGTCATAGAGCTGGAGGAAAACCCATGAATTAGCAGATGGCTATAGAATAGATTGTTTAACCCTTGGTGTTAAAGTAAGATCGATCGTGTTAGATACCTAAATTTCGAATTATATTTAATATTTAGAATGGAGCAAGGCAAATAGTCAAATAGTCTTACAACTTGTATTTGCAGCCAATGTGGTTAATTAACATATATTAAATACCTTATTAGATTAAACACACTATTAAATAATCCATCTTCATAGGCTATTCTTATAAATGCACTCTAAGTCTCTCCATCATCATCTTCTTGAACTATATTCAAGTCACAACCACAACTCATGTTTCAAGTTTATAAATTCAAACTAATGTGCTCGATCAAGAATAAGGGAAGAAAAAAGTTGCTAACGAAAAACATTGCCTTCTCGCATCAAAGTGTAAATTCTCATTTTCGAGAAGATTAACAATATTGAAATTGGAAAAGGACTGAAACTTTGTTAATTTTCTGGGAATTGTCTATTGCGTTTCATTTCATATTGCGTTTCATGAACTGAAATTTGTACCGTACGTTAGAAAGCTCTAGCCAAGAGCTTTCCAGCCATATAACGAACACGAAATTTGACCTTGTAAGGGAGGAGTTATAGCAAAATCTAGATTAGGTCCAAATATTCCTGTCGAGCACATCACGTGCAAAAAGCGTGCAAGACTTAACAACCACGTGGTCGTTCTCATCCAAAAAATTGATGGTGAAAGTAAATGTGTCAAACAATCTTCAATTTTGGTATAAATTGTCTTTTTCGAAGGTTTGATATCAAAAATGTAAAGTAGGTGAAAGTCTGGTATCAAAACTAAAATTTTACTCCCTGCACATGCAAAATATGTGCCACTTAACAGACATGTGCCACACACTTGATGAATTCCGTTAAAAATTTGACGGTCAAATGAAATGTGTCAAGAGGACCCAAATCTTGATATCAAATGTGTTTTTTCAGAAAGCCTAGTATCAAATATATAATATGGATAAAAGTTTGATATCAAAAGTGTTTTTTCCTCAAAATCAATTATTTGGTGATTATCCCTTAAATCTTAGTGATTTGATTTAACTTAGCTATGATTTAGACTCGATTTATAGATCTATAATTGCACCTTATTACTTCTAAAGTGATAGTATTTTACAAGGAGAAACATTAGAAGATCTCAAATCTTGAAAAGGGAAAACTTATCCCACAAAATCTCTTTTGAATAGAATTAGCAGCAAATCTTGACCTACTAATCTCTAGGTGTTATTATTTTATGATTATAATTTATAAACTATATATTTTACCATTTCAACTTGTTATGTAGTTGATTAATCAAAATCATGTTATATGGTTACTTATATAGTGTGATATCCTACTATCTATCCGCAAAGTGATTCTAATTTAAATTTGATTAGACAACATTTAAAATATTCAAAAAAATGCGTATTAGATATACATCGTAATAAGGTGATCATAGTGTTACATATAATACAATTATATTGTGATATTTTGTAAGTACTATAAAGTTAAATTCGAAGACCAACTATCCTAACATTAACACTTTTATAGAAACAAAACACATGGATATGTTCATGTTATCAACTTATTATTTTCAGCACTTATTTTAATGTCTTGAAAATTGCCACCTTTTTTCTGGTATAGGTTTATTGAAATATGTCCTATCGAATTGACAAGCATTGTACAATCTCACTGTTGAAGATTCCATATATGATTTGTGTATCATTTCCAATATTGTAGCCTTTTTAGGGACAATAATTCATGAGGTAATAGTAAAAAGTCTTTTCTTGAAAAAACTTTAGAATCGACATTGCTAGCAAACAAATAAATATGGGTTTTGTTCTCCCCTTATTAAGGAACATTTTTGGTTTCTCTCATTATAAAAATTAGTAAAAAAAAATACTGTATATACTTTTATGCTGCCTCTTCCCAAGACTTGTATCATCATTCCATGGTAATTACATATTTAAAGGTTTTTTTTTTTTTTTTTTTTTTTGTGTTGGTGTTTTTATGATTTTTTTTCTTCTTTAAACCATGTCTTACATAAAATAATATTTTCGCAATTCTATTTATTAATTTTAAATGTAAACATACTTAAAATTTTGGCTTTCCAAACTTCTACAAAGCAGATTAATTAAACAAAAATAATTGGGATATGGAGTGTGAGATAAGTACTTTATGCCATAAATTTTTGGTCTAGTCTAGTGATTTTATGGGAGAAAATTAATTGGGAAGAACAAAGATGAAAGGTCTTTTGGCATCATGAGATGGAACCTTTTCCGAATCCAACTGTAGAACACACTTTTGCAATTTCAATCCTTGATAAATATTTATTTCAAATTATGGGTCGAATAAAGTTAAACACCAACGGCTTCGGGACCTATAGTGTCGCACTACTTGATTAATTTGAAGGGCCATGGTCTCCAGACTCTACTCATGTGATTAAGGACAAAAACTATATATATACTATATGTTTTTTAAAGCAAAATTGCAGAAAACGTCTCAAACTAATCAATGATTTTGAGTTTTTGTTCCAAACAATATATCACCTCACCGAATTTTGTCACATAATTTAATATTTTTTTGGAATATCGTCCCACCGTTAATTATGAGACGAAAATTGCGCATGTGTCCTTTAAATTGCCACATGACTGCTTACGTGACATGAACAATTATACAATATTGCAGAATTCGTCCCGAACTAATTACAAGATTGAACCGTCATTTTCATTAAATTATTTAATATTGAGACTAAATTCATGCAAAATGGTAAATTACGGGACGAAATTCAACGAGTTTAATATAGTTTGGTACGAAAAACTAAAATTAGTAATTAGTTTGGGACAATATTCTGAAAAAATATTAAATTATGGGACGAGATTCAGTGAGGTGGTATAGTTCGGGACGAAACCCAAAATCACAAATTAGTTTGGGACGTTTTCTACAATTTTTGCCCTTTTTTAAATACAAAATCATTTCTTGATTCATTCAAGACCACCAAAAATGAAAATAACATGAATTGATATTTACAACCTAACTACTAGTACTGGTATTCTAAAGCTGAAATCGGTTATCTATAATGTCCGTTTACCGGTCTTTAATCTTGTACACTCATTATTCATGACTTTTAATACCGAGTTGTCGAGTTGAATTTATGTGTATTATGATAGCACTTAAATATAGACGTCAATACTATATAACTAGAAACAAATAATTTCATATTTCAATAATCAAAATCGTAAAATTTTAGATTTCGATTATCAACAATATTCGTATTATGTCTAGATTATTGTAATACTAATCATTCAAGCCTTTGATTTCCATCACTAGTTCATTAATTGCATCACTAATGTATAAAATAATCTCCTATATATTCTAATCAAAATAATCATAAAGAAAACATATGCCCTTTAGTGTATGGAAGATATCTGTCGAGTCTATATGTAACAAATTATTCTTATTGGATCAAAAGTTAGAAAATAAAATTCATACCAATTATCTAAAAGAAAAAAAGAAAAAATTACCAAACATATTCAAAATGAATCACAACAAACAATGTGGAATGGAGGAACTGCAGTGCTGTTTGGATATATTTTCATTTTTCACTAAAAAGGAAAATTTGCACACTGCAATCTCTGCCCCAACTTTTGCTCTGCGGATATGGCCCTTACTTTGAGGTTTTTTCGAAATTACAAAAAAGTACGACCATTCTGACGCACTCAAGTACAACTTCAAGGGCATTACGGACCTTCCACCTCAAAAGGTTACTCTTCGGCACCAAGTCCAACCCACGCGTACTGTGCATTCTGTCTGGGAAGGGAAATTATGGAGTAATAAAGTATAACCAAACAAACCCTTTTCATTTGCCACGTGCCAAATTCTACGCACGAGCCAACACAATACGTCAGCAGTAGCGTAAATTAGCACCTCGAAGAAGCACTGCACGTGTGCCACAGTATTTCTCACGTGTCAATCAAATTTTATTAACAATTACCAGGAGATCTTATTTTAATAATAATAAGCAAATTTAGGGTCTGTTTGTCTCCCTTTCCCCAAAATAATTTTGTGCATAGAAAAAAGGAGACAAATACATTTGTTACTTTTTCAAATAAATTTATTCCCTATTGTAAAAAAGAATATCGCCTTTCAATTTTTTTTAAATGCTCTTTGAAAAGTCAAATAAACAACATTTTTTTCTATTAAAAGTCTAAACATACTCTATTTTTACTTTTTTAAGGATACACGTACAAACTCTATTTTGATTTGACATAAAATAATTTTTTCTTATATAAATTATCTTACATAACAAACATGATTTGACATAAAACCTTTACATATTTTCAAAAAAACGTACATCTACCTTATTTTCAAAACCACTCTCCCAAACTCAAACAAACAACATTACGCGAACAAATATTATTTCATTAACATCCACTACTCTCCTAAATACCAGAGACAAAAATGCCCTTTACTCCCTCCGTTTCATATAATTTGTCGTTTTAGGTAGTAGGCTAGTAGCATAAGGATTAAGTAACGTATTAAATAACCGTCATTTGAAGATAAAAATCCTAAAATACTTTCACTGGCTAGTAATAATTGTTTTTCTCTCTCCTCTTAATAAGGAGCTAGAACAAGTAATATGAAAGGGTAATTCTGAAAAAAAAAGTAAATTAATTTTGCATTGAACTTCTACAACGACAAATCATATGAAACAATAATTTTTTGCCAAAACGACAAATAACATGAAGCGGATGGAGTATATCCTAATTTTTTATAAGACAAATTTATTTTTATTTTTATAATGAATAGGTATCAAATCATTAAATTAATTACTATATCATATAATCTATTCAAATTTATTTGATTACTACAAAATTATAAGAATAAACTAACTATCAATATTAGTATTAAATTAAAAAAAAATACTCATACTTAAGGGACTCAAAACCAAAATAAATAGATATTAGAGCCTTAGTTTTGTCACTAGAATATGACTTCATCCACTGGTCTTTAAGTGTTTGGCTATAGTGTTTTTAGTATAAACATTTTAACTTTTAAGTTCAACGCATTGTGTTTTTTTATTTATCCAAAATAGTATGGGCATGCTTGTCTCACATTATTGGAAGTGATTTTAAAAATAAATTGATGATTTAGGAAAATAATTCAATTTCCGTAACAAACTTATTTGTTTGGATCCTTTGAGATAAAATTAGGATTGTCAATTAAGTCAGGCCTATCCAAAGTCGGATGACTCGATCCGATTAAATTTGACTTAAACTCGAATAATTGTGAGTCGAATTGAGGCTGAGTCATTATATTAAATTTAATCAATTTATGAGTCAAGTTTGGGCCAATATGACTCAACCTGAATAAAGTCCGAACATAAAATTATTCTAAATACTACTATTAATTATTCGTATTAAAGTTATACAAATAACCCACTACCCACATATATCAATTATAACTTTGTAAACTCACGCCCCACACATTTATCAATTAAAGTAACAAAAAGGAAAAAAAATAAAAGTTAAAACAAATCGTCAAATAGATTGAAAGTCATGGAATTTTGCAAACTTTGTTCAATGTTTAATATTATGGATTACAAGAATGAATTTATTCATTTTTGTGCATTAAGAAAGATTGATCTATTTATATGCATTTCAATAATGAGTAACTTTTTATTTTGCCAAGTAATATTTGATAGTATCAACAACCCCGATATAAACCTGAAACCCGAAAAGCTATATAAGTCAAGTTTGAGCGTATAGCGGTGAAGCCCGATTATATATGAGTTTGAGCTTATAGCCGAAAAAGTCAATGATATTTGAGTTTGAGTCATTTAAAACTCAACTCACAAGACCCGACTGACAGCCCTTGATAAAATAAATAGTAAATTTTAAAGTTTATAAAAAAAAGAGAAATAGTGTAAGATATATGTTATTTAATGTCAAATTATATTTTTTACGTGAGATAAGTTAAATATATTTTTTATGTGAAATCAAGTAGAATTTGTTTTGAATTTTTCAGAGATAATAATTTCTTTTAAGTTAAAATTGTTTTTGATCATTGAGAGGGTATAAATTTGTTTCTAAAAGTAAAAAATATTATTTGTTTGATTTTTCAGAAATCACTCATATGATCATTTCTTAAAAACGAGACGGACATACCCTTATTGTTTATGGACACTTTGATTATCATCTTCATATCTACGAATTTACAGGTAATCATTGAATAATACTATTATTAGAAAAACACGTATGAACTCAAAGTTTTGTTTAAATTAGTATTTTTATAGGACTTTATCTTTTTCGTTAACAAAAAATCTAAAATGCCTATGAACCCATTTTTATCCAATATCATGACTCGTTTTATTTTTATATAAAAGATAAGGACATAAAACTAAAAGTGACCACTAAATATCACTTTTTTGTATTTAAGAGTATAAATGACAGGCTAATAATTTGTTCTAAAAAAATAAAATTTGTTAAGTCCAAAATAAATACCTTTTTTTTTTTGTCAAGAAGTTTTAGAAACTTAATATGCAATTCCCTTTTTTTTCTTTTTTCCATAATAATAAAAAAAAAAAAAAATCTGCATAGTCCAAATCAGTGAAACTATATTTATCAAAAAAAAAAAAAAAAAAAAATCAGCGAAATAATACTACTACCTTTTTCTCTCCTTTTTTTTAAAAGAAAATCAAGTATTTAATTATACCTCTTATAAATTTACCAAGTTCCCCCACCCCCACCCCCACTACCTCTCTCTGTACTGTAAACATATCAAATACACAGAGCAGCTAATAGAAACCATAGCCACATACAAAATCCATTATATATATTTTAATATTAATTTGGGACTGCATTTTATTTACATGAATGAAACCATCAACAAAATGTTAGACGACTCTCGCAAAACTTCAATGAGCAGCGACACAACAACCACCATAAGCCACTGCACCAGCTTCAACCGCTTATCCTTCGAATTTCCGACGAGTTCGCCGGAAAAGCCACCGGCGATGAAGCCACACCGCTCCTCCGACTCTTCATTTAAAGCCATTCGCTTGATAACAAACTTAAGCTTCCGTGACTTCACATTAGTGCGGCAGATCGGAAGCGGAGACATCGGCAGAGTCTACCTCTGCCGCCTCCGCGGCGCGGCGGAAGAGGGGCGGCTTTACGCCATGAAGGTGGTGGATAATGAGGTTTTGGCTCTGAAGAAAAAGACGCAGAGAGCGGAGACTGAGAGGAAAATTATGAGAATGTTGGATCATCCGTTTTTGCCTACTCTGTATGCCGAATTTGAGGGTTCGAATTTTTCGAGTGTTGTAATGGAGTACTGTTCCGGTGGGGATTTGCATTCGCTCAGGCATAAGCAGCCGCATAAACGCTTCTCTCTTAGTGCGGCTAGGTAATTTTTTTAAATTTTTTTTTCTCTTTTTGTATGGTTCTTTATTCAGTTTTGGAAAAATTGGGATTTTTTGAAGTATTCTTTAGTATTTGGAATTTTGCAATCCAGAAATGCATTATTTTAACATTTTGTATCCTGAAATTGAAATATTGGCAGTTTTCATTCTCGAATTGTTATTCTTGTTAACAACATAGTGGCGATTTTGCAATTTGTCTTAAGAATATGCAATTTTATAGCATAAAGCGTCAATATTTTAATTTCAGAGGGTAAGTATTTCTTGAGTTAAAAATGTCAATTGCTTAATTTCTTTACTCTGTTTTGAAGGCCTAATAAAATTGGGACTCTGTCTTCAAAAAACAGAGGAGAATGGGTAGTTAATTTCAAGGCCTAATAAAATTGGGACTCTGTCTTCAAAAAACAGAGGAGAATGGGTAGTTAATTTCACTTTGTTTTCTGATGAAATCTGATTTTTTTGTTGAATTACAATCAATTTTGCCGTAAATTTCCAAAAAAGAAGATTTAATTTCCTTTTATGGATTTTTGTTGTTAATTGTTATGGTCATCTTTTTGAAGTCTGAACCAGAATATACCACGTTTTGGGTCTTTCTCTTTAATCTTTATCCTCTCCACACGCAATCATAACATTTTTCTTTGCTTTTCTCAAGATTTTTGTCTTTACCCCAAATAAAAACAAGTGATTTACAGTCTATTTTATTAAATAGTAATTAATTCCTAGCTGGTTTTTGGAAATTTTTTCCAGGTTTTATGCAGCTGAAGTTCTGGTAGCATTAGAGTATCTGCACATGTTGGGAATAATCTACAGGGACTTAAAACCCGAAAACGTATTAGTTAGATCCGACGGTCACATTATGCTCACAGACTTTGACCTCTCTCTCTGTTCAGATGCAATCCCAGCCGTTGAATCTCCAGACTTTTCGCCTGACTCGCTATCCTCACCCAGAGCAGCACACGGTTCTCGTGCACTCACCCCATTCTCTTGTATATCCAACCGGCTGTTCCGGTCCAAGAAAATCCAAACACTCGCTTCAAACCGGATGTTTGTGGCTGAACCGGTTACTGCCCGGTCATGCTCTTTCGTTGGGACCCACGAGTACGTGGCACCTGAGGTGGCTTCTGGTAGGTCCCATGGAAACGCCGTGGATTGGTGGGCCCTTGGTATCTTCATCTACGAGATGATTTACGGACGGACCCCTTTTGTTGGTGTATCGAATGAAGCTACACTCTGTAGTATTACGAAATATCCTTTGACATTCCCCAGTGATTCCCCGTGCAGCGCAGGCGAAATGCACGCACGGGATTTGATATCACGGTTGTTGGTTAAGGATCCGAGTAGAAGGCTCGGGTCGAAACGTGGAGCGGCGGATGTGAAAATCCACCCGTATTTTAAAGGAATGAATTTCGCATTGATTCGAACGGTGACGCCACCGGGTGTAACGGGAATAAAGAGACAGAGGACGGCGTCGTTTAATGTTTTCTAGGAGATCATAGGAGGGTTCCTGCAGATTTTGGTTAGGACGTGACGTAGTAATTTTATTATTAGATGATGTATTATGTTTAGGTGGGAAGAAATTTTAATTAGAAAAAATGTATAGAAAGGTAACGTGAATTGTGCGGCGATATGAATATTAACACTATTGTCTAATTATAAATGGAAGCCATAATTTAGGGAGGATGATAATGAGTTGATGGGAATTTATTAACTGAGTTTAATGGATCATGGGGTGAAATCGTAAAAGTCATAAAATTTAAAATTCACATGTAATTTGGAAAACAAGTACATAACATTATTAAAAAAAATATGTTTTATTTTAGAAAATATTGCAAAAATTTATTTCCTGTTCAAAACCGAGAGAAAATGGATGTGCGTGGCTCCCACACGTATATGATGCAATTAACACTAAAATTGGCCTTATTTATTACACAAAAATTATTTTTACTTTAAAATCATGAGAAAGTAGATGGACGTGTCTCCCACACGCATATGGTGCGACTACCATGAAAATTGGACTTATTTATTGTACGGAAAAAGAGATTCCTTGTAATATTTGTAAAACATAGGAGGATTTTATAAAATTAAATAAATACATAATGTTATGTGCAGGTTCGACAAAACACATGCAATAGCTTTCATGTTTTTTACCCCTTAATTAATTTCTCAATATATAAAAGGTAAAAGAGGAATTTCAAAATATTATTAACGTCGATAGCTAATCAACAATTCAATGGAGAGTTTGTTGATTTTATAAAACACAAAGATATTTTGTGCAATAAAATTAATAGGGAAGTTATGTACCGGTTTCACAAAATACAAGTGGATTTAATGTTTTTTTACACTAGATAGATGATGTACAAGTTAGTTTATCAATAATTTAAATAAATAAAAATAAGAAAAGGGAATTAAGTTGATACGTAGTAGTTTCTGTACTCAACATTTTCAGCATTCCGTTGTAATCGGTTTAAGTAGTTGCTACGTTGAATTTAGGACAAAATAAAATTCATAAGAAAAAAAAGTAAAAAGAAAGCAATAATTTGTCAATTATTGTACATATATTATCAATCAATAATTAATCTTGGAGCAACTAGCTAGGAAATTTAAATTGGTTTATTTTGATATGACTTGTAGTTAAATTGGGAGTTAAAAACTAGGGGTATTCAGCTAGCTACTCTGAAAAAGGTCATGTAGAGAAAAATCTTGCCAAAATCAAGCAGCCTTTTCTCCAAATTAAATTATTTAATGATGCTATGTCATGCCTGTACATATACACTAGGATGATGTCTAATGTAGGGTTCCAAATCCCACTACAAGTACTGGAGATTCGATCACCTATTTCTATTTTTTCAATTTCACAAAAAAAATTAAAAAAAAATGTCTAGAAATTCCCCCAGAAATGTCATGCATGTAGTAAGAGAGAAGGCGAGGGACTGTGGGAATCGGCGTCCATGTGGAACATTTGGGATCATTAAATAAACCAA
This sequence comes from Penstemon newberryi var. newberryi, assembly GCA_030819805.1. NCBI lineage: Eukaryota > Viridiplantae > Streptophyta > Magnoliopsida > Lamiales > Plantaginaceae > Penstemon > Penstemon newberryi. The sequence continues at coordinate 17,836,820 of JAUALY010000007.1, forward strand.
GTTAAGTAGTATATACTAATACTCCATCTGTTTTAAATTAATTTGTCACATTTGGCATTTTAACAAATATAAAAAATTCAATAATTAATCAATTTTCTGAGATAAAATTTTAAAATTTTATTTTTAATAATTATTTAAATTAATGTTATTGATCTTTGTGCACTCTACTTTATTGTGTAAATCTAAAAATAAGAAAAAGTAAAATTGTAAAAAGATGTATTGTGAAACCAAATATGATAAGTAATTAGAAACATGAAAATTTTATAAACGTGCCAAATAATTTGAAACGGAGGGAGTAACTCGAACTGCACATATTTTAATACAGTATTGTTTTAGATTTCTTCATAACTTATTCCAATAATTCTTTATTCTTTACCAGGAATTTTGCGTAAGGTTGACCTTTGAAATTGAAAAAAAAAAAAAGATATTTTTTTTTTCTGAATTACAGGAAAACCAGTGGTGAAGAAGTTGTCATATATATAGTACTAAATTACTAATATATATTTTGCCTTATCAGTTTCAAGTTATACAGTGTGACTTTTTATGAAGGTAATTTTTACATTAAGGGCACTTCAGTCTTATTCCTAATTATTATGTTACTAAAATAGTTAAAAAATAATAATCTAAGTGCTCACGAGCTAAGACATGTCTATGCAAAAGCCCCAAAAGTCATTGAATGTAAATTTGTGCAGAAGCCTATACAAACAGGCCGGCTAAATATAAAGGGCCTGTTTGTTTGGCGTTTGGGAAAGTAGTTTGGGAGAGTAGTGGAGGTTTGTGAAATAATCTCGATTTGCGTAATGTTATTTGTTTGGGTTTTGAGAGAGTGGTTTGAGAAATAAAGTAGGTGTAGGTTTTTTTGGAAGAGTTGGGTTGTAGGTGTAAGATGTATAAGACTTTAGGTCAAATCATGTTTGTTATGTGAGATAAATTGTGTAAGAGATAGGTTACTTTATGTCAAATCAAAGTAGAGTTTGTATAGGTTTTGTTTAGAGATAAGAAAATTGTTGTTTGTTTGGCTTTTGAGAGAGTAGTTTTAGAAAATTAATGGATGAAAAATTATTTAGAAAAATAGAAAACATGTTTGTTTGGCATTTCTCAAACACGAAAAAAATCTGGGAAACGCCAAACAAACAGCCCCAAAGAGTTTTATGACACTTTCCAAGAAGACTATTTTAACCCATTCATGTTTTGCTAGAAATTTTGTATGAGGGTATTTTTGACATTTTTTGGTGAGAAGGCTCTTCATCTTCTTTGTTTTTTCCCATGATTATCATCCTTGTATTCAAAATGAGGACATCTGCAAAAAGGGAAGGATCTCTTGTCGCATTTTGGTGTCACATGATAGATTACTCTTCAAGTGTATGTGGTTCCACATAAAATTTTAAAAAAATACACTTGTCAATAAATCTATATATGTAACACAAACATATTACACCAAAATCTGACAAATGATTCTTACATTAAAAAAAAACATATGATATTAAGCAGTCCATGTTATTTTGAGTTGAGTGAATTTTAAAAATGGCTTTTTAGAAAGTTTAATTTGCAAAACTGGCCTTCAAGGGCTTTTTCCTGTAGAGATGGTATTTGCATTAGTATTCTTTACTTCTATAATTTGCATTTTAGTACCCTCTAGTTTGGTACTTGTTTTCTATATGATATATCAATTTCTGCTTATGTAATTCATATTCAAAATCAGTTTTTCGTCTTTCTAATATCTTTATTTTGAAGTCTAATATTCCTGGCGTAAAAGGATGAACCTCTAAAAATTGTATATTAGCTAGTTCATCTTCATAAATTTCAATTTCTTCAATAATTTTTGTAATTTATTTTGTATTTTCTGTATTTTCTCCATTTTCGTTACTTGGCTCTGATACCAAAAATTGGTCAGAGGCAGCGGATGTTTGCTCTTGATGATAATTACATATCATACATGAATTTTTTGCTTCTTTTATTCTTTTTTCTATAATTTCTTTATTCATCCTATATATTTTAGTACTAATGGTTGTTGTTCTTAAATATTCTAACCTTTCTTTGTAATGGTTAATTAAATTTGATATTTCTTTGCATTTATTTTCGGGATGATTATTCATAATTTTTCTTTTAAGAATTTAGTTAAATCTAATACCTCTATATTCACTTTCTTCTTTCACAGGATTTGTAGGTTTTTCTAATAATAACTGTTTTACGTAAGGTTGTCTAAAAATGATTGGACTTTTAAGTTGATTACTAGTTTCTCCTAATGTTATATCTTTCATAGGTAGTTTCTTTATTTGAGCTATTCCTTCAAATAATTTATCTAAATAGATTGATTCCTGATCTAGAAAATTTATACTATGATGACTATTTGTTAATGCATATTCGACCATATATGTTAAACTAAACGGTTGATCTCCTTCTTCCATTAATTCTTTTCGTACAAATTTATATCCTAGACATATACTGTTATCTAAATTCTTTGTTGATAATGGAATTGCATATTTAATTCCTAGATTAAATTTTAAAGTTTTATATGCTAAATTTCCCATTGTTATTCCTAAAACTGATTCGTTGGTTTATTTAATTCTTCGGTCATAAGCTATTAAAGCTATTGGTGAATCAATTCCTTCTTTAAAAGTAGATTTAATTAATAATTGTATAGTAGCAATTTGTATATATCCTATTTTATCTCTATCTTCTTTATTACGAATTTTTAGTATTCTAGATACTATTTGTTCACTATCTATTAATGGGATTACAATAGTTCCTCTAGTGCTTTTTATATCTATAGGTATTTCTTGGGTAAATAATCCGTGATAAATAATATTTTTTCTTTTTAATTTTTCGAATATTGATGTACTAAAATGTTGTCCTTCTTTTAAATCTAATTTTGCCTTTTTAGTTTTTTCTATTTTGTGTTCAATAATTGATTGAGCTGAGTATATTCCAAATGTTTCTTCTTGCTCTAATATTTGAATATGTTCGTCCATTAAAGATTCTTATTTATTTCGTAATATGGGAGTTTAATTCTAGGGATTTCTATATCGTTTATCTTTATGTGTTTAGAATTTATTTGATAACTTATATTTTCTAAAAAATCTGTTCCTAATAAAATATCTGCTCCTACATTACTTTCGTCTATATAAATGGATAATTTAAGGTTTAGTTCTTCATGAAACATTAACTCTATGTAAGTTTGTTTACTACATTGTTTTGATCCATTTATAGTTTCTATTTCTATAATTGGTGCTTCGGCAATAATTGTTGTATATTTTGGATGAATATGTGAGTATGATGCTCCTGTATCAATAAGAATAGATACTATGTGTTCTCTATTAAGAACTCCTAATATATGATACTGTAAATAATTATTTGTAGAGACTAAATTTAAATTTGTAGAACTCATTTTTCGCATAAATTTAAATGTTGAAATAATATGTAAATCATTTGTATAATGCTAACACATTCATATTGTTGATTAAAGCATGCCATACCTGAAAAATAGATTGTTTTGTTTGCTGCTTGATGTTTTTCTTTGATGGATCCTGCTGATTCTTTTGATAATTTAGAACTGATAGGTGTTTTTTATTAATATCTAATTGTATATGGATAGATTTTCCCTATTCAGAGCTTATAAAAGCTCAAGGAAATGAGAGAGAAAATAAACAGACGTTTATTCTTATTTTTCAAACTCTGATTAAAATGTACATAAAAGATACATATTTATAGGTGAACAGACTAAGTTCTGTCCACACAATACAAACCGTGTGAAGGGATAAGAGTCCCTACACATTTATTGAAAGAAAAGGACATAAAGTAAATGTCTACATTATTTAGATCTACTGTTTACATCTTTTTCTGCCGACACTCAGGTCTATTGTTTTACATCTTGTTGTTTTCTGCCGACACTCTTAATCTTCTATTATTGGTCCTTCATTTTCCTTCTTGTTACAGTAACTGCATACGTGTCCTTTGAATGGCCTTATTTGAAGGCATAGCTTTTGTTTTTCTTCTTCATTGAGCTTATCAAAAACTCCTTTTATTTTCATTAACGTGTCTTCAAAATCCAGAAAAATGTCAAATTCCTCTGGCTTAAATTTGTCCTTAAAATGCGAATATATCATGACAGACTGATTCTTGTAATTAATTTTATACTTCGATTCGTCAGTCATCCTTTGCAATTGTGCTAATATCCCAAATAATAACTGATAATTAATCTCTGAGATGTCTTTTTTTTCCTGAATTGGTTCATCTCTTAATGGGTACTGTCCATTTGATATACCTATATTTACTAATGAATAAGATGGTACTCGGATTTCTCCTAATTCATTAAAAAACGGATATGAACCATGAATTCTTAAATAAACTTCTCTGTCCTTTCCAAAGTGCTTTCTATAATTGTTCACCGTTTTTGTTATTCCAATGCTTAATTCTTGAATGATATTGTTTCCTTCTTCAATATATATGGTATCTAATAACCCATAATGGAAAAATTTGTAAACCATTAGCGGGCTGGCTCCACTTGTGACGACTGCTTTTAAACTGTATGCTTTAATTGTTGGGTAGAAGAACTTGTTTAAGTCTTCTTCTTTCCAATTTTTAATTAAATTTAAATGATACTGGAAATCATCAAAATTTAATGTCTTCATCTGAATGTGTCCTTGTCTTGTTGGTACTTGGGATAATTTTGAGATTTTTCCCAATACCTGCATTTTTGTTAATTCTTTTGGTGGCTCAACCAATACTTTTTTGAAAGTTTGGTCTGTTTTTTTATTGTCAGCAACTGCTTGCTTAGCTTCTTCCAGTGTGCTATATGATTTGTAGATGATTTCTTTTTTCCCTTGAGTATGCATAGCTGCCTTGTGCCATTCATCAAAAATAGCATTCTGCATTGGTCCGTTAAATATTACATAATATGTTTTACGCTTACTTGATGATTCTGCTGGTGCTTCTTCTTTTTTGTTTGATGATTCTTCTTCTGGTGTGTCCACCACGCTTAGCTTGCTAAACTCTGATGGTTGATATGTGGGGTCAAACATTTGTATTGCCCTTTCGATGTTTTGTAGCTCCAAAATTTTTGCTTCAATGTTTCCTTTAATCTGCTTACATTGATTCTTCAAAGTTGCCATTGCGCCGTCCATGATTCCTTAAATTTTAACCTGAAACAAATTCTCTGGTTAATGTATCTTCAATAATATTATTGCTACTCTGTATATATTTTATCTTTGCTGGATATCTGCTTAATTCAAGTTGCCATCGTATTAACCGTCCTTGGTTATAATTGGCCTGTAGTTTGTATCTAATGAATCCAGTCAGATATGTTGAATCAGTTCTAAGCTCAAATTCTTTAGGTAACAGGTCAATCCTCCATTTCTTGAATGTTCGTAAACATGCTAATGTTTTTTTCTCATGGATGGGATATCTCTTTTCGGCTTCTGAAAAGGTTCCAGAAATATATCTACATAATGTTTCTTTTGATTTATTAGACAATAGATCATTTACGTTAGACATAAATGAGGTATCCTCTAAATTTTCACCATTTAAGGTTTTTGAATACTTCAATTCTTTGTTTTTACCTTCCTGATCAACAGGTATTGACATGAATTCCTTTAAATTTTCATCATTTGAATACTTCAAAGCTTTATTTGTTCCTGCTTGATTAATAGGTTTCTTAAAAACCATATCTTCTTTTTTAATACATTTCATACATCCTGACCATATTTCATCTGAAGCATCTGTTTCAACTATTATAAAGTCATCGTTAGTTGGGTTATATAATCTTGGTAAATTTTTTGTTTCTCTCTTTATTTTTTCTACAATTTTACTATCTTCTTGTTCCCAAAACCATTGCTTTTTTGTACTAATTTTTTCTTGCAATTTTTTCTTTTCTTTTGCAAAATTGTTTAAATATCCCAATTCGGATATATAATTTAGACAACCAAGAACACGTTGTAGTTGCTTTCTATCTTCTAATTTATTTGGAAACATATGTAATTTTTCTAAGACATGTTTTTATAATTCTATTTCTCCATTTGATTTTATGGTAGTTCTAGAAAATCAATTTCTTGTCTGCAAATTTGTGCTTTTTTCTTACTTAAAACCAATCCTTTTTCTTTGCATCGCTTTAAAACAAGTAAGACTTTTTTCAAATGATCTTCTTTATTTGTATTGCTAAAAATTAATATATCGTCAATGTAAACTAAACAAAAATCTTCAAAACCTTCAAGATTTTTGCTCCTATATCTTTGAAATATATCTGGTGCTTGCTTTAAACCAAATGGTAATACATTCCATTCATAATGCTTTTCTGGGGGACAAGTAAATGCAGTTAAAGGTTTTGTATATTCATGTAGTCGTAATTGGTAGTATCCAGACTTAGCATTTAGTGAGCTAAACCATTTCATACCTCTAACTTTTTCTATAATGGAATCTCTTCTTGGTAATTTGTGTGCATCACCAATGGTTGCATCATTCATCTTTTTATAATTTATGACCATTCGTCTTTTTCCACGTTTTATTTCATTATGATTTTCTACGTAAAAAACTAGTGCAGAATGTCTACTTTTACTATCTCTTATTAATTTTTTATCCAGTAATTCCTTACAATCTTTCATAAATTCTTCAATATCTCTTTTAGAGTAGGGTATTCTATTTGGTACATTTACTTCTTGATTTTTATCTTTTAATTCTATTATTACTAACTCCTCATTAGTGTTTATTTTAATGTCTAAGGGATCCTCTGAACAAGTTTGTTCTAACAAACTTTCTACTTCTTTTTCTATCTGACTTTTACCATTTTCTTGTAGAGTGAATAACGTATTTTTTAATAAATTCATAATTTGAATCCTTATTCTATAAAAATTGTCTATGATAGGGATCTTTATTTTCTCTTCCTTTTGATTTAGTTTCCTAATATATGGTGCTTTAATTTCTATTTCTTCTAACCATTGTGTAAATGGATAATAAAGCCTTAGAAAATTAGTTCCTAATATTATATCAAATCCTGATTCTTGTCTATAAAGGGAGGGTATTATGAAATCATATTTCTTTTTATGTTTACTTTCAATTTTTATTTGATTAAAATAACTTACTAGATTAATTTTATGAGTACTTCCATCTGCAATCAATATTTTAATTGGTCGCTCAGTTTCTCTCCAAATTAATCCTTTAACTTGTTTAGAAGCAAAACTAATACTAGCTCCCGTGTCAATGTATGCTGAATAATAATATCATTTTATTTCTACTTTTATAAATGTTGAATTTGGATTTCTTCTATTCCGAGTCTGATGTTTCATATTCGCTTTCTGTTTGTAACATATAAAAGTCTTCTAAATCTGATATATCTGATTCTATTGGTTCTAAATTTTTTAATTCTGCTATTTTTAATATTTCTCTTTTTTGGTTATCTTTCTTTTTTGGGCATTCATTTGCATAATGTTCTTCTTCTTTGCATAGCCAACATCTACATTTTTTCTTTCCTTCTGGGCAATATTTTTTAGGTTGTTTTCTTCTAAAAAATCTTTTTGGTTTTCTTTTAAACATTTCCTTATACCTTTTAAATGGTTTCTTTTTCCACTTATATTTTTTGTATTTTTTCTTATAATACTTCTTTGATCCCTCACATCCATAGTGTTGTGGGATGTCTGGATTATTACTACAACACATTTTATTATAAGGTTTAATTACTTTTATCTCATTTATTTCTGTACATTTTTCAGCTATATATTCTCTTCCTATTAAAATTACTCCTCCTAAAGTATCAGCAATACTTTCTTTTTTAATTCCTGCTTTGAATCTATCTAAATAGGACTTATTTATTGGATATGGTAATTTTGATAGGAATATTCTTCTCATTTGGTCTTGATCAGGTTGTTCTAACATATAATAATATTTAGAAAATTCACATACATAACTTTCGTATTCGCACATATTACATATTTTTATGTTATCTAGATGCCATAGAGCTTTTTGCCTAATTCTTTCAGTCGATTCTTTTCTATATTCGTTTGCGTCTAGACCTACAAATTCTTTCCAAATTTTGCTTACAATTTTCCAGAAAAAATCTTCTGAACTTGTAGATGTTTCTTTTAGTATTTCCTTTTCTAGAAAAGTACATTCTAGATAAATAATTAAATACGTTTCCTTTAGTTTTATATAAAATTAAATTCCAAATTGTGTCTTTCGTAGCAGTTCTGAATATTTCATCTGTTTGTAATAATAAACTAATTTGATTCGACCAATCCTGGATTACCAATCTATATCTAGAACTCCTTGAGTTACTTTTTGATAGTGTGGTATATATTCATCTGGTATCTTTTTATATTTTCCATATCTATTCCGATAGTAACCATTATTTTCTCTATTATTTTCAAAATGTATTCCTTCCCATTCATGCCATTTAGTATCATTTAGTTTTCTTTTTCTTATATCAGGTTTTATATCTGGCATTTATTCTTCTTTAGTTCCACTATTTTCACCTTTTTCCATATATGCTGGTATTGACTCATCTGATTCGTAACCAAATATTACTTCTTCATTTTCTATTTTCTCTACAAACTCAATTTGTTCTTCTTTTTGTTCGTCTTGTATTATTTTTAACTGATCTATCATTCTTCTGATTTCTTCTATTTGTTCTTCCATTATTTTAGTAAATTTCTTGGTGGTTGTAATTCTCTGGGTGAAATAAATATTTGTTCTTAATTATTTATTGGAACTAGATCTTTGCTATATTTTCTAATTTCTTCTAATTCGTAAATTAGATTTTTAATTTTTTCTTTAGGTATATTTTCGTTAATTTTATTATAGAATTCGTCAAAAATATTATAAATATATTCATTTTTTAATATTTTATTTATTATAATTAATTGTTCTCTTAAACCAACAATTTCTTCAGTTATTCCTATTAATTGTTTTTGTAAATCGGCTATTTCTTCCGTCATACCCATTTAAATAATTAATTATTGATTTGTTTTTCTTTTTGAATTATCAGGGGACTTCTTATGCAAATAGGGTTTATTTGGGAATATTGCACAAGGTCATTTTTGCAAATTTATCTTTTGAAAAGGCCATCTGGCCAAATAACCCTTTTGAGTTTGCCACGTGCACACTAGGAGTCGCCTTTGGATAAAGGGCGAGGAAGAATACGAAATCTCAAAGAAACACCTAAACATTTTTATACCACATCAAATTTGATTAATATGAAGGAAATAATTAAAAAAAAAGGACTTAAGCTTATGGTCTTGTGAAATTGTGCGTGTTTTTTTTTCCTTTTAAATTTCTAAAATAGAAATATACATTAAAATTAGTTACTAAATTTGAATTATTCAAAATCTTATATATTTATAAATATGGCATTTGTATGTTGTTTTATTTTTGAAAAACGATTTTTGAAGAATACAAAACCTTATCTAGTAAATAAACCAAAATACATATCAACATATATAGGATGGTGCATAGTGTTGCAAAGTATTTGATTATTCTTTATGGAGTTCGTTCTTAAATTTTTTTTTTTTCAAATGACTATTATATTATAGGAGTAGTGAGTATAAATAAATTGGAGTATATAGTAAATAAAGCAAAGAATTGATGGTGGAACATGGGAATTGAATTTATTTTGTATGGGCTTATGATATTTGACAAGTCAACACATGGGATGTCCCGCGTGACTACCTGCCAACCAGGCAGCCCCACAATTTCCCTTTAATCCACTGTTATTTTCTTGTCCCGGACCCTATCCCACAAACCAAACACAACCCGACCCATCAAGGCCCAATATTTACTCTGACGTGGCACTTGATTATGGTCCACGTGACATGCCAGCATGCATGCAATTTTGTTTAGGTATCGATTGATTTAAAAGAAAATGATTAGATAAATTTAATTAAAGCCATATTACAATAATAGTTTATCAAGTTTAAAGTTGTTTACGCTTTCATCTTTTATAGATAAAGTATTGCACCTTCATCCCTCTTATAAAATATATGTTACATCAATCATTTTTCAGGTCAATTTTCGGCAAAACACTACATTTCTTTGTCTTCTTAATTTTGAGCTTCTTCATTTCCAATTTCTGTCGCATGAATGGATTGGTTAGTGATATGTTTGCCAGAAATTTGCCTAAAAAGTGATCTGTGTAACATATTTTTGTACGATGGACGAAAGTGTAACATTTTATCTATGAGGGACAAAAACGTAAGCAACTTTAAGCTTAGGGGAATAATAATTTAGCATTTACTTATTCTTTGTCTTTTGATTTGTTGCAGCGTATTTTAGCAGAACGGGCCGGTTAAAGTGTGCTACCATGCACAAAACTATCTCCCTAAGGCCATCTCCAACCGACAAGGCAAGCGGGCATAAGGGGAATTTGCCGGCAGCCTTCGGTTGGAGATGCCAAAAGGAGGGGGGGTGGGGGGTTAGAAGGTCACGACGGGCAGGGCGGACAGGGGGTGTTGGGCAGGGGATTGGACAATTGGGTAGTCATTAATTGCCTCCAGGCATACGCACCCAGCGTATGCCTGGAGATGGGTTGCTTAATTTTTGTTTTTTGTTTTGTAGGTAACTTTTTTTTTTGGTAAATTGATTTTATATTCAATATTTAGTTTTATTTATTTTTAATATATGAACTGTAATTAGTTTTATTTTTTTTATTAAAATTGATTTTTTTTTGTATGTTAGATTAAATAAAGTGATTAATTTAAATTGTGAAATTTAAAATATCTATATTCATAAAATTCATACAAATAAAAAAAATTAAATAAACTAAAACAATTTTTGGTTAGTTTTTATTTTTATATCTTTAATTTTCAAAATAGGAAATATTAGATTATGATAAAGAAAAACACGTATTAAGTAGATCTGTTGAAAAAAAAGACTTAATTTAAAAATACACAATAGACCTTATTATTATTATTATTAATATAATCATTATTATCATTATCATTATTACTATTATTATTATTAAAATAAGTGTGAGTGAGGTGAGTGGGGAAAGTTGTGAAATTGAATTAAATGGAGGTCGATTGCCCTTTGGTTGGAGATGAGTTTTTAATTAGTCAAAAGGACAATTGGGCAAAAAATGGATCAAAGAGGCAATTGGGCATTGGGTTTGATTGGCCTAAGTTTCCCTTATTGCACTATTAGGCCATCTCCATCCTGCGGACAATAGAGCAAGGGGGAAGGTTGCCCGCAGGTTTTAAGTTGGAGAAAGCAAAAGAGGCGAAAGCGGCTAGCAGGCAGTGAGACGGGCAAACGGGCAGGAGGGCAATGGCAAGTGGGTAAGAGGGGGGTCAAAAGGACAAGGGCAAGAGTTTCGGTTGGATATGACCTAAATAATCATGTTTTCTCCCAAAATAAAGTTATCAGTTCAACTATTAGCTTTCTGGTGACAAATTTATAGCCCACACTTGTTTTTCATTTTACAAACCAATCTATGGCTAATCATATGAACGGCCTAAATAATAATGCAAAAAAGAGTACTAAAATCATTTGGCTAAAAAGAATATAGTAATAGAGTCCAATATGTCAAAATTCATACTAGTACCTCCTTTTAAACAACATGCAAGATACGCACATATATTTAGTAGTAATAAATAGTAATGGTTTATAAAGATATTAATTAATGGGATTTCTCGAAGTACTCTAGCTAAATTATGGGTCGCCGTGAGTTACTTTATAAATTTTGTTTTTGCCTCACATTAAAATAACATCCATATTGTTTGAGATAATTATCGGATCTTGCTTTAGTGCTATTAATCTCTCCCTCTCTCTCTCTCTCTATATATATATTTTATATTATTATATATATATATATATATATATATATATATATATATATATATATATATATATATATACTTATACTATTATAAAAGCATGAATATTTAAAATACCATTTTTTAAATTGTAATGTGATATTTAATTCAATAGTAAATATAAAAGGTAAGAAGAGGTATAATTATATATGAAGTCTTAATATATTTATCTAATACATAAACTCCTAAAATTTATAAATTCTCTCTTACATCAATTTTTAGAATTTAAATTTTTTAATATTTTTCTTTTATAATAGACAAAAACGAACCATAAAAAATATTATTATTTTAAATAGCTCCTAAAATATATATAAAATTATTATATTTTTAGCATCAATATTTATTTAAGTAAGAAAATGTTAATTTGAAGATTTAGTACAACATAGTCATAAACACTCTAAATATTAAATATTGAAATGAAATTATCTTAAATATCATTCTGTTTAATAAAAAATTAAGATTGAATCGCATCTTACTATGAAAGAATAAAAAATACTTATGACTTAGCTAATTACGTAATTTTAGTTTGGCTATAATAGAAAAATATAAAGAATATTCAATAATATCAAGACATGCATAACCTCGAATTTTCATGGAATTCTTTTCATGAAAAAGGGTGAAATTTGTGGAAAATGGTGATATCGATGAAAATTTGTGAAATTGATAAAAAAAAAAAAAATCTATGAATTCATTAAAACATGTGAAATCGATGAAAATTCGGGTGAAATTGGTGAACAATGGCGAAGTTGGAGAAATTTTGGGTGAAACGGGTAAAAAAAGTGCCCCTGAAATCAATAAATACATGTGAATCGATGAAAATTCGGGTGAAATTCGTGAAAAAATGATGAAACCGATGAAACGACAACATTAATGAAAAACTGGTGAAATCTGTGAAAAAATGAATAAAGTCAGTGAAAACGTATTAAATCAATGAAAATTTAGGTGAAATTGGTGAAAAGGATATGTGAGTCTGCTAAAAACAGGTTAAACCGATGAAAACTGAATTAAATAGGTGAAAAACAGGTTAATTTGCTTTATTTTATGACATAATAAAATTAATTTTACTCTAACTTTATGACAACGTAAGTGCACTTTCCTAGTATTACTCAAAAGTAAATGTCAATATGACAGTACATTACTTCACAGCCCATGTACATCCAAATTTGATTGGTTGAATAAATTTTGTCACGTGTGGCAACTTGTTTAGGAGGTTTTTTCAATTTTCACCCCTACAATTTTACTTTGTGGAAATCTTTTGCAATTTTCACCCCTATAATTTTGTATAGTGAAAATCATTTGCAACTTTTACCCTAAATTTTGATTTTGCTATTATGTGACAATTCGACCTCGGTTCTATAATTTAAAAATGTTAAAATACATTAAAAATCTTAGATAATAAATTTGAGTCCACTCATATTCGACATGATGACATCTCATTTAAACTCGATTTATTTAATATTTATGTTAAGTCCAACAAATCTCAAATTCAATAAAAAATTTACAGTAAACTTGAAAATATATCACTGAAATTTTCACCTTCACTGTATTAAGTAAAGTTTTATTATAAATAACAATTGTCAACAAAAAAAAATATTAAAAAAGCACTGATCAGTTGAATGTCAAAAGATATGTTGATTAAAAAAAAAATCTGCAAGAATTTAAATATTGTAATATATAAAAAATTCATTATGAGTTGAATAAACTAATACTTGATTATGATGTTCAAAGGACAAATATTGGTTAATTATGAAGATTATGTTTCCTTGTTTGACAAAACTGCTACATTAGATTGGGGTTTTAATGAGATTATATACTTAGTGGATATGCATGGGGGACTTTTTATTAATTAATAAATACTTTAGTGCCAATTTTGTTAATATATACAAAGTAACCAACCGTTGAAACCCACTAACTCGTTTAGTATATGTTTGGGCTGTATAACAACCTATTAATTTGGCTGTAAGATTAGTGCTATCCTTACTCAAACAAGTATTGGCATAATTGTATAATACTCCCTCCGTCCTTTTATATATTTTGCTCCTATTTATGAATATAATTCTTTTACATTATTCAATTTATGTAATGAGACTCTGCAACATTCAAGATATATTATAACAAATTAAATATCCTTGCATTGCATGATTAAGGAAAACAACAACTAATTCTTTGAAGTCGATCGAGGCTGTACCGTACGTGGTAATATACAAGATAACTAAAATAGATCCTAATAAAAGTGGAAATGTAATTACATCCTTAACATGTCGTATTATAATATTTATAATTACTGTATAAAATATTTTTAATAATACAGCTTAATTTAATAGAAACCTGACTTCAAATATTATTGACTGAAGTTAAAAGGATGAAGAAAAGACTGGCTAATCATGGATCTAACAGGAATCTCAACATAGCTCCATGAGTACCAATATTGTTACAACTTTTTGATCGTTTAAGTTAATGCTTTTTCAATATAAATATTTATTTACTGAATTTTTGTTGGGTCCGAAATTTGATTTGTGGTCCATATATAATTTTTAGAAATTAATTGTTCCTATCCATATTATTTAAGTGGATCGAGTTCATAAGATTTTGGCAACAAAAAAAAAATTCCGTGAATTTTTTTTTGGTTGTCGGTACAGTGCTCAGTCTAGATAACACTAATAAGGGGAAAATGCAATTCATCCCCCAAAAGTTACACGTTTTGGCACTTTGCCACTCCGGTGTACAAATTAAACACTTTATCCCTTAGAAATCTTAAATTCAGTTGCACTTACTCCATCAAACGATTTAAATCCATATTTGCTCGTAAAAAAAAGGTATATGTGCATCTCACATATGTTCATTTTACCACCAAATTAATTAGGAGCCATGATATGCTACTTCTAGCTTACAATTAATATCCATTTCAAATATAATTCAGATATGGTTAAATATTATTTGATCTAATATATGATATCAAACATAGCATTCAAATAATGTGCTTTAGAGTTGGAACTTTGTATCAAACTATTCGAGATTTAATAAAAATGTTATACAATTGTCCAACTCAATTATTATACATAGCAATCCGAACTCAAAAGCTTTTAATACTAGTGGAATGGACTAATCACTACAAAATAGGGAACTCAGGTCTGTTGGGAGAGGTTCCCACTTAATGTGCCCGACGCGCCTCGAAAGGGATTAAACCCTTGGAAAACCACAAAAAAAAAAAAAAAAGCTTTTAATGCTTAGAAAATTAGATCGGACTCGATTCACGACCAAAAAATTAGTACAATAAATAAATCAAGTTTAAACATAATATCATTGTAGGCAAAATTTTATTTTTGGCCCTCTAAAGTAGTTGCGTTTTAAAATCGGCCCTTTATTATGGTATCTCGACAATATACGTCATTTATTGTGTCATCATCATCAATTTTAGTCCTTATCACTGAAAATTTTTAATTTTCGCCGAAAATCATCAATTTATGTCTTATTTGACCGAAAAATTAATTTTTTTTTGCCGAAAATCACCAATTTATGTCCAATTTGATCGAAAATTTTAATTTTAGCAAAAAATATCATTTGTCGAGTGACAATTAAAAATTAAGAATTTCATATTCAGATTCCAAAATTCACAAGTCCAAGTCATGTGATAGGTCTATAACTTCAATTTTTGATGAAAAATGGTTAAAGTTCGTTCCCCCATAAATCGAAGATACCTATTTTCATTTATAAAGAAATAAATAGGTTAAATCCACATCACATTTGCCTCAAATTTCATTGAATTTAAAATAAAAATAAAAATTATGGACCTATCACGTGATTGGACTTGCAAATTTTGGAGTCAGAATATGAAATTCTCAATTTTTAAGTGTCATTCGACAAATGATATTTTTGGTTAAAATTAAAATTTTCGTTTAAATTGGACATAAATTGATGATTTTTGCAAAAAGAATGATATTTTTGGGTCAAATATGACATAAATTTATGTTTCGGCAATAATTATAAAAATTCGGTGATAAGAACTAAAATTGATGATGACGACACAATAAATGACACATATTGTCGATGTACCACAATAAAGTGTCAATTTTGAAACGCAACCATTTTATAGGATCAAAAATAAATTTGTACCTATTATCATAATTGAAAGAAAAAAAAAACACGTAAATCACCTGGAAACTATTACACTTATCTGTTAGGTTTTAGTTCGCACATAATTTGTTCAAAGAATATCCCATATCTTTCACCATAAGTTTTAAGAAAATTTAGCTGTCTCCAACAACTATTGTCGTTGTACATCGTCCAGGGAGATTCTGTTTGGATTTTATATTTGTACAATACTCATATCATAAAAATAGGGTTGCAGAATTATTTGTACTCATCTCTGATTACAATTAATATATGTCAACGGTAGATCGAGGTCCTAACCTAATTACCCAGTCACAATAAATACGTACCGTCTCGTACTTGCCGGAATCAATGGGTTTAATTAATTAAATTAAAGTACAATCAATTAGGTCCCGTCCAACTTTAAATTAAATTTCGCAGCAAACAAACAGATGAGGCTTTAGTCTAAAGCTGCTGCTGTTTCCTGCGTCACCTTCATTTATGACCACCATCTTTTCATTATAAGCATGCTCCCAATAACGACGTCGTAGGGGCATCATTTCTAACTTTTTAAATAGCAGGCTTTCTCTGAAAATTGTAAAATCAAATTCACACATCATCAAATTAAAACTTCTCAAAAAGGATCTATACGGGCTTGTTTGGATTACTAGTACTAGTTTTGAAGATTCCTTGGGTCTATTTGGATGAGTTTTGGCTCGATTTTGCGGGTCTCGGTTTAAAATAAATGGTTTGAATGGTTTCAATGAAACATTTAAGATCACATTTGAACGGGTTTTGGCTGTTGAATTTTGTGGTTTGAATAAGTTAAAACCCCACTTGTATTGAGTTTGTATGTTGGGATTTAGGGGAAAAAGTAGATGATAGGTGTCAAATCAATGTCTTTTTTAGTGAAATTTGGGGAAAAAAGTAGGTGACATGTGTCAAATCAATGTTTTATAGGTTTGAAGAGTTTTAGTGTGAGTTTCTGAATAGGGTTTTTATGGTTTTATTAGTTTCGCGAAAATTCATTTGGAAGGATTTTGGCTCGATCTCGCGAAACCGGGCCAAAACCCATCCACATTAAATAGATATTCCTGTTTATTACATATATAAAAGCAATTTGTAACGAATAAGTTTATTCGGATTTGATTAATTCATTTTTCTTAAATTGTTTATTTAATCACATATTATTTGAATTATTTAATTTTACCTGAAAAATATTTTCTGATTAATTTATAATTTTATAGTTTCTGCTAGATTTAACAATATCAACATTTACTGCGTAAGGCAAAAGGAGAATAGAAAAAAAGGACGTAGTCACGTGAGGGGTACTCAATGCATGGTAACTTGTGCCTACCCACCCTAGGTCCGTAGCAGTAGCAGGCTAGCTGTGCGTGGTCTCCTACTTCTCCTCTTTGGGTTTTCGAAAGACCAAAAATCATTGGGCCTGTCCGCGGATTAATTATCGCTAAATTTGATTGGTTTTAACTTCCAAAAAATGGGCGCCGAGACAAGTGGTTAATGATGATACTTAATAATCATGAGGTTATGGGTTATTTCATTAATATGTGTGTATTTTATCTAGTTTAATATTACTAACATTTTTAATTAATTTACTTTGATATCAATGAAATATATTCGACTCGATAATGTTTGATGTAATTATGTATTTACCATCTAAAAAAATATAATAAAAAAAAAACTTTGAAAAATGATTAGCATGAAACTCCTTTAAAATGGAATTTTTTTATTAGGTTTGTGGTTTTCCAAAATTTGAGAAATTGCTTAGATTTTGTTGTTAAAATTGAAGGGAATAAGTAGATGATAAATATCAAATCAATAATTTAATAGAGAAATAATTTGTAATAGGTGTCAAATCAAATCAATATATTGTATAAGTTTAAACTTATTATAGGAGTATTTATTATTGCAATATAAAGGTTGAAACTTAGGGCCTGTTTGTTTGGTGTTTGGGAAAGTAGTTTGGGAGAGTAGTGGAGGTTTGCGAAATAATCTCGATTTGCGTAATGTTGTTTATTTGAATTTTGAGAAAGTGGTTTGAGAAATAAATTAGGTGTAGATTTTTTTGGAAGAGTTATGTTGTAGATGTAAGATGTGTAAGACTTTATGTCAAATCATGTTTGTTATGTGAGATAAATTGTGTAAGAGATAAGTTGCTTTATGTCAAATCATAGTAGAGTTTATATAGGTTTTGTTTATAGATAAAAAAATTGTTGTTTGTTTGGCTTTTGAGAGAATAGTTTGAGAAAATTGTGATATAAAAAATTTATTTCACAAAGTAAATAACATGTTTGTTTGGCATTTCCCAAACACGTAATTTTTTTGGGAAACACCAAACAAACAGACCCTTAGGATTTCATAAAACATGTTTTCAAAACTTCATTTGGAATGAGTTTAGTCTAGTTTAATGTCAAGACTGATCCAAAAACTTTTCAAATAGGGCTTCTTGGGTTTGTTTGTTTGGATAGGTTTGTTTTCAAAAATGATAAGAATTTTTTTTTGATAATTTAAACAAAATATTTTGTTATTTGAATTTTCAGAGAGTATTAAAATGCTTCTAAAAAGTGAAACAAACGAAACCTTAAGGGCCTGTTTGTTTGGCGTTTGGGAAAGTAGTTTGGGAGAGTAATGGAGGTTTGTGAAATAATCTCGATTTGCGTAATATTGTTTGTTTGGGTTTTGAGAGAGTGGTTTGAGAAATAAAGTAGGTGTTGGTTTTTTTGGAAGAGTTGGGTTGTAGGTGTAAGATGTGTAAGATTTTATGTCAAATCATGTTTGTTATGTGAGATAAATTGTGTAAGAGATATGTTACTTTATGTCAAATCAAAGTAGAGTTTGTATATGTTTTGTTTAGAGATAAGAAAATTGTTGTTTGTTTGGCTTTTGAGAGAGTAGTTTGAGAAAATTAATGGATGAAAAATTTATTTTGGAAAACAGAAAACATGTTTGTTTGGCATTTCCCAAACACGAAAAAATTCTGGGAAACGCCAAACAAACAGGCCCTAAGAATCTAGAGAATTTTTCAGATGTCGTCTTCTTCTTTTTTTTTTTTTAAATTTCAGATGTCATCAACATATTATAAAATAATTTATTTGAGTTTTTATATAAAAGTAAGTGTTACATACAGTTAAATCTCACGTTTATTTTTCCTGATATGACAATTAATGATGGCTGCAATTATATCTTGGACTTTTTATCTCAAAACTACCCTTACAAAATTTTATAAGCTAATTAACAAATTATTTCTTTTATAATTATTTATTCTTCAATCCGCCCAACAATGTTATTCCTCAATTTCTTCATTCATTTTGTTATCCTTCCTTTTTCTCTCTCAAATTTTGTCTTCATTTTCCATCTCATTTTTTTCTTTATTTTCGTTTCAAATTATTTCTTTATTTCTTTCTCAATTTTTTTCTTTATTTCTATCTTAATTTTTCTTTACTCTTTGTGAAAGTTTTTTTTGGTGAAAATTATCTCTTTTATTTTGTTACAATTATTATTCCAAATGTTTCTTTTGTGCTCGGGTTGAAATTGATTTAAGCAATTTTTATTAATGTCCTTAGATTTTAATTTCTCTCTAAAATAAGGGATCTGGGAGTGAAGGTTACATTGAAGAGGTAGTTGGTAATTTTGCCGATGACATTAATGGTGCTAAATTTCTAACAGTTGACTAAGTCATACAATTAGGAGGTGAGTGTTACATTAGGAGAGGAAACTGTATTTAACCTTAAAAGATATACGACTTTGAAAAATTAAGACAATTCTAATAATAAAATAAAATATTATTTATTTAAAGCATGAAAACCCAGTTGAAGGAGCCTTCAGTTTTTAACCTTCCAGTTAATTCATTTTCATTTCGCATGCATAAATATAAACTGTTACTTGTAAATATTAGCATGCATCTAAAATTCTATTGTTTATTGTCGAAGACATCGATTTTTTCTTTTTTTGTTTTTAAATCAATAAAAAATGGAAATAATATGTAGTTTTACCTAAGCTCACCAACAGTTTGCGTAATTAACTCTTGTTTAAATTTACAAGTCTCATAATCTTTGAAAAAAATTATGGGTCTGTTTGTCTTGTATTTTTCAAAATTATTTCGTGTTTCAGAAAAGCGAGACAAACATGTTTTCATTTTATGAAACAAATTTACTCTTTCTCAATTTTGTCAAACAATTATCCCGAAAGTCAAATAAACAACAATTTTCTTATCTTTAAAAAAAACCTATACAAACTTTACTTTAATTTGACATAAAATTACATATTTCTTACACAACTTATTTCACGTAACAAACATGATTTAATTTAAAATCTTACACATTTGACATCTACATCATAAACACTTCTGATAAACTTACATTACCAATTCTTCATTTTATATTAGAGTTGGAGCCTGGCAGTCTTCTTATTCTAATTTTTACATGGGCCTTCAACAATACTCCTATGCTTATTTTGTTCTTGTGGCCCACTTGTGCATTATTTTCAGACTGGAATGTAAATGTGCAAGTTAAATAAAACAATACAATGATCATGTATAATTTAATTTTCTTAATGAAGTTCAATTTTATATTTGAACTTCATTTTTAAATAAATAAAACTTGAACAAGTTTCCGAGCCAATATATATAAAGAAAGTAGAACATAAGTAGCATCAAATTTATATTGCAGTTAAGGTTTGGTCCCATTTTTTTTTTTTTAATGATATTAAAATAACGAGATAATCATGTAATAATAGCATTTGTGGCGTTCTTGTAAAATTATCATTTTTCCTCTATCGATAGTTTGTCCCGTTTGGGGAGGTGCAGGCGTTTCAGTCATTTCACGGGGCAAGTAAACTGTGCATTTACAACTTGGATCGGAGAGTGCATTGGGTACAACTACTACTCAGTGTGATGACTCCAGTAGGATTCGAACTTAAGTTTCGCCTCTTGGGGGTCATATGCCACTACCACTTGGCCCAATCACCTTGCGTGACTCTTCACCTCTTTCCTTCCTATAAATACCTCTTTTACATTCATAAAAAAATATTAGTCAGGTCGATAAAAGCATCTCTCTTACGTATCGGGTAACAGGCTACCAATGTGGCCATCGAAGGAGTCGAACCAGAAGCAGCTCCAGAAAGTTGTAAGGTTATTCTGGGTAGACTAGTTCCTGACTTTTAGAGGAGAAGAGGAAACAAATGAAGCTCTGATTTTGCCCTTAGACATTTTTCAACCACATCAATATATTTCTTGTTATTTTTTACTCAGAATTTGCACATACAAAACAATAAAACATTCAAGCCTTTTTTTTTTTTTTAATCGGTTATGGAACATTCAAGGATAATTTGGTATAACAACATCCAACTCAAACCCAATTTCGGGTTAATTTTGTCGGATTTTAACCTTATCATGATACCGAACGAATATAACTAATCAATTAAAAAGAAAGATGCTAATGGTCTCTATGCGTGTCCTCCATAATTGATATTGATATATGTACGTACTATACCTCGGAAAATTTATAATTATCGTCCTGAAATATTTAAATTGGATTACCAACATTGTCGAACTATTTAGTTTTCCTTTGTTAAGTCAGAAGTGCAATTTTTATCTCACAAAACCATTTGTGGGACCAAAAGTGTAAATAGAATATGTCTTCTGACATAAAGAAACACTTTTTATTCAGTTGTTAGACTATGAGGGATTCAGTCTAAATTAGACAGAAGGAAAGGGACAAGTACTGCAAAAAGATCTAAATTCATGGACAATATAAAATGCTAAACGACCAGTTCTCTAAGTCCATAAATGTAGTTTTGCATTTTTAAAGTAATTCCTCCATTCAAAAAATCATACCTATGTTGACCGTGAATCCATCTAGTTCCTCAAATTAAGAAAAAATGATTTGTTCATCATAAAGAAATCATTTGAAGCCACAGGCCACAGCATCTAGTTCAGGCAGATAATATCCTCTTTCAAGTTGATTCCATAACACTTATGCCTCCTATAAAAGCTGTGAATTGCAATAATATTCACAGTACTTAAATATGTGAAACAGAAATGCCACAAAAAGTGGGATACATGGTCTTTTACTCATACTAACAAACAAAAAGAGCTTCACAGCAAAGGTCAAGGCATATTTAACATAGCAAAAAAAAAAAAAAAAGACTACCGGTAGATATAAGACAATGGTGGCTACCTCCCGAAGAACCATCAGATGTAATACTGGGCATCGCTCACAATCCACCCATAATCAGCAGTGGAGTCATATGGGCGTCTCAATTTTTTTATCTGCTTAGAAAGTCTTTTCTCTAGATCTCCTCCTAGAACAATATTTTTGCATTGGCGGATATCAAGTGATTCAAGGTGTGGACAATTATCAAGAATGGCTTGCAACGTTTCATTTGTTATCTGATCTCCAAGAAGTGCAAGGTGGCGCAAATTAGGCATGGTTTTTGCAACTGCCTGTGCGTATTCCATTTCTTCTGCTTCGCTACCTTCTGGAAGGGGATAGTTAAAATTAAACCAACGATAATTGTAACTAAACGACTTCAACATGGGGCAAGAACGGCCAATGGATTCAATATCTTCAGCTTCAATATTTCTCATGTAGGTGAGATGCAACTCTTCCAACTGAGGAATTTTTTTAACTGCCTCTCTCAATTCTTCACCAACTATATCATAGCAATTTGCAATTTTAAAATGTTTGAGGAGGGGTGATCTGTTGAAATATTGCAACACTAGATGAGATGTGCGAGTCATGGAAAAGTAAAATGAGTTTAATGTATATTAAGAGAACATGGAAATTCAAGGAACAACGTCCATTGTTTAGCCAGAGAATGCATAAGGTGTGTATGACAGAATACACCACAGATGGCATCACACGAAAGAAAACAAACATCAAACCCGAGAAAGTAACATTCTAAGATGATTCAAAACATATGATATGTATAATGTGCACCGAAACATACATCAAGAAAAACGATGAGGAAAAAATATATGTTTTTGAGAAAATATGGAAACATGAAACATGAGGTCAATTCTGAAACATAAAATGTAATCACTGTGATAAAGGAAAATAGATGAAAGAACAAAAAGCCGGAATGTGCTTTCTTTAAAGGAGATACAAAACGGAGAAACTTCAACAAGAAAAAGTTAAATTGACATGCATATCTCATGCTAATTGTGATAACCAAGAGAACCGACTACGTCAAGAAAGAAATGGGAACATATGACATTTAAGCAAGAAACATGAATGTTTTATTTATTTAAAATATGGCAAGGAAAGAAAACAAAACCTCCACCTTCAGAGCTTCACAAAATAACACGTTCTTCCTTTTATGTTATTCGATATAATTCAGAAAGACCACTTCAATATTACACAATCAAAATTCACTGTAGTCAAATTAAATCATCTCCTCAAAGCATTTATCCAAAGTAAAATGTCAAAGTAAGTCTTATAAATAAGATGTTCAATCACGTAGAGATCCTATACTTTTAATACAGCAATCATCCATCCCAAAATAAGAGCACCTGGTTTTCTTACCCTACCAAATTGCCCAACACTTATTGACTCATTACCTTATGACAAGCAACCGTTCAATGTAACAAGGACCAGGGAAACAATTCTTCAACATGTCTTATTCAGAACTTCTTTTCCAGTTTTGCAATATCAAAGCTTCTAGTTTCAATTCACCTCATGCTTAACTTAGAAGTGTTTGACACTGGCATCTAATACTTCAAAGGAAACTATTAAATATTCAATTCTCAATTGCCTAGAAATTTATTTCATTTTCTATAATGACACCACTAAACTTTATCTAAAATTAATCTTATAAATCTCTACTGGAGCTGAGGTTGGGGCTATCCAAATGACCTCCTGTGCAACTTTCGGGGTTGTCTCGATTCAACTTAGGCTGTCCAAAGTCCAAACACCAGCCTATCAAGATTTCATAGAGTTAATCTTCCAAAGTCAATATACTAAAATACGCAAATACTCGTAGACTTGATTTCCAGAAGCCAAGATAAATCCATCCTGATTCATGAGTCATATGAAGTACTTGAAAATAATTAACTTGTCCATGGAACAAATACATAGGACGTGGCTGCATTACTCCATAGAAGAAAATCAAACTCCTACCACTTGTACCGCTCGGCAATGTAGTGAATCAACTCATCGTTGCCGAAATGCTCAATTTTTATGTCAATTAATTGTCCTTGGCTTCGATCCACTGCGTGGCGGCACATGATTTTGAGGTCGTACGGATCGTCGGGGTCACCGATGTTTCCCATATCAATCACACGCCACATGGCGGGTTCACGGCACACATTTCGCCATGTAGTACACACTCTCTGTGCACTCTCCAGTATCTCTATCGCCCCCAACCTGTGCAGGATGTTCGCCGTCACATCCCTTGGCAGTTCAACCCACGGCGGTCGCGGGGCTGAGGAAGACGAAACACCCTTCCGAGATTTCTTAGTGATTTTTGGCTTCTGGCGTTTGAATTTGTTTCTTTCCATGGTGATGATTAACTAGGGTTTATTATGAAAGAGAGGAGTAATCTTTTTATGGCTCGATTTAGATAAGTTTTGGTTTAAGACTCGTTTATTAAATCAATTTTATTGGAGCATGTCCACTAAAAAGCCAATTTTCAAAAAGTCATTTAGAAAAGTTGAATTTTAAAAAATCCATTAAAAAGTTATAAAATCTCAAAAAGGTCATTGGTTTAATTAATCAATTTAATCAATTTAATTAATTATTTCTGATTAAACTATACTTTAAGAAATAAATCCCTAAATTTCAAAAATTCAAAATCAACCCCATTTTTTCCATTTTTCATTTTCTCTCTAAAAATATTAATTCAATTTTCTTCCAAAATTAATATTTTTCACACATATTTCACTCAAATCAAAGAAGAAAAGGAAGAAGAACAACACAAAAGGTTATCAATTGCAAGTTACTTGAATTTTTTATGCATTTTTGAGTGATTTGGTTGGTAAAACGGAGAAAATATTTCTGCAGAATCTTTCACGTTTTTGTGGCGTTCGGTATTTACAAACGCCAAAGACCGTGCATATCTTCATGGCGTTTGGTATTGTCAAACGCCAAACGTCATGAATATCTCACCGAGATGGGTATAAACCTCATCGCGGTGAGTTTGAAATAGAGTTTGTCAATCCCAAACGCCAAATGCCACAATTCAAATTCCATAACACATTTTTTATTTAGATAGTTTGTGTATTAATTTTTATTATTACTTGTAGGAATGGACAAAATTATATTTTATCTTCGGTATGGCGGTGAATTTACACGTCAAACGGATGGAAAATGGGAATGGAATGGTGATAACAGATTTGTGGTAACAATATTGGTGGATAAGACAATTTCGTTTGGGAACTACTTGAAAAAATATGCGAAACGTTGGATTTAGATCGGTATACTAATAATATTGAGATATATCGCAAATGTGCTGAGTACGAAATAGTGATCATATCAAATGAATCACATTGGGAGGTAACAAAGTACTATGCTCAGAATGTTACTGAATTAAATTTGTACGTGACTTGGACTCTGATGAGATAAGAAACTCCGAGGAGAGAGGAAAGTCCGATGAGAAAAGAGACTTTGAAGAAACTTATAGCCCGGGGTAAAGGAAAAAAAAATTATGACAGCGTTAGTTTCAATAATAACCCTAATGGATGTGATATAGGAGGACCAAGTGCACATGATGATGTTGATGAGGAGACCATTGCCTCCAATCCAACTTTACTTACAGTTGAGGAAGATGAACCTAGGCGTCTTACTCTTGCATTATACTGACAACGAAGGTGGTGATGTAAGTTATGACCACCGTAACTTTGACGACGAAGGTGGGTATGGTGGTGGTAATGTAAGTGGTGATCACCGTAACTTTGACAACGAAGGTTATTATGGTGGTAGTGATGTGGTGGTAATATAGGTGGTGGTGTAGGCGGTGATATAGGTGGTTATGGCCAAGTGCCAGATTTTTACGAACCACCTAGCCATGGAGGCATACCTCACGTTGATGATGTTGCAAGAAATTATTCGGGATCAAATTCCAGTCAAGGGAGGAGTGATGGATCAGGTTGGACAATTGGTCAACGGTTTAAAAACAAAGACGACTTCATGGATCAACTTGACTCAACTGTTGTAGCTAACAATTTTGAACTTGAATGGTTAAGTCTGACCCTTCAAAGAAGATAGCTCGGTGTATCACAAATGATTGTCCATGGTGAACATGACTAAGGAAGTGACCGGTGATGAATTTGTCATTCGCACTTATAAAGACATTCACACTTGTGGGCAAATGGATAGAGGTGCCGATCATAGACAAGCATCAAGTTGTGTGGTTGGTTTAAAGACAAAAGGATTATTTTTTAATGCCAATGAATCCCCAAAACCAGATAAACTGAGAAACTTCATGCGTACCGAAGAACATGTTTCCATTAGCTATCCAAAAGCTTGGAGGGCGAAACAAGTTGCTCAAGATCTTGTTAGGGTTACATTCGAAGAAAACTTTGCCAAGCTACCCTCCTATGCTTACATGATTGAGCAAAAAAAATCTTGGCACGTACACTCGTATCCATACGGACTCGGAAAATAAATTTAAATATTTCTTCATTGTTTTAGGAGCGGCTATTCGAGGATTCCGTTACCTAAGAAATATAATTGTAATTGATGCAACATTTATGGGGAATAAATATAAATGAACCGTTCTAATTCAAGTGCGACGGATAGTGAACCAGTGTTTTAAAAACCGGATCGGACCGCCCGTTTCGACCGGTTTAATCGGTAACCGATAACCGGCTGCTAATCTGGTCCGGTTGACCCTCCAAAACCAGCAGAGTTGACCACTCATCTGATTTCACTCAGCTGATTCAGATGAAATATCAGAGTTTTAGAAACTAGTTGGCAGCGGATTTGTCAAGTGTTTTTCAACCAATCTGTTCCTCTTTAAGATTTTCCACACAAAAGATTTTATCCCCAGTTTTTACAACTCCTTTTAAAATCTTTTGGTTTAGTTCGTATGTTTGAATTCTTTTGAAAATATGCAAGGTAAACAAACAGTAAATCAACCACACAGAATTTTTATAGTGGTTATATGGATAAAAATCCTTTAGTCCACTCTTCCTTCCAAGTCACACAGATCTTGGGTTATACTAGAAAACACAAAGTTAGCAATATACAATGCTTGCGCCAAACAACAAATGAAAGGCCACAAGTGCGCAGTAAGAAATCACATAGAAATCCTACTCTAAGAAGCTAGATCACTCACAGTATAGGAGGTCACAAAGAAAACCTACACTAAGAAGCTATATCACTTCACACAGATGGACTCCTCTCTTTTCTCAGTTGAAAGTCACTCAGACAGACAACATAAGTTCTCTGTTCTTCAACGAAAAGCTTCGTCAACAGATGACTAGGCTTGTGATCAGACGACTCAACTGATGGATCTTGCTCTATAGATGTGATCTTGAATTTTGCAAGTCTCTCTTCAGATCTTCAGTCAGTCTTCTATTTATACTCCCGTATTTGAATTTCTGCCCGTTGAAGGAAGGCGAAATTACTATTTAACCCTGAGCAACGGTCTTATTCTCTGACGACAGCTTTGCTTTTGCAGACTGTCCTCTGTACACTCTGCTGTACGGATATTCACTTTATTCCAGTCGCATTTAATGCACTCAGCTGGTTACCGTTGATAAGCTTACTTCACCGACTTCATTTCACTGATGGGAATGCTTGGCTGATGACCACTCTGCTGATGATCACTCGACTGATGGTTACTCGGTTGATTCAAGAATGAACACATCTATCTTGACTCGGCTGATGATAACCAATCTGATATCCCACTCTGCTGATTCGGTTACTTCGCTTCAAGACCTTGAGATAGGTTTCACTAATATGTTCTTAGTTGATGACTTAACCTTTTGATCTTCAAAACCATTATGGCCTTTTTGTCATCTTCAAAACCTTCTCTAATTTATACCATCAATTTCCCCCTTTTTGATGATGACAAAACTTTCAACTAAGAACGTCTTCTAAGTCTTCAGATTTAGTCTTCATACCTTGAGATGAAAATTTATTGATCTGATACAACTTTAAAAAAAATACCAATAGTTGGTTTTTTCTTTTCCCTTTTCTGATCTTCTGCTTAAAGGGTTCTTAGTTGAATCCTTTATATTTCCCCTTTTTGTCATCAACACCAATACTTGAGTTGCTTCTCTTCTTCCCCTTTTTCTCTTTATAGGATTGCAAACTTAGTATGCTGAAGACAGGTAGGTAAGTACATGGCTGATCAAGGTAGTCTTCGTTGCTGTTTATCACTCTAGCTAGAAAATTTCCCCCTAACTTCAAGAATTTTTACCACTTGATACCATTTGTGGTCTGATTCCACTTGTAGTCTGATGCTACTTGTAGTCTGATACCACTTGTATGAATGTAAATCAGATTAGTCAGATGATACCACTTGTTGATGTGATAACACTTGCTGATACCACTTGGTGTAGTACATTCTTGAGTAACACTTGGATGTTGAGTTCCAGTCGGCTGATGAGAAGCAGTCTTCTGATAGCTTCATTTTGACTTATTGAAAACTTCATCTTTATTCAGGAGTACCGCTAGTCATACACGTTCCCCCTAAGTTCAAGAATCAGTTGTCAAGTAGTCTGATGAGAGTTTCTCTTCAAAGACACTCAGCCGTTGAATTCCAGTAAGTTGTTATGGGTTAGTCTTCTGATAAGTTCCCCCTCAACTTATGAATCCAAAGTCAACGAACCAATTTATTTGTCACATGGTTGACTGATACCACACTTGTTGGTGATACTGCTTGTTGCGATCAGTTGTTGGTCTCTAATACCACTTATTATTCTTTGATAATCTTCAACTTTTCAACAATCTTGCGTTCGTTGAAATCTCCAAATGTAGAGTCTACCACTTGAAAAATACCAATTGTTGATACCACTTATTTGATAACACTTGTTGGTATATGCTTGTTGGTGAGACCACTTGTTGAACTTGGTGAAATTTGCAAGGCAGTCAACTCATCTTTGTCATCTCATATGTGTTTCGCCTACAAAACAGATAACTGTTTTTGGTACCCCTTGTTTACTGGGTCCAGTAGGGTTAGTACAAACATGTGATGATCTAGTAACTTATGTTTTATCATGATGATACCACTTGTTGGTCATGATTAAAACAATGCTCATAAGCAAGGTAAGATGCATGAAATATGTGATAAGCATGCATATTTTAATGAGGATGACAATCAGCACAGTGAACATGATAATATGAATAAGCATAGTGCATGTCATAATAACAATTATCTTGGCTTTTGTATTGTTTATTTTTCTCATCTTCCCTTTAAAAATCCTTGTAATTTTTTTATTGATTTTGGGCCTGTTCATTCTTTTGTATAAACATAAGACATGATTCGAAGGATTGGAGTGTATTAAGTAAGCATCAAAATATGTTGTTTCATTTGCAAAAGGGGTTTATGCTGTAGCTAAGTCAAATATGTGATCTATTTAAGGAGTCTCAATCTTATTTACAAAATGTTTCGAAATTTTGAAATATTTATATTGACCGGGCTTATGAATGGGGGAAAGAATCTATGTTTGCTCATAAATATAGTTCTATTTTTATGTCAATTGATTGATGCTCTTCATTGGAAACTTTTATATTTTATGATAGAACAAAAAAATAGAGCTGTTGAAATTTTTTAATACAAGATGCTTAAAATTTGTCACATTCCTACACCTGTAATACGTTTTCTTTTGTAGGGTAACAACCTTGAAAGGACTCTAAATGTGCATGCAGTTGATGTATCTGGATATTCTTCTGCAGATGGAAGAAATTGCAAAGGTTTCACTTTAAACATTTTGTGTTTTTCACATCATAGTTTATTCCATGGTATGAGCAAAATGAGATTTTTGTCTGACTACAATCTTTGATCTTCATTACTATTCAATATCATTAAACATTACTAACTCATAGGGAAAATAACCCTAATATAGGAAAAACCCTTCTTTATATTCATTTGTCGTGATCAATCAGTTTACTAATTTGGTTTTGTTTTGGATTAGGTGAGGCATCAACCAAATATTAATTGTACCTTGCCATTGTGAGGGCACAAGCTAGAGATACGGCGATGACAGTGATATGAAAAGCAATATTTGGGGTCGATTCTTTTCTACTTTTTGTGGGATTTTAATTTTCTATGCTTTTCTTGCAGGAATAGTCTTGTATTTTACAAGCAAGCTGACCTTTATTCTCCCGGTTCACAACTATTCAATTGTTACTGCAACCAATGCGGATGATGGTAGTGCTTATGCTTTGACTGCCTTCAAAGCTTGAGAAAGGCGAAGTGATTTTTATATCAAGATATGAAATAGATAGGTGCTCTCCTCCAATAAAAGATTGAACTGATGTGCTGCATGAGACACATTTGTGATACTCATATTGTTCATTCCTTCAGAATCTTGGTGTTCGACTTGATCTGTAAGCTATCTTGTTAATTGTGTACCTACAATTCTTGAAGATGAATACAAGCACAAGGTTAATTATTTTGCAACGTAATCTCTACAAAAATAAGTCCAGGAATTTATTATTTGTACCTTCATAGTCAACTTTTGAGATGCATTGTCAAGCACACTCCACTTGTTATGTTATGTTATGTTATGTACAATGACCATAGCATTCAGAAGGCGATTGAGGAAAATGAAGCTCTTCAGTTACATTCAACCAATTTTTAGAATATATATTTTTTGTTGCTCTCATACAATGCATAAAAGATTTATCAAGACATGACTGAATCTTTATTGTAGAATACGGCTTGATGTTAGCCTATTTCTTAACATAGTTGAGGAAAACAAAAATATTTGAAAGAATGATTTCATTACGAGTACTCTTTGTTTCCTTCACTTGTGGTATTTAACTGAGATTGTTGTGGTAATTTCCTTATGCGAATTTCATTTGCAAAAAAGAAATTAAATCACGATGACCTTTTAAATTCAGTTATTCATATCAATTTTATGAAAGTTTTACTTTTAATTAAGTACAATTTGACGTGCTTTATGAATCACTTGCTTTCACAGGATTGGTTCCACCAATGGGTAACTCAAGTTGAGCAATTTATCTTCGAAACCTTAAACTTTGAGTTGAATGTGCGACATTCTTATGAATCTTCGACATCCACCCTTCATAAATTAGGGTTTACACAACCAGTTTTCGTTGATCTGGCACTAGACTTGGTCAGTGAAGGGTAACTCTACTGCTTGTAATGACAATCTGCTAAGCTATTAATTTTAACTAGAGTTATCAACATTACACACAATATTATAGGAGCCAATATGTGTTGTGATTGCTTTCTTATTGTTAAGATTGTTGGATCAAGATGAAGAAGTGAAGGGAGGTTTTGATGATTTCCAAAAGTCATCAGCTAAGTAATGGAAGCTTAGCAACCTCTGGGAAATTCAATCTGAGAAGACAAGTAAAATCAGAAGGATTGAATTTTGGTCCAAAAGACTACTGATCTGATGCTGAGTTTGGAATCAGACTGGTGGATTTCAGCAGAGTCAAATCAGATAAGTTCGCTTTGAATCAGCAGAGTGTTCATCAGAAGAGTAGATTCAATCAGCAGAGTTGAAGAGATTAGAAAGTCATTCCAACGGTAATAAATGCACTCGGTGTAATAAATGATGCGAGAGAAGGGTATTAAAGTCCAATGATTGAAGAAAAACCTCGGATCAGCAAGGTACATTTAATGCGACGTGACAGAAAGTACAGCAGAACTGTACAATGAACAGTTGCAGAAGCCGTTTTGAAACAGGGACCAGTACTTGAGGAAAATTTGAAGATCTGTCGATTTCTCAACGAGTAGAATTCAAATCCTCAAGTATAAATAGATCTGAATTCAAGAGTTAGAGACAAGATTCACAACTGAGAGAAAATCAAAGCAAGCAAAATCTTCTAAGTCTCAAAGCTCAAATACAGATCACCATCAACTTAGTCATCTGTTGACAAAGCCGAGTTGAGGAAACAAAGAAAACATATAAATCTGTGTGATTTCTGTAATAGAGAAAGTTGTGAGAAGTGTAGATCTATCTAAGTGAGTGATCTAGCTTCAGCAGAGTTGTGGCTTTTCATTTGTTGAATTGCGCAAGCAGAGTATAATGTAAACTTAGTGATTATAGTATAACCCAATATCTAAGTGACTTGGAAGAGTGGGCTAAAAGACATTCTGTCTATATAACCACTGTAAAAATTCTATGTGTTTGTTTACTGCATTTTACATGCATATTTTCAAAGAACTTCAAACATACAAACTTAACAAAAGATTTTAAAAAGGAGTTTAAAAACTGGGGTTAAAATCTTTTAAGGAAGAAAACAACTTGTTGAAAAACACTTGATATATCCGCTGCAAACAAGTATTTCAAACTCTGATTATATTTGAATCAGATAAGTTAAATCAGACGAGTGGTCAACTCTACTGATTAAGTTAAGTGCGCAATCAGTGAAGTAGTCTCACGAGTTCTTGATCAGCTTACTCTGCTGATAAGAAAAGTTAGAGAAATTTTTGAAAGTTTTCAGAGGTCTATTCACCCCCCCCCTCCCCTCCCCTCCCCTCCTCCTCTAGATCTCATCTGACCACTTGGGACCAACAAAGATTCAAATGAATGAATTTCGTAATAATCGAACATCCAATAGCGCCGATGATTGCCTCATTTCCAAAGGATGCCAGATTTTGCTTTGAATTTGTGTCCTAGAATTACATATTATTTTGTTAGTGCCATTTCCTCTCCTGTTTACTCTGCAATCATCCTGCACTCATTCTGGCATGTGATATTGATATTTTGGATTTGCATGTAAATGTAGAGTTTATAAAAGATTAGTATGCTCACCTTGTGATATTAATAGTTGGCTATTGATGTGTTGTTCATCAAATATTTTATCATATGAAGTTGAACTTGAGATATCTTAATAAAAGCAGTTGATTTCTAAATACTTTATCCACAAATGCAACGCAGGCTCTTTAACAATTTATTGCTCCCGTTGAGTTTCATTCAATCAAAATTATTACAAAAAACGCACAGAACAACAGCACCGCGCTATATATATATATATTGTGTGTGTTCCAATCAGTTAAGCACTCGAAACATTTTAGCAATTTTTTGAAAAATATTTGAAAATTTTGTGAATTAAAGAAATATGTACTCCATATTTTTGTTTTGATTGATCCAAAAAAAAATAGTATTTTCGATGGAACCGTATCAAAACTTTGATTAATGTGCTAGACAAGCAAATTAGGATATATTAATGAACATTTATGAATCAACTTGCAGATGAAATGGAGTTATTCATTTCTTTGTTACATTTTGTTTTCCTCTTGGATAATAAGTGGCTATTTTAATATATAAATTTTCAAATACTGGATAGAATCCTCAATGCAGATACGATCAAGAACCCATTAAAATGAATTTAGAAACTAAAATCCCCCCAGAAATTATTTGTTTTCTTATAATAATGCAAATTGCAAAGCCACTAATTCGCCCTAAAAGAATGGTCATATAAAATTTAGGGTTGATTCAATGAGTTTGAACTAAGTTACAAATTTCAAACTTAATTTACATGAAATTTACACAAAAAAATCCAAAAATCACACTTTTCAGATTTTTGGTACCAAACCGAATTGTTTGGGTTGCCATTTGGTACAAATTATGAAATTAGCAAACCAATCTAGATACCAAAAATTGATACGTTTTGATTTTATTGTAGAGCCTCTTTTGTAATATAGTTACGAGAACATACATATTCAACCTTTATGTTTTATTTTATCTATTTTTTATAGTAATTATATAATTATATTCACAGTACCTATCGTATTTGTTTTTTTTTTTAAAGAAGGATTTTATATTAAATGTTATAATGTGAAACCAAAATGAAACAAAAAGTGGGTTATATGATCTTTTACCCATACCACCAAAAAGAGCTTCACAGCAAAGGTCAGGGCATATTTAACAAACCAAAAAAAAAACTACCCAGTGGACAGCGGCTAGTTCCCAAAGAACCATCAAATTACTCGGAAGTATAGGAGTAGTCGTCATTCACAATCCACACGCAATCAGCAGTGGAGTCAGATGGGCGTCTCAGAGTTTTTATCTGCTTAGAAAGTCTTTTCTCTAGATCTCCTACTAGATCAATATTTTTGCATTGGCGGATATCAAGTGATTCAAGGTGTGGACAATTATCAAGAATGGCATGCAACCTTTCATTTGTTATCTTATCTCCAAGAAGTGCAAGGTGGCGCAAATTAGGCATGGTTTTTGCAACTGCCTGTGCGTATTCCATTTCTTCTGCTTCGCTATCTTCTGGAAAGAAATAGTTATGATTATACCAAGGATAATTACATGTAAACGACTTCAACATAGGGCAAGAACGACCAATGGATTCAATATACTCAGCATCGATTGATGTCATGTAGGTGAGATGCACCTCTTCCAACTGAGGAAATTTTTTAACTGCCTCGCTCAATTCTTTGCCTTCTATATTATAGCAATTTGCAAGCTTAAGATGTTTGAGGAGGGGCGATCTGTTGAAATATTGCAACACTAGATGAGATGTGCGAGTCATGGAAAAGTAGAATGAATTTAATGTATATCAAGTGAACAAAAGAAAGGCAAGAACATCTTCCAGTGCTTAGCCAAAGAACGCATAAGGTGTGTATGACGGAAAACACCACAAATGACATCACATGAAAGAAAACAAACATCAAAACCGAGAAAATAAAAACTTGAAGATGATTCAAGACAGATGATGTTTATAATGTGCACATAAACAAGCATCAGGAAAAACATATGTTTTTGAGAAAATATGAACACATGAAACATAAGCTCAATTCTGACACATATAAATGTAATCACTATGATAAAGGAAAAGAGATTAAAAAAAAAATGCCTACATGAGCATTCTTTAGAGGAGATACAGAACTGAGAAACTTCATCAAGAAAAAGTTACACGAAATGCTTTTCTCGACATGCATATCTCATGCTAATTGTGATAACCAAGAGAACCCACTACGTCAAGAAAAAAATGGGAACAGATGAGATTTAAGCAAGAAACACTGAAATTTTATTTATTTAAAATATGGCAAAGGAAAGAAAACAAACATCCACTTTCACAGCTTCACAAAATAACACTTTCTTCCTTGTATGTTATTTGATATGATTCACAAAGACCACTTCAATATTACACAAATCAAAGTTCATTGTATTCAAACTAAATCATCTCCCCACCAACATTTATCTAAAGTACAATGTGAAAGTAAGTATTACAAATACGAAGATGTTCAATCATATAAAAATCATGTTCCTTTGATACATCAATCACCCGTCCCAAAAGAGTACACCTGGTTTTCTTACCCTACCAAAGTGCCCAACACTTACAAATTCATTACCTTATGACAACCAACCGTTCAATGTAACAAGGACCAGAGAAACAATTTTTCAATGTGTTCTTTTTAGAATTTATTTTCCAATTGTGCAATATCAAAGCATCTAGTTTCAGACTCAGTTCACCTAACGCTTCACATAAAAGGTGTTTGACATTGGCATCTAATACTCCAAAAGGAAAATATTAAATATTCAAGTAGGACCACTACCAAGCATTAGAACCCCTCAATTGCATAGAACTTATTTCATTGTCTATAATAATACCACTTAACTTTGTCTAGAATTAATCTTATAAATCTCTACTGGAACATAGGTTGGGGCTCTCCAAATGATCTCCAGTTTAATTTTCAGGATTGTCTCGGTTCAACTTAGGCTCTCCAAACACCATCTGGAAGAAACTACGAAACAGTCCTATCAAGATTTCATAGAGTTAATCTTCCAAAGTCAATATACTAAAATAAGCATACATTCGTAGACATGATTTCCAGAGACCTAAATAAATCCATCTTATGAAGTAGTGCTTGGAAAATGAAAATCATAAACTTGTCCATATAAACAAATACCTAGGAAGCAACTGCATTACTCCATAGAAAAAATCAAACATCTACCACATAGTACTTAAAAGACATTTAAAACACATTTAAAACACCAATTCCGTACTTAATAAAACTAGGAAATCAAAAATTGCAAAAGAAAATTTTACCGTTCGGTAATGTAGTGAATCAACTCATCGGTGCCGAAATACTCGATATTAATTTCAATTAATTGTCCCTGGCTTCGATCCACTGCGTGACGGCAAATGATTTCGAGTGCGTGACGGCACATGATATCGAGGTCGTAGGGCATATCGTGGAGGTCACCGCGGTTTCTCATGTCAATGACTCGCCACATGGCGGGTTCAAGGCACACGCTCCGCCATGTAGTACACACTCTCTGTGCACTCTCCAGTATCTCTATCGCCCCTAATCTGTGCAGAATGTTTGCCGTCACATCCCTTGGCAGTTCAACCCACGGCGGTCGCGAGGCTGAGGAAGACGAGGCTGAGGCTGAGGAAGACGAAACACACTCCCAAGATTTCCTAGTGATTTTTGGCCTCCCGAGTTCGAATTTATTTCTTTTCATGGTATTTAGGGCTGATTCTGCAAAGAGAGGAAAAATATTTTTACTAATATGGTTCTCTTTTTCTTTCACATTTTCTAAATTTAAATCGTTAGGTTTTGAAGATTTTGAAAACTTCAAGGGTTATTTACGGTCAGATCCCAAGGTTTGGGTATATTACAAGAAATTTTCAGCTGTTTCAAAAATGACAGGGACACCTCATTGACCTAACTTACGTTAATCAACTTTAACGGGAGTGATGAAAAGTCTAATATACCCAAAAGTGATTTATACTCGGACCCCTTCAGATTTTGGCATATTACAAGAAACCTTCCGTTGTTTAAAAAATTACAATGACACTCCATTGACCTAACGGACGTTAGTCAACTTTAACGGGAGTGATGAAAAGTCTAATATACTCCCGCCTAAAAAAATTTGCGCAAATATATATGCGACGCCGAAAAGACTAAAATACTCCCAACTATTTTGGCACCTAAACAAAACCCTAAGTAGGGATCATTGGAAGTATATTATTAGTATCACTTGTTCTTGGTCTTGGAATACTAGTAGCTTCAATTTTCGCAAAAACTTGCTCCATAGTTCTTCTTTGGACTGGTTCACACCAATGAGACCAACAATAAAAGAGTATGTCAGGTATTCGCAACCATTACGGGTGAATTCTTTCACATACCCTACACGTGAATATTTTGATTTTTGGTATTTTAAGCCTCTCACCACTACCACTTGAATTCGATTAAGACATTATCAAATTTTTGTTATGAAATGCATAAATAAACATTGGGTTGCTATTTATAGCAAAAATATGTGGTCAACAGTAACATTCAATGGTCATTTTTTAAAATATGATCATTGGCTATATGTACCCCTGAAGTTATTGTACTTTTTCAAATACACTCCTTGTGGTATAATTTTATTACATAGACACTCATGAGGTATATTTGTCTACCAAAAAGTCCAGTCAACCTTAAAAAAAATTGACCAGGGATAAATTTGAAAAATCAATAAAAAAAGTTGCGTATCACTGTAATTGTTGAAACAGAGGGGGGTTTGTTGTTATACGTCCAAACCCGAGGGGGTTTGAGTGTAAATCACCCAAACTTCAAATATACTTCATCCCTCACGTTATTTTTACTTCATTTACTTTTGACACGAAGATTTATGCAAGATTTGAAAAAATAGAAGTTTTAAGTATTTTTACATTTGTGCCCCTAAAAGTAGTGATAGAGAATTAATATTGTTAAATCATTATTTTATGTGGGAGTGTAGTTTTGGGATAAACAATTCTATTTTAAGAAAGGGAGTGTTGAATTGGAACATCCCAAAAAGAAAATACTAATAAGATTTATGGGACGGAGGAAGTAATTTAAATTGAACTTGGGGATTGTAAGAAAAATTAGATTACATTTTAAATTAATGATATTTATAAAGTTTGAGATCAAAGAAATTAGGTAATTTTCTTTTATAAAATCAATGATTTAAGATTGGATAATTGATTAGTTTTAATAGGACTAATTTGAGCAGAGAGAGGCTTACTTCCAATTTTTTTGGTCGGGTATAAGGAGATAATTTCACTTTTGGTACTACAATTTATCTTACTTTAAGGATTTGATATCATAATATTTTATCCGATACATTTAGTACCATTATTTGACGGAACGTGACACATTTTATACTTCCGTCAAATTAATGACGGAATTGAACAAGTGAGGAGTACGTGTTCATCAAATTTTACGGAATTGATGAAACAATTTATAGAATTGTTCCTGTAATTAAAGATTGCTGGCAAAGTTTGCCCCACATTTTTTGGTTGACAAATTTACCCCACAATTCACAAATTTGAAGCATTTCAGTTACAATTGCAAAAATAGTTAAATTGTTAATCTGATTTTATAATTTCTATATATTATTATTATTAAATTTCTTAAAATAATTAGATTATATATATATATATATATATATATATATATATATATATTATTAAATATCTTAAACTAATTAGATTTTATATAATAATATGTAAATTAAATAATGGTTTATATAAAATCTGCAAAAAAATTAATCCTATTTAATAAATTTTACGTATCATTATTATAACTACAAAAATTAAATTATATTTTAACAAAAAAATAATATTAATCATGTTATTAAATAACATTTACACAAAAAAGAAAGAAAAAGAATAAAAAAAGTCAACTCACTGAAAAAAAGCATTTTATGTGACAATTTTTTTGTGAAAAATAAATAATATATAAAATTTATTAAATAGGATTAATAATATTTATATAATTTAAAAAAGATTTTTTTTCAGATTTTATATAAAATATTATCTAATTTATGAGTATATTATAATAAATCTAATTAGTTTAAGATATTTAATATAATATATTCATATATATATATATAATCTAATTATTTTAAGAATAATAATATATAAAATTTATTAAATATGATTAATAATTTAACAATTTTTGCAATTGACTGAAATACTTCAAATTTGTGTATTGTGGGGTAAATTTGTCAACTAGAAAATATGTGGGGCAAACTTTGGCAGTAATCTTTAATTATAGGACCAATTCTACAAATTTTTCATCAATTTCATCAAATTTTACAGGCACGTGCTCCTCACGTGTTCAATTCCGTCATTAATATGACGGAAGTATGAAAAGTGTAACGTCTCGTCAAATAATGGTACCAAATGTGTCGGACGAAATAATTATGGTACAAAATCCTTAAAGTAAGGTAAATTGTGATACCAAATGTGAAATTCTCTCCGGGTATAAGTATAAACTATTCTACCCCATTCCATAAGAAAATATCTTGACATACTTTTTTATATTTTTTTTTAGTTTCCCAAGGGTTTAATCCCTTTCGAGGCGGGTTGGACACATTAAGTAGGTACCTCTCCCAGGAATTCGAACATGAGTCCGCTATTTTATAGTGACTAGTCTCTTCCACTAGACCAATCACTTGTTGTACATGCTTTTCTATATGAATTAAAATCTACCACTAGAATTTTTATTAAGTTTTAGATTTCGGAACTAATTGCGTGAAAATGGGAATAGGCTTTAAAAAGCAAATTAATGGCATTGCAATTTACATTATTGTTCAACAGAAGATTAAAGTTGAAACAAAATTTTCATGATGATGAGCCATTTTTACGATGTACTCATAAATGAAGATAACTTTAGAAATTTAAAACTAATCACGTGTCGTTTACTAAAAAAAAAAAACTAATCATGTATCTGCTAATTAAAATGGGATAGATTTGACAGCAAATACATGCTACAAAATCCAATTAGGATATATTGATGAATATGAATCTACTTGCTGTGGAGATGGGGTCATTCCAATGAAATGCAAAACGTGGTTAGTTTGATATATAATTTTTTTAATACTGAATAGAATCCTCAATGCAGGTACACCCAAGAAAGAACCCATTAAAATGGATTTGGAAACTAAAATGCACCCCCACCCCCCCCCCCCCCCCCCAAAAAAAATCAAGATATGAAAAAGTCGAGACCCCTTACAACTACGGATCAGTGCCGACGGTGCAATTTTACTGGGTGTGCCGCAAGGGTTCGGGAAACATTCATAGCATAAAAGATTCACAATAGTTGAATATGTGACCCAAAAAAAAAGGGGGTAGAACAAATAATCTTCTATCCATACTAACAAAAAGAACTTCGCAACATTAATTGGACGAGTCAGATTTAGCAAAACCAAAAAAGTATTTATCAGTAGAGATGAGATAACAGCAGCTAAATCCGGAATGCAACTCTAACTGATTGCCAAGCGAAAACCATTTGAATCTTCCAAAAAAACGAATAGCATCACCACCACCCTACAAAAAAGAAGTCGAAGAATCAATAAAGAACAAATTAACAAGACTAAATTTATATAGGTGTAAATGAAGAGCTATGAATCTCATCACCACCTACATGTTCCAAGATCAGATATAGTCGGCGATATCTGATATAGTCAGTCTGTCAAAGAACCAAGCATCATTATCAGGAAAGTATTCATTGCTGAAAGGATCAGTATAGTCATCAAAATCGCCTATGGAGTAACCATCAGAATACTCAGATTGATAGTAATCGTCGTAGAATGATCCGCAATCATAAGTTTCAAGATCCCACTCATAATCAGAAGAGGAGTCAGATGGGCGTCTCAGATTTTTTATCTGCCGAGAAAGTCTTTTCCCCAGATCCCCTCCTAGATCAATATTAAAACACTCGCGGACATCAAGTGATTCAAGGTGTGGACAATTATCAAGAATGGCTTGCAATCCTTCATTTGTCATATGATCTCCTAAAAGTCCAAGGTGGTGCAGATTAGGCATGGCTTTTGCAATTGCCGCCGCATATTTGATATCTTCTGCTTCATTATCTTCTAGAAGGGGTTACTTACAGGCACGACGAAATGTAAATGATTTCAACATGGGGCAAGAATGGCCAATGGATTCTATATGTTCTGAAAGGATTGATGATGACATTAAGAAGAGATGCAGCTCTTCCAACTGAGGAAACTTTTTAACTGCCTCACTCAAACCTTTGCCTGATATATCATAGCAACATGCAAGTCGAAGACATTTGAGTTGGCTCGATCTGTTGAAATATTACAATAGTAGATGAGATGTTATGCCATAGAAAAGTAGAGAATATTTAATGGAAACTTCTGAAAGGGAAGAACAACTTCAATTGTATAGCCAGATAATGCATAAGGTGTATGCAGGCAATCACCACATACGTCATCATATTAAAAGAAAAAGAAAAAAACAATCAAACAGAGACATTAAACACCTTAAGATGCTTCATCATGAAATTTATACTGTGCAAGGAAAAAAGGTATGTCGAGAAAATGCTCAATGATCATGAAACACAAGCTCAATGCTGACACATACTATATGATAAAGGAGAGGCAACAAAAAAGAGGTCAAAATGAGGTTCTCTAGAGGAGATACAGAAATTACGAAAGTCCAATGCTTCACATCCATATCTCATACTACATGTTATAACCAAGAGAATCAACTCGAAAAAGAAAGGAAATGGGGACTAATGAAATTGAAACAAGACTCAAGGAAAACATAACTTATTTAAAACACAGCAAAGGGAATAAAACAAAAAAATCCACCTTAAGAGCTTCAAAAGATGACACTTTCTTCCTTTTATTTATTTGGTAGGATCCAAAAAAGCACTTGCATTTTATACAAAAGAATTCTTTGTAGTCAAATTGGAAGAAGTTCAATCATGTTCATATCCTATTCTTTTGGAATTGCAATCTACTTATTTTTTATACACAGCAAAGGGAAGGAAACAAATAATTCCACCTTAAGAGCTTCACAAGATGGCACTTTCTTCCTTTTATTTATTTGTTAGGATCCAAAAAAGCACTTTCATATTACACAAAAGAAAATTCTTTGTAGTCAAATCAGAACAAGTTCAATCATGTTCATATCCTATTCTTTTGGAATAGCAATCACCCATCCCAAATGAGCAAAACTGGTTTTTCTTACCCTATTTAGTTTCAACAATAAAACATTCATTACCTTATGAAATGCAATTGGTCAATGAAAAACAAAAGCTCAATATGTCTTTCTTGGAACTTCTTTCCAATTGTGCAATGTCAAAGCATCCAGTTTTAGGTCGCCCCATTATACTTAGAAGGTGCTTGACACTGCTATGTAATATTCAAAGGGAAAATATTGAACAATCAGGCAGTCACTAGACCCCTAAAATAGTGCATAAATGTGCAATTGTTAATAGCAATTGTGGCTACCCTTAGCCTAGGTTAATTAGGTGCTTGACAAGGGTCCCTACTACAGAAGGGCCCAAAATATTACAAAGGTGTGTTCTTCAATGTTTATATCTTAATAAATGATATGTAGTAATTTATTTTTCTCATACAAGATAGAGATTGGGTTAGAAATGAGGCAATTAGAACATGTTGTTCAAGCTCT
Organism: Penstemon newberryi var. newberryi; assembly: GCA_030819805.1. Classification (NCBI taxonomy): domain Eukaryota; kingdom Viridiplantae; phylum Streptophyta; class Magnoliopsida; order Lamiales; family Plantaginaceae; genus Penstemon; species Penstemon newberryi. Next base: position 17,879,241 of record JAUALY010000007.1, read on the forward strand.
TTTTTTAATCAAGTTTGAGTTTGTAATAGATCTCAAGCCAAATCTCGAGTAGTAAGGTTTATGTTCGGTCCTAAATGGTCCTTTTTAGTTTTTACCGATTACAATGACAGATTAGAGGGGCCCTTTTTATATTGTAATTATAAATGTACTATCAGACTTTCTCTACACTATAACTAAAGATTGATCTTTACAAACAAAAAAGCACATTCTCTAACGTGCATTTGCAAAAGTTGGTTCCACGTAACAAAAATTTTCAAAAGTAAAATTAACAAAACATATGATCAACTATGTCATAAGATTGACTAAGTGAATTTGTAATTATATCTGTGGAAAAAAAGATATGCTGGAAAAACTAAGGATTACTTCCTCCGTTTTTTTTTTATTTGTCGTTTTGGAGGATTGCACACGAATTAAGAAATGTCATTAATAACCACTTTTTTGAAGCAAAAATTCCAATACCCTTTTAATCAAATAATCTTAGCATTAATTAACATTAATGACAAGTATTAGTAAGAAGGGAAAAATTGGTAAAAGAACATTAATTTACATTGAAATCCTAAAACGACAAATAAAAGTAAACAATTTTTTTTTGCCAAAGCGACAAATAAAAAAAACCGAGGAAGTAACGTTTAATGAATACTTTAGCATCTATAAAAGCAAAAAGAATAAGTAAATTTTCTATAAGATTAGTATAATCTGTTATAGCATGGGGACTCAATTTAAGTATCGCCTATGGCCTCCAAAAGTGTAGCCAAAATTTAAAGGTTTCTAAAATATAAAGGCAATTCTTTCCCGTTTAAATTTGTGGAAGACATGCATGGAAGGAGATAAAAAACTTTAAGAAAAATGATTCCTAGGTAAGTTTAAATCATAAGCAAATTCCCCTGTAAACACTTGACTGCTTTCTCTTTAGCAAAACCAACGAAAAATAAGGATCAGTCAAGGTAACAATCATTTCATTGTCATTGGCAAATAATATAACAATACCGTTTAACACTATCTAGATTTTATCTTAGAATTCTCTAGTGGAGAACTCCAAGTTATCTTCAACACAATTATCAGTGTTGCCTAGATTCAATTAAGGCTGTCCAAGCACCATTTTAGAAGAAATTAAGAAACAGTATGCTTTAGCCTGCCAAGATTTCAGATCAATCTTCCAAAATCAATATACTAAAATGCGTAAAATGACTTGATTTTCCAGAACCATAGCTTAATCCATCATGATTCACGAGTCTTATGAAGTATTTGAAAATCATTAACTTGCCCACATAACAAATACATAGGCAGCCACAGCATTACGCCTAAACTCATAGCACAAAACAAACATCAATCACAGAGTACAAACAAACAAACATGAATTCCGTGTCAAATTAGAAACACCAATTCCGCAAGCTGACACATGTCGTTAAAAAAACTAGAAAATATAAATCGCAAAAATGTACCGTTCGGAAATGTAGTGAATCAAATTATCGGTGCCGAAATGCTCAATATTAATTTCAATTAATTGCCCCTGGCTTCGATCCACAGCGTCACGGCACATGATTTGGAGGCCGTACATATCGTGGAAACCGAGGTTTTTCATGTCAATCACTCGCCACATGGCAGGTTCAAGGCACACATCCTTCCATGTAGTACAGACTTCCTGTGCACTCTCCAGTAGCTCTATCGGCCCCAACCTGTGCAGAATGTTCGCCGTCACATCCCTTGGGAGTTCAGTCCATGGTGGAGGAGGGGCGGAGGTGGACGGAACATCCGTCGTAGTTTTCTTAGTGCGTTTTGGTCTCTGGAGTTTGAATTTCTTTTTTGTCATGTCTCAATAACTAGGATTCGGTTATGCGAAAAGAGGAGTGTAATATTTTAATAGGGTTTTCTGTTCCTAAAACTACGGATTCAATTTTGTATTTCTTTCCCTAATTTTCCACCCAATATATAAACTCAAACGGTAAATAACATATATCCCTAAGGTAAGGTATAATTATAAATATTCTTCTCAGGTATTGGGTATTATAAAAATTCTCTTCAGGTTTGTCAATTCTTACAATCAACCCCTTATTCATAACAAGTTCTATTTTATTTGTAATGTTTGTAATATCATATAAATTTTAAAAGTTGGGTATTAATTGTTATATTTTATAAATTATAAATGTGAGAATTATATATATACTATCAAATAATTGATAAAATTTATAATTGTACATAAGTTTCAATGAATATTGCAAAAAATAATAATCATTTTTTATATATTTATTAATAATTTTTATTTTTTTACATTTTTTTTACATATTTATTACTAATATAGAAAAAATAATTCATTTAACTAAATGTGTAATGATTTTTTTTTAAATTTATAAAATATTATTATTAAAATTTTATTTAATTTATTGTTATATAATTAAAATTGTTAATAAAAATGTAAATGATTTTTTTTTTGCAATATTTATTAACACTTACGGGCAATTTATAAATTTTATCAATAATTTTGGTACTAAATATATATTTATTACTTTTATAATTTATAAGATATAATAATTAGCATCCAAGTTTTAAAATTTATAAGATATTGCAAATAACTCCCAAAGGTAAAATTGATTATTTTTAGAAAAATGGTTAATTGTAAGAAGGTGACAAATATGAGAGGGGGTTTTATAATAACTAATACGTGAGAAGAATTTTTATAATTCGTCCTTACATCAAGGGGTATCCGTAATTTACCCCAGATTCATTATGCTTTCTAACCTCATCCTAATATGGGGAAAATGAATAATTGGTCACTCAATTTTTACTCTAATCATACAATAGTCATCCAAGTTTCATGAATAACATATTTAGTCATCCAATTTATAAATAGTTGCACAATCCATCATCAAATAAGCGATAATTGATGGAGAGATAACAAAATATGATTCTGATTTGTATTATTTGATAATGGCATGTGCCACAATTTATTAACCAGGGGACTAAATATGCCATTCATAGAACTAGGATGACTATTAAATGACTGGAAGTTAAAATCGAGTGACTAAATATGTATTTTCCCCTCCTATTTCGAAAGTTACGGGATCTATTTTGGTTTAAATGTTTTAGACATTTGTTGGACCATCGTTTGAAACTATTTCCACCGAATCAACTCACAAAACATGTGCTTCAACTTGTTTCAATTTAAAATTATTACACTTTCAATCAAATCAATTATAATAACTAACATCAGTTAATTTAATTAAAAATACATGATTTGACACATACTACCTACTTTTTTTCCCTAAACTCTTATATAAAAAATACATACAAACCACAATCCACATTTTCAAATCAACTCGCCATTATATTTATAGTATGGTTTCACATTCAAATTATCCTAACGAAAATAAATTCAAATCATATTTCAATTGTTTTACTCAAGTTTCAAGAAAATCTTCAAAAGGCCTAACCAAAATATTTTTCATCCAAACCAAATGAAAATGGACCAAAGTGCATCCACAATTTATAAATAGATCTTATTTATTTTTATAAATTTAGAAAGTATAATCAAAAAAAGGTTTTTATAATTTTTTTATTTAGGGAATTACTCTGTCCGAACTACAATTTATCTTTTTATACATTTTGTACCAAATCTTTTAAATGAACATATTTGATACCATAATTAGACATTCATATATTTGGTACCAAACATTCTAAAATAACACATTTGATACCACAATTTGACAATATTTGATTAATTTAGTTTTGCTTGCGAATATTTGAACCATTTCATTAAATTATCATCAAGTTCTAACAATATTCCTTAAAATTTAATGTCAAATTGGGAAATAAATGTAGATCTAGATATTATCCACATTGCATCTGCAAATTCTTTAAGGGACAGACATAATATAATGGTTCAAATATTTGACGGCAAATTAACTTTGTCAAGGGGCCATCAATCTTTAATTATAGGACCAATTCTGCAAATTTTCCATCAATTTTCCGTCCAAGATAAGAATTTCCGTCAAAAATTTGCCTCGAAGTACCAAATGTTGCCTTATGGTAACGTAACATTAAAGTAAAGTCACTTATGGTAGCAAAAGTGAAATTCTCTCAACTAAAAAGAGAAGTATTTGACGGCACATCAAGATAGAAAACATAGGAAAATACAGAAAATGAAGGATAACATTTGAATTATCCTACAAATCGATGAACTAATACGAATCCACTTGCAGTTGAAATGGAGTTAAATCATTTACCAACAGAGAACTATTGAATGTAAACAAATACTGATTATTTTTTATGCATTGACAAATACTGATTAGAATCAATGTTAAGATAAACTAATATTTTAGAAAATGAAATTGTGAGAGCAAAGCCTCGACGCAAAATACCATTAACAATCCACTCAACCAGAACTATCTATTAATCGAACAAAACAACCCACATGAAACCAAACTGTTGGATCCAAGCAAGTATAACTTGAGATTACAGATGATCTAAAATGTTTTCAACAAACAGAAAGGAAATGAAATCTCCTTTCACTTCCTTCCATCATCAGTCGATGAATAACTCGCCGTCAAACCAAACTGCCACTCAGTCAGAATCAATGTCAAAATCATAATAAGACATTTAAATGTCCAAATCTTCAATCATCATCGGGAGCCCTAAGGTCTCTGATCCATTGTTCACATAGTTGTTCGTAAATTTCCCCCAGAATCAACATTGAAACACTCTCAGATCAAGTGATTCAAGATTAGGACAGCCATCATGAATGGCCTGCAGGCCTTCATCTGTCAGTGGATTCCCTATAAGTTGAAGGTGACGTAACTCTGGCATGTTTTCTGCAATTGCCAGAGCCTCCAGATCACGCGCTTGACATGTGCACCGACTATGGTTCAATTCAAATGACTTTAGTTGTAGGCAAGAGCGGCCTACAGTTTCAATAAGTGCAACTGCTGAACCGATATAGGTAAAATAGAGGTGCAGCTCTTCCAGCAATGGAAGATTTTTAACTGCTTTAATCAAACCTTCAACAGTTATGTATGCGCAATATCCAAGTTGAAGAGTTCTGAGCCTGCTGCTTCTGGTAAAAAAAAAAGTTTGAATTGATTAAGTGAATTTGTAATTATATCTGTAGAAAAAAGATTTGCTAGAAAAAAGATATTAATATTTAGCATCTATTTAAGCAAAAAAAAAAAAGTAAATTTTCTATATCATTAGTACTCCACCATTTCATATTATTTGTCATTTTGGGTAGCAACACACGAATTAAGAAACCTATTTGTCAATTGAAGATAAAAAATTTAAAATACCCTTACTAAGCAGTAGTAATGATTGTTTTTCTCCCCTCTTCACTAGAACAATTAATTGAAGAGAACAATTAATATGAAAGGAAAAATCTAGAAAAAAAAATCAATTTTACATTAAACTTCTAAAATATAAATAATACTAGTATGAAACAAGAAATTTTTACCCAAACAACAAATAATATGGAATTGAAGCAAAAAAAAACTAGAAAATACTGATTGCATAGTGAATCAAATCATCGGTGCCGAAAATCGCGATATTTATTTCAATTAATTGTCCCTGGCTTCGATCCACTGCGTCTCGGCACATGATTTTAAGGTCGAACATATCGTGGCCACCGAAATTTTTCATGTCACGGCACGTTATTCGAAGGCCTCTTATATAGTGCCAGCGGTCACCGACATTTATCATGTCAATCACTCGCCACATGGCAGGATCCGTGCACACATCCTTCCATGTAGTACAGACTTTCTGTGCACTCTCCAGTATCTCTATCGGCCCCAGTCTTTGCAGAATGTTCGCCGTCACATCCCTTGGCAATTCAGTCCAGGGCGGAGGAGGGGCGGAGGTAGACGGTACATCCGTCGGAGTTTTCTTAGTGCTCTGGAGTTTGAATTTCTTTTTTCTCATGGTGAATTATTCGGATTTGGGTATGCGAAGAGAGGGGAGTAATATTTTACTTGGATTTTCTTTTTTGTTCCTATGGTGGGGTATATAAAGGCTAGCTATATTGCGCCACACAAATATATTAAATTCCCTAAAACGCCCTTGAATATTAAAATTTTAAAAGTGAGTTATTTAGTTTCCCATTTTGACCCTTCTTGGAAAGGAAATGATCCTAATTAATTTCTCCTTGAATTTCGCCAAGTCAATTAAGTTACTGCAGACTGATTATTACTAACCAAGGATTTATTCAAACTGGTATTTAAATAAACATTTTTTTGGAGGAGATAAGCAAAGTGATCTTCTTTTTGTCTTTTTTTCTTTAGGCCATCTCCAATGGAGAGGGCCAGCCCCGGGGCTCCGGAGCCCCGAGCCAGCCCTGCCCTCCCCCTGAGCCCTGCCTGGTCGTCTCCAATGGCAGGGCTCCGAAATGGAATTAATTCCACTTTTTTCCTTTGCCCACTCTCACCTATAATTCTACTTTTAATTTTGTTTTTAATATTAATATTAATAATAATAATTATTATTTTATTAATATAATTAAATTATTAATTATATTTAAATATTAAAATTTAAGAGAGTAAATAATCATAAAATTAAAATTGATACATAATAGGAAATACAACAAACAAGAAAGGAAGTACAACAAACAAGAAAGGAAATACAAGAAAGAGGATTATATTTTTAAGTAATTCGGTATTTTTAAAATTATATAGCCACCACCAATATTGTAATTAAATCATTAAATTTTTAATTACAATAAAAAAAATTAAAATAAAATGTTGAATTTAATTATTAATGATTTGTCCATAAGTAAATTTAATTACAATTCTAATAAATTATTAATGATTTTAATTTTAAAAAAATTAAATTTTATTATATTAAATAATTCAATTAAAAATTGGTGGCTACTTATATTTATTAAATACTAGTAAATATACAATAAATATGCTAACAAATTATATTAAATAATTAAATTCTACAAATTTAATTTAATTTAGTTGTTAAATTTAATTTTATTATATATTTATTTAATATAATTAATTTTACTTATTTAAAAACATTAAAATCATTAAAAAAAAATTAAAAAAAAAAAAGAAGAAGGAGCGAATCAGGGGACGCCAAGTGGCGTCCCCTGACTTAAAGAGGGGCGCGTGAACTCACGCGCCCCTCTTTCTTCCCCAAATTTCCACGCGGGACCCGTTGCCCACCCCGCCCCGGCCCCTTCTCCGTTGGAGATGGTTTCTCCCGCCGCCCCCGACCCCGCCCCGGCCCCGGCCATCTCCATTGGAGATGGCCTTAGGGGGAGGGATTGTTAATGGGGGTTAGATATTTTTAAATCTTTAAATATTGAATCAAAAGAAAGAGAGATATAATTTAAATATTTAATATTATGAGATTTAATATAACTGTAAAACAATAATATATGCATATATATGTCAGCACCCTAATTAATCCTTAAAATGGAGGTTACATCAAGATTACAAGAAAATGTAACGGGGTCCAAAGCCAAACCAAGCATATGATTTAGCAACGAATGGATATTTACAAATTTTTAATAGTTATTTCTTATGATAAATAAAACAATGTCTTGGTTCAGTGGAGAAGGAGATGGATATAATGGAGAAACCAAAGATCTTTGTTTCTTTTATTGCAGTGATATTTTCGAGGTAATTTTGAAAATGGGAAAGAAATTAAAGATTTATTATGGGAAAGCAAAATATGAATAAATTAGATTTAAGATCGGTTAATTGAACCATTTTTTGCCAAGGGGTATAGTAGGAATTTGAAATTTTTTGCTCTGGCACCAACAATTTTTGCTCTAGCAATATCGCTAGCCATATATAAACTATGCATCCTCATCATAAGTTCGAAAGTTACAGTATGTTTGGATCTATTTTGGCTTAAATATTTCGGATTTTTGTTGGAACAAACAACATTTGGAACCTAACTAAACTTACAAACATGTGTTTCAACTTGTTTCAATTTAAAATAATGTAATAACACTTTCAACAAATCAATTTATTTAATTAAAAATACATGATTTGATACATACCACATATTTTTCTCTCCTAAACTCCAATATTAAAAATATATACAAACTTCAATCCACATTTTCAAATCAACTCACCATTATTTTAATAGTATAGTTTCTCATTCAAAATAACATAACCTAAATACATCCAAATCATGTTTCAATTGTTTTACACAAGTTTCAAGAGAATTTTCAAAATACCTAACCATTCTTTTCATCCAAACCAAATGGACATGGACCAATGTACATCCACAATTTATAAATCGATTTTATTTCTTTTATAAATTTAGAAAGTATAATAAAAAAAAAAATAAGGTTTTTAATTTTTCTTCATTGAGGGAATTATACTTTTCGAACTACAAGATATCTTATTTTTATACATTTGGTATCAAACTTTTTGAAAAAAATACCACAATTTGACATTTATACATTTTGTATCAAACATTCTGAAATAACACATTTTATACCACAATTTGACATCAATTTGATAGATTTAGTTTTGTTGCAAATATTTGAACCGTTTCATTAAATTAACATCAAGTTCGTCTAACCATATTCCTTAAATTTAATGTCAAATTGAGGAATAATTGTAGTTCTAGATATTGCCCACATTGCATCTTAGAATTCTTCAAGGGCCATACATAATTTAATGGTCCAAATATTTGACGGTAGAACTAAATTTATCAAGAGTCGTCAAATTGTGGATGTGCTTTTTCGGAAGGCTTTGAACCAAATGTATAAAATAAATTAAATTACGGTCTATTTTTATTCAGTAAAGTAAGTTAGAATAGCAAATTATTGTTGTCATGTTATAATTGTTTAAAATAAACTTGTAGGCGATTAAATTATGTGGTCAATTCTATTATTATAAATTCAATTTGAAAATATAATAATTGATTAATTGATTTCTATATAATTTTATTTGCCTAAATAATTATTATCAACGTTATATATTACGCCTGTCAATATGATTGAAAAGATTGGTGAGGAGAAGAATGTTTCCCAAGGAGCATATCAAACTTTCAAGCAATGTTTTTAAAAATTGGATCGGACATCGAACCGATAGCCCTACTTGTAGTAACTAGTTAGATTATCAACTATTTAAAAAAATAATTTCTTTCAAGTTTATTTTTATAAACTAAATGTTATCTCACAAATTCTTTTTCCTACAAATCTTGAGTTGGGAATGAATGATAACAAAATTATAAGTATGATAACATGATATGAAAGCAATAGTTCAAACTGTGATAAATACCATATCAAATCAATAATTTTATTACTAATCACCTATGGAAAAGGAAAATATTGATGAATTTTATCGCCTAAACCTTTATTTAAAAAAAAACATGAAAATACTTGAAGTTGGGGAAAAAATGAGTTTTTTAGTAAAATTGATGCTCAAATATATTTCTATAACTTATTGCATAAAAGATTTTAGGTTTTAGGTTTCTTGTTTATTTTGTTTGATTCAAAGTTAAAAATAGAAGAAATGTGAGAGTTTTTTTTTAAGTCTAAAGGTTGCGAAGAGAAGTAAAAATTGTAGCATTTTTTTTTTAATAAGTGGACCAGTGGTCAATCGGTTCACTGATTCATCGGTTTTATAGGTTTTTGGCCGAATTTTTTTTGGTCAAACTGGTCAGGAATAAAGGTGGTTTTGGAGGGTTGATCGGACCGGATTGACAACCGATTATTGGTTAAATCAGTCCAACTGGCCGATCCGATTTTTGAAACACTGCTTTCAAAGAGATGCAATTCAAACAATAACCATAAAGAAAATCTTATTGAGCTACCCGAGATAATCAGAGCTCCGAAGAAATTGAACGTTTTGATGATTCAAATTATTGTAAGCATCACTATCTAGTTGAAAAGTCCACGCATAATTATTTTGTCTTTAAGGATAAAATCATGCAGTTAGCTCGTGAAAAACAATATATACATCAAGAAGACAATGTCACTACAAATCTTATCGCTAGTCTTTGAGGATGTTCTAACACCATAGTAGACCAATCTCTTAAAGAGGATTGTAATAATACTTCATGCAAGAGCAAAGAATCAGTAGATAGTTGATTGACTCTTTTGTTTTGCTAAGAGATGACTAAAATATATTTTGCATTTTTCTATCATGAACATTTCCTAAAGAAAGGGCCTAGTCAATTTTTATTTTCTTATTTTAAGGCCGGGTATAAGTTTAAACTAGGGTTGTGAATGTGGCGGATTTTAAATCCGCATCAAATTCAAATTCAGTTTGATTTATTTGAATTTTGTCTAATTAGAGATTCGATTGATCTAATTTGATTATAAAAATTCGAAGTTTGAAACACGTGGAACGGATATGGCTCTAAGTCAACCCGATCCCTTAAATCTATTATTTGTGAAATCTCTATTTAACGAACCAATCGATCACGCATATTCAATTTTAGTATATATTCAACATCACAAAGAGAACATATCAAACTAGCCCTAATTCAGTTGTTATTTTGACCTGCCCATTCTCTGAAGATATATTCTTATACATAATAATCTACCTTGGGTTATTGGAAGATAAAAAATAGAAGTGTTTGCACATATTCGAGATAAAGTGTGTAACCGTCTTAAAGGGTGGAAAGAAAAATGGTTGTCGAAGGGAGGTAAGGAAATCTTGTTTAAATCGGTTAATCAAGCCATCCCTTCTTACGCAATGACTTGCTTCAAATTGTCCAGGTATTTTACGAAAGAAATTGAAAGTCTTATGTCGAAATTTTGGTGGGAAAGTTCAAACGGCAAAGGAATTCATTGGGCGTGATTGAGTGATATGTGCCAAAGTAAACAATTCGGTGGTCTTGGGTTCAGGGACTTGGAAGCGTTTAATATGGCTCTACTTGCTAAACAAGTTTGGCAGCTTCTTGAAAGTCCGGACAGCCTGCTTGGTAAGATTTTCAAAGCCAGATACTATCCTCAATCAGACGTTTTTGGCTCTTGTTTAGGTTCGAACCCATCATACACTTGGCAAAGCATTTGGGGAGCTAAGGAGATCATCGAGAAAGGTTCCCGGTGGAGGGTCGTCGGCAATGGTACTTCGATTAACATTTGGGGTGATAGATGGCTACCTAGAGAATCCACTTTTCATATTTTTACACCTAAAGGGGACCGATCCAGTGATATGAAAGTTAGTGCACTTATTGATCAAGACACGGGGCAATGGGATGCGGACATAGTAATTACATTTTTTTTTTGTTTCCCAATGGTTTAATCCCTTTCGAGGCGCGTCGGACACATAAAGTGGGAACCTCTCCCAACAGGGATTCGAACCCGAGTCCGCTACTTTGTAGTGACTAGTCCTTTCCACTAGACCAATCACATGTTGGTGTAATCTCATTATTTAATGAAGAGGATAGCGCGTGTTTTATCTATTCCACTGGGAAACGGTAGGCATGATGACCGAAGACAGTGGCATTATAACCGTAACGGCCTCTTTTCTGTTCGAAGTGCATATCACCTCGCCGTATAAATAGTAAGGGAGTCTGATCATACAGGGGCTGCGAGCTTGTCCGCGGGAAATACGAACGACTGGAAATGCCTTTGGGCTTTGTCAGTCCCATCAAAGATTAAAATTTTCCTTTGGAGAGCTTGTAAAAATTTGCTTCCTAATCGTACAACTTTGACGAAAACGAAGATTACAAATATGTGTAGCTGTGTTATTTGTGATGGGGAAGTAGAAGATGTTCTTCATTGCTTTTATTTTTTGTCATCTGGCTAGACAAGTATGGGCTCTTAGTGGCATCTCATGTTCTGTTTATCTTTCTAATGCAACTAATTTTAGGGACTGGCAGAAGGAGTTTAAAGGAAAAACTGATTCAAAAACCTTTGAGCTATGTACTATTATTTGTTGGTCCATTTGGCATGCACGTAACAAATGGTTGTTCAAAGGAATTCAAAATGCAGCCCCAAATATTGTTATCTTTGCGAGAAATTGCCAAACAACTTTATGGAGTAGCTTTGCTGCAGTTTTAAAGCCTCAACGGCAGGTGACAAACATGTCTTGGAAAGCTCCTCTTGCCGGATTTGCTAAGATCAATTTCGACGCGACGGTAAATTCTAGGGTTGGCCGGTGTGGCTTGGGGGTGGTAGCTAGGTCGGAACACGGAATATGTGTCAGCTGGAGATCTGTGTGTATCCGTCAAAGTCTCGACCCTACTGCTGCTGAGGCAAGAGTTGCGTTACTTGCGGTGGAATTTGCAAAGGAACGTAATTAGAGCAAAGTGATAGTAGAAGGGGATTCAAGTGTTGTGGTCACTGCCGTATGGTGTTCTTCGGAGTCAAGAGCATATTATGGAATGATTATCGAAGATATTAAACACATTGCATCATCGTTTGAGTTTTTTTCTATCCAGCATTTGCGAAGAGAAAGAAATAGATTGGCACAAGAAATAGCTCAACTCTCTAGTGTTGATAGTTTTGCTTTGAATGTTCTTCCTGTTTTGATCCAAAATATTGTACTCTCTGATTTGAGTAATGAATGTGTTAGGGAAAGAGTACCAAATTAGTAACAACTAATATCACAGCGGAAGCAATTCGTCCTTTCCCACAAATATCCACGGATTGAAATTGAGAATAACAGGATCAAATTAAACCCAAGCACTAATTCACCGAACTAAACAAGAATTAAGGTGCGAGAAAAGTAAATATGCACAGGACAAGTTTACGTGGAAACCCAAACCGGGAAAAAACCACGAGATCAAAAACCAATCTAACTCAACCACTATAATGATAATGGGTTTACAAAATCCTCCCTAAAACCACTAGGGGCTAACCAAATCCTCAATAGAACACTCTTGGATCACAATAGTAATAATCTCACAAACAAGGTGGAAAACCTCAAGTCACTAACTTGAATAACACAGAGAACAAATAAATCACCAAACTAAAGAGCAAGAATAAAAACCCGAACCAATTGGACGATTGAGCACTTTGTGAAGAATCTCTGACTGAATCCGAGACGAAACCAATTACTTGTAGTACCTCGATCTCTTTCACAAACCCCAAAATAAATTCCAATAGTTCCCACTCTTCTCTCTTTTGCGTGACTTTTGCAGCTGCCAGTAGAGGGCTTAATGCCAAATTCTAATCTCAAAGATTTTCTCTCTATGTTATTGTACGTAACAATATAACCTAGTTTTCTTTTATTTGTTTGTTTAAGTAGTGGGTTGGGCCCCACTATGAGTGGACAAGCCCAACAGAATGAAAGCTATCTCTTACCCTAAAAAAACAAAAAACAAAAATCTTTTTTATTTTTTTCATCAAAGGCCGAAATAACAGACCCAATATATTTGAAAACAATTTCGGCAGCATTTGAGGAAAAAATAATCTATCCATTTAAATTCTTTTAAAGAGAATATAATCTTCTAACTTATTTACCCGTAGTTTTAACAACAGCTTCTCCATTATTTACTTTCTTTCAACACATCATATTTTTTATCCCCATTTTTTCTTATTTTGTTATGATTGAGATCAAATAGACAAAACTAATTATCAATTTTTTTCAAAGGATGATCAGGTTCTATTAAATACTCATTTTGTGTTGGAGAATATATCTTACCATATAATTGTTCCACTAATTCTTCCCTTTCATAGTTAGCTAAAGTTTAGGAATCATATAGCCATTGTATAATATTTGGCTATAGTATATTAATCTTATTCCTTAGTTAGAAAATTCTTCAATGTATATAATACTAAGCCATTGTAATTGCACGATAAGACATAGCCTTCATCTTCAAAGGCCAACTTTACAAAATTCTTTTCTTTGTTTATTCAAAAATCTACATGGTATCAAGAGCAGGTTATTATAATTGTTCTGGTGCAAATTGCTTATAATCATTGCACTCTTTTTTCCAGCATAGCTAAAAATTACACCCATCAACTGTTTGTGAAAATTCCCCAATGTCTATAGAAACTCAAAAAAGTTATGTTGTTGCCTCAAATATCATTGTATAGGAGGTTAACAATCCCAATTTGAAAATTACTCCCATGCTTTTCAATGGAACCAATTATATGATTTGGTCCAAGGCTGCTAGCATGTATCTTAGCAGTAAATCCAAGATGGGATTTGTGAATGGAAAAAAAGAAGCCCCAAATTCTACCGATCATGGTTAATAAACTCTATGGAACCCCGAATTGCCGAAAGTATGTACTTTCGGGAAACAGCCGAAGAGATGTGGAAGGCCTTGAAGGATATCTATGGTGAAAAAAATAATGCAGCCAGGGTATACCAACTCAAGAAAAACATGTGGGAATACAAACAAGATGGAAAGCCCTTCAGTAATTACATCGGCACTATTGGTGAGATGTGGGATGAATTGTCCCAGCATACTCCAATTACTGCCGATATCACGTCTAGGATGAAAGAAATAGAGCAAGACAAAACTTTTGCTATGTTGGCTGGTCTTGATTCTGAATATGAATCTGTTCGAAGCTAAATCCTTATGAACATTGAGTTCCCATCCTATTCTACTGCATGTGCGATCATTCAAAAGGAAGAAACCTGGAGAAAAGTGATGAACTCCAATATCACAAATGAAGATCTCAACAAAAATATTGAAAATTCAGCATTTGTTGTTGAATCATAGAAGGTGCAAAAATCTCATTACATGATTGAAAATTTTGCAGGAAATAAGAAGAACTACCAAAGTCGAGACGAGGTGTTTTGCGATTATTGTCAAAAATTTGGTCACACACAAGATAAATGCTGGCATGTACATGGAAAACCTTCAAAGAACTACCAAGATCGTGATGGGATGATATGTAGTCACTGTAAAAAACCGGGACACACACAAGATAGATGTTGTGATTTTCATGGAGAACCTCCGAGAAAAGGTAAACCAACCGCTGCGCATGTTGCTATAAAAGATCAAAGTCGACACTTTCAACAAGAACGTGTGATATCAGTTGATAAATTAACCGAGTTACTACAAAACATAGGTCAGGTGAATATTGCATCTTCTGCTGAATTGCCTCCTCAAAATTCAGGTAATCATTCAACTCTTTTATCTTCTAGCAATCATAAGACTTGGATTATTGACACGGGAGCCACTGATCACATGACAGGGTCCAATAATTATTTAAAAAATTATGAAAATATTAATACAAACAGCAAAGTAACTTTAGCTAATGGTACCAAAGTTCTAGTTCATGGGATTGGACAAGTTGAATTTTTTTCCGATAATGTTGCCTCTGATGCACTATTTATACCTTCGTTTCCATCTAGCCTACTATCGGTTAGCAAGATAACCAAAAGTCACAATTGTGTGGCTATTTTTTCTGCTGACAATGTTGTTTTGTACCAAAGTTCTAGTTCATGGGATTGGACAAGTTGAATTTTTTTCCGATAATGTTGCCTCTGATGCACTATTTATACCTTCGTTTCCATCTAGCCTACTATCGGTTAGCAAGATAACCAAAAGTCACAATTGTGTGGCTATTTTTTCTGCTGACAATGTTGTTTTTCAGGATCAAGTCACGGGGAGGAAGATTGGTGAAGGTCGCCAATCTAATGGGTTATATGTGTTAGATCAAGCCACCCAGTCTTACTTTGCAAGCAAATTGGACCAATCTAATGATAAGAGGTGGCATTATCGTTTAGGACACCCCTCCGATAAAGTTTTGAAACACTTAGTTTCTGAGATTAGCGCATCATCTACTTCGTGTGAAGTATGTCGGTACGCTAAACAAACAAAGTTACCTTTGAATATATCTGATAGTATTTCTAAGAACAATTTTGAGATTATTCACTCTGATTTATGGACATGTCCCATTATTTCATTTACTGGATTCAAGTACTTTGTTTCTTTTATTGATGATAGATCTCGTTTTACATGGATATATTTGTTAAAATACAAAAGTGATGTCCTTACTGCATTTAAAGAACTTCACGTCATGGTTAAAAATCAATATGATGCTAAAATAAAGATAATTAGAACTGATAATGGCACTGAATATAAAACAATAAAATCATATTTTCTTAGTAATGGCATTATTCACCAGACGTCTTGTGTTGATACCCCTGAACAAAATGGAGTAGCTGAAAGAAAAAATAGACATTTACTTGAAGTTACGCGTGCTTTAAATTTTCAAATGAATGTGCCTAAAATTTTTTGGTCTGAAACTATACTTAGTGCATGCTTTCTTATTAATCGATTACCATCTAGAGTCTTAAACTACAAGAGCCCATATGAAGTGTTGCATCACAAGACCCCTACCTTACATTTTCTTAAAGTTTATGGTTGTGAATGTTTTGTTCATATATCTGAAAATCATAGGTAAAAACTTAACAGTCGATCCACTAAATGTATTTTTCTTGGTTACTCTGTCACGAAAAAAGTTTATAAATGTTATGATCCTAAAAATAAGCGAATGTATATATCACGAAATGTTATGTTTAATGAAGACACCCCATATTATGCTTTTGACAGCCCTCATGAGGAAAGTATAAATGATGATAATATTTTTGACACACTTTATAATCCCTCTAGTGTTAAAATTATACACAATAATGTAGAAAATCAAAACAATTCTCAAAACGGTGAAGAAGGAACAAGTATAGAAATTTTTGATGATCATCAATCTAATAATAATAACCTAAGACGTTCCAGTCGTGTTTCCAAACCATCAATCTTGTTTAAAGACTATCATATTTATAATGCTAAGAGAGACAATGCAAATATTAAATATCCCATTGAAAATTATGTTGACTTTGGAAAGTTAACACCTAATTATGCTTCTTATCTTTCAAAAGTTAGTTGTTTTGACGATCCTGCTAGTTATGAAGAAGTTAAAAGTCAAGAAATATGGAAAAATGCCATGAAAGAAGAGTTAATGGCCTTAAGGAAAAATCACACTTGGGATATTGTTCCTCTACCTTCTGGAAAACAACATGTGGGCTGTAAATGGGTTTTCAAAACCAAATACAATAGTGATGGTTCAATTGAAAGGTATAAAGCACATCTTGTAGCTAAAGGTTATACACAAACTTATGGCTTAGATTATAAAGAAACATTTGCTCCTGTAGTAAAAATGAACACTGTGAGAATTTTACTATCAGTCGCTATTAATAATGATTGGACACTTCATCAATTAGATGTTAAAAAGGCATTTTTACATACTCTTCCAACTGGTCACCCCCAAGAACAAAATAAATCCCTTACATGCAAATTAAAGAAGGCAATATATGGCTTAAAACAATCTCCTCGTGTTTGGTTTACAAAACTAAGTCAAGCTTTTTTGTCTTTTGGATTCTTTCAGAGTAATGCAGATTCTTCTATGTTTGTTAAAAAAAAGGCAAAATGGTATCATTATTGTTCTTGTATATGTTGATGATATTGTAATAACAGGTAATGATATGAACGGCATAAATGATCTTAAAGGTTTTCTTCATGCTACATTTGACATAAAAGACTTAGGAAAATTGAGATATTTTCTTGGCATGGAAATTGCTTCCTCTCGTAAGGGCATTTTTATCTCACAAAGAAAATATACTATGGGCGTTTTGGTAGACACTGGTTTACTAGGTAGCAAACCTGCTGAGACACCAATTGAATCAAATTATAAAAGAGGAATCAATGATGGAAACGAATTAGAAGACAAGGGGAGCTTTCAAAGGTTAGTTGGTCGATTAATATATCTCACAATCACAAGACCGGATATCACTCATGATGTGAGTATGGTAAGTCAATTTATGCATAATCCAAAAACATCTCACCTTGAAGCAGCATACTGAATTTTACACTATCTCAAATCCTCTCCCGGGAAAGGTACCTTAATGAAAAATCATAGGCACACCAATGTAATAGCTTACTCTGATGCTGATTGGGCATGAGATCCTATGAATAGAAGATCAACTTCCGGATATTGCACATTTATAGGAGGAAACCTTGTGACATGGAAAAGTAAAAAACAAAGTTTGGTTGCTCGGTCAAGCGTTGAGGCTGAATATAGAGCAATGGCTTCAACTGCATGTGAATTAATTTGGTTGAAGTCTCTCCTCAAAGATATGGGATTTGATACTAAAGTTCCTATGATTATGCATTGCGATAATCAAGCTGCAATTCACATCGCATCAAACCTAGTTTTCCACGAACGCACAAAACACATTGAAGTTGATTGTCATTTTGTGCGCGAAAAAGTACAATCAAAGGAAATCTCTACACCATTTATCAATAGTGAAAGTCAACTTGCAGATATTTTTACTAAAGCTCTTCCTAAAAGACCTTTCAATGAAATCTTGAGCAAGTTGGGCCTGACAGATATCAGCCTACCAACTTGAGGGGGCGTGTGGAGAATATATCTTACCATATAATTGTTCCACTAAATATTCCCTTTCATATTTAGCTAAAGTTTAGGAATCATATAGCCGTTGTATAATATTTGGCTATAGTATATTAATCTTATTTCTTAGCTAGAAAATTCTTCATTGTATATAATACCAAGCCATTGTAATTTAACGACAGAGGCCAATTTTACAAAATTCTTTTCTTTGTTTATTCAAAAATCTACATCATTTGTTATGGAAGTGTACTGTTTTGAACATCGAGGACAGAGCAAAGACATTGATATTGTGACATCGAAAATAGAAGGCCAAAAAGAACATTCTAGAATAAAATTTACATTATTGTTTGAAATCACTCCATAAAATATATAGGAGTCTTTGTCTATGGTTGGTGCCCCTTTTGCTCTTTAACATCAGGTACTCCTTAATTATAGTTGGATTATATATATATATATATCATTTGCCATTTATTTTTCAAACGGGAGACTTGTGCTTCAAAGTTGTCGCACTCCACTTGTTTAGCTTTCTTTAAAAGTTTTAATAAGTGATTTGCCTAAAAAATCCTTGTCTATTTTTCATTTTCTTCACTTTTTATTTGCTTTATAATTTTTTTTTCACGGTACAATTAATTGATATGAAGAAAGAATCTCATTCCCGTACTTCCCGTCCTTTAATCACGACTGCTCCTTATCCCCTCCGTCATCACCCTCCTCCAAACCACCGGTCGCACCGCCGCATTCCGGTACAACCAAAATCCCATCAACCTTTGTCGTAACCTTCACCCCACAAAATCACCCCGTCATATTCTTTGAGTCAAATTCATAGATGGAGATGATAGGGTAAAAACGTGGTATGTCACTTCACATATAAAGTAAATCCCCCGACGTTTAAAAATTACAAGAAAATATTCTCTGATTTAGACTATGTACTAAATCACCCCTTGCTGCTTTAACAATCCTTAAAAGGACATTCCCTACAACTTCTAAAATGTTTACAAAAAAACCATATGGGTGTCTTGTAATTCTTAGAACCATAGGGGATTTTATGTAATTTCGATAAAGTTTAGAGGTCCGAATGTAAATCACCCAAATTCATATTTAAGAACCTAGTCACACCTCTTCATAATTACTTTCACAATTTCAAATCGCAAAAATTAAATCCAAATCATTAACATGTACTCGAGATAAGTTGGTCTTGTTTAGATTATTTTAGTCCATACCTTTCGAATCATCACCGGGGCAAATAACATTCAAAATGGCTTTCTTCGGTCATATCCCACAAAACAAGTGTTTTCTATTTAAAATAATTCAAATCATATTAAGCACCATACATTATAATATCAATTAATTTAATAACATGTTTTGACATATATCACCTCCATCATCCCTCAAAAACTCCAGCATTGAAAATATTAAACCATAACCTACATTTTGACACATTACTCATACTTTTTAATTTACTTTATTTTAGATCTTAAATATTTTAATTAAAATATATTCAAGTCATGTTTCATTTGTATCACACAAGTTTTCAAAAGAATTTTCAAACTACTCAACCAAAATATATTTCTCCTAAAGTAAACAAACCAAGTCAACACACATACGAACGAGGTTATTGGTTCCGAATAATCCCAACAACAGGCTAGGTATGGAATTTCTTAAATTTTAGAGGGAAAAATACTTTTGATAACAAATTTTAGTCCAAAAAACATATTTGATACCAAATTTTTCGGAAAAACACATTTCATACCATGATTCACACCATCTTGACACATTTACTTTTGCCGTCAATTTTCGGACAGAATTCAGCACGTGCCGTCAATTGTGGGTTTTTAAAACCCATGCATGTTTTTCCTCCCATTGTCAACTTAGTGGGCACATGAGCGGCACATGCTGAATTCGTTTGAAAATTGACGGCAAAACTAAAAGTGTCAAGATTGTGTGAATCGTGGTAGGAAATGTATTTTTTTTAAGATTGAAAGTTATAATTACATGCTTGTTGTTTTATGTTCAAAACTTAAATTTTTGTTAACCTTTATTCTAAGTAGCTGGTAAATTTATATCCGAATGTCACAATTCTAAGGTAGGACCGATGCCAAATAGTACAAACCGCAAAGCGCAAGCAGCTCCTCCCCCTTCCCCTAGTGGGTAATTAAATCTAAATCTAGAATTTATAATGAATCAAAAACAGTAGAGAAAGTTCTAAATTATCTTAACTGTTTGGTCAAATCAATATCAATACCTCGAAATCAAAAAAATCCTCATCTGGTTGTGATAGGTCAGGCAAGTACCGCCGGCGATTTGGGGGTGGGGATAGAATTTTTACCTTCTTTTTTCTATTTCTTTTATTACTAAGTGGATACAATACAATACAATACAATACAATACAATATAATACAATACAATACATGAGTTTTTATGTTCAAAACTTAATTTTTTGTTAACCTTTATTCTAAGTATCAAGTAAATTTATATATAAATGTCACAATTTTAAGGTAGAACGGATGCCAAATAGTACAAACGAGACCTAACCTTATAAAAGACCTACTAACTTAAATGAGTATTTGACAGCACATGTGCGAATTATCAAATATATCGACGAACTACTATGAATCTACTTGCATGCAGTTGAACTGAAGTTGAATCATTCACCAAAACTGAACTAATGAATGTAAGCAATGGCAAATACTGATTAGAATCAATGTTAAGAATACCATTAAGAACCCACTTAAAGTCATTCCAAATATTATATAAATAAATATAAAAACTGCAGTTGCAGAAGAGTGCCAAAACTATCTGGTAATCCAACAAAAAAAGCGCGAGATTATTCCTTCCAGGCAAGCATAACTTGAGATTACAGAAGATCTAAAATGTTTTCACTACCTTCCATCATCAGTCAATGAAAAACTCCTCGTTCTTCCCACAGGAAGCCGAACTGCAACTAGAGAAGGAAGCCGAACTGCAACTAGAGAAGGAAGCCGAACAGCCACTAGAGAAGGAAGCCATGTCAATGACATGATTTGGGGACATATCAGATGTTCCCCCAAAATCATAAATCATCAGTTAGGGAACCTTAAGGTCTTTGATCCGTTGAGTACATAGTCTTCGTAAATTTTCCCCAAAATGAAGATTGAAACACATAAACAGATAAAGTGATTCAAGTTTAGAACAGCCATCAAGAATGAGCAGCAGGCCATCTGTCAGATCACTCCCACAAATTTGAAAGTGACGTAATTCGGGCATGTTTTTTGCAATTGCCAAAGCCTCGAAATCATAACGATCTCGATATGTTCTATACACATGACGGTTCAATTTAAATGACTTTAAGTTTTCGCAAGTGCGGCCAACAGTTTCAATGGTTTCTGCGCGGATATTGTTGTAGTAGATGTGCAGCTCTTCCAGCAATGGAAGATTTTTAACTGCTTCAATCAAACCCTCATCAGTTATGTCATAGCAAGATTTAAGTTGAAGACTTCTGAGCCTGCCGCTTCTGTTAAAATTTGCGTATGGAAAAAAAGAAGTTATTAAAAGAGAGAAATTTTTGGTGAACAGTTAAAAGATTATGCAGGGATCATCTAGCACCAAATTAATTGAAAAATATTCAAACTCTTCGTAAAATTTAGAAGCACGTGTTATTTGAGGAATGTATCAATACATACAAATGGGTATGATCTTTCAACGACAGCAACTTCCCGTTATAATAACTCCATGACAATTACTTTAACTAGAAAATCAAATGGAACAAATGTAAAAGATCGGAAATTCAACAAATGAAACATAATGACAACAAGATAACAAAAAAAGCAACCACGAAGAGGATCGTTCCGAGATCCCTTCCATTTCTCCCGAAGCAGTTCTACAATTTGTATATATCAATTAAAAAATTGCCAAAGAAGCTTGGAATTAATTCCTGAAAATTCTAATTGATTTGGACAGAACTAAACAACGAAAAAAATGCATTGTTATCGACTTTAATGCACCAATCACAAGACAATTTACACGAGTTTGCCACAACTGACTAACGGGCTTAGAATTTCCCTATAAAATGCATATACAAGTAGGCAACAACATACATAATTTATAATGCAGCAATAAAATTATTAATCCACTACAAAATACCAAACAAAATCAACAATAACAATTAAATTTCCAACAAAAGATGGGAAAAAAAAAAAAACTCCAATAAACAAAAACTACCTCTGAGATATATAGAGAAGCATTTCATCTGTACCAAAAAACTGAATTTTGATATCATTTAATTGGCCTTGGCTCCGATCCACTGCGAGGCAGCACATTTCTACCTCTGCGAAATGCATGTCGATCGACCGCCACAGGCCAGGGTCCTTGCACACGCTCCGCCAGGTAGTACACACTGCCTCTGCCTTCAGCATGCCTATAGTCCCCAACTTGAGAAGAATCGTCGCCGTTATTTCTCGTGGCAATTCCACCCACGGCGGAGCTGCATCAACTGAATCTGAAGAGGACGTCATCTATATTTTTTGTTTCCGTTCCTTTTTGTTTGTTTGATTTTCGGAGAAATTTTTCGCCGGACAACACGATTTCAAGGGTTAGGTTTTGGGAAGTGATAGTCGAATTAATAAGTTCTTCTTTTTTTTTGAAAAAAAAATGCAAATAATAAACCATAATGTTTAATGTTTTGTTTTTTAGAATAGATAAGCTTAGGCCATCTCCAATGGAGAGGGCCAGCCCCGGGGCTCCGGAGCCCCGAGCCAGCCCTGCCCCGCCCCCGAGCCCTGTCTGGTCGTCTCCAATGGCAGGCTCCGGAATGGAATTAATTCCATTTTTTTCCTTTGCCCACTCTCACCTATTAATATTATAGTTTTAATTTTATTTTTAATATTAATATTAATAATACTAATAATTATTTGCATCTTGTAATTAAATTATTAATTATATTAAAATATTAAAATTAAAGAGAGTTCGGGTGAATGAGAAATTAATTCTATTTTCTTTCCTTGCCCACTCTCATCTATAATTAAAATAAATTTGATAAATATAAAATTCATCCGGGTTTTTCTGGAATTATATTCTACTCCGTGAGTAGATTAAAACGGTATATCGTGTGTCCAAATCGGAGTTCGGGTGAATGAGAAATTGACACTCAAAAATCACCTCTTAAAATGGAAGAAAAGAAATGCAATTAGCATTTATCCCACATTGGAAGTGGAGTGAAAAAACTTGAGGTTTATATATGATTTGTCAATGTAGTTGTGTAACTACTTAGCTACAAGAAGTCTCTTCCCTCGCGCGCCGGGGGGGGGGGGGGGGGGGGGTGTGCGAGCCCGCGACCTGCGGACACGAATGCAGTCCAATTCTCTAGCTTTCGGACAAGCCCAATTTTTATTATTTAGAACTTATTAAATGCACAAAAATTTATCTATACTAACAAATTTAAATTAATTACAATTCTAATAAATTATTAATGATTTTAATTTTTAAAAAAATTAATCAAATTAAAAATTGGTGACTACATATATTTATTAAATACGTACAATAAAATATACTAACACATTTTATTAAATAATTCAATTCTACTAATTTAATTTAATTTAATATGGAAAATTAATTATTTAAGTTTATATATTTTTTTTCTATTTTTATTTATTAAAAAACCTATTAAATAAACAATTTTTTTTTTAAAAAAAAAAAAAGGAACCAGTCAGGGGACGCCAAGTGGCGTCCCCTGACTTAATTAGGGGCGCGTGTTTGCCCGTCTTCTTCCCACGCGAGCCCAGGGCTGGGCGCAGGGCTCCGCCGAGCCCTGCGCCCAGCCCGTTCCGCCCCTCCACCCGCCCCGCCCCGCCCCCAGCCCCCACTGGAGACGGCTCCTTTCCCGCAGCCCCACCCCGCCCCTGCCCCGGCCATCTCCATTGGAGATGGCCTTATATATTCTTTATTTAAAATAACATAGTAATTTATTATATGGTTTTGGATGATGCAAAAATGGAAAATGATATTCTTTTATGATTATTGTTGTTGAATTAGAGACTTATATTATCTCTCCGTGTCAACTGTCTCTATTTTGTGAAGCACCACTATTTATAGTTTGGTTGACTGCATGTGACATTCATGAAACGTGATCATTGTATGACTAGAGTTAAAATTTGATGACTAAACAAGAATCATATTATGTTATCTCTCCATCAACTACCGCTTATGTGATGTTGAATAGTGCCAGTATTTATAAACTGGGTGATTAAATATGTCATTCATGAAACTAGGGTTACTATTGTATGACTGAGAGCTAAAGTTGAGTGATTAAATATGTAATATGTCATTCATGAAACTAGGGTTACTATTGTATGACTAAGAGCTAAAGTTGAGTGATTAAATATGTATTTTCCACTCATAATTTCGGAAGTTATGAGGATCTGTTTTGGGTTAAATGTTTAGATTTTTGTTGGAGCGCCGTTTGGAACTATTTCTATCGAATCAAACTTAGAAAACACGTGTTTTGGTTCTTTTTTTTTTTTTTTTTTGTTTCCCAAGACTTTAATCCCTCTTGAGACGTGTCTGGCACGTTAAGTGGGAACCTCCGTCAACAAGGATTCAAACATGGGTTCGCTACTTTGTAGTGACTAGTATATTAATTCCACTAAACCAATCACTTGTTGGTATGTTTCGATTTATTTTAATTAAAATTAATAATAACACTTTCGATCAAATCAATTATTTTAATTAATAAAGATATGATTTGACACATACCACCTACTTTTCTTCTCTAAACTCCAACATTAAAAATACATATAAACCACAATCCACATTTTCAAGCTTACTCACCATTATTTTAATAGTATAGTTTCACGTTCAAAATATTCTATCCAAAATACTCTCAAATTATGTTTTAATTGCTTTATATAAATTTCAAGAGAATCTTCAAAATACATAGTCAAAATGTTTTAAATTTGAACCAAATGAAAATGGACCAAAGTACATCCACAATTTATAAATTGATCTTGTCTTTTATAAATCTAGAAAGTATAATTGAAAAAGGGTTATATTTTTTTATTGATGGAATTACACTTTTCGAACTACAGTTTATCTTATTTAAGGGATTCTATGGCGACCCTTGCCTAAGATTTGAGTAACGTTTACAAATAAATCTCAATCATTCAAAAATAAAAGTGAATTATTTTGATCTTTAATTGTGCACAAATGTGTACCACACTCACATTTTGTGTATTTCACCCAAAAATTTAATTATTAATACATTGTAAATAGTAATTTTACATTATTACCTCTAATAAAAACATCAAAAACTTGCTCAAAATTTGTTAATACATTGTATATAGGGGACTGGCGGAGCTTGGGGGATAGGGGTTGCTCAGATATTTTAATAAAAGGGTATATAGGAATTTTTTCAATATATCGGGTATTTCACAGGGTTAGCTGAGGTTGTACATGAGTTGATTTGGGTTGTAATATGGACACGTGTCCAAATCTGATTGGATTTCAAAAGAGTTGTTGATGACTCACTTTTAAGGATGAGTCACAATAGACCATCACATCTTATTTTTATACATTTTGTATCAAACCTTCTGAAATAATATATTTGACACCACAATTTAATAATATTTGATACAACACCTTCTAAAATAACACATTCGATACCACAATTTGACAACATTTGACTAATTTAATTTTGCTGGAGAATATTTGATTTAATTACATACACTGTATAGTCGGTATTGTTGACCACTGAATAACCGTGCTTAAGTGATGAAGACCCGTTCATTTGGTTTTGAGCTCCATCACCAACCATTATTAATCTGAATACATCTCTGAGCAAAAATTCAATAGAATGTTGATTTAGCTTTTCTGTTTTGCCAAGAGATGAGTAAAATATACTAGTATTTTGCATTCTTCTATCATGTAACACATATTTATATACGAGTATTGTTAGCACATCAATTCATCAAATGGGTATATTCCGGGTGATTAACGGGGGCAAATATTATCAATTAGTTTGGGTATGTAGGTCGTGGATTTTAGGCTACTTCTGTTATGATTTAGTTTCAATCTAAAATACCAAGCGTGAGGTTTCAAGATAAAGACGTCAATAAATAAAAACATCGGTGTTCAGTTAAATTTCAAGGTGTATTATTCCCGGTAATACATGGAGCTTTCGGTAAAAATCCGACAAATCATACTTCGACTCCCAAAATTCTTTTATTTCCTTATTTTCCTACCCGGTATAAGTTTAGAGTTTAAAACATCCACCCCATCTCATAATATTGTAAACATGATTCAAAATGAATAATGACAAAACAAAGTTTAAGGTATGGTTATTCGTAGGACTGTCAATTGAGCCAGGCCTAGCCGAAGTTCGATGGCTCAACCCAATAATATTAGACCCGAAATCGAATAATTGTGAGTCGGTCGAGTTTGAACCATTATATTAAACTCCATCAATTTATGAGTTAATTTTGAACCTAATAAGACTCAACACGAATAAAGTCCGCATAAAAGATAATATTTAAATACTACTATTAATTATTGATATGAAAGTTTTAGTACACAAAGAACTATTTTAGACAAGAAAAACATTACAAATAACCCACTTCTCACATATATCAATTACAGTATAACTTTATAAGCTATATATATATATATTATAACTTGCATAAGAGGAAAAGAACAAAACGGCGAGGCTTCTAGTATCCAAAACCTCTTGTAGGTTTTGCACATACAACACCCCATCAGATTTTGACACGTGTCATGTTGTTGCATAATATGCATAGTAGGTTTGTTTGTCATTCCCAAGAGACACTAATACCCTTCTATATAATATACTCCACTACTTTACAAAATTGAATCATAAAGTCAAGCTCTTTTTCAGTTTATTTTTTTTTATTATCTAAGAAAAATAATAACCATTTTGAATTTAGTCTTTAGATAATTTTACCTTTTCATTTAAAGAAAAAACTTTAAAAGAATTAGAAAAAAATAAAAAATTGCACCCATTTCCACCCAAAAGCTAATGTTTTCAGAATAGGACCGGACAATGAACCAGTGAGCCGACTGGCCACTGGTTCTACTGGTCGAATCGGTCGAACCGCTGATCGGACCGGATGACCTCGTAATGATATAATAAATATATTTAATTTTAAAGTATATACAATATGAATAAAATTTAAACATTATCCTACAATTGAATAAAAATATACAAAACTTAGAATGTATTTAAATTAAATCATATAATATTTATTTAAGTTATATCATAATGATAATATGATACTAATTAGTAAGCTCATATAAATATAATATGATTATATTTATTTAATTAAAAATATAAAAATGTAAGTTAAAAATACAACAAATTAAGATATTAATAAATTTTAAAATATGATTATGTATACAAGTCTAATTTGCATAATATATCGATTTGAATTTCAAACTTTGACACTCTTTATCCTAAAAATATATAATTGGAAATAAATATCTTAAGAAATTATGTCATAAAACTAAAATTAATTTTAAATTTATTGATAATGTGTAAATTATTTTAATTTGAGTTAATTATCATAATCTAATTTATAAATAAATTTGGTTACAAGTTTTCTATAATGTAAATTTCTATATTAAATGTTCAAGAAAAATGATGTAGCTCAAATGGTAAGGATGTTATGTTTTGTTCAAAAGGTTAGTTGTTCAAATCCTTCCTTCTACAAATATTTCCAATGTATTCTTAATATTAAAAATAAATTAAAAAAGAAGAAAAAAAAAAGGAAAATCAGAACCGGATTGAATCGGTCCGAACCAGTTCGTCGGTTCACCGATTTTGGACCGGTTCAACCCGGTTTAAACTGATTTTTAAACTTACTGGTTTTAGGGGGTTAACCGGACCTGACAGGTCTCCGGTTCGCGGTTGAACCAGTCAGACCGGCCGATCCGGTCCGATTTTAATAACATTGCCAAAACCCCACCCACTCCCTTGTTCGACGAATCTTATTTTAGAAAGACCCATAAGTTAATTATATAGTCAAAGTGAAGCTTATTTTTTAGGTAAGATATTGTTTTTATATACAAAAAATAACAACATACCTTTTATTTAAATAATCTTATATATTTAAATATAATACTATTAAATAGTTTAATATGTTGATTGATATGATTCTATAGACTTGTCAAATGGAGGGTCTAAGGCAATCTCCACCGATTGAAAGGGAGGGGGATTGGGTGAGAGAGGGGAGAAATGGAGGCCATCTCCATTGATGAGGGGGGAAGAGGTGGGGCGGTGGGTGAGTCGGTCGTTGAGGGGTGGGGCGATGGGTTGCTGGACCGAGCCATCCACCGCCGTAACATTAATGTTTGAAATTTAATAACATTGTAAGAAAATTTAATTTGTCTATTATTTTCTAGACCTTATTGTTGAATATATACCACAACATCATTGTGAGAGCACTATATCATCAAAGTTAATGATGTGGTGCATTTTCAACCACAATGTCTAGGATCCTAGACCTGGTCCAATTAAGAATTTTCCCTGGTAGGTGTGAGGGAGGAACTTTAGCTTTTATTGTTTTCTTTTTTAATTTTGTTATAGAAGTTATTATTAATTAAATATTTTTATAATTAGTATTATTATTAATTAATTATAGATGTGTAATTCTTTTTAAAAATATCATTTTCTAGAAGAGTATCTATTAATCAATTTTTTTCTACTAAAAAGTAAAGTCAAAATTTCATTTTTGGCCCTTTAAAGTGGCTGCATATCAAAATTGGCCCTTTATTGTGGTACCTCGACAATATACGTCATTTATTGCGTCAACATCATCAATTTTAATCCTTATCACCGATTTTTTTTAATTATTGCCAAAAAACATCAATTTATGTCATATTTGACCTATCACATGGCTTGGTCATGTAAATTGTGGAGTCAAAATAAGAAATTCTTAATTTTTAAGTGTCACTCGACAAATGATATGTTTTGCTAAAATTAAATTTTTTGGTCAGATTAGACATAAATTGGTGATTTTTTACAAAAAAAAAATAAATTAATTTTCCAGTCAATTAAGACATAAATTGAAGATTTCAGGCAATAATTAAAATTTTCCAGAAATAAGGACTGAAATTGATGATAATGACACAATAAAGGATGATTATTGTCGAGGTACCACAGTAAAGGGTCAATTTTGAAACGCAACCACTTTAGAGGAACAAAAAAAAAAATTTGCCAAAAAGTAAATGATTAAGACATTATTTTTTATTTTATTTATCTAGTCTAGTACTGTATTTTATAACTAAGGTAGTTATAAATTGTACACAAATAAGTGTAATTGTACAGCCTGCATTTTGGTATCAACGAGCAGGATTAAAGGCATTAAATTGTATGGATAAGATGGGGGTGTTGCGCAAAACCCTATAAGCATTCTTGGATACTAGAAAATCCGAGAAAAGGGGGGATGGTCAAGTAGCTTTGAGTCGTAGGAACTTACAAAATTTATTTAATATTTTATATTATGAATTACAAGTATGGTATCCGATTTTAGTATATCTAAATATATTTCGATTGAAAAGAAGATAACATTATAGTAAAAACCAATGATGTATCTGCTAATCAGAATGGGATAGATTTGACATCAAATGGATACTAGAAAATTCAATTAGGATATGAATCTACTTGCTGTGGAGGGTGTGTATTAGAGGGCGAGATCACTAGTCTCTCTCCTAGCAACAAACAAGCCGCAGGTGCGCTGCCAGGTACCCTTAAGAACCCATTAAAATGGATTTGGAAACTAAAATGGCCCCCGAAAATCAAGTTATGAAAAAGTCGAGACACCTTAAAACTACGGATCAGTGCATACGGTGCAATATTACTGGGTGTGCTGCAAGGGTTTGGGATTTAGACATCATCCGATTTTAGGAGCTAGCTTTCGAGTACAACTATCCGTCCAACTAGATTTATAGTTTGTGGTTTTTCTTGCCTGAATCTGATCAATATGGAAGGCTAGAACCTAGCAACAATTTCATCTTTGATGGGAAACAGAATAGACCATTTAATTGCATACCAGATATACCCCCTATAAAGCTGCGAATTGCATAAAAAAAGATTCGAAATAGTTGAATATGTGACCAAAAAAAAAAGGTAGAATATATCATCTTCTATCCATACTAACAAAAAGAGCTTCGCAACATTGGTTGAGTCATATTTAGCAAAACCCAAAAAGTAGAGATGAGATAACTGCAGCTAGATCCGGAATGCAACTCCAACAGATTGCCAAGCGAAAACCATTTGAATCTATCAAAAAAACGAATAGCACCACCACCACCACCCTACAAAAAAGAAGCCAAATAATCAATAAAGAACATATTAACAAGACTAAATTAAAAAGTGTAAATGAAGGGCCATTAATCTCATCACCGTCTACATATTCCAAGCTCAGATATAGTCGGTAATATCTGATATAGTCAGTCTATCAAAGAACCAAGAATCATTATCAGGATAGTATTCACTGCTGAAAGGATCAGTATAGTCATCAAAATCGCCTATGGAGTAACAATCAGAATAATCAGTTAGATAGTACTCGTCGCTGAATGATCCAGAGTCATAAGTTTCAGCATCCCACTCATAATCAGCAGTGGAGTCAGATGGGCGTTTCAGATTTTTTATCTGCCGAGAAAGTCTTTTCCCTAAATCCCCTGTTAGATCAATATTAAAACACTTGCGGATATCCAGTGATTCAAGATGTGGACAATTATCAAGAATGGCTTGCAACCCTTCATTTGTCATCTGATCTCCAAAAAGTCGAAGGTGGCGCAGATTAGGCATGGTTTTTGCAATTGCCAGTGCATATTCGTCATCTTTTGCTTCGTAAACTTCTACAAGGGGATACTTATAGGCACGTTCATTAAATGTAAATGACTTCAACATGGGGCAAGAACGGCCAATGGATTCAATACTTCCAGAAAGGTTTGATGATGACATTAAGAACAGATGCAACTCTTCCAACTGAGGAAATTTTTTAACTGCCTCGCTCAAACCTTGGCCTGATATATCATAGCAACATGCAAGTCGAAGACATCTGAGGTGGGTCGATCTGTTGAAATATAACAATGGTAGATGAGATGAGTGAGCCACAAAAAAGTATACTGTATCTAATGGAAACTTCTGAAAGGGAAGACCAACTTCAATTGTATAGCCATAGAATGCATTAGGTGTATGCAGCCAAACAACACATATTTCATCATATGAAAAACAAAACAAAAAAATGCATCCATCAATAGAAACATTAAACACCCTAAGATGCTTAATCATAGATGAAATTTATACTTTACAAGGAAAAAAGGTATGCTCTCGAAAAATATGAACACATGAAACATAAGTTCAATGCTGACACATACTGTATGATAAAGGAAATGCAACAAATATGAGGTCGGAATGAGGTTCTCTGAAGGATATAACAAAATTAAGAAAGTCCGATGCTCCAAATCCATATCTCATACTACATACGATGACCAAGAGAACCGAGTTGAAAAAGAAAGGAAATGGGACGAATGAAATCGAAGCAAGAAACAAGGAAACATTACTTGTTTAAGACATAGCAAAGGCAAGAAAACAAAAAAAAACCACCTTCAGAGCTTCACAAGATGACACTTTCTTCCTTTATTTTATTTGGTAGGATTCAAAAAAGCACTTGAATATTACACAAATGATAATTCTTTGTTGTCAGATTGGAAGAAGTTCAATCATGTTCAGATCCTGTTCTTTTATAATAGCAATCACCCATCCCCAAATTACCAAAACTGGTTCATCTTACCCTACAAAAGTGTCCAACACTAAAAGATTCATTACCTTGTGAAATGCAATTGGTCAATGTAACAATAGACCAGATAAACAATAGCTCAATATGTCTTTTTAGAACTTCTTCCCAATTGTGCAATGTCAAAGCATCCAGTTTTGGGTCGCCTCATTTTACTTAGAAGGTGTTGGACAGGGCCATTAAATATTAAAACGGCAAATACTGAACATTCAAGCAGAGTCACCAACTACTTTATCAAACAAAAAAAAAAAAGCAGTCACTAACAACTATTAGACCCCTAATATAGTGCATAACATGCAATTGTTAACAGCAATTATGGCAGCCCTTAGCCTAGGTTAATTAGGTGTTTGCCTAGGCCCTAGGGTCCCTACTGTAGAAGAGACCAAAATTTTACGAAGGTGTGTTCTTCATTTTTTATATCTTAATAAATGATAATGTAACTTATTTTTCTCACACATGATATAATTGAGTTTGGGTTATAAATGAGTCAATTAGAGTCAATATGTTGTTCAAGCTTGGCTATTTTAATCAAGTTTGAGTTTGTAACAGATCTTAAGCTAAATCTCGAGTAGTAAGGTTTATTGTCAGTCCTAAACAGCCCTTTTTAATTTTTACCCATCATGTATGACAGATTAGGAGGCCCCTTTTCATAGTGTAGTTATAAAAGTACTATCAGACTTTTATCTACATTTTAACAAAAGATTGATCTTCACAAACAAAAAAGCATATTTACGTGCATCTGCAAAAGTTGGTTCCGCTGAAAAGAAATTTTTCAAAATTAAAATTAACAAAACATATGATTGACAATGTCACAGAATGATTAAGTGAATTTGTAATTATACTTGTATAAGAAGATATGCTGGGAAAACTAAATTATTAACATTTAATCGATAATTTAGCATCCATAAAAGCAAAAAAAAATAGTTAAATTTCCAAATTGAACAGTATAATTTTTTATATCATGGAGACTCGATTTTAAGTATAAAATTTTCTCAAATATAAAGGCAACTCTTTCCAGTATAAGTTTGAGGAAGACATGAATGGAAGGAGATAGAAAACTTTGAGAAAAAGATTTCATAGGTAGGTTTAAATCATAAGCATTTTCCCCTGAAAAAACTTGACTGCTTTCTCCTTAGCAAAACCAACGAAGAACAAGGACCAGTCAAGGTTAACATTTGATTCATTGTCATTAGAAAATACCGTAGAGCTACGCTTAAACATCATATAGACTTTATCTTATTATCTTATAAGTTATAACTCTCAACTGGAACAGCGGTAGCGGAGCTCCACGTGATCTCCAACAGAATTATCAGAGTTGCCTAGATTCAGTTTAAGGCAGTCCAAGCACCATTTAGAAGGAATTAAAAAAACAGTATGTTTAGCCTATCAAAATTTCATAGAGTAAATCTTCCAAAATCAATATACTAAAATACGTAAAATGACTTTTTCCAGAAGCCTAGATAAATCCATCCTGATTCCCGAGTCTTATGGAGTACTTGAAAATCATCACCGCGTCCACATAAACAAATACTTAGGCAGCAATAGCATTACTCCTAAACCTATAGAACAAAGCAAACATCTACCACAGAGTACAAACAATCATGCATTGCATGTCAAGAGGCGTTCTCCGCAACAGAGTACAAACAATCATTTCCGCAACAGGTCCTTAGTAAAACTAGAAAATCAAAAAGTTGCAAATTAGTACCTTTCGGAAATGTAGTGAAGCAACTCATCCGTGCCGAAATACTCAATATTAATGTCAATTAATTGTCCCTGGCCTCGATCCACTGCGTGACGGCACATGATTTGAAGGTCGTAGGGCATATTGAGGAGGTCACCGTGGTTTTTCATGTCAATCACTCGCCACATGGCGGGTTCACGGCACACATTCCTCCATGTAGTACACACTCCCCGTGCACTCTCCAGTATCTCTATCGCCCCCAACCTGTGCAGGATGTTTGCCGTCACATCCCTTGGGAGTTCAATCCACGGCGGAGGAGGGGCGGAGGTGGACGGAACATCTGTCGGAGTTTTCTTAGTACTTTTTGGCCTCTGGAGTTTGAATTTCTTCCTTCTCATGGTGATTGTTGTCATGTATTTGAAGGTTTTTGAGTTAATTGCACAGAAAATAGAGATGAAAAGTAAGAGGAAGGGATTTGGGGTCGGGATATTTGAACTGAAATGTGCTAGGATAATAGGAATATAGGGCTTTGTTATTAGCCGTAGATTTTATTAAAATAAAAAGTAATCTGGATCGTTCAATAAAATGTATGTATTTTAGGAATTAGTTAGTGATACTGACCAATCACAAAGTTATTTCAATGCACGATTGGATAATTTTCCTATACGACTAATCTTTTCTACTCTATCACAATTATTTTTTATTTCTCTATTTCTCTCAATTTATATCAATGGACTGTTTAAATACAAATTAATTACAATAAATAGTTAAATACATCAAGGACACAACTGATTTTGTTATGTGAAAAGTGGAGTAATATTTTATTTCTCTATTTCTCTCACATAAATTTATTGTTTAAATTCAAATTAATTACAAAAAAATAGTTAAAATACATCATGGACACAACTGAGGGATTCATCAGTTTTCTGTATTTAGCACCAACACATGTTGGCTCAGTTGGTAAGGACGGGCTACTTCCCCTCAGAAGGTTGTGAGTTCGATTCCCACTGCCGACGTAAGGGTTGTGTTGGTGGACAATCTGTAAGTACATTTGTAAGCGACTTTTGGTCCTAGAGGCATGCCCCGTCCCGTGGCGGTAACCGGAGCCAAACCCACCCAAACTTTTCGTCAACCAAAAACATCAGTTTTTTTTATTTAAACTAATGTATGAAAGGTAATTGCACATTTATTAAAATTTTGATACCCTTAACTCATCGGTAAAAGAAAAAGGAGGTTCTTATATATTCAATGATATTCAATTTTTACGCTCATATATCACAAGTTTTTCCAAAGTAACCCTAATGAAATATACATGATTCAAAAAATCAATCTAACTAGAAAATTGATCAAAATAACCTTAAATGCACATTGATTCATGAAAGTTTTTAAGAAATTGAATTAGTAAACAATTTTAATTAAAAAATTATGCTACTAGAAAAATGCACTTTGTAAGCAATTTGATGGTACCAAAATACTGCATTTTTGTAAGCAATCATATAACAACTTGAAGGAAAATATTCATCATTCTGAAATATTTTTACATAAATCTTTTGTGTTATAGAACTAATGTGAATCAATGTTAAGAAAAACTAATATTTCAAGAATATGAAACTGTAAGAGCACAGCCTCCACACATAATACCATCAAGAATCCAAGTCAGTCATTCCTTGTTATTACATAAATAAATACAAAAGTTGCATCTTAGAAAATAACCCCCCCCCCCCCCCCCCCCCCCCAAGGTCATTCCATCCAGGCAAGCATAAGATTGCAGAAGAAGATGATGATCTAAAAACAGAAAGAATAAAAATTCTCCCTTTCACTTCCTTCCATGATCAGTCGACGAAGAACTCTTCTTCATACTCATAGGAAGACAAACTGGCACCAGAGAAATCGTCATAATCAGAGACCATTTCAATGTCAGATAATCCAGATATGTAATAATCATCATCAGATGTTTCATAATCATTAAGATCAGCATCAAAACCATAATCATCAGTTCTGTCATCGGGAAACCTAAGGTCTTTGATCCGTTCAGCACAAAGTGTTCGTAAATTTCCTTCAAAATCAACACTGAAACACTGCCTTAAATCAAGTGATTCAAGATTAGGACAGCCATCAAGAATGGCCTGCAGGCCGTCATCTGTCAGTTTATTCCCAAAAAGTTGAAGGTGACGTAATTCAGGCATGTTTTCTGCAATTGCCAGAGCATCCAGATCACACACTAGATGTGGTATCTTATACCCACGATGGTTCAGTTTAAATGACTTTAATTGTAGGCAAGAGCGGCCAACAATTTCAATAGTTGTTGCGTCGATAGGAGTGTAGTAAAGGTGCAGCTCTTCCAGCAAAGGAAAATTTTTAACTGCTTCAACCAAACCCTCATCAGTTATGTCATAGCAAAATACAAGTTGAAGACTTCTGAGACGACCGCATCTGGTAAATAGTGTGTAAGGAAAAAAAGAAGTTATTATAAGAGAGAATTTTTGGTGAATGATTAAAAGATTATGAAAAAGAAAACTTTTCTCCCTACTTTACATATGTGACATTGAATTATGCAGCAAGCATCTAGCAAAAAAATTATTGAAAAAAAGTTCAAACTCTGCGTAAAATTTACAAGCACGAAGGAGCACATGTGATTTGAAGGAATGTATCAACATATTCAAATGGCCATGATCTTTCAAAGACAGCAACTTCCGGTTCTAGTAACTCCATGACACAATTACTTTAACCAGAAAATCAAATGGGACATCCTAGTTATTTGGCAGTACTCATGTTTACAATACATGAAGAATAGACACGAGAACTCCTCCAATTCCATGTGGAGTGACATTTATTTGAACCTAGCAATTGCACCTTATATATTTCTACAATAAAAGATCACAAATTGAACAAATGAAACATAATGCCAGCATGCACAAAACAAAACAAAAAAGCAACCACAAAGTGGCTCGTAACAACAAAAACCAGAGATGTTACTTCCACAACATCCCTTTCATTTCTCTTGCCGCAGTTCTGCGATTTGTATTTATCAATTGCAAAACTTAATAATGAAGACTGATACTAATTCCGGAAAATTCTACTTGAGTTTTCCATACCCAAACTGAAAAAAAAAGCATTTTTATCGTCTATAATGTTCACCGATCACAGGACAATTTAATGTAAAGTTGGCCTAAACTGATACAAGCTTAAAATTTCCCTACTAAATGCATATACAATTAAACAACTTTTATGATTTAAATCTTGCAATAAAATTATTAATCCACTACACATACAAAACAAAAATAACAATAACGGTTTCCAACAAAAGATGAAAATGAAAATGAAAATGAAAATAAAAATAAAAATAAAAATAATCGCACTCAAAAACTACCTCTGAGATATATAGAGAAGCAAATCATCAGTACCAAAATTCTCAATATTGATATCAATTAATTGGCCTTCGCTCCGATCCACTGCGTGGCGGCACATTTTCTCTAAGTCGTACTCGTATGGCATTTCCCAGATATTAACTTTATTTCGCATGTCGATCGACCGCCACATGTCTGGGTCTTGGCACACGCTCCGCCAGGTAGTACACACTTCCTGTGCGGTCGTCAGTATCTCTATGGTCCCCAACTTGTGAAGAATCGTCGCCGTTATTTCTCGCGGCAATTCCACCCACGGCGGCGTTACTTCATCGGCATCAGAAGAGGATGTCATCTATATTATGTGTCTTCGTTCCTTATTGTTTCTTTGATTTTGGGGGAAATTTTTCGCCAGACAATACGATTTCTAGGGTTAGGTTTTATATTGAGTGGATTTTGAGATTTTCGAGCTTCTCTCACTATGAACACCTCCAATTATAATAAGGGCACGTTAATTTATTTAACTAAATGTGTAAATAATTTATATTTATAAAATTTTATTTAAATTTTTATTATAAAAATTAAATTATTATTAATAAATATGCAAATAAGATTTTTTTAATATCTTCTAAAACTTATGGGCAGTTATACCATTTTTTGGGTGGTAAATATAGTATATAATTATCACTTTTATAATTTACGAGATATTGTATTTTTTAAAAATATAAGATATTATAAACATTACAAATAATCTGAGTGACAATGGACTAATTGTAAAACGATGATAAACATAAGGATTTTTTCATAATACTCAATACATGAGGGATATTTTTAGTAATTAGTTCTTACGTCAAATGATATTTAACCCATTGATATATTAGAATTTTTATTGAATCAGAAGGGTTAATGTATCTAATTAATTTTTAGGGCTTTAGAATTGAAGCAAAAAATTAAATAAACTTCCTCTTAAAAATTAAAATTGCAGAGTGGCGGCATCACACGGTGGGTGGTCAAACATAAGCCCATAAATCCTCCTCCCCTCTAACAAAACATTTGCCCTTGAGGATCTAAACCATCATCCAAATTAAGACACTGAGTAAAGTGAAAATTTGTAAATCATGGTCAAAGTTAGAGTTGTCAATCTGACTTTTTGAGTCGAGTTTAAACTTAAATATCGTCGAACTTGATATTACGGAGACAACTCGATTTGTAAATTTTGTACTTGTCTTGGCTCAAACTCAACACATATATATATATATATATATATATATATATATATATATATATATATATATATATATATATATATATTTGTACTTCAAGTATAAATCAAGCTTGTATCGAACCAGACTAGGAATTAATTTTATTTAATGCACAATATATATAATTTTCATAATTATAATCCAACATAATATTTAAAAATAAAAGTGACTATTAAAGGCAAGCTTTTTAAATTTTAAATAGTATTAAAATGTTAATATTTGTATATAGCATTCACATAATGATTTGTGCAAGAAAATATATTTCACGGTCATACATTTCACGGTCATATATTCTTCATCACCTGAAGCAGTAAGCTGAAATGTAATTCTGCATTAATTTTAGCCTCCAAAATAAATGGTAAGCTAATACATGCAGTAATGATTTAGGCTGCGTTCACTTTGCAGTATAGCTAATCAGTCCATATGTGTATTTGGGCCAATTATCTATCAGTCCAATTAAATAATTACCCGTTCGGCATATTGTAATGGCCCAATTGATAATCATAGTCCGTTCGCAGTTGGGCTGTTCACTTGACCCAATTAATATTTTCGGTCAATTTTGCCCCTGATACACGATTAGATCCGGACCGTTGATGTGGTTTAATCTGGGCCATCCATTTGGTCGTATATGAACTAAACATCCAACCCTAATCCATTTCATTTCCTCCTCTCAAACATTCTCTCTCACCCCGACGGCGCATCCATTCTTCTCCTTTGCAATCTGGGCCATCCATTCTTCTCATTTTCGTTTTCGTTCTTCTGCGTAGTGTATACAGGCAGGGTTCAGTTGTTCTCCATCGTTGGGCATCTGTTTGCTGCGTAATTTGAGATCTAGGGTTACGAAGGGTTGTTCGCGAACCATTTGGCCGATCGGTAAGGTAATTAGATATTGCTTTATGTGTTCTTTTCTTAATTTTGATGGTAGTAGTAAATTGCGCATGCGTTTGATAATGATTAGGGTTTAAATTAGGGTTAGGGTTTTTGCGATTGTTTGAAATTAGGGTTTTTATGATAAATTAATAATTTTTTTGTTTTTGGCAGCAATGGAGTCCATTCCTAACTCGAGGACTCGTTTAGGTTCTGCGCACTGCTCGTGTGGGCTGCACGTGAGGATTTACACCTCCTGGACGAAAGAGAACCCTGGACGAAGATTTGCTCGCTGCCAGTCTTTATCGGTTTAATTTTTGTTCTTATTTTTCGTATAATTATTGGTGTTTGGTAAATTACTTGTGTATTAATGGATATATTTGTTTCATGTTAGGAGGAACGGTGTGATTACTTCGAGTGGATCGACCCAATGATGTGTGATAGGTCCCGTGTTATTATCTCGGGTTTGCTAAATCGCGTAAATCGCACTGACGCTGAAAATACCCGTCTTATACGTGCCTGTGATGAATTGTCTGCTCAAATGCAAATTGTTATTAATTCTTTAGAAAATATGGAGTCTGAAAACATGGCATTGCGTCGCAAGCTAAAGCTTGCGATGATCTGTGCTGTGTGTGTGTTGATGTGGTTTATATGTTTGTGACTAGTTATGTCAATGCTGATTTGCAATTGTAGACTGTTTTGATTGATCATGGTGACTAATTGACACTTATTATGTTTTGTGTATGTATGGCATGTATAATATGGATTGTACTAGATGTTATAGCTGTACTTTTTGGTTTTCTGTGTTAATGGTGCATTTGGTCTGGCCTATATAACACTGATTCTGCGTTTATAAAATCTTTGTTGAATTTTATGCTCATTCATTAAGAGGTGGGGACTTAAATATGCATATGTGTGACTTCCATTGCCTTCCCTGCATCTTGTTTGGCCAATGATTGGGATGTAAAATAATGGGGTATTGCTAGTTTCCAAAATTTGATGCTCTTGTGTGCTGAGGAATCTCATGTGGTAAGACGACTAAATGATGTATTACCACACCTTCTGATGGTCTGGTTTATTGAGTAAATGCTTATGCTAATTTATAATATGTGGTACTGGATTTTCAAAAGGGGCTTCAGATGATGATGTTTTTTTTTACTTCGGGGTTTGGTGCACTGTTTAGTATGCAGTATTGAGTTTTTGTTAACTCTGTTTGTTTGTGCTTTAGCATGTGAGTGCCCCCATTCACTTATATTTGAAAAAAAAAATCATCATCCCTTTCTATGACAATGGCCCTTCCTTATAAAGTTCTTCCAGTATCCTAGATGCAACATTTTTGGAAACTGAACGCAGCCTTAATTATTTTGGCCATGTGATGACTTGAACTATTGTTTTCTGATGGCCTTGTATGGTCTAACATGTCAATAGTTTGGATATGCATTGGTCAATGGAAATGAGCTGATAATCTTTTATGTTCTAATGTCTATATAAGTGATATTATATGTTGGATTCAAACTGAGTTTAATAAGTGGCCCATAATGTCTACTAATTTATGCATGAGAGTTGCAGCTGAATCTATTTCCATTCATATACACATGTGTTTAATTTATTTTGGCACTATCCATTTTTAAAATTCATGTCATGTATTCCCTTTTGGTACAAATATATCAATTTTAAACAAAAAGAGTACATGTGGCATGCCTAATTTGTTTATTTGGCATATTTTATGTAGATCGAGTGCATATCATATGTCATAGAGTGTCTCAGAATTAAAATAGTTGGTAATTAGTAGACTGCATTTAATGCATTACTTGAAGGAGTGTAAATTTCATTTAAGATATGAGGTGACCTTTTGCAACATTTCTTTAAATGCATGTACTTACCCCTTCATATATTTATTAGAGTTGAAAACACATATTCCCATGTACCAATTTATTGAGGTGGTTGGGATTTACCCTTTATATTTACTCTTATACATCTGTTTATCTACACATTTTCATCTCTCCAAAATCTTGAACAAAATTACTTGTACATTTTCGAAGTCATTTGAAGTGGTAAGTTCTTCCACTCTTCTCACTTAAACAAATTTCCTTCTACTATCTCTTTATGTAGTGACTTAATTTAACATACTTCTTCCACTTGCAGTTTGCAATATGCCGAGGACACGAAGAATGAGGGCTGATGAAAGCTTGGTGAGTGATGGATGGAGTTTTGAGCAGACTGCTAGGCTTGTCAATGCTCTGTACACCGAGGGCAAAACTGGAGATCTCCAAAACTTGGAGTTTCTTAATGGGGTCTGTCAACGTACCTCGTTGGAGATGTCCTCGCTGTATGGTAGGAGGTTCGGACTGAGTGGTATTAAAAGGAAAGTGGATTATTTAAGGAGGAGGCATGAAATGTTCAACCAATTTCTGAAAACCCCTGGTACTGTATACGACGCCTGGACTGGCCAGTGTCGTGTGAAGCCTGAATACTGGAGAGCTGTACCTTCTTGTGTAAGTAACACTTATTTATGTTTGTGTATTATTTTTCATATCTTAAATCTGATCCCTAATCCATTTATGTATTTATTTTGTAGGATGAGTCTGAATGGTTCAGACATTTTAGGATGAACGGTGAGCAACTTCATCTCAAGTTGACCTTCATCTTTGACACGAAAGGTGTTGCTTCATTTCCTGTAGACCTAACTGGATCTCCCGGGTGGCCCATTCATGTCCGAAACTCCGATGATGATGAACTTGCAGTGGTGTCCATAAATTCCAGTGGTGCTTTGATCCCAGTTCCTTTTGATTTAGGGGAGGAATGTGATGAAGTTGGACCCTCTGGTGGTGAGAATGCAACAAATGATGAAGGAGTGATTATTGGGGAGGAGTGCTGGGAAGTTGATGATGAGTACTGATTGCTATGTTTCAAGGACCTGTTTATGTTTTTAATGTTTAATTATGTTTCAAGGACTTTTTATGTTTGTTAAATTATGTTTGAAGTACTTATGTTTTTATTGGCTGTTTATGGTGTTGTTCTAATGTGATTACAGTGCACATTTTATGTTTAAGTGCCTGTAGTCACAAAATATTCGGATATAAGTTGTGTTAATGTTCATTTATGTTTTAATGTTAACTTGTTTTAATTATATGATGCTATAAATATGTTGTAGTTTTTAATGTTGTTTATTTAAGTTCTGTTTTTTAGTTGCATGCAAATGTTCTTTGGTTGGTAATTATAAAAAAACATAGATATTTAAGTGATATATAAGTTGTCTTGTACTTATAAAAAAAAATTTCCTTTGGAGAAAATGTTCAAAAAAAATGTAGGGTGTTAATGTTTGGTACTTATAGAAAAAAACCAACAAATAATCACTACAACAATTATTGTGCCATATAAAAAAAAATGAAGGTACGTAGATGAAAAAAAAAAAATAAACCCAACAGCAAAAAAGTTGTGTTAACTGTCAAAATTTTGCTAAGTGACAAAATGTGTTTGTGCCAAAATCTAGCAAAGAATAATCATATCTTCTGTAAAATAAGCTTTATGTCAATCCATATGAAAACACATAGGGTCTAGTTTGATTAAATTGTACATAGGTCCCCATAAAAATGTTAAATAATCAAATACACCCTCTATTACTAGTATAAATTCACACATTTTGTCTAGAAATATTGTCTTCCACATTCACAAGAAAAATTCAGCATATTGTCTTCAAAATTTTTGTTTGAAAAAACATGTCCATTATTTTCCCTAGGCCTCAATCTCATTTTTTTTACTCGGAAAAATCGACAAAAGAAATTGATGATTATTTAATCGAGTTTTTAGCCACTGAATCTTATTACGCAAATGGAATTATCACTTATGGTGTTGCTCACGTGATGAAGAGAGCTCGCGATGAGGTGAACGTGTTCTTTCATCGTTCTTTCACTACAAAGGACATTTATACTAAAGTCGAGCGCCTCAAACGTCGACATGCCCTATTTTCACACTTACAGACAATATCTGGATATTACTTCAATCCTGGTACAAACACTGTCGGTAACGACGGACATGAAATCATTAGAAAATTATCCATGGTAACCCATAATACTTGTTTTGGTTATGTTTATAGTAATTTGTAAATTTGTCAAAACTTTGAATTTTTGTTTGTATGCAGGAGACTCCGTTTTATGAAGCATATGCAATCAATGGAGAACCAAAATGGAATGACTTGTGCGAAATTTTTGGACACCCGTTCGACTTCCCTGTAGCGCCACCACCCGCGTCCCCAATTAATCTCCAATGGTTCGAGTTAAACGATGCACCAATTGTCGGACAAGATACCCCAACACCTGATCCCATCAATCTTGAACTGTTACGGTTCTCCCCATTCGAAAATGATGATTTTTGGAAAGATTTGTCGAACTACAATGGAACTGATCCCGAGAATGACGAGGTCTCGAAGCCTAATAAAACCGTGTCTAAGTGTCTGTGGCCGGATGTGGGGACGTCGGGTGGATTCAGTGACGAAAAATAATAATGAAGAAAAGTCTATGTAATGTGTTTTTCATTCGAGTTTGGTATCTATGTTGAGTTAATTATGTACTTTGTTCGAATGTGTTATGGTTTATAAATTGTGTACCCCCTCAAACTGTGTTCGATAAGGTTTTATGTTATTACACCCAAATTGCAATTAATCCATAATATGTCAAATAGCAAAAAATGACCTTCGGATTTTGGTTATGGAGTGGGTCAAATTTTTGTGTACACCCTCGAATTTAGTTCATTATTGTGTACCCCCTAAAATTTTTTAACAACCCTCGAATTTTGTTTATTATTGTGTACCCCCCCTAAAATTTTCAAACCATGCCAATTTAGTCCATCTACATACTAGTACCCCTCAAAAAATCAAAATATTCGACGTGTAGCATATAATAGGTACATTTCCATAATCTACCAAAATATACAAACCCGAAATAGTTCAAAAGTTCAATTAATCCATAATATGACAAATAGCAACAATGGCCCAAAAATATTTGTGTGCACAAAATAGCAACAAACAGCAACAAATAGCAACCATGTGAAAATAGCACAAAATCAACCATCTCACAAACTACACCAATTACCTTATGTGAGAACATAAATACCGTTCATTCAAGGCATCTTGTTATTTAGCATCACGTGGGCAA
Source organism: Penstemon newberryi var. newberryi (assembly GCA_030819805.1). NCBI lineage: Eukaryota > Viridiplantae > Streptophyta > Magnoliopsida > Lamiales > Plantaginaceae > Penstemon > Penstemon newberryi. The sequence continues at coordinate 17,923,597 of JAUALY010000007.1, forward strand.
TGTGCTCTCGATACTTTTCGTTCGATTTTAAAAATAAACTCACATGATTAGGATTATCCATAATCTTGAATGAGAGGAAAATCCGGTTCTCAACGGTGAGCGTGTCAATGCGATCGAGTGCATTTATAATCTTTTGGGCTTTTTCATCGGGAGTGTCCTCCTCTTTCGCAAAGCTATGACTAAGATCGCCCCATGCGCATTTCGCGGCAACTATGAACTTCTCCATGTCGTTCGGGCCGGATTCCGGCGTAGGCGTCTTTCGTTTCTTCTCGTTTTTTTCAAATTTCTCCTTTTTTATCTTCTTTGGCAACTTCTTTGCATTAGGACGCATATTTTCAAACCCCAAGTTATATGGTGGAATTTCGGAGAAGTTCTCCCCTCCGTCGGAAGCATCCGTCGTCAAATCGACGCACGGACTACTATACGCACCATCATTGTTGCTTGAATCCATAATAGGTTCCTTTCCTTTATTATTTGAGGGGTTAACCGAGTTGCTCCTTACTAGGTCCTCCACCATATCGACAACGTCCTCCGCGCACTCACCCGTGGCCCTATCCTTCCCAAATATCTCGACCCAATCCTCGTAATAGGGATACGCCTTAAAACGCATATTGCCAACGTCCGGATGTGCCTACAAATGAAAATGCATAAGTTACCTTAACATAAGAATAATCGGGGAAAAAAGTAATATTTCGATCTTAGGGGGGGGAGGGGGGTGTTGTTATTTGAAAAAAATGTCAATTAAAGTTACCTTAACATAGAGTGCCCACACATCATCATCAACGGTGATTGTTTTATCAGAATCGTTCCATCCGAAACCGCTCATCCCTAGCATACCCAAGAGTTGGTAATAAGTTTTCTTCCAAACCGTAAGTTTGGAGTTAATATGCTTTGCGGTTATATTCGATGTCGGTAGCCTTGCATTAACCGCATTTTGAAGATGTGTCAAGTAGCCCGGGCGAAAACCATTATCCGACTTCCAACCGTTTGTTATCAATTCCTTCAAACTTTGTAGCAACACGACTTCTTCGGCATTGTTCAACGACCGTCGAGAACCCTGTGTCCTCCTTTGAGATGCAGCCTCGGCACCGAAGCGGGGAATGGACGACATATCTATTCAATTATACCTACATATTTAACAATTCAAACATAATATACGGTGGACATAGAAGACATGCAATGACAATAAAAAGCAATGAAATGGCTATTGTACATAGGGTCAATTAAAACATCAACAACAAATTCAATACAATATACCTCCAATTCAAACATACAATCTTATGAATTATTGTTCCAAACGCTAGAAAAAATTAATAATCCAAACAATACGATACAAGAAAATTGAAATCCTCAATTTTTAGTGATACACACGACATTGTTCCATTGATTAAAGTACTTTTAAAAATTCACTCGCGATCCGAAGTCCATTTCAAATACATTTCACGAGCTAAGTTGTCCCGAAAATTGTTCCATGCATGTGAGGTCTCAACAACGTCGATGTAGTCATCTTCATTCATGTTAGTATCATTCTCCATGTTCTCAATTGAATCAGATAATGGATCATACCCCATAACATCATCGGGCGACGTTTTCCGTAAGAAGTTGTGAATCAATAGCAATGCCATGATCATCTTGTTTTGCGTTTTCAATGGATAGAAAGCCGGACTCCTCAATATTGCCCAACGCTTCTTTACTTGGCCAAAAGTTCGCTCAATGACATTCCTAGCTTGACTATGTCTCATGTTAAAATATTCTTTGTAATTTTGAGGGGCCTCCATACCAACGCCCCACTCTTTCAAATGATATCGCACTCCCCTATACGGCGTAAGAAAACCTTCACCATTCGTATATCCATTGTCACACAAGTAGTACGTGCCTACAATTAATCACATGAATGAGTTGCTATGACATAACCCTTGCAATTAAATTCACAAACTAAAAACTAAGTTTTACCCGTAGGCACTTTCAATCCATTTGGCCGATTAATTGCGTCCCTTAACACGCGCCCATCCGCAGCGGACCCCTCCCAACCGACTAGTGCATAGGTGAACAGTCCATTAATATCACAAGCCGCAAGTACGTTAGTACTTAGGTCACCTTTTCGGTTCCTATATCGTGGTCTATCAACCGATGGAACATGAACATTAACATAGGTTCCGTCTAGTGCCCCAATGCAACCCTATACGTATACAAAGTTTCTATTGTAATGCACAAATTGAAGAAAAGGCCCTATGCAAGTAGGAAAATTAAAGTTTCGCATTCTTACCGGAAAAAAACTCCACCTATCATCTTCACAATCATTTGATATTGGTTCCGGTTGAGAAAATAATATTGGATGGAGCTTCATCAAGCATGTCAACACACGGTAAAAACACTTGCTAACGGTGGCGCCGGATCGACGGTAATCGGATCTTACAATACGATTCTTTTTGTGATGGGCAAAAACAGTCAAAAACAGTCAAAAACATGGCAACTTGTTCGCGCACGCTCACATACTTAGTATCATTCAAACCCCCCACATTATGTAGGAAACAAACCAACTTATCAAATGAAGTAATATTAAGACGTATATTGTCCTTACACCTTATTGGATCTTTTTGAGTAATTCTTCGTAAGTTTTTCATCCACTTACGTCTCCTACGGATTAGGCTATACCGTACGGGTCTCCGACGTTTTTGGAGTTGACTATTACGAAACCATATAAAAAACACGCCAATCCAAAAAATCCGATGAAACATTAACATAATCAATTGTTTCTTCCGTTCATCCATTTGTATATCCTAAAACAAGTTCCAACCATTTGGAACCAAACACCAACAAACAATGAACCGTATATTAAAACCAACCAATTAAATATATGAACTCTAGAATAAAATTTGTCATAACTTAACAAAATACTCGAAATACCTCAAGTTTAAAATACTATCAAAATACACAAACTTGTACACCATACATAACTTGTACAAATCCAAGTATTTTGAAATAAACATAATTAATTATAAAACACCTCAACTTAAATTAGCTATCAAAATACACCAACTTCTACGAGATGTTAAAATTCACCAAATCATGCCAAAGTAGAAATAATTAATCATACATTACCTCAAGTTAAATTAAGCAATCAAAATATACAAACTTGGCCAAAATCTCAAACATTTCCAAACAATTCGGCCTAATACATAACACTCCCCCAAATTAGGCAAAATAGACATTAATAATTAATTATAACTTACCTAAAGTGAAATTAATGGCCGAATTCCTTCGAAGATAGATAGTCTACACCCTCACCTCCTTCGTACATGTACAAGAAAAAAAAAAGTTAGATAAAGTTTATTATTTTTCAAGCTAAATTTATAAATGAGAGAAATATTTATAAAAAATCAACAAGAAATGCTTCGATCCCGCAGCTTGAGCTTCAAAGTTGACTCTTCTTCCTGGAAAATGAAAAATATTTCAAAAATCAAAAAACCCAAATTTTTGCTTAAACCTAATTTTCGGGGAAATAAATCCAAATGGGAGAACATAACAAAACAATTGGGTTATTTAAGCAATTTATAGCACATTAACTTGTGAAGAAACTATGAACTCACCTGGGCGGCGCTTTATACAATTTTGGCAGCTGGTTTTTTTTCCTAGCCAGTGGTCGCGAGATGAAGATGAATGGAGGTAAATTAATTTCTTATGTTTTTTAGTCTGAAGGCATTTTTGTAATTTCTTGGAAGAACCAATGGCACTTTAAACTTTTTGCAGCAGGTATTTTTGTAATTTCAGAGAACTTGAATGGCAAAATGGACCGAAATAAAAGTAATTGGGCCATTATTTTTAATTGGAGGGTCTTACTCCGAATTAGTAGTGACCCAATTAACGGGTCTGGCCCACACAATGGACCGAAAGTAGCGGGCAGCCCGGGATTTTATTGGGCCAACTAAACAACCGATTAAATTTCATAATGGCCCAATTGAAGCACAATTGAGGGCTAATTTGCCAAAGTGAACACAGCCTTAGTGTAAAAATCGTATGATGATTTGAAATATTTGATTGTTGTATGATTTTGACCTGACTTAATTAATCTTGATTTTCTCTATCTCCATGTCATTGCAAAGTAGGCTTACGAAATATGGTTTATCAACTATATAGACATAGTTATCTCTGGAAATGCACTTTTGGGACATAAAGAAAAATGCAATGAAGATTTACTTTTGTTAATCTATTTTTAGTACTAGTAGATTATTTGCATAAACAATGCCTATAAATTAGTAAGTATTTCAAAATAATATTGTGTTGGACTTTATTCGGGCTAAGCCACACTAAGCTCTAGCCCGACTCGTGCGTTTATCGGGTAATACAAGGACTCAAATTCAACTCGGCTCACAATTAATTAGACTTGATTAAAATATAATTGAGTTGACTCATCTGTGTTTTGGATACATAACTAATCAACATGTGTTTAAATTGGAACAAAACACATTAAAAGTCACCACTTTACATGGGATAAATGCAAAATACTTCCCTGAGTTATGCTAAACCTACAAGAAATTACCCTGTGAAATTTTTATTGCGCCAAACTTCCTTGTGTTTTGAAAAACCCTGCAAAAAACACCTAATTTGTAAAAAATAGGTCGTTTTGGATTGACATATTTCAAGAAATCATTTTTAAAATACTTCAAGTTGATCCCTATAATTTCACGTGGTATATTTTTAAAATTATTTCTTGAAATATGTCGATCCAAACCGACCTATTTTTTACAAATTGGGTGTTTTTTGCAGGGTTTTTGAAAACACAAGGAAATTTAGCGCAATAAAAATTTTACAGAGTAGTTTCTTGCAAGTTTAGCATAACACAAGGGAGTATCTTGTATTTTCCCCACTTTACATACTATAATTTACATATTCACATTATTACCAATTACAAACAAGGGAATGCATTAAGTTAATCTACACACAGCTCTAATATTACTTGCACAAAATTAAATAAATGAAACCCATTCAATTAATTAACATGAAGTTGGCACTAATCATTAATTCAAAACCCAAAAATTCCAACAAAAACAAATAGGTGTTGTAAAACTATGCTAAAAGGAACAACAATTAAAGTATATAAAGTAGAACAAATAAAGTAGAAGATAGATTAGGGAGAGAGTTTCTTATTATTCATATATTCTTGTGTATATAAAACAATTTACAATGCACCTATTTATAGGGCTATAAGTGCAACTTAATAGTCAAAAGTTACAAGATAAGTTAAAGTAAAATTCAATGAATGAAGTACATGACTTTTGGTGTTTCAAAGAGTATTCATATAAGTTATAACTAGTGACATTCCAAATGCATCCACCAAATAAAGACTAGATTCATAACACTCCCCCTTGGATGCATGTTGCTTATGGAATATGCCTCGTTAAAAACCTTGTTAGAAAAACCCTGTGGGAAAAACCTGAACAAGGAAAAAAGAGTACATATCCATATGGGACTGATAAGCGTGTAACACTGCCTCGTTAAAACCTTGCCAATAAAACCCATTGGGACAAAAACTTGGACGAAGGAAAAAGAGTACAGTGTGCATGTAATTATTAATAACACGCTCCCCCTGAAGTCGGTACAAGGTCCACAAGTTGATGCATTCCGATGTTGTGGACTATCTTTCTTAATGATGTAGTCGACAGTCCTTTAGTTAACGATAAGATTGTTGCTTGACTTAAATTGATGAACGTCCAAATCACCATTTTTATGAGACTTGTTGGTGGGTGAAGAGAAACTTTTGGTGATACGTATTCCGCTATGTCTCTTTTGATATATTCATTTTCTATTTGAGCAATTCAAGTTATATTGTCTTCATATAATAATGTTAGCGATTCCTTATTGAATGTAACCCACATGTTTATGAAAATATCGAATCATAGATCTCATCCATAACATTTATGAGATGTCAAAATTTCAGAGTGGTTGGAAGAGGTGACTGCTAAAGTTTGTTTCAGAGATTGCCATGATTTAGAAGCTCCACCATAAGTAAATTCGTGTTCACTTTGGAATAAAATTTTATGCAACAAACATCTACATAACCCTCTACTTGTGGGCTTGAATATTTAGAGTAAAAATAAACTCATGTCAGTTGATCCACGAAGATAACATAATGTTTGTTTAATGTCATTTCAATGACTTCATGTTGGTGCAAAGTTGTATCTAGTTCACCGAGAAAGCTATATCCGACCTCGAACAATTTCAAGATACATGAGGGCTCTTATTGCACTTAAATATGGTACTTCATGACCAAATATTTATTCATTGTTCTTTCAATGGACAAAAGTGATATTCATATATCTAAAGAACAATCAACCATGAATTTGCTCAACGAATAAACATTTATCAAATTTAGCTGGTAATTTGTGGTATTTGTGGGCTCTACAAAAGTTCTCATAAAATTTAAATCATCCATGCATACCGCAATAATAGAAAACTCATCAAAAAATCTTTCAATGCAATATACATGAACAAATTGGATTATACATGAATCCTTTTTTTTACGAGGTATTCATTTAGCTGGTTATACCACATCAGACCAGATCACCCTAACTGAATAAGGATCGTATTGTTTAATAAAGGATAAGCATGAGACCATTTAATTTTTTCAGGGATTTTAATATAAATATCACTACCCAATGATCTATCTAATATGCGGTAACTACATCCGTAAACACATTTCAAGTCCTTCAGGGACTGCAAATCAATTAAATACCGCAACGTGATTGTACCAATCACGGGGGAATATGTTTCATCGTAGTTATTGGTATCTGCGAGAATTCGTGCAAGAAGTTGTGTCTTATATCTCACATTTTCATCATGTTTTTGTAAAATTATATGTTTGTGACATATAAATATCATGTCTTTGGGCATGCGGACAACTAGTCCAAATACTTTTACAAGTTAGTAGCGATCTTGAATCGCATCTTTCTATATTGGCCAATTTATTTATTTATGTCGACATTAATATAACCGTTCACGGTTCAGGATCCTGATTTATAACTTTTATTTAGTGCGACCCAAATAAGCAAAACTATTATACATAATTACTTTCCTTTCTATCCCAGTTTTCTTGATTTATTCATATATTTTATTTCTATTTCATGTGCATCTTAATAGGCATCTCGTGATTTAGACTGATCAGTCATTTTTCTATAGCGCTTTTTTTTTTAAACAGTTTCCTCTTCAGGAGGGACAAATACTTTAAGTACCATTTTTCTTTAAAAGTTTTCTTTTGCACCAATAGTAATTTCACACTTCAAGTGCGTTTATAGTATGCTAGCATATTGTCCTTCAAGGACTTCAATCCGTGCTGGTGCAATTTTCAATTCTTGCTCTTTTTGTGCGTGGGCTAAGTTGAGACAAGTATTGTACATTTATGTACCCATGTCAAATAATTTCACGTCGTTTATGTACCCATGTCAAATAATTTCACGTCGTTCCACATGCAATAACATCAATTCTCCCCCTAACGACGGGAATACTGTCTCATCATGATATTTTGATTTAACCATATCGCCTCGTCAGGCGTTTAAGATATATGGTTATAGTCTCGTCAGGCGTTCAAAATATATGATTACATACGGGAAATAAAAATTAACAAACACGTATTTGTAGACCCATATTTGTTCATTTTGGTGGAAAAATAATAACATAAATCGCACAATCATAAATTTTAATTGAGAATTATTAGGCTTCTAGCCTGACACAAGTTGCAACGTTGCTCTCAATCTTATACTTGAGCAAGAATCTCAGCAAAAACCATATCCGTTGACAGTAGGCATATCTTAAACTATTTTTGTTTAAAAATGCGTTTATCGGACCATGAAATAACAAAATGGCCCACAAAGTGGATCAACAAGTCCACAATTTCCCATGCAAATCACTGTAAAAAGGTTTGAGACTCACGACCAATCCTCAAAGGAGATGGTCTTACAATCTACTTTCTTTGTGAACAATCAACACACACATAAATATGAGACAAGGAATCATATGGTTCTTAAAAGATGCTCGTAATCATTTGGCTCACCATAATTGCTTCTGGATGATCAAGTTAATCATGCCATTTGGATCAATGAACTTATAGTTCAACATAAATTTTGATCCAACATTGTCACGGTCGCATAATTCAGTTTTGATGAGAAAACTGGGATCTATTCATTAATATTTTTCTGGCATGAGATATTAGATGTAGTAAATAGATTTCATATTCCTCTCATATAAAGTTTACATATGAAACTCAAATACGTTCATCAAGACGTATGCCTTTGAAATTCAATAAATCTCTTTAGGATTTAAAAAAAAAAAAAAAACTCAAAGCCTTTTTCACAATAAATATTTCTTCATCCAGAGAATATTATATTTATCCGCTCTTCTAGAGCCTTTATAGTTCCTCAAATTGTATTAATATATGATTTTGCTAATTTCAAGTTCGAGAATATTTTTTATCTAGAAAAAATTGTGTGTTGACCCACTGTCAACCAAATAAATATTTCCACCATTCATTTTTACGATGCTCACATAATTGCTCAAGCATCTTCATGATGCTTGCATAATTTTATGCATCTAACATGATGCTCATATTACCATACATCTTCATAATGCTCACAGGATTAATATTTTGTGCATCAACGTTGTAATTGGCATCCATATATAAACAAAGATGCATATGTACACGACATGTACGAGACCAATCTCTTTTACTCCACGCCTCTAGCAAGTGTATCAATTTGCACACCATTGTCTTTATTTCTTGCTTACCACTATAATACTTTCACTTCGAGTGGTATAATGCAATCTTTCTATGAAATGCATGATATAAATTTTGACCTTGACTAAACCATGTCATGTCTATTGTTAATTGCATTCACTTCCTGGAATGAATATTTATACTAACATCTTACATTTACACCAGACAATGCTTATCAATCAATATGGTGGGAGTTATGATTTTTTTTTTCTTTTCATCAAAATTTCCTTGTTTAACAATGATAAATCAATTCGGTATTGCTTTTTCAAGAGCATTTTAAAATCATGAAAATTATGATACTTTAGCCCGCATAATTTCGATTGAGATACCATTTCAAATCGTGGAGTATAATCATATATCAGTTTAATATATTGTAACTTCGGGTGAAAACATTCATCTTGAGCATTTGTGAATATCACACATATTTAGTGATTATATTGCTCATTTAGAATTAAATATGATGCATTTTCATGTGTCATCATTCATATTATATTGAACCCTCTTTTAATACTAACGTTTTGGTGGCTATATTGTAGCCCCCACATTTCATATGACAAACCGGTATTCTACTTCAATATATTAGTATCTCAATCCTTCAAGGGGAATTGTTCAATGAAAAACATTGCCCTTTATCTTTTTTTTTTCTTCTTCTTTTTCAACTTTTTATTCTATACGAAATTTCCGAGGCTCTTTTTTATTCAAATAAATTTCAACCTCAAGAATCCATGTCATAATATTTTTTTCTTTCGGAAATTTCAAGGGCAACAATGCCTAAATTGATAATATTGGCCTTAACTTTAAAGCACAAGCATATAATTTGAGATTGCTAAAAATATACTCAATCTTCGGGTTTGAGTTTTATTACTTAGGCTACGGGCCTAACATTATGTTTTCATTTTAAAACTTCAAGTTCTTGATAACAATAAGAGTAACATTCTTTAAAACATAAACATAATGAGAAAATACAAATTCTCAATTCACCTTTTCTTTTATTCACGCTGTAAATCAAAATTAGTATCACAATACCAACTATTAGGTAAAAGTTATACAAAACTTTCAAACACACACTCGAAGAGTAAACAATAAATTATAAATTAAATAATTTGATTTATAGAACTCTTATTATTTCAGGGGTACACTGAAAATCAGAAAAGTTCAAGGATTGTAATTTAAAAAATATAAGGGTCTAAATTGTAGTTTCAGCAAAAATAGTGATTGAACTGCAATTCTACTAAAAAAAACAGTGGCTGAAGTGAAATTTTCTAGAAAGCTAGGGAATAAGCTGCAATTTTTTTTTCTAAAGAAAATCAGGGACTAAACTGTAATTTCAGAAATTTCATATGATTCTTTTAAATCACATTAAAACGAAAATATGTTCATATGTTAAAGTACTTCAGCCTTATTTATTTTAATATTTAATTTTATTTGTCTTCCTTCACCCTGAAATAGACAATTCTCTACACTTTTGCAGACTTAAAAAATTATACTATCAATGTAATCACCTTAAATATAATATATAGAAACAATGAATTAAAAGAATCATACCTGCTACATGAATTTCTTATATGCAAGCTTAATTATAAGAGGAATGAATCCATGTTTAGCCTTGTAGCACACGGACGAGCTTTCAAAAGCTAAATATATTTATATGCACATTTGCACATTTGAATTGCATGTATCGTTCATAAAGTATAGGTAAAATCATGAATATATATGCTAACATAAATTATGAACTGTAACAAATCTATTAATCATCTTCTAAATAAATTATATATAAAAAATGGGCCTAATTTATGCAGCACACATATATGTTATATCCCATTGTCACAATGAGACAATAAATTGCACAATAAATCAATCTTCAATTAAATTTGAGAGCAATAGATTAAACTATAGGAGCATACCTGATCATTCACATTTGGTGTAATTTGTCAAAAGAAAGAATCCGTTTTCTTTCTTTACCTCATGTATTCATCTAAAGTTGATTAGCAATTAGTATTATACTCACTCGTGCATAGAGCTTTCGTATGCCTCAGTATTGCAACAACTTATTGTTGATCCATTAGCTATTTTGGAATTGAAATAGAGCAAGTTCGTGCTGATAACGTGTTGTAAAACTATGCTAAAAGGAACAACAATTAAAGTATATAAAGTAGAACAAACAAAGTAGAAGATAGATTAGGGTGAGAGTTTCTTATTATTCATATATTCTTGTGTATATAAAATAATTTACAATGCACCTATTTATAGGGCTATAAGTGCAACTTAATAGTCAAAAGTTACAAGATATGTTAAAGTAAAATTCAATGAATAAAGTACATGACTTTTGGTGTTTCAAAGAGTATTCATATAACTAGTGACATTCCAAATGCATCCACCAAATAAAGACTAGATTCATAACAATAGAGATGTATTATTTGGTTGAACCCTTATATTTACTTAATGGTTTCTCTTAAAGATAATTGAAATAAATATTGTCGCATTTTTTTTTGGTTCATCTATCTAAGCCATGTTGAAATAATTATAAAATAATATCAAGGGCTTTAAGTTCTATACGAAGTCTAAGCAATTTAGGTATTATACTCCCTGTTATTTCTTTGTCTTCCTCTTGATTTTTGTATTTTTACAAAGGGTAAAATGCACATTATGCAATATCACAGAAAGTTAAAGTGTCAATTTACACATATCACAGGGAGGTAAATTGCCTATTTGCATATCATAAGGATAAAGTGAAGTGAACATATCAATGATAAGGTTTTACATGAAAATAAAGTCTCAGTGGAATTATAGAGTATGTGTGTTACACCTCCACTAACAGAGAAATAAATTGCTCATTATTTTATTTCACATGGAGATAAATTGACTATTTTCATATTATAGAGAGTTAACTTGTCAAAAACCCATCAAACAATTGACTGTTAAATGGGATCAAATGACATTTAAAGTCCAAGAGAGAAGATGTAGATAGCCAAAAGTTGAAGGATGAAAGTGAATTTGACTTTAGTTTGAAACTACCTTCTTCTTGTAGAAATATGATAGTAATATGATGTACAAGCTCAAGCAACAAAGCCAAAGTACCACAGTTACACACTCTGGTTTGAATAAAATTATGTAAAATTTTAGCATCATCCCAAATTTCTTTCCTTTAATAATGCTCAACTATGGTAGCTGACGACATCATCATCTTGACTGGACCAACTATGGATCGGGCATTCGGGCATGCTGTCTTTCTTGACGTATGTATGAGACCAAATCCATTCGATCTCGATTCAACATCTAATAAAAGAGAAGAGTTATGCGTCAATAGATAAAATTAAAGAAGTAACATATAATGATAATTATTAGTGACTTAACAAGTGCTTAATATATCCATAAAATCTACTCTACAATTCATATTGTTTGATGGCCAAAGATGAAGAACAAATGACCGACATTTCATGAAACTTGCCAACAACTTGCCTTAACATGATGTGGCACCAAGTGATGTATATACAAAATCCCATTTTAGCCATAGTATTTAAGAATGGATTTATTGAAAAAAGTGAAGAGACCTTTTAGTTTGTATCCTTTCCACTAACTACCAATATCATAAAGTAGTGTGAGAAAAAAATAATCAAAACTCATGAAGTATATTTTTTAATATACAATTCTTTTTTCAAAAAAGAAGTCTTAAACTATTGCTGTGGAGAATTTCTTCCATGCATGGAGGAAAAAGAAAAGATGATTGCTATTTGTCTAACTGTCTCTAACTCTCTATTTATATATGTCAGTATCTGCCCAAATATATTACTAATGATTACTGGGTAGGGGAGCAGTTGGGTTGGGCACATGGAGCCAACTCTTGTCTATCAAAGTCAAACCAAATTACAGCCAATGGATCTTTTCCAATAATTGCGCTAATTAATAACTACCATTAACTAAACAATTTTCAGCTTCTCTCTCTTCATGAAATTAACACCTAAACAAAGATGACATATATTAAGAATAAATTAAGAAAAAAAAAACAGAGATAAGAACAAAAAGAAAGAGGAGAGGAAAAGAAGCAATATCTTTTATTTGGATCTCTGATCATATAGTATTAAAAAGTAAAAGGATTTGATTCATAAAATAGAAAAAGGCCAACCCTCTTTCTTTTTATTGTGTTGTAGAATTTGTTCGCCTCCTCCATTCTTGATTGAAATTATTGATGTTGACAATATCCTAAAGTAAAATTCTTGGGTATTTTGAGAAATTTAAACTGTTGGTTTTCGAATTTTTGAGGAAATAATGAGTAGGATTCGTGCAAATTCATCTCCTGACTTGGTTCCTGCAACAGCAACCACATCCGAACAACAGTACGATGATTCGGCTCTAGAGGGTAAGTTTTTTATTGTTATAATAAGTTTGATTGAATGGTGTAAGATTCTTGCTTTGATTGAATGGTGTAAGATTCTTGTTTTGATTGATGTTGTTTCAGGGGTGGCAGCACATGTAAAGTTATTACTAAAACTAATCCAAGATCACAAAGATGCTTGTGATAAAGAGAAAACTGACAGACGTAGGATGTTGAGGGTGGCCACAATGATGACCATCCTGGATAATGTAAGGGGCAGAATTCAGAAATGTCAATCATTTGGTAACAAAACATCAGAAGCTGAGCTGCGGAGGAGCAACACTGACGTGAAGCCTAGTCATGTCGCAAGGGAGAGGAGGCACGGAAGTGGTGAGCCAATGGCTGACGAGAATGAGAAGCTGAGGAAAGAGCTTAGCGCAAGCTTGGCTGCACGAAAAAGCCTTGAGATGATGTGTTCTAGCTTGGGGAAAGAGAAGGAGATCATGGCGGCAGAGCTTTCGAGAAAGGTTCATGAATTGAGTGAGATGGAGGACCTTATTAATGATCTCAAGGAACAAAACGAGACCTTGCTCAAAAAGTTACAAGAATGTGCTCCAGAGCATAAGGAGAAGAAATGTATTAGTGGTTTAGGAGGAGAAGGACCACAGGGGAATGCAGCTCTTCAAGAGAGAAACAAGGCACTCTCGGAACAGCTTTTGAGGTCACTTGACGGGTATAGATCGATGAAGAGGAAACTCAAAGAAGCACAAGAAGAGAATGTGATGATGCGTGATACTATGGATGAAATGGGGACAAAAGTTGTGACAAGCCTCGAGAGAGTTCGAAGCTTTAAGGAACGTATGTTGTTGTCTGAAGGGAGCGATCCTCCGGTTGATGTTCAAGAGGAAATTGTGGCATTGGAGAATATGTTTGAATGCTTCCAAATTATGGTTGCTAAACATGATCAAAAGCAAGGAGAATGTGTGAAGCTAAAGGGTGAGATCAATGCATGTAAGCCTTCTGTTCTAGCGTGAGAAGAAGAGGTAACTTAGGATCAGAAGCACATGAATGAGAATAATTTTATATTCAACTTTCTTCCAATTTGATGGATTTAGTTTTTTGTTTTCGCTAAGTTATGCCAGGCACTGTATTAAGATATAATCAGGTGAGATTATATCTAAGAGAGTTAGCAACGTTGTTCATTCTTCAATGAATGAGCTGATGATTTGTGAAGCTCATTAGCATGAACTGTATTTGAATAGTTGTGTTTAAGTTCTGAGGTTTTGACTGCCTAACATAATTTAGCTGATCATTTACAATGCATGATTTCAATTTTCAACTTTTGTAGAGTAAATAATGTATGGTATTCTTCTAACAATATTTACGAGAAATAGATGAACAAGCTAGGTGAAGAAGTCTTACATCATTCTCCAAGACTCTGCAACTTATAGCCTGCAATGGAGTTCAGAATCCATGAATTGCTTGCTGCTACAGATCCAGTCGAACGACCTAAAGCCTCTGCATCACAGCGTCTAGAGTTCAAAACCGAACTTGCTTTGGATTGCTTGCATTTCTCAGGAAGCTCAAGACTGTAAATGATGAAGATTGTTGCAGAAAATCCGGATGATGAGGTTGACTGATCACCACCAACAGGCTTCCTGTTCAGAACTTTTCCTCCAGCAGCAATCACTAGATCATGTAGATAACCTTTATATGAAGGGGCAAAATCACCCATGAAAAAGAACTTGTATCCATCAAAAAGCTTTGGTTGCTGCAAACCACAAATTATATCAATACTCAGAAGTGTTCAGATATTACAAAATTTTCAGTATTTGCCAATTGCCATTCACAATTATCATTTGCAATTTTACTATTTGCATTTAAGTCTTTGAGAATCTAAATTTATTAAGAATTCCATCATCAATAGTTTAGAAATCACCTTGTTCAGATGTCTTAATCTTCCAAGTCTGGGTCCATCTCTAAGACCATGAATGTCAACTGCAATCTCATAAGGCTGCTCGTCCACTAATTCTCCGGCTTCCATGCAAGCTTTAAACCCTGCATGAAGACAAATATTTGGTAATAAATAAACTAAATAAGAAAAAATAATCATATGGAATGAACATGTAAGTACATCTGAGCAGGAGTTTGTTTTAACAATTTTGATTCATTAATACTGAGACTCTCACTTGGGTAGAAAATTATACTTACACTGAATGCTCAAAATCCATTTTCCTTCTAACACACCCATCAAAAACTTGAGCGTTCGTCTGCATGCCCCATTCTCATCTGTAGATGCAATTACATGGGTGACACTTGGGTCCCAGTTCTTCAGTATTGTTGCTCCAGACATTTTTTCAAATTCGTTGAGTATGTCCTGCGTTTGCAGAATAATTTTTTTAGGGAATAAATTTATTCATACCATCTAAAAAAGATTCATAATCTAATTTGTCTACCTTCTCTGTATTGCTGAGGGCTGAATAACATAGAACCAAGTTCTTGGATTTCTTTTGCGCTTTCCATTGAGTAGTTAAAATATGTGTACATTCATCACTGGTTTTTGCTTGATGGTTATGAGATTTACTGTAAGAAAACAACTCATTATATACAGAACACAAACAATTCAGGGAATTAAATATGTCCAGCTGCACAAAGATCCTGATACCCCACTGCTGGGAAAAGGGACAAACCTTTCAGTTGCATATTTTCTTTTCTGCTTGGATTGAGACTTAGTTATTTCATTTGGCAGTTGACAGGATGAATGAAATGGGCATAGCATGACGAAATTTTCCTGTTACAAGTAAATAACACAATATTTAGTTCATATAAGCTTTTCTCAGATTCCAGGAATCAGCTTTATTCATGTAGCACTTACATAGTCCCATCGACATTCTGGAGTCAACCTTGCACAAGGAACATGAAAGCTCTTGCGACAACTCTTCTCATAACACCCAAGAGCAGCCCCTTTCATTCCACAGCAAGAGCATCTAATCCTTCGACTTCTAGACAATTCATTTTCAAGGTTCATAACGTTATCATCTTCAAAATACACATTAGGTGCCCTGTAAAAGCACATATATGTTAGCCAATTACAGAACGCTTATAAGGAAAATATAATGACAGAAAGTCTGTTTTCCTCATTAAGCAAGCCCCACATGTCTCTATTTCTATTAGATAAATACAAGTAGAACTGGAGGATATAGATCAGAGACACAACGAGGTCTTCAATTATCTCAACAATAAGACTTGAAATTGTTAATTCATTTTCATGACTAAGAGAAAGTAAATTGATCAGAGATTAGTAGTCTGAAGCTGGTGGAGCACATTATACATCACTATCAGTTTGTTAATAACATGACATGGAAAACTACATAACCAATATATAAAAATCATACCATTCTGTGCAATTTTTGTGCACATGTACAGAATTTGATCTTGCTTTTTTACTGTCTGGCACTAGCTTTCCATTGAAATAGTGAACCATGATCCCCGAAGCCTATTCAGTTAAAAAGCACGACCTTAGCTTAAAAAAACTACCAAAATCTAAAAGGAAAAAATGAGTATATATGAGGGAAATATTTCAATCAAATGAAAAATGTACCTCAGACTCTTTAGAAGATTGACAGAAAGCACACTGGATTGGACTAGGAAATGTCTTGCAGTTAAGCAAAACTGTGTCATTTAGAGTGGGAGTAGCGTTATCCAGTTTTGCTGAAATTTTCTTCCGAGGTTGGCTTATAGGACCTTGAATATCTTGAAATGTTTGACATCTCATTGCAGACTCATTACCACTTGTAGGAAGACTCTCAGAATTGTTCTTGGGTATGTCTTCTACAGAGAATTTCACCTTCTTAGATTTTGGCATTTTATTACTGTCTTCCTCACAAATTTTGTCTGTCATGCCCCTATTATTACTGTCTTCCTTGCAAGTTTTACATGTCATGCCGCTATTTGGAACTTTGTCATTACCTACTGGCAACACATTAGTATTTAAATGAGAAATTAAAACGTCACTGGACTGCTCTTTCATAGTGTCATTCTCAGTTTGATACTTTCCAGCTTTTATTTTATCACCAAATTTCTTTCGAGGAGCATTTGTCTTCATGGTGCTTTTGCCATTTTGACCACATTTCTTTAACTTGCTACTTCCTTCACTGCTTGTTATAACATTTTCTGGAGCTGAAAAATCAATGAATGAAGCTTTATTGCTGTTTGCCAGGGGCTTTATCCCATCAGAGAGAGTCAGAACTTTTTCAGCTGCTATTTCCTGAACACCACCTTCAGGGCAGAGCTTTTTGTTTTTTATGGTTATTCCCTTGTTCGTCAGTTTTTTATTACTGCAAGAGTTCTCTTGCATATTTTGATTAGTCACCTTCTCTGACTCGTTATTAACTGCAGTTTCTTCACAAAGAGTATTCTTGATTCTCTTGCTTATTCTAGTCTCAGTTGCATTAGTAGCTCTATTATTGGACGTTTTCATGCTACCTTTATTGCCTGAGGTCTTGGCCGTCTTCCTCTTACCTTTGGTTTCTCTTTTCTTGGAACAAATCTTTAGACCTGTAGCTGCTTCTGTCGAGGCAGCCTCAGCCTTCTCTTGAGCTCCATTAGGTTCAGCAGTATCTTCAATCTGGATTGACATAATTGGCTGAAAGTTCGAAAACAAATATTGAGTTGAAAAAGGCCACTTTTTCTGATTGAGTGTTCACAAAAAAAGTACCTGTACCTGTATCACCAGGGGGCTTGAACAAAGTTCAGGCGAGCAAGGCCTCTGTGTCCAATCAAACATCTCACTGTCAATGAAATCTGTACTGTTTGATAAGATACCCGTTCCTCTCTGTACAGAAAAATATGGAATATAAAACAACTAATTTTCCCAGGAGACATTAAATGAGCAAGCCCATAGCAAAGCTATTCAAAAAATGGAAAGAGGTTATTGCAAAAATTATGAATGAAGGTTCATGAACAACTGATAGTGTGTTAAAACATGCCATGGTTCATGTGAAACTGATCTTTCTATCATAATCAAATAATCAATGAGTTTAGAAACTCACTTTTGGGCTTATATTAACAGGTACATCATCATCTGAGTCCTTGATGTCACTGAAGCAAAGAGTCTCCGGTGGAGTATACATGTCCTGATTGCCATCTGTCTGCTGACTTGATGTTTCTAAATCTGCTTCCTCTCTCAGCCAGAAGAATGGAGACAAAATTGGTTCACGCTTTTCACATATTGAGGGTACGTCTTTTTGTATAACAGGACTTTCTTGAGGTTTGTTTCTTTCAATTTCACCAATTCCTCCTGGCTTTTCATGCTGCATTTGGGTCTCAGAAGTTGGATACTGTGGTACTTGAACTCTTTTCTTGTTAGGGAATGAAGGCTTCACCGAGCTTGATCCGAAAGCTCTTTGCTTAGCCATTGATGCCCTTTTTGATCTTCTAGTTCGAGATTGCTTCTGATCTTCACTGTCTAAAGTCCCCAGGTGTGCTTTACCATTATCTCGAGCCTCATAAATATTAACATCTGTTTGATTATCTTCATCTATTTATAAAGAGAAAATTGGAAGAGCAATTTAATGAATGCAATGCGTTACTTGAAAACTCTCACAACCATGCTTAAGTTAACATTTTACATTAACTAAGCTAAATAGTGAATTAAGTCTATCATTGTTATAGCATTAATCATCTTTTCTAAATTTTAAATTACTACTAATGCATTCACATTTCAATATCTTAAAATACGAGGTAATTCTAAACAACAATTATAGTAAGTATTACTTCAAATTTGTAGAAACAAAGTGCAAGACTTATTCAGCTTGGTGTGTAGATAATCCAAATTATAAATATATGTAGTTTTTAATGTAAGACTTATTCAAAAAAAAAAATATTGACATTCAGTCAGCCCTGCATATGAGTGACAGAAGATTTGACTTGTGTATACTCTACTGGACAGTAGCAATAAATCATTACCAGATATATTGGTTGAAGCTGCATTTTGAGTGATGAATATATTGACCCCAGATGCCACTTCCATGCTCTTGTAAACGCTGACTAAGTTATCCATATGAGGAGCAGGCCTAATTTCTGCCAGAAGAAAACAATTAACTTGAAAAAAAAAATTGAGATGATGCAAAAAAGGACTTTATGAAGGAAGACCCAAATTGCCATTCCAATATTGACTAGATAAAAACTTGCTAGGGAATGAGTAAGATAAATAAACTCAATCGATTGTTACATCAAGGAGCCAAAGGGATCCTCGAATCACACAAAGAAAAGAAATGCACCCATCCATGAGAATAGTAGTATTTATCACTCAAAAAAAAAATGAGAATAGTAGTATTTATTAGTCAGAGATATCGGCAGACGGCAATTAAGTTTGTTTTTAGAAATAGAAAAATCCTTGAAATCACCACTACTTGTGCTGGCTATTGAGCAATTCATTTGTCCATTCTATATGCATTATGAATGCGGTGTACTTTTATATCTTTCGGTGGTAAAATTCATGCATGTACCCTGTCATTTCCTCATACCATACTTATGCATTAACAACATTCCTGATAGCAGTTCTCAATCTACATCAACTTCACACGGCATTTCAATAAAATACTATCAATGAATATGTACCTCTACGTCTGTAAGGAACTTTACAAACTGGACAATTCAACGCCGACTTCATGGATTTCTCAATGCAAGAACTGCATCAATACACAAAAAAGAAAAAGAAATTGAAATTGAGCCCTAAACACAAAAAAACAAAAAACAAAAATTGAGCAGAAGAGATCTTACTTGCAGAACGCATGATTGCAGGTAAGTGAAACGGCAGAATTCAATAGACCCAAGCTGTTGATAAAGTAAAAAAGAATTTTTTAGTTTCTGACCTAAAACCCCAAACTTGATGTTAAAACATTAACATCTAGATTATGACAGTTCAAAATTAAAGAAATATATTTACCATATAGGACACTTGAGCTCCCTTCCCATTCTTTCGAGATGTGATACGTCTGCCATTTTCTCAATTGTCTGTGTGTGCGTGTGTGAGAGAGATAAAGAGAGATCGGAAAATGAGCAGTGAAATATGAGGGCATGTCTTAGAAAGAGTATCGATTCTTCACTTCGAAATTTTGCTGAGCCGCGCGGATATAATTTCGTTTGAATTTTGGGAATCTTTTCCCGCCGCAACTGGTGTTTCTCGAATCACATGGCGCCTACTACTAAGTGGGCCAGGCTCTGGATTCCACCAACTCATAGATTAGTCTATATAAAGTTGGGCCTGTTTTGCAAGCCCCACAAACCTATCCAATTGCTCGGCCCCATGTATAAAGTAAAATGGTCCAGATCTTTAATTATCAATACGCACTAATAATATTGCTTTCCTTCGAATTTGGTCGACCCGGGCACAAAGCCGTCACGTATAACGGCGTCGTTTTCAATTCCGCAGTTCGCTTGATTCTCTATCAGGAATAGAAGCAATGGCCGAACCGACCTAGTACCTCAGGTCCACTCTCCTTGTTAATTGTTATCATCTTTTATCGTTGAGTATATTGTAATGTAAAGATGAAATGAGTGTAAACTAATAAATGCATGTTCCAGAACTTAAGCTGACTTTGGGTTTAGGGTTTGTGAGGAAAAAGATAAGGATAGTTAAAAAAAGAAAAAATAATCATAAAGCAAGGTAAAAAAAATTCATAATCCAAACAAAGCCTTAAAGAATGGATCCTCTTTTTTTTTTTTCCTCTATTGAATGAGAATATAATGGTTTTGGTCTATGGTTAATGACTTTTTTGGTAGATGCAGTTTACTCTTTATTCAACTGTTTTATACTTTTATTAACTTTTTACGAGTATCATTGAGATTTTTTTTTTTTTTTTTTTTTTTTTTTTTTTTTTTTTTTTATGGTTAATGACTTTTTTGGTAGATGCAGTTTACTCTTTATTCAACTGTTTTATACTTTATTAACTTTTTACGAGTATCATTGAGTTTTTTTTGTTTTTTTTGATCAATAAGCAATTCATGAAAATTAGATAAAGGATAACTATCATTGAGTTAGCTTCTATAAAAAAAAATCAATGTATTTGGAACATTGAGACTGTTTGTGATTCATCACTGTATTGTCAAATGATAATGTACATATAAAACTTGGATTTATTGTTCTGAATAAAGAAAAAAGAAAAACTTGCATTCCTTGAATTTTTAGCAAATTTATTTGGGATTTTGCCTATGCTAGGGTTGATTTTGAGCTGGAAACGTTAGACATTTTAGTGTTCTGTAATCTCACGTTAAGATTGTTTGGCATCCAATTTGTTTCTCTGTGTGCTTTAGAGATAGGAATAGAACTATGTTATGAAGTTGGGTTTATGATTTGGTATTTCTAAAACGAACTGTATGAGTAGTTGCATTTTCTCTCATCTTATTTTTAACCGGAACATGCCATCTTTTGTTATAACGATGTTAGCTTTAATCGATACTTTGGGAACAGGGGCGGACACAGACGATTTCTTTTGAGGGGGGGGGGGGGGGGGGGGGGGGGGCGATTTTTATTTTTTATTTTTTATAGCAAAAGTTTCATATTTTTTCAATGTTATGATCAAATGATAAAAGATAACTTAAAGTGAAAAAAGATAGTATCAAACTATTTCAAGAATACAGATTCTTATACACTGGAAACAAATGTTTAAGATGCAATCCAGTTAATCAGAAAAAACAAATAAAAGTTGCTTAGCCAGGACATATAAATGTCGAATGTCCCACTAATATGTGTAATGGACGGGATAAAATCATATTTCTATTTCTGTAATTATAGTAAAATTTTAATATCATAATTCAACAAAAAAAATTACTATAGGTTAACGAATACTATATAGACTTGAGGGTGAAATAAAGAAAAAAATATATCAATATATGATAT
Source organism: Penstemon newberryi var. newberryi (assembly GCA_030819805.1). NCBI lineage: Eukaryota > Viridiplantae > Streptophyta > Magnoliopsida > Lamiales > Plantaginaceae > Penstemon > Penstemon newberryi. The sequence continues at coordinate 17,945,578 of JAUALY010000007.1, forward strand.
TATGCTAATTTAATTTTCATAAAATGAAATGTAGAGTATCATATATACCTCTTGGCCAAAATAGAGAAAAAAAATTGATCTCCATTAGGCAAAAAAACAAATCAAATCTCCATAAATAGATAAAAGTAATATAAACAGGTGCAGAAAAAAATTGAACTCTAGACCTCTTGCTGCCAAATCAAGTACCCAACCACTATGCCAACTGCATATAATAATATACATACTATTTTTTCTGGGGGGACCATCCCCCCCCCCCCCTCTCCTCAGTCCCCGTTGAGGTCCGCCCCTGTTTGGGGGAGAGTGGTATTTTTATGAAATTGCTGTATGTCAATTATCAGACATGGTTTCATTTTTCCAGCCAAGAGTTATGCAAATTTATTTACATTAATGAGAATTAGTGTTTGGCAAACATGCCAATAGACCACCTTTATTTGCATATTTCTGTCGCAACATTTTTGTTATTTTTCATGTTTTTTGCCATTCACTGAATTCTCCTTTTCCTTATGTTCCTTCTTGCACTGGTTGCAATGTGATCCTCATTTAGTCACTGAGTATCAGAGCCTCACGTTGTTGAGATTTTCTCGTGAGGTTTAAACCAGTGATAAAAAAAAAATCAGAGTTGTAAAAGATGCTTCTGATCTTGAAATGATTAGTCGATGAATGTCTTATGCAGACACCAGCTCATATATGTTTGAACTTTGAATGGCATATTTTTCTCTTGATTATTATAACTAATTGTGCGTAGTCTGTTCTTTTATCCTGCTTTGGATGAGGTTAAGTAATTAAGGTCTTCACGCTTTAATTTTTGAAGTATACATGATATTTAATTATGAGATGTGGCCATGGTAAAATTCTTGCATATGATTTGTTGCTTCGGGTTCTTGATGTTGTGGAGTTTGGTTACAGTAACTGTGTCAAATAAGTTTAACATTAACAGTCTACTTGATTCTTAGTGTGAATTAGTTGGTTTTGATCAGAATGAAAGAGAATTTGACTATTTGGTTTTATTATATTTGTGATTACCTACTTAATATACCTCCTCATTAAATGATGCAAGTCTCAAATTCTTGACATGTTTTTTTTTTTTTTGTTAATAATTATTTCCTTGTTCAGTTTATTCCTCATTATGTCTAAACATGTATCTCTAGTTTTCCCACAGAATTGTTCAATCATATGATTTTTCCTTACTTCCCATTATGTCTAAACACGTATCCAATTATAATTGAGGTACTTTAGTTTAGGTGAAGTAACACTAATATTTCCCATTAGTTAAATCTTAGGTAGTTAGCATCAATAAGTTTTTTCAAATGATTCTTGTGTGTCCTGTGGAGTTTTGGGGTTGTCTTGAATTGTTACATCTATAAATATATCGTTAATTAGTATGCTTGGGCACTGCATAGATGCATCAAAAATTTCAATTTTGACCATTAGGTGACCGTAGTAAGTCCAGACCCTGGTGGAATATCACGTCCCACAAGCTCCTTATAACATTTCACATGCCACTAACTTTTTTTTAAGGTCATTTTAATACTATCGTATAAAGAATATACAGTCAGTAACCTGCGATAAAATTTCAAGAATCAGTTTCATCAGCTTAATGGCTCAATAGTGTCAGTTTTCCATATTAGCTTCACATTTGTTTCAAGCGTTAGGACCTTGACAAAGATGTATTAGAACGTATAAAATTTTACAAGATTATGGTTTTAATGTTGTGGTTGTTTATTTTATATCTAAGTGGTTGTTTGTTTTATGTTTGTTCCAGCCATTATAAGCAGCTCCAATTATTAATGGATCTCAAGAGGAAATGGTTCTAACCCAAGCATGATGGCAAGAAAAAAAGGTCAATTAAGCTAGAAATAAAGTTGCCACATAAACATAAGGGAATCAATGTAAAAATTGGAACTGCCTCAGAAAGCTTAGGTGATGATTTTCCAAGACCTCATAAGGAGTCTCTTGAGACATTTAGGCTTATTATGGAATTAGTTTGGCTGGGTTCCGACTTGTTTTGGTTTCTAAAAGTGGTTTGGGAGTTTTCAGCGAAACTTTGAAACTCGATTTGGATAATGGTTTCAATGGAATATTAAGATAGTAAAATATTATTAAATAATTGTTAGTGGGTATAGAAAATTTGAGATGTGATTTGGATTGAGGTTTGGTTGTTTGGGCTTGGAGGAGAAAAGTACGGTGGATATCAAATCAATAATTTTATATGTGTGAAGATGAGAAGACAAATGTCAAATCAATAATATAGGTTTCAAGTAGGGTTGTATAGGTTTCGGTTTGGGTTGAAACTTGGGGTTTGGGTTGAAACCTGGGGTTTGGACTGAGAGCTCTTCCAACTCTTTAACTAATTAGGTTTGACTCGGTTTGAGTGAGGCCAAACTCAACCAAACTTCTTCCATACGAAGCCTTAGTTTCAACATGATATTGCAGTGCCAAAAAATGGAGGAGCAAGTAGAACTATGGTATACATGACTATAGCACATGACAACTTAAGTTGGAACATCAGGGTTCAGGTAAATTTCTTGCACTTTTGTATTGCTATGCTTTAAGATGTTAACTTCGACTTTGAATGCAACGTCCAGTTTGTTTGTGCTCTTAAACATAGAAGTAGTAATTAATATGCATTTAACGAATTAGTATTAGTGTTTAAAAGTTATTGGACTTCAAGGTTTTGCATGCCTATAGTTTATATTCATTCACCGATTTAAAATATTTGCTTCAGGTGTAGTAAATAAAAATATCATTATCCTCATCATTTTTTCCGGTCGGAATTTCGGTCGCAATCCAGATTCCGAAGCTATATTTTCCAACCGACTTTTGGCCAATTTCGGTTGCAATTTCCTGTTTTTCTAGTAGTGCACTTTATGTATCAGGTGACTAATTTTATTATTAAGTACTTACAATGGATTCTTTTCATTAAATTATTTTGCCACACTAAGCTGGCCAATATTTTTTTGTAGTACGAGCTGATGATATTACACTTAAGAAAGATTCATTACTAAATTATTGTATTAAATCAATAATAATAATAAAGTTAAATACAAAGGTTGAAAAAAACATAGTGTCAATCTCAAAGAGCATATGAAGATAAATATCGAGTCTCCATGTAGTCATACCACCATTTAATAGGTCGGCCCCCATGATGTAGGACTAACTCAATTGATTTGCTCTCTAAGTTGTAAAGAAATATTGTTTCCCTGAACCTGAGAACAACAACAATTCTGTTGTTACATGAAATCAATGCCTCGAGCCGAAGTACCTTTCTTTTATTAATGTATTCTAGCAATGATATGTTAGGTTCTGTGTTGAGGGAATCATTCGTGATCGTGTGCATCAAGCTCCATTCCCTAGCAGGTATAGTGGTGGAACGCCTGTAACCTCCATCTTTATTCTTGGGAAGCATCCAAAGTTTCTCGTCTATGTTGCCATACCATAAGACATCATCACGTTCTGACCTGGTGATATTTGCGTCCTTATATTTTCCATAATATGTTATTGATGGCAGCATTATCAACTGCAGATGATTTTCACCGTCGTTTGGATCATAAAGGGCAATGGCACTATATCCAGTCCAATGCACGACACCATTACAAACAAGCGGTAGCATCTCCAAATTTGGAAGAAAGATATGAGTGCTGGCCAGTGTCGACAAAGCCCACGTGCCAGTCTTGGAAGAATAAGTTTCAATATCCATAGTCATAGTACACCCCTCTACACCTCTCGGCATGCCAGCCCATATAACTGTGTAATTTGGTACGAGTTCGTCTATATTCTCCTCACACACTAATCCAACGAATGTTTCATGATATGTATGGCTAGGGATCTTGCGTGGCGGAAAAGAAACACACTTTCTGGTTAGGGGATTGAAAACGTGGTAAGTACTCTTGTTGGTAGAGTGTGAACAATATAGGACGAGCCCGTTTGAGGAATTGATGAAGTCTACTGATCCTCTCGGCACCAGTTGATTGATCAGCTCTGGTTAAATGTTCTTGTTCCTCTTTAGGGAACCTTTTCTTCGATTTAAGTGTGAATTTGTTAATTGAACAAATGGTAGCAGACGTTCCCCACTTAGTGGACGTTTTGTTGTTATGGCGCTGTAACTCTTAAGAAAGTAAGGATCAGCAATCATATTGTTCCATTTGTTTGATACGCATCTAAATCTGAACACGGATTTTGGTGGCAATCGAACTAGTATGGACGTTAATACGTCAACGTTGACCTCTACTTTCTCTGCAGCTATTGATTCCATGGTTGAAAGCTAGAAGGAAGAAGTACTCCGAATTATGTTGTGTATTGTGATCAATTAATGTGATTGGGTATAAGAATGGGACATGAACCTTAATTATTGTCAGTTTCCTTTCCTTGTTAGGACTCTTAACTTTCCATTCATTTATGTTGGGGAACTCTTAGAAGTAATATATACAGTGAGGAAATAGAAAGAAAAACGTGTGTGGAAGAGGAAGTGTATTTGGAATCGGATTCTAATTCTGGTTATACATATAAAAAGAACCTATTCTTTTTGGAGATTGGCTTGTTAGAGTGTGATTCTTGTGATTCTTTACTATTCACCAAAAAAAAAATTAAAAGTGAATTTTCTAGTAAAAGCGAATTTATCTTGGTTTAGGTCAAGATTTTTTTTTGAATTGAAGTACCAAATTTGAATTTTTAATTATATTAGCAAGATTTTTTCTGATTTCATATAAAATACTTCTATGCGTGAATATTTAGAAATATGAAAGTTTGAACTTTCAAAAGACTCAGATAAAATAAAATAAAAATATCATCTCTATGCTAGAATATTATGAAAGTAAACTCATATAAAAGTGGCCGTGAATTGACAAATATTTTCTGAATTATGACTACATATAGTACGTAAGAGAGGGTATTTTTGTCAAATTATATATATAGATAGATATTTTTTTTTAAGCTTAAAAATGTCATGGAGACATTGTTAATCTTTTCTAAGAATATAGGGAGGTAAATGAACTTTTTTAAATTACGGGAAGGTAGATTGAAAATTATGACTATTCATGAGGAGTAAATTGCCATTAACTCCGAGAAAAATACCTATGAATTGCCTAATTTTTATTTTTTTCAAAGCAAGATCAACATTTTTTTCAATTTTGTTAGCAAGATTTTGTTTTATTTCATTAATAACCTACTATATGCATGAACTATAAAGAAATATGAGAGGAAAATGCATAATATATTCACGTGTATGTGAAATTTGCACAAACTCTCTTATGAATTTTTTATTATAACAAATTTCCTTGTACTTTCAGATTCTCTGCATAGAATATCTCGTTCACATTCGCTAGTTTTTTTACAAGCATATCATGCGACTTTTTTGGTATATCTTCAGCCTAAATGACAATAATTGTTATTTTATACATTACTCTCCTTTATTAATTTCACTTGAAACAAAATCATCATGTACTTTTTAAACTTAGCACGTACACTCCCTTATAATTTTTAAAATTAGCACAAAATTCCTTGTACCTTTAAGTTAGCATATAAAACTATTATACTTTCTAAACTTATGACATAATCTTCTTATATCTAAGAGTAATTTAGGAAATGTATAGAGAATCTGAAAATACATTACACGTAGTTTTGGTATAATAAAAGTTTGGTATAATAAAAGTTTCACAAGAGAGTTTTACATAAAACATAGAAGTATCATTCATTTTCCCTATATGACAATATGAACTTTCAAAAGGCTTCAAATAAAATATAATAGAAATATTCTCTCTGAGCTAGAATATATTTAAAGTAAGTACGACATATATAGCTTATGACAATATGAACTTTCAAAAGGCTTCAAATAAAATATAATAGAAATATTCTCTCTGAGCTAGAATATTATTAAAGTAAGTACGACATATATAGCTGATTAAAAAGAAAAGTACGAGATATCTAAATGTGGTTGTGAGTTGCCAAATTAATTAATGATTTTTTTTTACTTTATTTATTTATTTATATCACAATCATAATTCTTACACTCTAAGAATTTTTGTGTGCATAGATATCTTAAGTGATCCATTCAATATGACTCCAGACTTTGGTGTGGTGCATCTAATGGCAAATTCACATGTAGCTCTGCCTATAAGGCTTTAGTTGCACACACTTCGGTCAGAGGTCACAATGCCCTCAACGTTTGAGAATATTTTTATGGTTAATTGCTCATGGAAGCTTGATGACAAATGCTCTAAGATTTGATAGGCACTTTGCAACCTCAGATTGGTGCCCGAGAGGTTGAGCTACAAGAGAAGATATTCTACACATTCTTTATTATTACAGTTATGCAAAAAAAGTTTGGGATATGATCGTTGCCCCTACGAACTACCTTGAGTTCGTAGCTATTGGCAGATCTTAGATCAGAAATAACTTACCTCTGAACATTAAGAATATATTAATTTCTCAGTGCGATTGGCATTGGATTTTTATGACGAGTATTCGGAGCATTTGGAAAGCCCATAATATGCAAATTTTGACGGAAAAAAGTGAACTCATAGAGACTACCACTTCCAAGATAAAGGCACTGGCTTTGGATTTGCAAATGAATTTTGCTAAAACATTGACGTCTATAGTTCGTTCCTGTCAGACTTGGTGTCGACCAGATATAGGCTGGTATAAACTTAATACTGATGGTAGTTAGATCCAACAAAATAATTCAGCAGCTATTGGTGGAGTAATAAGGAAGGATCAGGGTTAGTGGATGATTGGCTATAGTGGGAGAGTTGGGGCCTGCTCCGACTGAACTTTTGGCGCTTAGAGAAGGGCTCAAGATTGCTTGGGATAGAAGAATTCCGAACCTAGAGGTGGAGTTAGATTAAGAAGTCATATGTTCATTAGTTAAGAAGACTGATTCAAGAGATCATCCGCTTGATAACATTATTGAGGATTGCAGAAAAATTCCTTGGAACATTTTTTTGAGACACGTTAAAAGAACGGCTAATGCTGTCGCAGATGGATTGGCTAAAGAAGGCCATCAATTTGGTGGATTTCTAATGAAATCGGAGGAGCCACCGGAGAGTATCCAAAACTTGTTGATGGAAGACACGGAGTAGTTTTTTTTTTTCTTTTCTCCTTCTGACAAAAAAAAAAAAAAAAAAAAAAAAAACAATATATTAGTATGACATAACTTAAACTTCGTCCAGCAACATGACTTCATTTTCGTGACTAGATTAAGTGTTTTCCCAAACAAAGAAAATTTCAACTAAGTACACATTGTTTTTACCGAAATTTTTTGTTAAGATTTTGACACTTATTCCGTATTTATTTTTTTAATCAATTAAACTTTTTATTTACATCACTGGGTAAATGTCTCTCTAGTGTGGTACTTCAGTGGGTGACAAACTTAAGTTTCGTCTATGAGGATCGTAAACCGCTACCACTTGATCCAACCAACTTGAATTAAAAGCTCATTTAAAACAATGATTGATTAAATTAACTTTATCAACTGCAAACACATTATTATAATTGTTGAGGCTCACATGGAACTTGTTTGTTTGGCATCTTCCAAAAAATATTCATGTTTGGGAAAAACGAGACAAACATCATTTCTACTTTATGAAATAAATTTATCTTCTTTCAATTTTCTCAAACTACTCTCCCTGAAGTCAAACAAACAACAATTTTCTTATCTTTAAAAAAAAACCTACACAAACTCTATTTTGACATAAAGTAATTATCTCGCACACAACTTGTCTCACATAACAAATTTGATTTGACATAAAGTTTTAACATCTTACACCTACAATATAAACTCTTCCAAAAAAAACTACACTCACCTTATTTCCCAAACCACTCTCCCAAAAATCAAAACAAACAACATTACGCAAATCGAGATTATTTCATAAACCCCCACGCGAATTTTTTTCCAAAATAGGCTTCATGGCAAAGAAATTGCCCAAAATGACTTTGTTGCCAAAGTAATTTCCGGAATGTACCTTTTGCTTAAACTCGCTGTTGCGAACTACAATTCTTCAAAAGAATCGCAGTTGACAACTGCGAGTTTACTTAACATTTTAAAAAAAAATAAAAATTTAAACTCGCAGTTGCCAACTGCGAGTTTTCATTTCCTATAACCTCCCGCACGAAGTCTGCCATTTCATTTCCTTCTTCTCTTCTATGCCATTCTTTCATTTCCTTCTCTGCCAGAAATCAACTCCGGCGACGAAACCCTAACCCAGAAACTCCGGCGAAGACTCTAGCGACGAAACCCTAACCTAAACCCTCTCTCTCGATCAGGTATTCATATTGTACTACTTTTCTATGTTTTTTTTTTTAATTTGAGATTAAATAGTGATAAAATAATACTTGCATAAAATATTGTTACATGTACTTGCATAAATAACACATTTTATGTAAAAAATGATATGACTGCACACAAGCAAGTATGCGGTCCGCGGTAACGTGTCACTTCCCACAATCCATTCTTCTTCAGCAAGAAACTAGCACAAAGATAGAAATTGCACGGATACTCTTTCTTATAACAATATATTGTCCATGTTTTATCAGTGCTCTTCCTTACCTTATAGCGCCAAGTCTTTTTTATATGATATTTCTTGACAGCACACTGCATGTCGTTGTTCGACCTAAAGAGTAATCCTTTAACCAATTGGTCACTCTTCGACAACTGAATTTGACTTGCACGAATATCTGTGGCACACGATTCTTCACCAATCTCCTTATAAAATGGACAATCTATATCATTTATATGATTTTCAGGAAGCTCATTGACATCCATATTATTATCCTCAGTACTAGTCTCCTCAATGTCACTTCTACTACTGCTACTTCCATCGTCCTCTTCCATTAGTCTATTTTCAATATATTCTTCATCGTCTTCAGAATCAGTCTTCAAATCAACATTTAGTCCCCTTGCATTTCGAGGCCCAGGAGGACTAATATCCGTGGGTACTACTAGGTCAATTTGATTAGTTGTACCAACATCTGACTGAAAAGTAGACGGACCAGGGTTACCTTCGTCCACATGTGAATCAATTGTGCCACCAACGTTATGGCTGCATACAACCTCTGTGTCAGTAGCAAATCCTAGGTTGTCTATCGGCTCTATCTCCATGTACAACTGTAAACTGCCTATCCCCAAAAAATAAGTAAAAGCATCAAACATAGCTTCAACACAACTATTATCACTAATGGGAAGGGCAATGTAATTAGCAGTGCCACGGTCAAATGAAATAGGATATCTACATATCACTCCCAATTTGAAATCCCGTTTATTTAGCCCAGTAACTTTGTACAACTCTTTTATTAAATTCTCATAACTCCATCTAATATTCGCCCTAAGGGGTCATTTTGGTGGAATGTCATACTCACTACCACTACGTGGGTTCAATATATTTCCTCCCCAGTAGCACAAAAACGTAATTGGTAAGCCATCCATTACAAACCTGAGAAATATTTAAAAAAATAATTATAAATCACTTTTTGAACAATTTTACTAATTGTCATATTCATTTATCCACGTAGTAAAATTTACAAAACAAGGTTGCTTAATTTAAGAAAATATTTTAATTAGTACGCATCAAATTTAAAATAACGAAATATTTCCTCTGTCCAATCCATACAAAGCCATACACAAACTTAATCTTACATGTTGAATCTCTTTAGAATGTTTTTTACCAAAATTGCAGCATTACTCCTCAAAATACTAAAATTAGTAGTATATCAATAGAGAATATAATGATAGAAAGAATTTACATTATGCAAATATGAGTACACATAAATGTAATTGAATACCTGATCGAGAGAGAGAGAAGAATCCGCAAATTTCCGCTGCCTCTGGCTTTTTTCGCAAATGGGAAGAAGAAATGGAGTTTGTTTACGCAGCTAGGGCTTAAAACATATATTTCGAGTAAACTCGCAATTGCCAACTGCGAGTTTACTCAAAATTAAGAAAGATAAAATAAAATAAAATCAAACTCGCAGTTACTAACTGCGAGTTTGGTCAATTTTTTTGCCATGAAGCCTATTTTGGAAAAAAATTCCCCCCACGCCACTCTTACAAACTACTCTCCCAAATATCAAACAAACAACCGACGTCTCTACCAAATTTTTTATATTTTTGTCAGAGTCTTCACTAATTCCTAATCGTGTATAATATGTAAAAATAAACTTAATTAAATTTGATCTATTTGTTGCACTATCATACACATTCTTTAGTAGAAAATAATTTAATCAAAATTTGAAACCGGTAAAAATAAATTGTTATTAAGATATAAAACCAAAAAATCAATCAATAAACTTCTACCGTGCGGACTAAACGGTATCGTTTCAGGTCCGCAGACCACTTCATTCTATCGGGAAATAGATAACGGGTGTTCAAGCGTAGAGAAACAGAGGCAACAGCTGAACCGACCTAAATCATCAGGTTCACTCTCCATGTTACCGTATATATTACTATATAAAATGAAATGAGTGTAAACTAAATGCATGTTCCAGAACTTGAGCTAATTTGGGGTTTAGGGTTTGTGAGTAAAAGGATAAGAATAATTAAAAAAAATCATAAAGCAAGGAAAATGAAATTCATAATCCGAATACTCCCAATAAAGCCTTGAAGAATGGATCCTCCTTATCTATCGTCTTTAAAGTGTATAGAGAATGAGTAAAAGGTTTTTGGTCGATGGTTAATAACTTTTTTTTTTTTTCTTTTGATGTAGTTTACTCTTTATTCACTGATTTAATAAAGAGACTGTTAGAAGTTTATTGATTCATAATCTTTACTAACTGTTTATTAACTAACTGTTTAAACTTAATTAACTAACTGTTTACACTTCTTACAAATTACGTTGATTCATAATCCGAATATTCCAGAACGTTGATTTTTTACAGAAGTTAACTCGTCTGATATGAAATACATTATCGTTTCTCTATCGTCTTTATTTTTTAGAGGACATTACATTAATTGGAACGTTGAGACTGTTTGTGATTCACCACTGTAATGTCATCTGATAATGTATTTCATATCAGACTTGCATTCCTTGTTCTCTAAAAAATGAAGAAAAAAATTGCGTACCTTGAAGTTTTAGCCAATTTATTTGGGAATTGCCTATGCTAGGGTTGATTTTGAGCCGGAAAGATGACATTTTAATATTCTGCAATCCCCCGTTAAGGTCGTTTGGCATCCATTCTATTTCTCCGTATGCTTTGGAGATAGGAGTCGAACTACATTATGAAGTTGGCTTTTTTATTTCGTATTTCTAAAACGAACTGTATCAGTAGTTGCATTTTCTCTCATCTTATTTCTAACCAGAACATGCTATCTTTTGTTATAATGATGTTATCTTTAATTGATACTTTAATGTAATTGTTGTATGTCAATTCTCAGGCATGGTTTCATTTTTCCAGCCAAGAGTTATGCAAATTTATTTAAATTAATGATAAATGGTGTTTGGCAGACATGCCAATAGACCACCTTTATTTGAATATTTCTGTCGCAACATTTTTGTTATTTGTCGTTCACTGAATTCTCCTTTTCCTTCTGTTTTCCTGGTTGCAAAATAGTCCTCAGACTTATCCTTTTTATTATCTTTATAGTCACTGTGTATCAGAGCCTCACGTTGTTGAGATTTTCTCGTAAGGTTTAAACCAGTGATAAAAGAATATCAGAGTTGTAAAAGATGCTTCTGATCTAGAAATGATTAGTTGATGAATGTCTTAATCAGACACCAGCTCATATAAAATTGAATGACATGTTTTTCTCCTGTATATTGTGACTAATTGTGCGTAGTCTGTTCTTTTGTTCTGCTCTTGATAAAATTAAATTCGTATACTAGTTTGTATTGGAGGTTTTCATGCTTTAATTTTTTCAGTATTCATGATTTTAGATTTTAGTCATGAGTTGTGGCCATGTTAAAATACTTGCATATGATTTGTTGCTTCAGGTTCTTGATGTTGTGGAGATTGATAGCAGTAACTGTGTTAAAATTAAAATCTGGTTTCCACCATTTTTTATATCCGAGGATGTGCGAATGAATTTGTTTTGATGGTTATCTTGTTAGCAGATACTATATTTCAAAATAATATATTTCTCTAAGATAATTCTGTATGCTATTTATAGATTATATGTTTGAAAGTTTTTACTATATGATTCTTACTTTTTGTTGTTGTAACGATTGTAGGATATATATATTGAAGATGAATGTGATGATCATATAATCTGATTTTAAAAAAGTGCAAGCAAATATATGAGGAGCAATACATTTGCTGATCGGTTTTTGAGGCATTATAGAACTCATCTTAATTATCCTTTACAAAGATGTATTAAGAGGTATGAAATTCTGCCAGATTATATTGATTTTAGTATTGTGGTTGTTTGTTTTATGTTTGTTCCAGCAATTATAAGCAGTTCCAATTATTAATGGATCTCAAGACGAAACGGTTCTAACCCAAGCATGATTGCAAAAATCTGAAGTCAGTTACGCTAGACTTAAGTTGCCACATAAACATGAGGGACCAAATGTAAGGATTGGAACTGTTTCAGAAAGCTAGCTCAAGAGGTGATGATTGCCGAATACCTTGTGAGTGTATTGATATCCAGTCCATGTGAAACATTTAGTTTCAATATGCGACTCGAGAATTTGCAGTGCCAAAATATGGATGAGCAAGTAGAATTATGATATACAATACTTGAGAAAACGACAACTTAAGTTGGAATATCAGGATTCAGGTAATTTCTCGCACTTTTGTATTGCTCTGCCCAGATTTTTTTTTTCTTTCTAATTTGCTATATGGGCATGAATTTGGTACTTTCTTAAGTTAAGGTGGGAACTAATAGCACGTTAACTTCAACACTGAATGCAATATACAGCTTGTTTTTGCTTTCAAACTTAGAAGTAGTAATTAATCAATATTCATTTAAAGACTGAATATTATTGTTTAAAAGCATCGGACTGTAAGGTTATACATGTCTATAGCTTATTCATTCACCAATTTACAATCTTGGCATCATGTGTAGTATATAAAAATATATTATTATCCTCATCAATCAATTAAGAATTTAGTACCAAGTAGTGACAAAAGATTCATCTCTTTGTTGTTTTTCTTCTTGTGTATGAACAAAAATATCTGTGTACGTACATAATGCAGGTCGGTAAAGCACTCGTGATCTTTGTTCACGCTCTCAGTTAGTCTCACTTAGTTACTTTGCTTATCTCACTTTAAGCTTGCCAATATTTTTTTAGTACATATAAAATTAGCTGATGATAATAAACTAAAGCTGATGATAATAAACTAAAAAAGATTCATAATTAAATTATTGTATTAACTCAATAAAGTTAAATACAAAGGTTAAAAAAACATAGTGTCAATCTCAAAGAGCATATGAGGATAAGTATCGGGTCTCCATGTAGTCATACCACCAATTAATAGGTCGGTCACCACTATATAGTACTGACTCAATTGATTTGCTCTCTACGTTGTAAATAAATAATATTTCCCCGACCATGAGAACAGCAACAATTCTGTTGTCACATGAAATCAATGCCTCGAGCCAAACTAGCTTACTTCTATTTATGTTTTGTAGCAATGATAGGATGGGTTCTTTCTGCAGGGAAATAGGCCTGATCGTGTGCATCAAGCTCCAATCATTGGCAGGTATAATGTTGGAGCCCCTGTAACGTTCTTCTTTATTCTTGGGAAGCATCCAAAATCGTATCGCTTGATGAGCGTCTGTAGTGACATACCATAAGAAATCATCACTTTCTGACCTGGTGAAACTCGAGCTACTATATCCAGCACATGATGGCAACATTATCAACCGCAGATTATTTTTACCTTCATCTACATCGTTTGGATCATAAAGGGCGATGGAGCCCAATCCACACCAATGCACGACACCATTAAACACGAGCGGTGGCAGATCAAAACTTACAAGTGAAATCGCAGTGCTGACCAGTGTCGATATAGCCCACGTGCCAGTCCTGGAAGAATAAGTTTCTATATCTATAGAATCTCCACCTATAGGTATGCCAGCCGATATAACCGTGTAATTTGGTATGAGTTCGTCTATATTCTCCTCACACACTAATCCAATGGATGTTTCACGATATCTATGGTTAGGGAATTTTTCGCGTGGCGGTAAAGAAACGCACTTCTGGGTTAAGGGATTAAAAACTCGGTAATAAGTGATGGCAAGGAATGAACTACATAGGAGGATGAGCCCGTTTGAGGAATTGATGAATCCTTGTAAACCCACTAAGTGCATATATGTTAATTGAGCGAATGGTAGCAGACTTTTCCCACTTAGTGGATGTATTGTTGTTATGGCGCTGTAACTCTTAAGAAAGTAAGGATCGGCAATCATATTGTTCCATTTGTTTGATACACATCTGAATCTGAACACGGATTTTGGTGGCAATCGAACTAGTATGGACGTTAATACGTCATCGTTGACCTCTACTTTCTCTGCAGCTATTGAGTCCATGGTTGAAAGCTACAAGGAAGAAGTACTCCGAATCATGTTGTGTATTGTGATAAATTAATGTGATTTGAATGAAACACGAGCCTTCAATTGTTTTCAGTTTGCTTGTTAGGACTCCAACTTTCCAGGGCCTGTCTAAAATGAGATTTTGAGGGATGGGGAGCACATGAGATAGCAGTTATCTTGGTGACACGTGTCCCCTTCAAATTTAAGTTGAAATAATTTATTTTCTTACAGACAAATTTACCCTTTTTAATGAGTGAAATTCAACAACATTATTACCCCTTGTGTTTTGCCTAATTAAAAAAAATATGTGTTATTTTTATTAGCAAAAAATATCCCTCTCAAGTTGAAATTACAGTTTTACCCCATCAAAGGATGAAAAAACATCAACTTAACTTAAAAGATTACCAATAGTCCCTGGTAACTTCAAAATTTTGCAATAACCCCCTGGCCTTTTTTTAAAAAAATTGACAAAAACTTCCACATGGTTTATGAAGTCCACTTTAAAAAATTGACAAAAAATCTTATCCCCCCAGAGTTATATATTGTGGCACTTTACCACCCATATGTACAAAATAAGCATTTTACCGTTTCAAATAATTTTATTTAAGTTTTGTTCGATGGAAAATATACATGTGCCCCATGAATTTTCAAAGTTAGTCACAACATTTCTTACAAGTCCAAATACTTCGCTCATGTAAAAGAACCAAAAATCCGAAGTGAAGTAGAAAAATATTGTATTTGTAAAGAGAGGGAAAAATGCACGCCATGTTTTGACTGATTTAACCTTAAAATACACATGTGAGTCACATATATGAGTTTGTCGGCGATCAAAATTGGCATAAAATTATCTAAGGGAGGAAAGTGCAACGGATTTCATATGTATTTATTTTATACTTTTGGGTGGTAAAATTCAAAATATGTAGCCTTGGGAGGGGGTGTAAAGTGTATTTTTCCTTAAAAATGCTCTTACATTGATAGTCTTAATTGTCAATTTCATCCGACCGTTAATTTTTGGATAGAAAATGTCACGTGCCATGCACGTGTCTGTTAAGTCACCATTTTTATCTCTTCAAGGGTATTTGCAATTGAGCAAAAAATACCTAAAAATTGAGA
Source organism: Penstemon newberryi var. newberryi (assembly GCA_030819805.1). NCBI lineage: Eukaryota > Viridiplantae > Streptophyta > Magnoliopsida > Lamiales > Plantaginaceae > Penstemon > Penstemon newberryi. The sequence goes on from JAUALY010000007.1 coordinate 17,961,149, forward strand.
GGGGTAATTGCAATTTCCCAATCCCTCTCTCTTTCACCTCCAGCACCACAACCACCGCCCAACCCTCCATTGGACTTGTTGAGCTTTGAAGTTGCGGACCATTTTTCTGCCCAAAGCTCATTGGCATGGTTAGTAAAGCAAGCACCAAAAACTATTTTCGGGCCTTAGATTCATACCAATTGTGCAAGTACCGACCACAAATTCCAGAAATAATTTATTTTTCACCAAAGACAGGGGGAAAATGCAAGTTACTTCCCTGTGTTATGTTAAGCCAGCAAGAAACTACCATGTGAAATTTTTATTGCGCCAAACTTCCTTGTGCTTTCAAAAACCCTGAAAAAAACACTCAATTTGTAAAAAATAGGTCGTTTTGGATCGACATATTTCAAGAAACCATTTTTAAAATACTTCAAGTTGGTCCCTACAACTTCACGTGAAATATTCTAAAAATTGTTTCTTGAAATATGTCGATCCAAATCGACCTATTTTTTACAAATTGGGTGTTTTTTGCAGGATTTTTGAAAGTACAAGGAAGTTTGGCGCAATATAATTTTTACAGAGTAGTTTCTTGCAGGTTTAGCATAACACAGAGGAGTATTTTGTATTTACCCCCCAAAGACAGAGAACATTGTGTTTGTGTACTAATAATTAAGCTGTTCCCAAATTACAACAGAGAAATGAGAAGCTAAAGTTTTTATTTTTGAGGGGCACATGTATTTTTTTCAAGAATATACATGTGCCCCTCAATGTATAAAGTAGACAAAGTTTGGTATGAAAAGTGTAATTCCCTCAATTTTTTTATGAAATTAATTAGAGATTAGAGAGATTTTTTTAAACATATTAATTAAAGGGTTAGTATGTAATTTAACATATGTTTATTTTTTCTAAATGTCCGATGCCACATAATCATTGAACATTTTGACAAAAAATTGTGGTTTAGATTTGTTGTTGACTTTTTTTTAGTGGTTGAGATGGGGTATCTCATATACACTTATGTTCCATAAAATCTTATTTTAAAAAGAACCAACTTTCCATGCATATATGTTAAAAGTAATATCCAGTAAGGAAACAAAAGCAAAAACGTTTGTGATGAGATAGTATATTTGGAATCGGACTCTAATTATGGTATACACTAAAAGTAGAAGCCTAGTAATATTGAATTCTAAATAAAGAACCTATTTTTCTGGGGAATTTTATACATACTATTTTAGAAGACTTGAAAGAAAATAAAATACAAATATCATCTCTTTTTTTAGAAGAATGAAAATATCAAAGTGGTTGTGAGTTGACAACTATTTTCTGAATTATGATTTTTTTTTGTGTGTGTGTGTATGTGTGTGTTATACAATCATAATTCTTACAAGAAATTGTGTGTGCTATCTTAAGTGATCCACTTCAATATACTAATATTTATAGGTATGACGTAGTTGCATAACATAAAATTAATAATGTTTTAAGTTATACGGATTGACACTTATTCCGTCTTAATCAAACTACTGGAAAACAATATAATGATCATTGATTATATAAACTTCATCAGCAACACATTATTTTATAAATGTTGAGGCTCACATGAAGTCTTTTGTTTTATTTTTCAAAGTCTTCACCAATTTTTGAGTGTATAAACTTAAAACCTGTAAATAAATAATTGAATATCTACCACGTGAGGGACACGGCTGAAAATTAATAGGCCTCTCTTCAATTTGATTTCTACTTTACCAGTCTAAGAGTATGTTCATGAATAAAAATAAATAAAGTACATATATTTAATTAAAAAAAAATGGAAGTATAATTATATTTTTTAGAAAGTGTTGATATGTGAATTAGTTTGTTAGAAGCTTAATTAATATGTAACGGTGATGATTTTTCCCTTAACATAAAGTATTAGGTTGATATACTAGTAAAAAAATGAAACTTTAATTTGGAGATCATCAGGAAAATTTCAAGAATTGCAAATTGTAATGAACATAATCTGGTTTCTTCGGGAAAACTATAATTGGCCTGGACCTATTGATTTTTGCATATTTGTTTGTTTAACTAAGAAAAGGGAACCTGTTTTCACTTATTTGTAATTTTAAGTTAATGACGTTTTTTCTTCTTCTTTTATACAGATAAATAAAAAGAAGAAGTCACATACGAGTTTTTATCATTAATCTAAAGATCTAGAAAGCATGAAAATGAACCCAAGATAGATAAACCCTAAAGAGAAAATTCTCATTTATTTTTCAATATCAATATCAATATCAATAACAACTGCTGAAATAAGTTCACAAATCAGACTTATATAGGCAAAAAAAAAAATAACAAACTAACTTCTAAAAAAAAAAAAAAATAACTTAACTTAAAAATTGAAAACTAATCTGCCATATGATTCTACCAAATAAAATATTTGTATATCCAGATTCTCCTGCATCACTTGTACATTTAAGGGAGATATGCAAGAGAAATATGAACCATGTTAAATCAAAGAGTTTGACCCTAAACGGCGGAAGTTCAGTAGTCGAAAACATCACTAGCTTGACGCGAGTAGCATGGAACAAGATAATATAAAAAAATATTTGGTGCATCCGTTGCACAAATATTATGGTTAAACACAAGGATGAGATATAATCAAGTCCCTAAAATTAATGAGAAGTTGACCAACCGTGTGTGTATTAATATGCAAAAATTAACTTAAATAATTTTTATTTGTTTGTGGTACAACGTCATGTGCAGCTTATACACCAAATGATCTCTCAATAGGAAATAGAGCTTGGTTTTGTTGGGGGCACAACTAGGTGGGGGTATAAAACTTGGGCAGTTGGAGAACGTAGACTTGTAGAGTAAATTTGACTGAAAAATATTTTAATTAATTTTTAAGTAGATTTTGATATACATTTTTTTTTTTGGGAAACGTTTTTAATATACATGAAATGCCATGATAAAATTATTTGTTATAAATTTTTTTAGAGAAGTTTTTTAATACAATATTTTTCTTCTTATCAGAAGTTGATTGTCCAATTTACTACAGAGACACTCAGGCATATGTGTAGGCGAATATTTGGGGCTTATAAATCATTTTAGTAAATAGCTAAGTAAAAAGAATTATAAATAATAAAATACTATCGAACACTAGTATTAATCTAGATAAAAACTCAAATTAGTTGGATTTGAACTTGAACCTGACCTCTTACTCCTATTGTCTTAGTTTTACAAGTGATTCATGATTTACATATCGCAATTAATAACAAACTGAAAAACAAGAAAACTGCATTCCGTCTTAATCAAAGTATGAAAGCAAGGGGAACAAATGATTGACGTCTAGACCAATTGTCATTAAGAGTTTAACCTTAAAGACCAAAAGCTAGAAGAAATTAAATTGTAGTAGTGTGTATATACTTTTTAGGGGAAGATAATATATCTAGTATGTTCCACGTGAAATAAAATTAAAATAGAGCTTGGTTTTGTGGCCGGCGCCACTAGGTGGGGCAACATAAAACTTGGGGAAAATGCAAGATATTCCCCTATATTATGCTAAACCTGTAAGAAATTACCCTGTAAAATTTTTATTACGCCAAACTTCCTTGTATTTTTAAAAACCCTGCAAAAGACACATAATTTGTAAAAAATTGGTCGTTTTTTATCGACATATTTCAAGAAATAATTTTAAAAATATATCACGTGAAGTTGTAGGGACCAACTTGAAGTATTTTAAAAATGGTTTCTTGAAATATGTCGATCCAAAATGACCTATTTGCAGGATTTTTGAAAACACAAGGAAGTTTGACGCAATAAAAATTTTACAGGATAGTTTCTTGCAGGTTTAGCATAACACAGGGGAGTATTTTGCATTTACCCCTAAAATTTGGGCAGTCGGAGAATGTACAGTAAATTTGACAAGACATTTGAATTATTAGTTTTGTAGAAAAATCTGTCATCCTTGATTGCAAATTTGAGGAGAATGCACAATATTATCATGTGATATGTGAATTTACACAAAAGCTATCTTGTGAAATTTTTTTTGTAACAAATTTTCTTGTATTTTCAAAAATCCTATATAAAACACTCAATCCGTCTCCTTCCGTCCATTTTTTAACGCGGGTGTGTTTCACGCGAATAATATGCGATTTTTTTTTTGCATAATTTTTTCAGCAAAAAACTCCCTTGTATTTTTTAATGTTTGCGCAAAACTCTCTTATACTTTTGAACATTTGCACAAAATCCTCTTGTACTTTTAATATATCTAGGGATAATTTAGGCAATTCAGTTAAAAATTAAGGGTGTTAGTAACTAACGTAGATTGTGCGTTTTATGGATTTTTAAAAATACAAGAAAGTTTGGTGCAAAAAAAATTATAGTACAATTTTATGCATGTTTCACATAACACATGATAATATCTTACATTTTTCCCACAAATTTATGGTCATCAATTCCCGATGGACCAAAAAAAAAAAAAAAAAACCACCTATATTTCTACAAAGGCATAAACCAAAAAATAGAAAGAATTAAAAATACCTAGAAGTAGAAGATCAGTAGCAACATCACCAAAGAAAACGTTGGAGGTTAGGTTTTGATTTTCATCATTAGATGAAAGAAATTGGAAAATATGTAATTGAGGGTTACCAACTGCTAATTGGAGCAACAAAAATACTAGATATTAATCCAATAATTTTGAAAAATTGCACAAAAACTTCTCGTGTATCGGATCCTTAAAGTAACGGACACTCTCTCAAGTGGTGTCCGATACCGTGTCCAGTATCCTTCCGATTCATGTTCTTTTTCTTTTTATTTTAATAAAAATAAATATATAAGATTATTCTGATTAATTAATTAATTAAACAAATGAGAATCAGTACTTCCATTTGTAATTTTGTATGAGCTATTTAGATATACATATTAAAAAGATCAGTATAATTAAATAAATAAATAGATATCATAATCACAATTTAAAGAAAAAGAACATATTTTCAAAGATTTTTTCCTTTACAAAAGACAGAAACCAAATTGTACAACTATACATTAACTAAAGCTTTCCATCCTAAAAAATCGTATTTTAAATCAAATTCAAACACCAAACAACGATCCGAACCCATAATTTTCCTCCACTTCAAGAACATTACTACATTTTTCCACATTAGGAGATGGTACATCTTCTGGATCTCTTTTGGGTTTCACCCACCTACCATAATGGTTTCGGACCAACCCTTTATTAGCCAATTGATACCAATTGTGAGGGATTCTCAATTCATCAACTAGCATATCACATTCCTTATTCACCAAGGCCACATCCCTTTTAGCATCCACCCGAAAACCCGAATCACTACTATGAAACCCGTCCACGAGATGGAGATAGGTCTCGAGCATGTGACATCCGACCAAATTCAACCCTTTTTTGAGATACGGAGATGACCTAACATCGAGCTTCAATTCAACTCCAACGTGAGTATACACCCATTCCAACGTACCCATAATGTCATCAAATCTTTGTAAACTTTCGTTAAATACTATTCCAGGCATTTTTGGCACCACGTCCTGCTTTAATGTCACGCGTAAAGTTTTCACGCCCATTTGGTACAATTCATCACGGAATGCAATGTTGCCTACACGGGGGGCCGCAAACGACAACACACTTATCGGTAGGCCCGGGAAATTTTTTGCAGCCTCATAGGCATTTAGTAGTCCCAAGGCACCACCTAGGCTATGTCCCGTGATGGTTAGGCTAACTTGTTCACCTCTTTTACGATAGAATTCAATTAATTTCTTTACTTCTCTCATGACTTGTTCCGAGGCACTTGACTTATTGTACCTAGTGGTGTCCCTTTTAGAGGTGTAAATGCTAAGGAAACCTTGTTCAACTTTTGCTTCCCCTTGCCCAATTGGTTCTAATTGTCCTTGCATATTGTCGTACCACTCGGACGGTGCCACCGTCCCCCGCCATGCTACGATGATGTCGCGTCTTCCTATACGTAACGATTCTTGATCCTCACTTACCCCCACAAATCCCATCCAATTCGAATCTTTGCTCCAAGTGTCGACTAATCGCGACTTTTCTAGCCATTGGGGCAAGTCTACATGTGACATCGCATATATGTATTTTGTAACATTATAGCCACTTTTGTCAAGACCTAACCGATTGAAAAGTTTGTGTTGGTTGTATCTACAACTCCCATAATACTCCGAATACGAGTCGAAATCAAACGCATCATATGTTGCTTGTGCGAATTCACCGTACTTCACGATCTCCCTCCTTAGCCAAGGGTGCAGAGGATTAAGAAGATTGTCCCAATCATGACAACCGTGGATCTCGCGCCATTTTTCCGATATGTCCTCTTTCGGGGACATGGTGGGAGTATCGTGCTTTTCTTCGATGCTCAAAACATTCAAATTCGAACGATTGAGGCTCCTTTGGATTGTGGTCTCGATATGAAGATTCAACATGTTTGACAAGGATTCAGCCAACTTCATAGCCTTTTTGGAAGGTTTTTCATGTGGGTTTTTGCCTATAGTTGAAGCTTGATATGCACGAATCGTGACCGGAAGCCGGTGGTTGTGGGCGGTGGGGATGTGGTTGTGTGGAGGAACTGCATTTCTTGTGGCCATTTTTTGATAGAGATATGAGAGTTGAAAGGGTTGGGGCGAAGCACAAGTTTATATAAAGGTGCAATTGTACGTTGGTATGACTTTGAATTTTGAATTTTTTGTGTTGACGGCATCAATTTTTTTTCTTTTTGAACAATGTTGACGGCGTCAATTAAATAAACCAAATAGATGTACTAACTACTATGAATGTATAAATTTTTAGGAGTTAGTGGTTGACCAAAAATGTTAATTACGCGTTGGTCTTGGCTCGTGGGCTTGAGTGCAACAACCTAGAAATTTCTGTTTGTACAAAACTTGAAAAAGATAGAATTGCCGAAAGTTTATTTATTAATTAGTTTTCTTCACGTAAGTAGTTTACCACGAGATGAGGCAAATGACTCATCTCATGAATTTATTTAGGAAAAACTATGGACTTGTTCGCATAAACTTGCCAAAAATGGATTATTCTAGGTTATATTTGATTATATTGAACATTAATTAGTAAAAATATGGTTATTTAATTAGTGACCGAGTTTCTCTCGATCCACACTGCATGTTCGCTTCCCATCAAGTGACGTATTCATGAAGTTTAAGTGTGCATATAAAATATTTGTCACCAAATTATTTTTGAGATTTTCAATTCTTGGAAAGTGTCAGATTGGTCCGCTTGGGGAATATTTTTTTAAATAAATTTTTTTTGGGTTTGTTGGCCTAATTAATTGGAAGTTAAAGTTTTCGCCTCGATACTCAAGTTTTGCAGCCACAACCTTGATGCGTAGACATTTAACTTTGGTTGGTCGAATTAATTTGTATTTTATTTTATTTTTCCTATTAATGTTCGTTGTGATGAGGGTTTCTCATTTTAGACTTTGTTGTACCATTTTATCAAGTATGGAATGAAATTTATTAATTAAAAAAAAAAGTATAACAAACATACTAGTGCAGTACACGTTACTTGTGAATGACGAATATTAATTGGGTTATTTGCACTTATACCCCCTAAACAATTGCATATGGCCATCACCCTCAAAACTTCTCTTTTTTTGGCAGTCATACCCCTGCTGTTATTTGACAATCCATTTCGTCATGAAAAAATAATTAAATGTCAAAATTACCCACTAACGGCCATTGACACTAAAATTTTATATGGATTACTTTTAGAAATGGTGAAATTTATCCCAAATTTTTTACTCAATTTGTCACAGTGTGATGTCAAACTTTTTAATATTTTAAGTAACTTATCAAATTGAATTTTTTTTATATTTATTGTCTTTTAAAGCTATCAAATAATAAATCATATGGTATTATATAACATTATCAAATTGTTGTTGAAATTTAATTATTTGTTATAATTTTTTTAAATTTTATCAAGTTGACTAGCCAACATTACCAAGGGATTAAAATTTATGTCACAGAGGTAGTATTTGTTTTGGTACTTTTAAGGATTTGAAAATATTAAGCATAATGTTTTTTCATGTAATGTTTTATTTTTTCATGCTCTGGTTATAATTTTCATGCATAGATTCAACACTATAGGCTGAGTTTTTGGAATAGAAGCATGACAAGCTTGTGTTTTGTGTTGATTTTTTTTGATAAAATTGCAATAAAAATTAAAAGCAATATTTACAGTTCCAAAGTTAATATTATTCGAATCAATCAACTAGCCGTTAGGATGGTCAAATAACAGAAAGGTTGTGACTGCCAAACAATGAGAAGTTTTGAAGGTAACTGCCGAATAACAATAGTTTAGGGGGTGTAAATACAAATAACCCAATATTACTTTAAATGGAAGAGTAAGCATTATTGTTATAATTTGTGTGAGCCCCACGTTCACTAAAGTGTGCAATGGCTATGTGATATAAGATCTAGAGTGAGATATTTAATGAATTCATTCAAGCTGGAATATATAATTTATTTTATATACGTTATATCATTATTTGTTTGGTGATTTACATTCAGACTCCTTGAGGTTTATTCTAATTATATAAAAATTCTTGTAATTTTAAAAATTACAAGGACACCCTATAAGGGTTTTTTTTTAACATTTTTAAGGATCCTTGTAAAAACAAGTAAACCTCAAAGGATCCGGTAGTAAATCGGCCATTGTTTTACGTGATATTCATTCTTATAACGAACACGGAGTGCATGACTAAACCTATATATTGTATAAAATTATATGTTCAACTCTTCACCTAAACCTTCCTCAAAAATTTATAAAAAAGAAAAAAGAAAAAAGATCTTCACCTAAACCCTAAGTTATAGTTTAAAACTCAATAGTCTTGTTTTTAGTAACAGTGAAAACAGTTGAATATCCATAGAGCCCTTGACATTTTCACGTGGAAAATTACCTTGTTTTCACTTTTCAGTGGAGTAAAATGCAAAAACATCGCTTGTACCTTTTTCAATTCGCAAAAGCTCATATATTATTTTATTGGGATAAATTCATGATACTACCCTGTGTTATGCGAAACATGCATAAAATTACCTTGTGAATTTTTTTTGCATCAAACTCCCTTGTACTTTCAAAAATCCTGCAGAAAACATTCAATCTCTGTTAGTTACTAACACCGTCAATTTTTACATAATTTTGATTGCGTAAAACTTCCTTATACTTTTGATTGTTTGAGCAAAACTCCCTTGTACTTTTGAATATTTGCACAAAACTCCCTTGTATTTTTGAATATTTGCATACAACTCCCTTGTACTTTTGACGTTTAGACAAAACTCCATTATACTTTTAAATATGTCTAGGGGTAATTCAGGTAACTCAATTAAAATTTAACGTTGTTAGTAACTAACGGAGATTGGATGTTTTATACAGGGTTTTTGAGAGTACAAGGGAGTTTGATGCAAAAAAAAATTAAATGATAGTTTGGTGCAAATTTTGCATAACACATGATAATATCGTGCATTTTCATTAGCAAAACCCCCACGCTGTAGCATTTTATTAATAAGAAAATCCTTTGAGTAATATTATATTAGTTTAGTGAACCTATTTAAAAATTAAGAGATGACCGTAGTGAGGTCATTGTCCCCGCCGAATATCTTATTATTATTAATATATGAGAGATTTTTGTCAATAAAAGTTACAAAGGCTTTGCTGCCAAGTAAAAGAGACAAAGGGATATATTTACATTTTACTCCTTTCCTGTGCACACTTTAAACACTATTCTTTGCTTTATGGCTTTAATTAATAAGATAAAGTACAACAAATCATGTGGATTTTGCTGATATGCCTATCTTGGATTATTATGTTTATCTAAATCATGATTCTACCAATATTTTTTTTTTCTTTTTGAATAAAATGCTAAAACACTATTTTCTACTTAACAAGTTGCAATAAACAAAAAAGAGATTTAGTGCAATAAAATTTAATACATTGTAGTTTCGGGGAAGTTTCTCATAACACAAAGGTGTTTAATTCATATATTTTAATTAACTAGAAAAGTACACGTAATTGTACGTGTCTAGTTTTAATTTCATAGTTATTTTTCATAAATTAGAGTAAAATTAGTTTCTTCTCTTTTATGTCATAAAATATCATATATATTTAATTTATTTTTTATGAAATTTATTTTTATTAATTATTATTGTTTTACTAAAATAAATGATGGCTTTAAATAGTTATAATAAAATATAAAATGATGGTTGATATAGTCAAGACATCTTATAGAATTTGTTCTATAATAGTAGTTTTCATGTTGATTTTATCCGTTATTAACCGATGATACATGTTTCATCCGTTTCTTCACAAATTTTACCCAAATTTTCATCGATTTCACGAGCATTTTTTCTTATTGGTTTCACTAGTTTTTTCACCAACTTCACCAGTGTTCACCGATTTCACCTTAAGTTTCATAGATTCATATGTTTCCACTTTTTTTAATTTTTTTTTCAGGTTAATATATATGTTTTTAGCGATTTTCCACTTTTTTTATTGGTTATAACATTTTTCATTGTTTTTCCATTTTTCTTCGATTTTTTTCCAATTTAAACATTTTTTCCACTGATTTCACCTTATTTTTGTCGGTTAAATTTTAACCCATTTTCACCTATTTCACTGATTTCACATGTTGTTCACCTGAATTTCTCATTGATTAAACATGTTTTCACCGACTTTAAGCTTTTTTGAATGATTTTACCCTTTTTCACTGATTTTATATGTTTTCCTTTTTCGTCCGTTTCTTTACAAACTTCACCCAAATTATCATCGATTCATATATATGTTCCCACTGTTTAATTTTATTCTTATCGGTTTATAATTTTTTAGCGATTTACCCCTTTTTTTAATCTGTTATAACATTTTTCATTGTTTTCTGTATTTTGTCAATTTCTTTTTTTTTTTTTTTTGCTTGAACCATTTTTCTACCGATTTCACATCATTTTTGTCAGTTAAACTTTTTTTTTTACTGATTTCACTCATTTTTACCCGTTCTCACCTATTTCACGTGTTTTTTTTTTATTTCACATGTTATTCACTTGAATTTTTCATTGATTAAATATGTTTTTATCGACTTTACGCTTTCTGACCGATTTTACCATTTTTTCACTGGCTTTACACCTTTTTTACTGGATTTCACATATTTCATCATTTTTCTTACAAATTCCACTCGAATTAATTTTCATCGATTTCACATATTTTTACAAATTTTACCTTTTTAAAACTGATTTTACCCGTTTTCGTCTATTTTTCACAAATTTCACCCGAATTTTTATCGATTTCAAATGTATTTGCGAGTTTACATGCACTTTTTTTTACAGGTTTCACCCATTTTTTAACTAACTTCACCAGTGTTCACCATTTTCACTTGTTTTCATTGATTTAATATATATATATATATATATATAAATATATATATATTATTAATTTCAGCAATTTTCATCAATTTCACCATTTTTTGACCAATTTCACTCATTTTTCACGAAACGAATTCAACAAAAGTTTTTTGACCAATTCCACTCATTTTTCACAAAAAGAATTCCACGAAAGGAAACATAAGGGAAAATAAAGACTGAGGAGATCAAGTCATTCAATTTAAACCAATGTTTTAAAAATCGAACCGGACCGGTCGGTTCGACCGGTTTAAACGGTAATCGACTGCTAATCCGGTCCGATTAACTCTTCAAAATCAGTCTTCTTCCTGCCTAGTACGAACCGTAAAAAACCAATCAAAAATCGATAAAGCCAGTTAACCAATGAACCGATTGAACCAGTGGTTCACTTATAACAAAAAATAAAAATAAACTAGGGATTTTTCATATATTTCTTCTTCCCCAATTTCAAGTATTTGCATATTTTTTCATAAAAGAATTTAGGTGACAAAATTCATCCAATATTTTCTTTTTTTATAGGTGATTAGTAATAAAATTAGTGTTTTGATATGTTGTATATCATAGTTTGTATTATTGCTTAGATATTATGCTATCATAGTTGTAATTTTGAATATTTGGTGTTTATTTGATTTAGGTCTAAGTTTTGGAAATATGGGGATTTATGTTGGAGTTTTTTTTTTTTTCTTGTTGAATATTGTTGTGATAATTCTTGTTTGAACATGTTATGTTGGATTCTGAATTGCATAATTACTTGTGTTTGTTTTGTTTTTAGTTACTTTGATGATTTGTTGTCTACTAGTTGTGATTTGTGAGATAATGTGGGACCGGCTGGTTCGGGGTTGGGGTTGGGGTTGGGGTTGGGGTTGGGGGTTAGGGATAGTGAGGGTTTTTTTTTTTTTAAATTATATTAAAATAATTTATTAATTTATTAATAGTAGTATTTTTATATAAATAAGATATGATTTTAATATTATTGTATTAAGTAAGAAATATTAAAAAAAATTATGATTCTATAATTACTATTTTATTAAATTGAGTATTTTTATTTTTTATAAAAAAATTATTGATTTTATAATAACTATTTTAGTTAAAAGTTTAAGAAATTATTTAGTAAACATGTGATAATGTCTAAAAATTATTGTCCAAGTTTTTTTTCTTCTCATGATCAAACATAATTAATTAATTTATCATTGTGCTTTAATTATGAAAAAAATTTAAATTATTAAAATTACAGGTCAAATGTTAAAGTTGAATGTATATACATTTTTTATTTATGTTCTACAATGTTTTTTTCTTATAATTAACCATAATTTATTTACTTTTAATTGTAAAAGCATTATGAAAAAAATTTGGAAAAAATCATTGATGGGTTATTATATTTTTATTTTAAGAATACATATACACTAAAATTTCATTTATTCTTTTTACTTTAATTAGGAAAAATATTAAAATTATTAAAGTTACAGGTTAAATGTGAAGTTTAATGTATTTACATTTTTTATTTTATGTTCTACAATGTTTTTTTCATATAATTAACCATAATTTATTTATTTGTCCTTGTACTTTAATTGTAAAATCATTATGAAAAGAATTGGAAAAAAACGTTGATATGTTATTATATTTTTATTTTAAGAATACACATACACTAATAAACTAATTAAAAATTTGATGTAAATTTATAACATTTGAACCCATACTTATACATATACATTGCAAAGAAACCCCTCTTATGTATCAAACATAACAAGGGTATAATTGTCCAACAAAATAGCTACAGTAACATCAAGGGTAAAATCGGAAGTTCAATAAAAATTCGTTGATGACATCATCAAAATGTAACGTTTTCGAAACGTCGGGGGAGGTGGATGTAATTATGAAATTGCAATGGGATTGGGCAATAAATACCTCAAACCTCAGGGGAGGTATCTGTAATTATCCCTAAATTAAATTATTATTTCGTAATGACGTCACACCAGTTGAACCAGTGGTTAAAACGGTTAAACCGATTCAACCAGTAATCAGTAAAGCTACCGATTCGATGTCCGATCCGATTTTTAAAACATGGATTTAAACAACTACTTAAAAGGGCACAAGGCAAGCCACCCAACGGAAAACCTCCTACCTAGTAAAACTAAAAAACAAACAAGCAAAGAAAAGAATTCACTGCAACCTCGTCGATTTCATAAAGATACCATGATATTCTTTAGACACAGGTTTCTAAATTTTAGGAAATTATGTAGGAAATAAATATAATAAGATTTCATGTTTAACTGTACATTTACCAGAATTAATATAAAAAGATTATATGTCTAATTATTCTTTTTCAACTATTTTTATATATTTACCATTGAATTAAATATCACTTTACAACTCAAATAAGGGTATATTATTCTTCACAAAAAAAAAAAAAAAACTTAAATTATTCATTATAATAAAATATATATAGATATAGATTAGATAAATAAAAATTACATATCAATTTCACTAAGCATGAGTGCGGCACAAGTTTGTCAAAAAATTAACAAAATTGGATGCAAGGAAAATTTTCATCAAGAGTTTATAAAACCAAAAATAAATTTGATGCAATAAACTTCACAAATATAGCAGTTTCATGGAGATTTTCACTATACAAGGGCATTTTATGTCATGTCATAAAAGTTTCTTCCACTTCTATTTGAAGCAATAAGAATAAGTGCTGCCAAATGATAAATTCTGCTATTTCAGTTGGAAATATTTAAGTGACAAACTTTTAAATTGATTTGTAACAATTTACAACATGAAGGGAGTATTTCTTTTCTCTAAATTCTAGAGAAAAAGTCCAAAACAATCACAAATGCACACAACAAAATCCTCGCATTAATACATCCTAATAAGAAACAAAATCTAGCACTAAAACACAAACCCACAAGTGGAAACTATGAATAAATCATTTTCTAGCAGTTATACACACTCTAGGAAGTAGTAATTAAACTACAAATACCACATTTATAAACCACAAAATATACATCAAGCCATCGAACTTGATCTCGAAACATGAGACAAGGCATCTTCAAACTGATCTTCATCAGCCTTCTCGGAGTCAGAACGCAAACAAAGTGGAACGTATGACCTGAAAATAACTTCCATATTTGGAATTTCCTTTAGTTCGCGGCAAGCAACTTCAAGTGCCGTGGTTTGGAAAAATCGGTAGAACTTTTTGTCACAAATAAAAGCAAAGAGGAGGGATGTAATAGGAAGTGGGATTAAAATCGGAGCATAGTAGAATTTCTTCACACCAAAATAACCAAGCATTGTAATTTGATATAGAATCAACGAAGCCACGATTCTTGTGTATATATGGGGCCACATCTTTCCGTAGGTCTCATACGAAGGAGCGTAGACTTTAAGTACCTGTTGATAGAAGGAAAATTAATCAGAAAAATAAATTATAAACAACAAAGATAACAAAATCACATACAAAACGCAAAGAGCGAAGTGCAAAAATATCCCCTTTTGTTTTTCCTAAATAGCAAAATATCCTCGTGTTATTTTTTTTACCAAAAAAATCCTATGTGCTATTTTTTGATAGAAAAAGAACCCTTTCCAAGCCAGAGAACATATTTTGCAGGTAAAATGACAATATCCCACACCAAAAAAAAAAAACCTATTCAATTAAAAAATTGATAATAATACCACTGTTAACTTTGAAAATTGGCACTAACCCCCCTGTTCACTTGAAAAATTGACAACAACCTCCCTGTTGATTTATGAAGGAATTTCAATGGAGTTTTTTGCTAATAAAAAAAGAACATAGAGGGGTTTTTGCTAATAAAAATAACACAGGGGGTTTTAGCCAATTAGGTAAAGCACAAGGAGTATTCTTGCATTTAGCTCAAAATCGCAAACGATGCAAGAAATTATAAGGGAATGTAACCTGATTCCGCAAAACGAGCCATCCCAATCCAAAGTACACGACACCGAATGGAATAATTAGAGGCGCTATGACCGAATAGCAAAGTACAACCGTAAATATAAGCAAGTCACCCGGGACTCTAGTTGCATATCCAAGATCTCCGGGAGTCCAAGCTTCTTTGAGCTCAGCTTCAGTCTTACATATATACTTTTTCTTTATGTGAAATATAATTAAAGGAACTATTCTCGATAACTCAAGCCCGTACCCCACAAAGAACCTGAATTCAACAAATTTTGAAACATTCACTTAATCGTGTAATCAATAATGAATAGAAAAAATAGAAAAAACTTACTTTAAAGCCACGAAAGTGAGGAAGAAAGTAGCACTTCCGGGGAGGCTTTGTGCTAGTAAAGTGAAAAGCATGTTTGGATCCTTCTCAACCTCCTTCAATGTACTGAAAAGCGTTGAACCAATCGTAACACCAATAAACACATTTAGAATCGAAAAATAGAAGTACTTTCCGGAAGCCGCCCTCTGTGCATGACTCTCTGAAGGGATACCCTCAGCCTTCGATAAAAACAATAGAAACTTCGGCAATAAAGCCAGAAACAATAAGAGTGCAAGCTGAGGAAGGTATGCTCCCAAAACCGTCCTAATTATTTGTTGATCCAGAATCGGTTTTAAAAACGGGAGTAACTTCTTCAAATTCTCAAGAGTAGTGAATGCGGAAACAAACCCGATTGGTATCATGTAAAAGAAAATGGTCAGAAACACAATGAAGTAAATGACGTATTGTCGAATTTGCCTCTGGTAGAAATGTTTAGGAAGATTGGTCCATATTATCTGGCGTGGCTCGGGTGCATCGAGGACCGTCCATGTGTCGACCATTGTATCATGTAGACTTTGTGAAGCGGCAGCTGCGGTTGTCCTGTTGTTGAAAAAGATAATGGCTGCACATTGCTGTTTGTCCTTGAGAGTGAGCTTTCTTTCGGCTTCTAGCTTTGGAATCAACTCTTTTATCTTTGCATCATAGTGTTCGATTGCGTCAACCTTTTTACCAATAAGTCCTAGCCAACCAGTTTTGGTAGTTGGTCTTATTCCTTCCGGATTACCGACCTTTTTGGAACTGGCATATATGGCTTCCGCTCGTACAAGCTTCTTTTTGTACCCTTCCAACTCCTCGTAAATTTTGATTACCTAAAGTACATATAGGTAACCTTTCAGTGTGAAGCTACAATCGAACTTGAACTTAAAGCAACCATATTTTAGTTCTTCAATTTTGGTGAGTAAAACAGCATCCAGATGACAGATATTTAGGCTTTCATTCTCACTTCTCTCTCATTTTTATTAACTAAAATTCAAGGGGGAAAAGGCAAAACTGATCCCATAACTATTGGCCGCTGACATATTTGCCCCACAAATTCGGCTGACAACTTTACCCCACAACTTATAAAACTAAAGCAATTTTGGGACTTTCTTGGCCCAATTACGAAAGTGAACCTTACTCGCATGCCAGTTGAATTTAAACTGGGCAACTTCCAGTGCATGACTGAGATTCACTTTCGCAATTGGGCCGTAAAAGTCCCAAAATTGCTTCTGTTTGTAAGTTGGGGGTAAAAATGTCAGCACAAATACTTGTAGGGCAAACTTGCCAACGACTATTAGTTATGGGACCATTTTTGCTTCTTTTCTGAAATTCAAGAACCACTTTAGAAATAGTGTAAAAAAATAATCGATGAGAATGAAAAAAGAATATGAATTACAAATATGTACCTTCCCATTGTCGGTGACGATCATCGATCTATAGAAAGTGTCTGGATAGATTGCTTTAAAGTACGAGTCTACTTGTTCCTTTCTGGTTTGGCCACCAGTAGGAGGAGGTATGTCTCGGACAACCACAGCAAATTGCTCACATTTCACCTCAGGCGACATAAGGGCTTCGGCTCTCAAATCGGCAACATGTTTGTATGCCTTCCATAAGAGGTAATATGTAACAACCGAAACCCAATAGGTTGATAACAAGTATGCCCACAATCGGGGACTGCTTTCCTGTAATCCACGAGAAAAGGAACACGAAATTGATCACTAAATTACCATTCTCTTAAGTAATAAAGTAAAATATAAGACTGGATGAAAGGGTAGTATAGTACTTACTTCAATACGCCCCATAGATAGTTTGTCAAGGTCATCAAAAGTTCCTTCACTTGTGGTATCGTTGACCTTCACTATGCCACGAGCAGTAATGGAGATTGGTAGAAGTATCGGCAGAATAATAACTCCAGCCAAAACCAAAATCGCCAACACTTCATGAATAACGGTAAGTATTATTATCAGATGAATAGCCAAAATTCCTACTTATCGAGATTATGATATTTGGTTAAAGTAAAACTATTGCTTATTGATGAAGATGTGTAAAAGGAAGATGCACAATTTTGCAATAAGAACAATTTCTAAGGATAATGGATTCCATTCGAGACTATGTGCCTAAACTAAAACTGTAATTGATTTTGCTCTTCACTAAGCAGTCAAAATTTCTCACTCGCTATAAAAATGCCAAAACAAAAGTCCCAAATTTCATTTACAGCAAAAAACTATGAAAAACCATATTACAATAAAACATTAACAAGTACTTGGGGGTTAAATAGCTGCATATAGAGAAAAATCAATAAAATGGTAAAACCACAAAATTAATCCAAGAAAAAACAGTTTATTTGACCTGGAGCTTTAAACGAGCTAACTAAACAACCAAATACATATAAAAATCAAACAAGTAAATGGTAAAATCACCTAGTTAACCCAAAAACAGAGTCAGTTAAAACATCAATAAAAAGGGTAACTTTTGCTGCAAAATTAAAAACAACTTCACTTAATGCAATATATATATATATATATATATACAGAAATTACCAGTTGTGAGGAAAACAAAGTGAACAGCAGTATCAACGCCGGAGCAACGGATGACGTCAGCCTCAGTAGAGGCGAGGGCTTCCCGGATCCAAGTAAATGGATTCCGGGTGGCCCGAAAACCATCATAGGGATCCAAGCCTCTTAAGATCCGATTCGGGTAATAAATGACATGGTTTGAGGGTCTACGCGACAGCCAAGTGAAAAGGCACATCAAAACAAAGAATAACAGAAAAGACGTTCCCAAAGAAGTCAAGAACGAACTGAAATCCATGGCTTCTCTTCCTCTTCCTCTTCACTTCACACTATAATACGTATTTATTTATTAGGAGTAATAGCCGTTAAAGAAAGGGCATTTAAGGAAAGAGGGGTGGGGGTAGCAAGTAACCGTTGATAGAGAAATGGACCCACTGTTATTTTTTTGGTGGGTTTAATAGCAAAACCCGAAAAATATCTTCTCTGTTTTGATTGATTTTTGAGAAGTTGAGGTATTTATGGAATGTGGGGTATGTATATGAATGAATATCAACTGGGGGTTTACGCGGACAAGAAGTGTGCACATGGATAAGAATGACTTTCTTGATTTATTGTGCCATCTCATTTCTCTTCTGATTTTGTTTTTGTTGCTTTGGTTTCTCACTTTCTTGCTTTGAAATGCAGAAAAAGAAAAAAGGATAAATTGTGAGATAATGCATTTAGTTAACATTAGATTGGATGGTGGAGCTTCATTAATTTTAACATTTGGAACTACATAAAATATACTCCTGTTATTATTATTTTTTAAAAAGAAAGACACGTGTAACTAATTAGAATCAATAAGTGATTGATTTAGTGAAAATAACTAGATCTCACAATGTGGCAATTATTGTTAGGAGAACTATGTGCACATTGCACAACGTGCCTCAAAAGATATTAAATTATGTGTAAAACCTGAATACTTGAGAAAACAATGACTAATTAGGAGAAATTATGAAAGTGGAGGGGAGAGCACTATAATTATTATTTATAAAAATAAATTGTAAATAGTTAGATTGGGTTGAAAAAAATAATTTTTTTTCTTTTTTTTATTTAGAAGAAAATATATGTCAATTTTCATCTAACAGAAGCTTCCCGAGCTTAGACGATGCCTCCATCATCTTCAAATATTTACCTACTTCATGGTCTAACTTGGTAAGAGCATCCGCAACTATTAAGAGTATAACCTAACTTGGCAAGAGCATCGACAATCAGATTAATTTCTCTTGATATGTCATAACCGGACATTCCATGCCATTTTGAGAAGTCACATACAATCATCCAAAATGTACGACTCAATAGAATTCATTTATGTACGGGTATTTTAACCACCAAAACCACATGAAATGAGAAACATTGACCGGATGTTGGTATGAATTTTGTCTAAATTTATTATCGAGTTTGATTTTGTGTTTTGAATATATAACTGATCAGAAATCAAACTTAAATGGTCTAATATACATTATACTTTTTTTGGGTTTCTCAATAGTATTTATGTTTAGACATGACTTAATTTCTCTAAAGACGTATCAGACACAATAATTTAGTGAGAACTTCTCCCAATAAAAATTTTGAATTTGATTTTGAATTATAAAGTAATCCCTTTTATTAAATCACTCTTGCCAAGAAAAAAAAGGATGTTTTTAATCATCCGATGCGTCGTGCAAATCATTATGCAAGTTGGTCTGAAATTGTTGCATGGGCCGGTCACACAAGATGTTAAGTGAAGTTAAATTGATGAGATATACTAACAACTAACTAAAACATTTTGGGCCTGTTTGTTTGGCGTTTGGGAAAGTAGTTTAGGAGAGTAGTGGATGTTTGTGAAATAATCTCGATTTGCGTAATGTTGTTTGTTTGGGTTTTGAGAGAGTGGTTTGAGAAATAAAGTAGGTATAGGTTTTTTTGGAAGAGTTGGGTTGTAGGTGTAAGATGTGTAAGACTTTATGTCAAATCATGTTTGTTATATGAGATAAATTGTGTAAGAGATAGGTTACTTTATGTTAAATCAAAGTAGAGTTTGTATAGGTTTTATTTAGAGATAATAAAATTGTTGCTTGTTTGGCTTTTGAGAGAGTAGTTTGAGAAAATTAATGGATGAAAAATTTATTTCTGAAAGTAGAAAACATGTATGTTTGGCATTTCCCAAACACGAAAAAAATCTGGGAAACGCCAAACAAACAGGCCCTTTAAGTCACATCATTGAAGATAGTCCTACGCTTTGAATTAATAGGACTTAATAAGAGAAAATAATATAATTAATAACAATTATATTATATTATATATTTTGTGAGAAGTCGTTTGGCACTCTTAAAATCTGATAGCAATTTTGGTTATGTTGTTTTCCGACAAAAGTTGGTTCTCAAATGCCAACTAACGTGTCAAACCCTTTGTGGAAGGGCCGAAGGGGTATAATAAAAATCAAGAAGATTTTTTAATTGAGAGTTGAATAAATCTCTTTAAATATATCTCCTTTTCCTTTTTGGGATTTCTTCTCTCCTAACCAACTGTGAAAGTACTTTTTTATGTCGGCCATCAATATTATATGCTCTTATACTACTTAAAATAAAAAGAATAAACGATAAAGGGAATTGTTTATTTACGCAAAGGTCAATTTGACTTAAAAGTTAAAACTAACTTGAAAGCTGTAAAGTAAAGAGAGAATTGCATTTTTTAATTGTCATTTAGGTTAATTATTATTTTTGATACACCATTTTATGTGTTCAACACATTTTAATAAATTGTGACACATTTGGTATCAACTTTAAAAATCACCATAAAGTGGTGACGCGACAGTTAAATCTTATTGCAAAGTTGATGCCATTACTTGTTGGTGTCTAACAATCCATGTACTTAAATATTTCATAAAATATTTTTAACATAAATCTCAACACAAAATAAATGTTGATAATTAACATAAAAACTAGTAAGAAATACTTACTTGTATTGAAACCAAATAACACTTCAATCAATACGTGAAAAACTAGGAAATTAGACTGAGGCTTGCCGAAACAAATTTCCTTAAGACAATATTTCCGGGGCTGTCACGGTGCATACTGTTTGATTCCCGGTAGTCTCCCAAGATACAACAGTCTGTTGTTCATTATTTGCACAAATAATGAACCCACGGCGAACCGAAGCAAACAAAAAATTCGACATAAATTTAAAGTAGAAAAGAGAGTAAATTCTGATTATTGTCTTTAAAAAGGATACTTAATTGGCCAGATTAAGTCTCTTATTTATAGGCACAAAGATGTATTTTCGCAAGAGACACATCGTTTGGATTGCACTGTTTCGGTCCAAAGGGTACCTCTTCAGATCGAACAAACACAACCCCTTACTCTCAACTAATTTTATTCACATATAAAATATAAATTCCAACAATCCCCCACATGAATAAAATAGTTTGTTGTGTCCTGTCTCACATGACATATTATGTCGAAGTATTCTTTAGGAATAATACCGCATCGAGATAGGTGAAATATTTCATCTTGAACCTTCCCTAGTTAAAGCTTATCGGATTTACTTAGCCAATCGGTGAAATATTTCATCTTGAACCGTTGGCTGTTTGTGTAAACCAAGACAATAAACTTAACACAGTATTAGACTGATTTGCTTCAAGTTCTCGATTGTGTTCGTTTTGGCCCTGAACATTCTTGGTTATGCGAGTGCTTTAGATAATTTCAGCCTATAAAGAAATTCTCAACGAGCCGACCCAGCTCACGCTAACATTGGTGACCGCATCTATCAAGAGTATCCTACCATACTCTACTTGTTTTGACAAGATATAGATGTCATTAAAAGCCTTTGCTTAACCTATAAAATAACGCGGTAGGCTTGCACTTATTGCATCATAAGAATGGGATAGAGTTATACTCTTAAGTGATTTCTTTTAAGTTAGCCAAGACTGGTTGTCCTATTGAACCTGGTCCGGGGATCTCCAGTCGCCAGGTTAGGTTTCCGTACGAGGTAACTTAGTCTAAATTAGGCTTTAAGCTCATTCCCCTCGATGCACATACTACTCTCTAGATATAAACCTTTAATATCCGGAATCAGGATTATCTCTTGACTTCATAAAGTCCATTCTATTTGAAAGTAGATGTCTCTCGGTATAGTATCAACAACAACGAATATGTCGTGACTTTACCATTATACATAGACTTTGTTGAGCTCTATGTATCACCGCTTGATTATCACATTATACGTATGACTAACACAATTTTCAGTCATATTATAATATCTTCCAAGAATTTTGTGAAACCACTCAAATTCTTCAATAGCTTTATCCAATGCTATGCACTCTAATTTCATGATTGATTGAGCTATATGCGTTTATTTGGAAGATTCTTAAGAAATAGCGGTGACTCCTAAATTGAATACATATCCGCTTATGAACTTTGATTCCTCAAAATCAGAAGTTTCATTTGCATTACTATTCCCCTCTTGGGTCGTTGGATATTTTTCCAAAATAGAATGCACATACAAATGTATTCTTTGAAGATTCAAGCATTCTCATTAATGCATGCCAACGAATCTTGCTAGGATTGCTCATGTATCTCCTTAGTTTATTAACCAAAGAGACGATGTCTGGCCTCTTGCATTTTACGATATATGTGTGACATCTAATTTTATGAGCATACTCAAATTGTGATATTCTATCACATTTGTTCTCGTGTAGCACACAAGATATGAATTAAATAAAATTATGAAATCCCTTAATTTCATAAGTATTTAACTTATATATCATTCATCCAAGTAATGTGCTTGAGATAATTTAATGTCATTACATGACCTCATAATCATAATTTATTGAACCGAAGTTTTTCATATCATAAGTTAATATTTTCTCGGTGGATTTAATATTCTCAATATTAGTCTCAAATATTAACTTATCATTTACGTATAAACAAACCGCGATACCCAATTATCCAATTTGCTTATACGGACACACTTGTCATATTATTAATATGAAAGTCCAAATTTGTTGATGACACTATCACATTTTTCGTGTCATTATTAAGGATCTTGTTAAAGGTTAACAAGAAAAATATAAAAGTTTCGCAAACTATGTTTTCTTTTCCTTTAACAACGAGACCCTCTGGTTACTCCTCATAAATATTCTCATTTAATTCACCATTAAAGAAAACATTTTTAACGTCCATTTGATGAAACCTCGTACTGTATACATAGCTATTGGAGCTATTAACATTCAAATGGATATTGTTGGGATTCGGTAAGATAAACAGCCATTCAGGCAGCGGAAACCATAAATTTTAAGGACCTCTTACGGAATCTTGCCAGGATACTAAACTGGTTGTATATATATGAATATTAAACGACAAGAATAATTAGATCCAAATTATACCTGTCTCCTAGCAAATCCAAGTAACTAGCAAAGTCGTTGCGTTTTTCTCCCTCGGTAGAATCGATCCAAGCTTTGTTGTAGCGCCCCACGTGTTGCGCCTCTACGAGTTGATACACCACAATATCACGAAATATAATATATCCTAATCGGCTAGAACATAGGATATATTAATATCTAGGATTAGAGAACAAGATTGGAACGAAAAACGAAATCGAAAAATTCTTCCAAAAGGAAGAGAGTGTTCGGCCGATTTCACTAGGGAGAGAGGGAGAGAATTTTTCTTGACTTGGCTTTTGGCTCTTGATTAGTGTGTATGAGATATGACCTCAAGTCTCCTATTTATAGGAATCTCATAATCCTAATCCTCCTAGGATTAGGACTCCCAAGTCTTCTAATTCTCCTACATGGGCCATGGCCCTTTTAATTGGAAGACCAAGTCTTCTAATTAATTCATGGCCCATACTTGATTTAATTAATTGGGTTTTTATTTAATCTATCAATTAAATGGCCCAATTAATTTATTTCTTTCTCATTTAATTAAATTAGACTCTAAGTCTATTTAATTAAACTTTCCCATAATTAATTAAATCCAATTTAATTAACTAACTCACAAATTAAATTTCAATTTAATTTTCAGTCTTGATCCAATTCCAATTGGATCAAGTTCGCTCCAATTGGGTCGACCCAGTCAACCCAGTCGACCCAGTCGACCCAATCGACCCAGTCGATTTAGTTGACTCAGTTGTCCTTCATTTCCTCGCTTTCGCTTCATGTGTATTGTGTATGCCCCCGTAGGTTCACCACATAATTGGCCGTGGGTTATAATTAAATATTTATTTAATTACTCGAGCATTAAATACTCTAAATCAATCGAACACTCTGTCGACTAATCATTCCAAAATTAGCACCCCTGCTAATTTGGGAATTCTCCCACACTCCACGGTCGATGTCTGGCCACAAGCCCATGGAGCCCAATCACTGGTGAATTAATTCAGTGAACCTTTTAATCATTTACAATTTCCATATACGCTATAATCTCTCCATCGATCAATCTCCCAGTCAATACTTAAGGACATGGATTTTTCATCGGTTCCCTTTTAATTCGTTTTGACTTTATGCATTCTGATCTCGAAATAATTCTCTTTGACTTAATCTTTATGAGCTACTTACATAAAGTCGTCAGATACCTTGGCCAAGGATTTTACCAGAATTAATTTCTCACAGAAATCCATAGGAGAATTTTCGAACCTATCAAGTCGGGTCAATGGATCCTTTGTTGATGATATGAACCTGCATACGAGTCCCTCTATACCCAACGTGAATCCACAGAGACTTTCTGGTGATCTCCAGTCGGTCGGAACTCACATCTAAGTATAAACGTTCTCGCACCAGATAAACCCTATCACCTCAAGTATTTAGGGATCATTCCTCGTATACTATTATAAATTGGAATAACTTCAACCCCGATATGCGACTACCGCTTCCATGGTGAGTTATTTCCTAATTGGGGTATTCAGTGCACTTGC
Source organism: Penstemon newberryi var. newberryi (assembly GCA_030819805.1). Classification (NCBI taxonomy): domain Eukaryota; kingdom Viridiplantae; phylum Streptophyta; class Magnoliopsida; order Lamiales; family Plantaginaceae; genus Penstemon; species Penstemon newberryi. Next base: position 17,986,242 of record JAUALY010000007.1, read on the forward strand.
CATCCCAGCAAGTCACCCACTTATGTGTATCGATTATCCCAGTCACGCTCGTGGACCCCAGCGTCCTCCAGTTCATCGGAGTATACACATTAGTGAGAGTCTAATCGAATCCAACGATGTCCCATCTCGATTGGATTCTACGACTCTTGAATATGTTCTAGATCACGGCCTTGGAGATCAGTCAACGGGTTGTCCCATAGCCCTGTGATCTAAGGACTTGTATCCTTGTGCGTAGATAATTATTACATAAGATAAAGTTGACCATATAATAAAGATGCATTTATTAATCTAAATTGAATAGTTCATTTATTTATTACAATAAATGGCAGCCATACAGTTGGCTTGCCGGACACTATTCTATCAATCTTCCACTTGTCCTAAAGCCAACTTTCTATGTTCTTGAGTCCCATCTTTATCAGATGTTTCTCGTATGCCTTTTGAGGCAGTGGCTTCGTAAGCGGGTCCGCGGTATTATCTTCCGAGTCGACACGTTCCATCTTTATGTCTCCTCTACCAATGATATCCCTTATCAAATGGTATCGTTTGAGTACGTGCTTGGATTTCTGATGAGATCTCGGCTCCTTTGCTTGCGCTATTGCTCCATTATTATCACAGAAGATAGTAATGGGCTCAGCAATGCTAGGTATCACATCCAATTCCTGGATGAAGTTTTTAATCCAAACACCTTCCTTTGCGGCTTCACACGCCGCAATGTACTCTGCTTAGGTGGTTGAATCTGCGGTAGTATCTTGCTTGGAGCTTTTCCAGCTTACCGCACCACCATTGAGGCAGAATACGTATCCAGATGTTGACTTGAAATCGTCTACATCGCATTGGAAGCTCGAATCTGTAAAGCCTTCCAATTTCAATTCTCCTCCACCGTATACCAAGAACAATTCCTTAGTCCTTCTCAGGTACTTCAGAATTGCCTTTACGGCTATCCAGTGCTGCTATCCTGGATCAGACTGATAGCGACTCGTAACGCTTAATGCGTACGCCACGTCTGGTCTAGTACATAGCATACCATACATTATGCTTCCTATAGCGGAGGCATATGGTATTTGAGACATATTGCTTCTCTCTTCAGGCGTCTTTGGGGCCATAGACTTAGAGAGTGCAATACCATGTCTCATTGGAAGTAATCCTCTCTTGGATTCTTCCATACGGAATCTCTTCAGTATTTTATCTATGTACTGTGTTTGGGAGAGGCCCAGCAGTCCTTTTGATCTATCTCGGTAGATCCTTATACCTAGTACAAAGGATGCTTCTCCCAAATCCTTCATTGAGAATTGTGTAAACAACCATGCTTTCGTTTCGGATAACACCTTTACATTGTTTCCAATGAGAAGGATGTCATCAACGTAAAGCACCAAAAATTCAATTGTACTCCCACTGATCTTCTTGTACACACAAGGTTCGAACACGTTTTTGATGAATCCAAAAGTTTGGATTGTTTCATCGAAACGGATGTTCCAACTTCGGGAAGCTTGCTTCAGTCCATAAATGGATCTCTGGAGTTTGCACACCTTGTGCTCATCTCCTTTGGATGCATATCCTTTTGGTTGCTAGATGTAGATCTCCTTATCAATGTCTCCATTGAGGAAGACGGTCTTCACATCCATCTGCCATATCTCGTAGTTATACCACGCAGCTATGGCTAGCAAGATTCGAATGGATTTAGGCATTGCGACGGGCGAGAAGGTTTCCTCAAAGTCAATGCCTGGTCTTTGAGTGTATCTTTTTGCCACTAGTCGCGCCTTGTAGGTTATCACCTCTCCGTTCACTCCTAGCTTTCGCTTATAGATCCACTTGCAACCCACGGGAGTCACTCCCACTGGTGGATCTACCAAGGTCCAGACCTTGTTTGAGTGCATGGAGTCCAATTCGAATTCCATGGCTTCGCGCCACTTTCCCGAATCTATGTCCAACATAGCTTCATCGTAAGTCCTTGGGTCGGTTAGAGACTGTCCAGTCTCATGCAGCAGACCGTAGTACCTTTCGGGTTCTCTACGTTGTCTTTCTGACCTACGAAGTATTGGTGTACTTACTGGTGCACTTTCATGCTCTTGTTCTCCCACTGCCTGTGGTGATGGGTCAGCTTGTTCGACCTCTTCGGCCTTTTCAGCTTCAGTGCCCTCATCCAGTTCTATGTTATGTTCTTTCTTGTCCACCAAGAAATCTTTCTCTAAGAAGTGTGCTTTCCTTGAGACAAACGTAGTTTGTCTTGTAGGATCATAGAACTCGTATCCTATCGAGTTTTCTGGATACCCCACGAATTTGCACAAAGTGGATTTTGTTTCCAATTTATCTCCCACTAGCTTTTTGACGTAAGCATGAGATCCCCATATGCGGATGAATGCGTATGAGGGTGCCTTGCCAAACCATAATTCTATGGTGTCTTTTGTACGGATTTAGAAGGTACCATATTTAGTATCTTCGTTGCCGTGAGGAGGGCATGTCCCCAAAATGAAAGAGGAAGGTCAGTGGCACTCATCATGGATCGAACCATATCCATCAAGGTTCGATTCCTTCTCTCAGCTACTCCATTTAATTGTGGTGTAGCAGGAGGAGTCCACTGAGATAATATTCCATGCTCTACAAGATAATTCAGAAATTCGTTACTAAGAAATTCTCCACCTCGGTCAGAACGAAGAGCCTTTATCGTATGACCAAGTTGATTCTCTACTTCCATCTTGAATTCTTTGAATCGTTCAAAGGCTTCAGACTTGTGTTTCAGCAAGAACACATACCCATAACGACTATAGTCGTCAGTGAAGGTAATGAAGTAGTCGTAGCCACCTCGGGCACTTTTTCTTAGTGGTCCACATACGTCAGTATGTATCAAGTCCAATGTTTGCTTGGTTCGCTCAGGGTTTCCTTTAAATGGCAACTTAGTCATTTTACCCTTAAGACATGGTTCACATGTTGGCATTTCATCAATGTGCTTGATCTCAAGCGCGCCAGATGATGCTAACTTTTGAATCCTTGACTTGGATATATGTCCAAGTCGAGCGTGCCATAATTGGGCAGAAATTTCATTATCTTGTTTTCTTTTGTTTTGTTGTACGTGCATAACTAACTTAGGTGGTTCTATGGTGTATAGTCCATCTTTCAATGTACCAGTGAAAAACAAATGATCATTCATGAATAATGAAAAGGAACCTTTATTAATAGTAAAATTAAAACCTTCATTATCCAAAACAGGAATAGAAATAATGTTTTTCACTAAGCCAAGTACATAAAGAACGTTCCTAAGGACTAACTTATTACCACCTAAATCTAACTCCACTTCGCCTATGGCCTCGGCAGCAGCTCTAGCTCCATTGCCAAATCGCAGGATCCAATCCCCAGGCCTAAGTGGCCTTGTTGCTCCCATCATCTGTAAATAATTACAAAGATGAGAACCACAAGCAGTGTCTAACACCCAAGATGCACAGTTAATTGATAAATTAACTTCAACAAGGAATATACCTTTGGAGCTCTCCAAGAACTCCTTGCAGTTCCTCTTCCAGTGTCCAGGTTTCTTGCAGTAGAAACATTTATGTTCACCAGTAGAAGCTTTTCGCTTCTTTCCCTTTCCTATGGGCCCAGATGGTCCTTTTGCTTTGCTCGGATGAGCATTTCCCTTCCCCTTCCCTTTCTTGGTCCTTTTAGACCTCGATTGGGTGGAAGTTGCAACCATCACTGGCTTCTCTCTTTTCATGGAAGCCTCTGCAGTGGCGAGCATATTTGCCAACTCGTGAAGTTCAACATTCATCTTGTGCATGTTGTAGTTCACTACGAATTGCTCGAATGATCTTGGCAACGATTGGAGGATTATATCCTGGCAGTATGACTTGTCCATTTTCACCTCAAGTTGACCAAGCTTTTCAATAAGCCCAATCATTTTGATACAGTGAGAGCGGACATCAGTACCCTCTGCCATCCTCTTTTGTTGCAAAGTCTTAGCAGTTTCATACCGCTCATATCTACTTTGCACCCCAAAGAGGCCATTGAGGTGTGTGTAGATTTCAAAAGCAGATTTCATATGCTCATGCTGCTTTTGAAGCTCATTCGACATGGATGCTAGCATGAGACAACGTGACTGTAAGTCATCGTCTTGCCACAATTCAGTAGCTTCTTTCTCAGTATCACTAGCATCCAGAGCAATTGCAGGTGGGGGTCCATCAAGGACAAAAGATCGTTTCTCAGAAGCAAGAATGATCTTAAGGTTTCTGACCCAGTCATGAAAGTTGGGTCCAGTCAATTTGTTTTGTTCAAGTATGATGGAAATCGGATTCTTAGACATTATATCTACAAAAAGACGATAGAAGAAATAAATACGCGAATGATTAATTTTAAATGCATAATTTACAAACATGGTTTTTATTTGTAAATTACTCCCACTATTTTAATCAAAATCTTATGCCCCCCACATAAGTTTCGAGAATATAAAAATATCCTAGCGGGCTCAAGGCCCAAATGCAATCTTCTAGTACCCACGACTCGTTGGCCATACTATTAGATCCACTTGGTGGGTGATCATGTCCCCGGTTAACCATCGCAGCTAACCCTTGAGTTCATTTAGCCTCGTTTTTCGTTATGGACCCACGACTCGTGAGACATCCATACTTACTAGCGTTAAATCATGTCCAATACTCGTGGAGAGAAATAGTTCAATCCTAGACGCCCCACGACTCGTGAGACAGCGCCTAGAACCTTGCTATCCCCTCCCTTGGCACTAAACTGTGCATCGAGGCAATAGACACATTATCTTCCTATAGCTCGACCCACGACTCGTGAGACATCGAGATATATTCGTACAATATGCCTAAGACCTAGTAATTGGATAGGCTCGGACCATAGACACCATTCATATGCGCCCGTTAGTCGATTTAATATTATAATTGAATTTTAAAGTTCAATTGGAGGTTTTTCATTTTTCTTGTGCGAGGTCTCATCAGATTATGCTTCATCTTGTTTACGTTATCTATTCTAAGCATGCATGACATACATCAAAGAACAATAAGTAAACACACATCACCTAGCAAGATATGATTGATCGATTGCCCATCCTATGCGATCCATCACGAGCCATGCGATGGATCAATTGGTCAGTCTAGGGTGGAAATTAAATGTCCTAATTTTCAAACCCATACATGCATGGGCCTTCTTGTAATATCCTCCTTGATTGGGCCTCCATGTATTGAATTGGGCCTCCATGTCCTCCAAGGTAATGGGCCTCCATATGGATCTCCAAGTCTTCATGAGGTCTTCTCGGCTTCAAGCCTAAACTAAGTCTAACTTATAATGGCCCTATTCTATTACATTTTAATTGCGCAAGCAAGGAGCACCAATCAGGCCCATTTAATTACAACCCATAAAAATAAATAAACCAAAACTACACAGGGCTTAGGGGCAAAATCGACCAATCCACATATTCACTCAAGAACATGCATAAATTCACATAATTATAAAAATGTAAATTTATCGGCTCCTTAAATTTTAATTCACAAAAATTAGCCAAGTTAATTAATTTTGAATTAACAATTAATCTCTAAGATTAATTAACTCTTACTTGAGTTCTAAGTAATCTACAATTCTTATCTTGATAAAGTTGGTTAATTAAGATAGTTACAAATCTTCCAAGATTCCTATCTTGTCCAAAACTCTAAGTTTCCCAATTTTTCAAATCTCCAAGATTCTCAAGATAATCCTATTTTGACTAGATTAGATAACTAAGGTAGTTCCCAAATCTTCCAAGATTCCTACCTTATCCAAAACTCCAAGTTTCCTAATCTCACAAATCTCCAAGATTTTTCAAACTTTCCAAAATAGGCAAATTAGAGACCAACCAAAAATCAGCCACACATTGACCAATCGTGGACTGCCACGTGGCCAACCCACACTCGGCCACAACGGCCGCGCGTGGGTTGCTCACGGCAGCCGCTGCTGCGCGTAGCAGCGCACGGTAGCGCGCGGCTGCGCGTGACAGCACGCGGCAGACAGCCCATAGGCTGCTGTCGTGTGCCACACGCGCATCCAGCGTGCTGCTTGCACGCTGCTGCGGGCAGCAACTCACGGTGGCCGCCTAGCCGCGGTGCGCTGCTGCGCACCGCCGCGTGACACCGCGGTTGGGGCTAAAAAATTTTTTTTTTTGTTTTCTTGATTACTTTTGATTTAATTAAAACAGATCCAATTAATTAAATCATAATCCAAAATAAAAAATTAACATGATAAAATTTCGAATCAAAATTTTCTATTAACTCCAAGTTAATCAGATCTACGTTCTAAAACACATACAATAAAAGAACTAGCCACATATAAATCAAACATATGATTTAAAACACAGAATTTGCAAATTCATATATATACAAAGCCAGAGTTGGCTCTGATACCACTGTTGGGATTCGGTAAGATAAACAGCCCTTCAGGCAGCGGAAAACAAAAATTTTAAGGACCTCTTACGGAATCTTGCCAGGATACTAAACTGGTTGTATATATATGAATATTAAACGACAAGAATAATTAGATCCAAATTATACCTGTCTCCTAGCAAATCCAAGTAACTAGCAAAGTCGTTGCGTTTTTCTCCCTCGGTAGAATCGATCCAAGCTTTGTTGTAGCGCCCCACGTGTTGCGCCTCTACGAGTTGATACACCACAATATCACGAAATATAATATATCCTAATCGGCTAGAACATAGGATATATTAATATCTAGGATTAGAGAACAAGATTGGAACGAAAAACGAAATCGAAAAATTCTTCCAAAAGGAAGAGAGTGTTCGGCCGATTTCACTAGGGAGAGAGGGAGAGAATTTTTCTTGACTTGGCTTTTGGCTCTTGATTAGTGTGTATGAGATATGACCTCAAGTCTCCTATTTATAGGAATCTCATAATCCTAATCCTCCTAGGATTAGGACTCCCAAGTCTTCTAATTCTCCTACATGGGCCATGGCCCTTTTAATTGGAAGACCAAGTCTTCTAATTAATTCATGGTATATATTTGATTTAATTAATTGGGTCTTTATTTAATCTATCAATTAAATGGCCCAATTAATTTATTTCTTTCTCATTTAATTAAATTAGACTCTAAGTCTATTTAATTAAACTTTCCCATAATTAATTAAATCCAATTTAATTAACTAACTCACAAATTAAATTTCAATTTAATTTCCAGTCTTGATCCAATTCCAATTGGATCAAGTTCGCTCCAATTGGGTCGACCCAGTCAACCCAGTCGACCCAGTCAACCCAATCGACCCAGTCGATTTAGTTGACTCAGTTGTCCTTCATTTCCTCGCTTTCGCTTCATGTGTATTGTGTATGCCCCCGTAGGTTCACCACATAATTGGCCGTGGGTTATAATTAAATATTTATTTAATTACTCGAGAATTAAATACTCTAAATCAATCGAACACTCTGTCGACTGATCATTCCAAAATTAGCACCCCTGCTAATTTGGGAATTCTCCCACACTCCAAGGTCGATGTCTGGCCACAAGCCCATGGAGCCCAATCACTGGTGAATTAATTCAGTGAACCTTTTAATCATTTACAATTTCCATATACGCTATAATCTCTCCATCGATCAATCTCCCAGTCAATACTTAAGGGCATGGATTTTTCATCGGTTCCCTTTTAATTCGTTTTGACTTTATGCATTCTGATCTCGAAATAATTCTCTTTGACTTAATCTTTATGAGCTACTTACATAAAGCCGTCAGATACCTTGGCCAAGGATTTTACCAGAATTAATTTCTCACATAAATCCATAGGAGAATTTCCCAACCTATCAAGTCGGATCAATGGATCCTTTGTTGATGATATGAACCTGCATACGAGTCCCTCTATACCCAACGTGAATCCACAGAGACTTTCTGGTGATCTCCAGTCGGTCGGAACTCACATCTAAGTATAAACGTTCTCGCACCAGATAAACCCTATTACCTCAAGTATTTAGGGATCATTCCTCGTATACTATTGTAAATTGGAATAACTTCAACCCCGATATGCGACTACCGCTTCCATGGTGAGTTATTTCCTAATTGGGGTATTCAGTGCACTTGCCATCCCAGCAAGTCACCCACTAATGTGTATCGACTATCCCAGTCACGCTCGTGGACCCCAGCGTCCTCCAGTTCATCGGAGTATACACATTAGTGAGAGTCTAACCGAATCCAACGATGTCCCATCTCTATTGGATTCTACGACTCTTGAATATGTTCTAGATCACGGCCTTGGAGATCAGTCCACGGGTTGTCCCATAGCCCTGTGATCTAAGGACTTGTATTCTTATGCGTAGATAATTATTACATAAGATAAAGTTGACCATATAATAAAGATGCATTTATTAATCTAAATTGAAAAGTTCATTTATTTATTACAATAAATGGCAGCCATACAGTTGGCTTGCCGGACACTATTCTATCAGATATCATCCTATTCGCTAGTGAATCTGAGTCAAAGAAGTAAAAGTGTTTCTTTTAATAAGGCACATTGGCTACTCGTCTAGCCTAATTTTTATTGATTGACTTATCGAAGTTTTTAACTCTTGAACTTAAAAACTCCGTCTACATCTATTTGGTTCACTTCTCGAGGTCTACCAATTTATGAATGTAACTTGCTGTCAATCATCTCTTTCCAATCCACGATATTGGAATGTGGTATAAATTATTTATATGTTTTTAAGTTAGAATATCTGGATCAAAGAACTTCGAGCTTTTAGCTCATTTGTCTCTTCAACTCGTCAACAAACTCATGTTGAAGTAAGAGATTGACCTCTTTAGAGATCGACTCATATGTATATTCTCGCAGAGTATATTAGTTTATAATTAATAAACTTCACAAAGTTGACCATCTTGATCAAAATCAATTAAATATTTTCGCAAAATATTCTTTGAAATTTTAAAATAATATTCTAGTCTAAAATGGATTAGACTATAGTATTTATTCTCACAGAATAAATAATTTATAATTAACTCTAATTATAGACTGTAAAAAAGTTTATGTAAGTAATATAATAAATAATATTACTTTATCATATTTTAATATCAGTAAATCACACTTACTGAAACCCTTCTTACATTCTAAATGAATATTACATCACGTGGCTCAGTTCACATGATTACATTTATTTCTGATTTAAATACTAAAAATATGAACTGCTACTATTTATCGCATAAGTTTGTAGTAATTAATATCTTTAAGTTATTTTCTTTTTCGATTGTGAAATCGAAATCTGACCCAAGTACCCCCCACATTTTAAGGTACTTGGTTTTCTTCCCTTCCATAACTCATATGGAATGATATTTGACTTTCTTGTCTGAAACACGACTTAGTATGTGTGTTTACATCTAATGAGCTTTCCCCCACAAGTTGTCAAGTAAACCCGAATTTAAAGATTGACGTTTAACCGCATCTTAAAATTATGTTATTTAGCTACCAAATTTAATTGAGTTGAGCTAGGTAAATCATTTGACGAATTATTCATAATTTAACACACTCTTGTGTACATGAATATATTCGTATTTACCACCACAATTTGGATATAAGAATTTAATTTTCTTATTCCATTATCCGAATTTTTATTTCACAAATGCATTTCTTCGTATTTCACAAATACATTTATTGCCTCGTATTTATAACTCAATAAATAGACCAATAATATCTATGTGATTAAATACATTCTCAAACTCCACGAGTTAGTAATGATTTCAAAATCACACATTTAATTAGTTCAAAAGTTTTGAACTCTTACACGTTTGTTTCATAAACAAATAAATTATAATTATTTTGCGAATAAATTACAAATATTATCAATATTTCCTCAATAAAATATTGATACAATAGTAATTACTCCTTCATCTCCATATAAAGGTTATTAGTAATTATATAATTTTCATATATCCCTCATATGCATAAGTTGCACTTATGAAATCATTGGAACATATACTCATATGAGATTTAAATCACTACTCTCATATAATAATTCAATATATGATTCACTTCAATCAAAATTAGTGCATCTCTAAAATATTTATAAAAGAAGTAATTTATGCTAGATTATAGCAAATTGAATGCGCCTTTCATTTGAATAATTTCAGATATTGAATATTCTCTCAATATATGCAAATAAATAATTTTTCTATTTATTGAATTTACAATTCAAAATAGAAAATAACTCAAGTCTCAATTGATTTACTTTCATATTTATTCTGAACCATAGTGATCCTTCACAAAGTTCACGTTGCACCACAATTAATTTTAAAGTTTAACTATTACGGGAAGTTAAGTGCACTAGTTCAGAAAATGATAAGTGCCGCAATGATAGGATTAACAATTATTCCTATTTCTGTACAACATATCTAATAATGACCCTCAGAATCAGAATTACCAAATATTTATTTAGGTATAAAGTGTTGTGTTATCATTAAATTTCTTCCAGTGAAAAACTCGTTACATCACACCGTTTCAAATTCTCTGAAGGAAACACTCCATTTACATCCTTTGAAAAACTTCACAATTACATAAGGAGACATTGTGTCTCTTTATCAGAGATTTAATTTTGAGCATTCATTTCTACATAAATGAACTACGATCTTATTTTTCCCAAAATAAATAAATAAAACAAATGTTTGTTCTTTGGCTGAGGCCTTCCCTCAAAGTCCTGACTACTAGTAATTGAGTTTTAATTCACGCAAAATATTCATAGGCAGGATTCGAGAGAATATGAAAAGACACCTTTTCAGTTCTTTTAAATTTTTCATCAAGCAACACACTTATTCACAATTTACTTTGAATTAGTTAATCAATTTCTCGGAATTCAAAATTTATGCTCCTAAATATTTTATTATTTTTAGAGAGATGGATAGTTCTCTTCGCAAGAGTTCAACCATTTACATGAATTCCTCTATTTTCTACTTTCAGGAAACCAGTAGTCTAACATAACTAAATTTGTTTAATGATAAATACTTCTGACTAAATATGTTGCCAAATGAACATCCAATTCCAATATAGTGTCTAACATAACTAAATTTGTTTAATGATAAATACTTCTGACTAAATATGTTGCCAAATGAACATCCAATTCCAATATAGTGTCTAGACAGAAGCCAAATTTAAATTTGAACATTCTATATTCACAGATTGAGTTTCATAATATATGGCAAGTTAACAATGTTCAAGCAACATGTTATCTCAAATCAAACAAACCCAGTCTTTAAGTTTATAAAATTCTACATGTTTTTCAAATGATATATACATACTAAATAATCGTATTTGATCATTATACCATTGACACAAATATGTTAAACAAAAAATATTGTCTTAAGATTGTTGGTGTCTAACAATCCATGTACTTAAATATTTCATAAAATATTTTTAACATAAATCTCAGCACAAAATAAATGTTGATAATTAACATAAAAACTAGTAAGAAATACTTACTTGTATTGAAACCAAATAACACTTCAATCAATACGTGAAAAACTAGGAAATTAGACTGAGGCTTGCCGAAACAAATTTCCTTAAGACAATATTTCCGGGGCTGCCACGGTGCATACAGTTTGATTCCCGGTAGTCTCCCAAGATACAACAGTCTGTTGTTCATTATTTGCACAAATAATGAACCCACGGCGAACGAAGCAAACAAAAAATTCGACATAAATTTAAAGTAGAAAAGAGAGTAAATTCTGATTATTGTCTTTAAAAAGGATACTTAATTGGCCAGATTAAGTCTCCTATTTATAGGCACAAAGATGTCTTTTCGCAAGAGACACATCGTTTGGATTGCACTGTTTCGGTCCAAAGGGTACCTCTTCAGATCGAACAAACACAACCCCTTACTCTCAACTAATTTTATTCACATATAAAATATAAATTCCAACATTACTTATGTTGATTGACAATTTTACCTCATAACATTTCAGGCTACCAAAATATCCCCCATCTCCAAATTTAGTGAGGATTTTAGTCCACATTGGTCCGCACGTGATCTTATTTGAGTCAATTTTGAAATTTGACAACAATGTGGACTAAAAACGTCAGTAAATTTGAAGATGTGCTATTTTGGTAGCCTGAAATATTATGGGGTAAAATTGCAAGTCAACATATGTATTTGCATTAACTGCCACGTCATTAGCTAACGGTGATTTTTAATAGCGGTACCAAATGTGTCACAATTTGTTAAAATATGGTATCAAATGTGTTGAACAAATAAAGCAGTGTACCAAAAGTGAGAATTGACCTACAATATGGTACCAAAAATGCAATTCTCTCCTAAAGTAAAATGAGCGAAAGACAAAAACACCCTCTATACTTTGTCGAACTCCCAAAAAAACTTCATATGTTATTTTAACTCCCAAAAACCCCCATGTGATCTCAAGAAGTGCCAAATACACTCCCGAAAAAGAGAGTTTGATTCAAACGCGAAAAATTGCAAGTATTTGTTCACATTTTTCTTTTGATATGACAATTTTACCCATGACATCGGAAGACAAAAACACCCCTTGTGCTTTGTCTAACTCCTAAAAAAAAACCCCGTGTTATTTTAAATTCCAAAAAACCCTTTATTTGATTTTAAATACCACATTCGATCCAAGTAGTATATACTTTTGTTTTCAAAAAGAATAAATAAATTTTAAAAAAATAATACCGAGGGGTAATTTTGTCATTCCATCAAAAGTCAAAAGTAAAATTTTATTTGAATTAAGTGTGATAATTAAAATCAAACACAGAAGAATTTTTGAAAATTAAAATAACACAGAGTGTTTTGGGAGATAGACAAATCACATGGAAGCTCAAAGTAAAATATTCACAACTCACATTCAAGTTTTAATGAAGGTTCAACTAGACGACACGTGGCTACTCCAGTCGTTTACTCCTACGCGCGGGATAAAAAGCGTGTATTTATCACTGCTGCCGACACAGAGTTTCAAGATCGACGTGACTTTCGCTGTCTGATTGTGGAAGTATTTTTGGTTTTTAATCATCTTTGTCTTTAGCGCAGGGGCCCAAAATGCCTAATTATCCGCTCTGGAAAAAGAAAAAAAAGGGAGCACTTTGTCACACATATACAAGTGGATACAAGTGATGGTTGGGCCAAGTGATAAGGACTTGCGAGTTGCGATATTCAGAGGCGAGACTCAAGTTCGAATTTTACTGGAGATATCACATTGAGGAAGACCTATACCCTTTGCACTATTCGATCCGGTCTGTAAATACACCGTCTAGTAGATTAAAAAAAAATAACTAGCTACGTAAATAAATATTTTGTATCACAATTTAAATATTGATTGCAATGTTCTTGTCGTCGTCAAATAATTGAATGAAAATGAACGAAATTGGTCACGTGGTCATGATCTCATTATCATATTTTCAAGAAAAATTATCATGTGATAACGTAAGGGAAACATTATTATTTTCCCTCCAAATAATGAGATAATGGCGACGTACGGTGCACGTGGTCAGTTTCGTTCAATATTTTGACTGTGATATGAATATTGCAACCAATATTTAATATAAATTGTGGTACTAAATATGCATTAACGTATCCAGTAATACCAATGTTGCCAAGTGTTCTATCGTACGGTACCAAATATGCCGTTTTCCTTTATTTATTGTAATTTCGGTTGTGTTTACACAATAAATCGGATTGGTCAGAATAAATAATTATCATAAAGTTCATGATTATATTATTCAAGTCAACATGTATTCTTAATAGAAGGAATTTTAATCAAGTCAAAAAAAGATTATCACAAGTATTTTATTCGCCATATCAAAAAAAATAAAACCTAAGTTAATTCTTTATAATAAACTTAACAAAATTAATGACCTAAATTTGATTTTAAACATATATAGTGATTGTGAAAGTTCTATTTACAGTTGTGCTCCATGAAACTGTGTCACGTGTGCTATGATTGTGCCACATAATGCAATCAATTTTGGGTTGGACCATTCTTAGATATGGACCTAACCCCATAGGCTCCACCCATTTGTCAAAACTTGCAATAACGGCGACACAAACACGGTCAGACTCACATAGGAGTAGGACACATTTTCTTGACTTATTTTTCTTCAATTAAATTTCATTTTCTTCATTTATAGTTGATTGATAGTGTTGTTATAATGTGAACTAACTTACTAAAGAGTAATTATTGTCAATCCCATTTCCTCAAGCAAAGTGACAATAGATATCTTATCTGAGTTCAAGTCCGATTCGCTAAGACAGTATGCACATGAATTAAAATTTCACTTCTACTACATATTTCGATTAACTAAATATTAATTGAAAAAACCAACTGGTGATTAGTCTAGTGAAAGAGACTAGTCATTATAAAGTAGCAGACTCATATTCAAATTCTTGTTAGGAGAGGTGCCTACTTACAGGGCCGGCCCTGAGCGTAAGCCGCACATGCGGCCGCTTAGGGCCACCAATGTACGAGGGCCTCCGAAAAAAATATTACGTATATATATATTTATATATATGTGTGTGTGAATTGTATCAACAGAGCATGTGGCACAGATGGTAAAGCTCTCATGTAGTTAGTGTGAGGTAAGGGGTTCGATTCTTTGCATCTCCATATACTGTTTAATTTTTTTTTTTTTTTTTTTGTTATGTGTGTTTGTGGAGCTAAGATTTTAGTATAATCCAAATGCATTATTAAAGAAATTAGGCCCAATATATTCACAATTAATTCAACGGAACCCCATATTTTCTAGACTATGTGAGGTAAGATAGTATTTGAAGAATGACACTTATAATATAGATGAGATGGATTTATCTTCCGAGTTGAGAGTCTTGAGATGTAATTTACCAAAAGAACTAAAAAACTTGAATTGCATTTCTCAAATAGATGGATTACTTATATAATATTGTTAACTATTTCCATTACAGTTGCAGCTGCAGAGAGAACATTTTCGAAGTTAAAGTTGATTAAGTCTTACCTCTGATCAACCATTGTCACAAGAGATATTGAATCAGTTAGCCATATAGTCGATTGAAAAATATATGGTAAAGAAGGTTGATTATGCAAGTGTAATTAGTGATTTTGCTTTAAAAATGCTAGGAGAGTAATATTTAAGTAATATTTTACTAAGAGTTTATGTGTTTATGTTACATTCACGAATGCAATCATTTTCTTATTAAATAAAATTGTGTCTCGTATTACCAATGTTTCTTACAAAACGAGATTATATTTGATTCATTATTCATTATTGTTTCTTATTTTTCTAATTAATAGTTTTGTTTTTAGTTTAATATGTTAATTTAGATAAAATGTAGTTATTAACATAATTAATTGTACATGAAAATTTAAGGGCCACAATTTTAAAGTTTGCTTAGGGCCACTAAAAACTCAGGACCGGCCCTGCCTACTTAATCTGCCAAACCCACCTCGAAAGGAGTTAAACTATTGAAAAACCAATATATATATATATATATATATATATATATATATATATATATATATATATATATATATATATTAATTGAAAAAAATTCGAATATATAGGGTCGGCCCAAAACTTCTTGAGACTCTAGGGTGTGTATGAATCTAGTTTGACCCAATTTGGTCTCAGCCAAACTGGGCCAACCCTTGTTTGACAACGAGCCCAGATAGATTTCAGCCCAGACCTTGGACCGAAACCTGCCAAGACCCGCCTTATGTGAGTGGGATAGGCGCTGACAATTGTCAGTGCCTACCTTGCATTGTTTTTATTTTTTTTATTTTCCCCCGTGATTTCTTTTGATAATTTATTTTTTTCTATGCCAACTTCATAAAATTAATACTTTAACGGTACTAATTACATTACCAATTTTTGTATTAATAATTTTTGTCATATTATTTGATTTTTGCATTATCATTTTTTGTATTTATTAATTGTTATTAAAATATCTAACTATAATTTTAAATGTTATATTCGATTATATTAGCTGGCAAAAATTAACTTCATTTTAATATTGTATATATTACAACAATTTTTCTTATTAATTATCTCATTAAATATACATTCTATTTATAATAACATAAATTATTATAATAATCACAATAAAATAATTACAAACACTTCTTAATCATCACTATAACATAATATTAAATTTTCATCTTAATTATTACACAATATAATATAATATAATATATTATCTCAAACCCAATAAAGTTATGGACTTGACATTTATTACCCACTTTTCTCCCTCAAACCCCAACAACCAAACCCCAATCCAAATTAAATCTCAAATCAAAACCCACTAACTATTATTTAATAATATTTTTCAATATTCCATTGAAACCATTATCCTAATCAAATTTCAATGCTTTCGCCGAAACCTCCGAAACCACTTATTGAAATCAAATCGAGATCAAACTCAGTCAAACTACTTCCATATTACCCTAGGTGAAATTCATAATCGGGGCCTTAGGCGAAATCCAAAATCGGGGCCCCAAATCATTAAAAAAAAAATTAAAATTAAAATTAAAATTTATTTTTCTTGCTTTAGTAGATGTAGGAGTACTGATTAAATCTTTGGATTCTATTTTTTTTTCTAACATATTTTTTTCTATAGGTGCAGTTATCAATTTACTTA
Source organism: Penstemon newberryi var. newberryi (assembly GCA_030819805.1). Classification (NCBI taxonomy): domain Eukaryota; kingdom Viridiplantae; phylum Streptophyta; class Magnoliopsida; order Lamiales; family Plantaginaceae; genus Penstemon; species Penstemon newberryi. The sequence continues at coordinate 18,002,807 of JAUALY010000007.1, forward strand.
ATCGTTCATATGACACTGTTGATCATAAAAAGAATTTTGTCAATTTTAATTTTGAAAAACTTCTTTCAACAAAAACATCTGTTACATATGTAATAAATATTATCTTATGGCAAATAAATACGTTTGATAAAACTATGCCTATTAAAAAATTCGAAAGGAGTTAGCTAGGTCATAATATAAATCTGAGCATCTATGCCTATTAAATTATGTTTTAAGAATTTTGAAGATTGATAGAATGTTCTTTTAAATTTTGTCATCTAATAAAAAATAAAAAAATAAATACTAGCATCTAATTTATGTAAATTGTTCAAATCTAATTCTTGAAAGTAATCTTTTCAATATTTTGTATTATATATTAAGATTGTCCAGTCTAATGCAATTGTAATTGTTTCTTTTTTACTTTTGTTGAAAAAACAAAAAATTAGAATGGGCTGGGGTGAGACGAAGGCCCACGGAGGTTGAGGTTGTTGCTGATTTTTATTTATTTTTCTTGTGGGCTGGGGTGAGACAAAAGTATAGGGTGGACTACAAAATAATCAAAAGAGGTTTAAATTGCTAGAACAGAATATAATGATAAAATTCAACAAATAAATGATTTTACTCAATTTAGTTAGAGTGGGTATTTGTAACACTTCAACTTCAAGGGATGTGTGGGCAGGATTGTCTAGTTAATTTCTTATATTATGGCGAATTCATATTTAAAGTCTCATTGGTACATGCAAATAAAACTATAAATTTTATGTTCTAGAGTGCCTACTTAAATTTATAAAGCTAAATCATTGCACAGGTTTGGGTCAAATTTTGTGTTCTTTATATTGCTGAAAAACTTTTAACGAGGGTTTTCTAATGGTACAAGTTTCAGTTCATGAAACATAATAAATAAAATGTGTAGAAAATTAACAAAATTTTGGGACATTAATCAAAGTCAAATCATATCTCATAATCTACAAGTAATCATGCCATATAATTTTCAAATATGAACACATAAGCATGCTGCGGTAAAAATTTGAAACATAATTTTAAGCATACAAAAAATTGTCAATAAAACTAAATCAAATGTGAAAAAGTCCTTCAATTTTGATATTAAATGTATTCTTTTTTAAAGTTTGGTATCAAATAGTAGGTAAAACTTTGGTATGAAAAATACAATTACCTCTACTCATTTATCTTCATATAAAAACTCTAAACAAAAAAAATATCAAATGCATGAAAATCAAGTTCGTATTAAAAATATCTCAAAATTTCTGAAACCCCTCTCAAAAAGCCCTATTAAATAATCATAACACGTAGGGCCTGTTTGTTTGGCGTTTCCCAGAATTTCTTCGTGTTTGGGAAATGCCAAACAAACATGTTTTCTATTTTCCAAAATAAATTTTTCATCCATTAATTTTCTCAAACTACTCTCTTAAAAGCCAAACAAACAATAATTTTCTTATTTCTAAACAAAACCTATACAAACTCTACTTTGATTTGACATAAACTATCCTATCTCTTACACAATTTATCTCACATAACAAACATGATTTGACATAAAGTCTTACACATCTTACACCTACAACCCAACTCTTTCAAAAAAACCTATACCTACTTTATTTCTCAAACCATTCTCTCAAAACCCAAACAAACAACATTACGCAAATCGAGATTATTTCACAAACCTCCACTACTCTCCCAAACTACTTTCCCAAACGCCAAACAAACAGGCCGTAACATTTTCTTTCCAGAGTTCAGGCGACATATTTCTGGTCTCAACAAAGAATAGGCCCAATTAAATGTAGGATGAATAATTAAGCTTTCATTGGGCCTTGGCGTCTAGATGATTCAGCCCGTTGATAGGCTTTTAGGCCCATCGAGAAATTGAGAATTTCACCCCAACCCCAAAATAATAGACCACACTACACAATCCAACATTCACTTTATTTAAAAATATATTAATGACGACTGATGAACTGATCTAGTAGTAGAAGGAACTAGTCCTTCCCACATTCACTTTATTTTTGAGAGAATTTCATTTTTCTGGTTAATGCATGTAAAAGTACAATAATAGGATTTTAAAACCACATGAAGCCGTCCTTTTTATAAACATAATTTGTCTTCTCCTAATCAATGGGTTCACAAGAGTATAGCAATTTTATTACTACAAGAGCAATGCTTTAAGTGTCAAGTCAAAGAATTAAATGTATATATAATATGAGTATATATTAAATTTAACTTCCACTTGGCGTAGTACCCACTTCCATTTAATGAATCTTTAGGTGGACAAATATTGATAAAATATGCAAAGCTTTTTTATTTTCCCATTTCAACAAATTCCCACAAATACCCACTTTATTTTGAAATTACTCCAACAAAATATTCTTGAAGATAACATTTTTTAATGAAATAAATATATAGAATTTTTAATGTTAAAAAAAAAAAAAAGTTATACTATTACCCAATTAAAGTAGCTGCCCAAATTGTACTACATTACATATGACAATTCTAGAAAATCTTTGACTAGTTTAGTAGTACTAGTTTTCACGTTTCCATTGAAAACTATTTGAGAAACAATTAATAATTTCAAAAAAGAAAAAGAAAAAAAGTAAAAGAACACATGGAAAACGATAATTAAGTTAAAATAATAATTATTGATAATCAAATTCAACTTATTTAATGAGTACTAAATAGTTAATTTTTTTGGCAAAACATTCATACGATCCTACAATTGATATCAAAGTCAAGGTCAAATGTTTGACTCTCGGTAGACAATTGTAAACAATCTCTGTTGGCCAGGATTGATTTGGGGAGCAAGACCAAAAAAAAAAAAAAAAAACTTATTCAATCACTCACTCTGAATTACTCTTTGCAATAAGAAACTTTCAAGTCCACATTGAAAAAGGATAACCTAACTATACAGGATACAAAATGAAGGCAACTACAATTGCACTCTCATTCTAAGGCTTGGAATACTTCATTGTCTTTGTTGTGCATCTCACACGATTCACGACCAACCACAGCATGGAAAAGGAGAGGATGGAATTCGACCCGTTTGGCGAATATACTCTGCTTGCCCTGCAGATTTTTCAGCCTGTCGGTTTTTTCTAGCTTCTGCTGCGGCACGCTTTTCTTCTGATTTTTGCCTAGCCATTGCAACTTTCTTTACCATCTTTGCTTGAGCTTGAGCTTTCATTTGTTCAATTTGTGCCTGAGAGTCAATTTCCACTCACATTTATCACCACAAACACATATAATGTCACATGCATTTAAGCAGCTAATATTTGTATTAGAGTTTTTTGCCGACTACCCCCAAGAAAGACTTACTAAGCAACTTAACTCCATGTCACATGAAAATCGGTTGATTAACCCCTATGAAAACAAAAAATGGGTAAAGCTACAACCTAAGGCTTATGGTGTTGTTCATGCGTGATAAAGTGCATCTAAAACTAGCTTTTGGGACATGAAAAGACTATAATACCCTTTTTCATCAAATAGTATCTAATTATACGTTCCAAAATAATACATTGAATATTTTTTTAATTGTAAACCCAAAAAGACCCCCCAACACCCCCCCCCCCCCCCGGCGGAAGGTGGGGTGGGGTTAGGGAAGATGGTAAGTCTTATCTTTTTATATTTAAGCAAGGCAATTTAGTCTCAATAAAAAAAATTATGGTTTGAAGGCCGTAAGATATATTTTAGTAAATGAAAAGAGTCTTTTTCCTCTTTTTTACGCCAGGGGGTAAAGTTCTCATTCAACATATCACCTGGAGCTATTTTGTTATTCACTCATTTGTTGTATTCAAAGATTAAAGTTGAGGCGAAGTATACCTCAATTTTCCTCATTTCTGCTTCAAGCTTTGCTTTCTGCTGACTTTCCCACGCTTGGATTCTAATTTCTTCACGTTTAAACCTGAAATCATAGTTATTGATTAAGTCAAAACATACATATAATAACATAAGTACTAGTAGCTCAACACAATAGAATCTAATCGGAAATTACCTTGCAGCGTGTTTAGCCTTCTCAGCTTCTTCCCATGCAGCTGCACGTTTTGCGTTCTCAATACGTTCAAGCTCATCTACATCGTTCTCGTTTCCAGAAAAGCTTTTTTCTCTCTCATCCTTGCTTGCCCATGCATTAGCAATATTCATCTTACCAAGTTGGACACCTAGAGCCACAATCTCTCTTCTTGTTTTTAGCTTCTTTTCTTCCTCAGACAATTCATTTTTCCGATTTTCTGTTGCATTGCCGATGGAGTGCTCCGTTGGTGTGGGGGCCGGCTCCCCTCTTCGAGGAGTAGAAGGTATAGAAGATGTCGGGCTTCGGAGTGGAGTTGTTGAACTTACGGGGGTAGCACTTCTTGAAGGCTCTTGACTCGGAATCGGAGTCATCTCCGTTCCCATGTCTCTCATTGACACCGATCTTATAGCCGGAGGAACACCTGTGTTATCTTCTGTCACGCTCTTTGTGCAGGGCAAACCCGAATCATCTACCTCCGTCAAATCCTTACCCTCAGGAAACAAAGCAAACTTTGACCCTGATCCCGTTGACTGACAAAAGTCGACCCTCTTCACCGACGGCTTATTTTCCGACCCATTAGACTCGGGCGCAACTCTCACCATATTAGTGGTCGATTGCCTGTTCACTTGATTTTGTAAATTGGCCTTCTTTGAAATGTTCGATTGCACGTTTTGTCTATTCATAATCCACTTCTCTGCATCGTTCCATTTAGACGGCACTGGTCTCGAGAAGGATCTTGACACCGAATGGTGTAATGACCTCTCGCCTTTGTGGAACTCGAAGCTAGATGTGCTATCGTAGTCGAGATTTTCGTCTTCGCAGGTTCTAACCGGGTGTACTGAACTAGAATTGGAAGTGTCGCCCTTTGAAACTAGCTGCATTCTAAAACGGTTAGCATCGCTATTGTCTTTGGGTACGACGTCTTTTGACAGCGACAAATTTTCATCACTTTGGGTAGAATCTACTAGCATAGAACTATCACATTTCATTGGTGGAACTTCTAAAGTGGAAGCTGCGAAAAAAGGGGATAGGGGACAAAAATCAGCAATAAGCTTTACACAATCCAAATTATCTAATCAAAATCATTAGACTATGTCCCTATAGAAAACTAAATTATCTACAATTACTTCAAACTATAAGAAAATAATTCTTCCCAATGTCAAGAATGAAAAAAAAGCAGTTTTGACCAAATAAAAACTGTTCAAAGCATTTTAGGCAAAAAAGAAAAATAGAGGAAATTATGAAACCTTCATCCCCAAAATCATCATTTTGAGCTGCCAACAAGCTGTTCTTGACAAACTCTGAATCTTGAAGCCTAGAAGGAGATGTTCTTGAAGAATTACTGTTTGATCCACCATCTTTTTTCTTCTGATGATTTGACCCCATAAGCTTCATCCTCAACTTACTTGGAGATATCATTCCAGTCTGCAAAAAAAAAAATTTTAAAAAAAAAAAAAGTTAATAGTAATTTTCCCAAATTGAGAAAATCAAGTACAACCCACCTAAGAAAATTAGAAAACAATTCAAATTTATTCACACACCAGTACAATAAAACCCATCTCAATAATCTGTAAAATCCCAATTTTTTATATTTCCTCATGGCAATTCATATAAACAGATCAGAGAACATTTGAATTCCAAGAAGAAAAAAAGCAATTCGGAAAAGACAAACAATGCTATATGATTACAAAATGAGAAGAACAAGTACCTGAACTTTGTGTATCCTTTCGTACTCCATAAGATCTTTTCACTCTCTGTCACACACACACACACACGCACCTGAAACACACACTTGGACAACAAAAATGAGAAGCTTGGAGAGAGTTAAGAAGAGAAGAAGCCAAAATTGTTTACGGACACAGAGCTCTGCTAATCTGAAGAAAGGAAGAGAGAAAGAGTGCAAACAAACATAACTTTGTAATAAAGGTTGGGCATCTTTTACCATTTTGTTTGACCGGCTTCTCGCCCATTTCAGTTTTTCTTTTTTCTTTTTTTCTTTTCAAATAAAAAAAAAAAAAGAAAAAACTTTTACCAGTCAAAATTAGGAAAATTACTTCTATATTTTAGTAACATGTAATTTCATTTTGGTCAGGCCAATTAATTGATGGTTTTTGTTCTTTTATTGAATAATTACACTAAATGAATAATAAAGAATTAGAAAATCATCAAATTATAAAAAATAAATAACTAATTGGTGTAAAATCAAGCAAATATTCACATGTTTGTTGGACCATGGACTCGAATGGAAAACTTTTATTTATGGCGGAGAATTTGAGGAAAGTGATAATTAGAAAAATAATATATATTCACATGTTTGTTGGACCATGAACTCGAATTGAAAACTTTTATTTATGACGGATAATTTGAGGAAAGTGATAATTACAAAAATAAATAAGTATAGTAGTGTCTAAGTGTGTGACTTAATTGAATTTGGACTATAAATTTTTTCAATTATTAAAGACAATATAAAATTTTGGATACAAAAAGAATTTATTTACAAAACATATACATTACATACGTGTTTAGACGAATCAAATTTTAACTATATTTTTTCTTGAATTTTATTTTCCTCATTTTATCTTCTTTCATCAATTACTTATTTCTTTATGAAATTGCTATAAATATTGGGCTATATAATATATTAATGGTAATTGATTTCATTTTCTCAACTATATTTTGCATCAGCAATGACTGATACCTTCCTATAGTAATTGCTTTCATTTTTTTTTGTAATAAATGCTCTCATTTATTTCTACCATAATCATAAGTGTGATTTACTTTGAGTTTGCTTCCAAATATTAATTTCCTTGAGTTGAATTAATCCATCATTTTCAATCAATCAAAAGGAAGATTTTCAAGATGTCATGGCAATATAATTACATTGTTGAGTCCAATAAATTCGATTCATGGATTATTATCACAACTTAGCTGTAATGAGCAATTATGACTTTAATGTTTGACCAGTGGTCTTTTCAAGTGGTCCTCATTTAACATAAAGTAGTAATTAGTAACAATCTAAACCATCCTACTTTTAGAATTGAAATTATAAATGTACACTTTTTTACATAAGTAGTACGGTATTAAACTGAAATTTTTGAATATTGGGTATTAAATATTTTAGGTTTAAACTTATTTAGTTCATTTTAGAAAAAAAAAACTTTCGGAATGTTAAATCACATTTTTATGAGCCTTGGGGTAGCTCATAATAAAAGTTAAATTAGCGAAAAAACATGTATCAAAATTTGAGTGGAATGCAATAACACTATAAGAGTGTCTGTTCTTTGTCTAACTATTAAAAAAAATATTTGTGTTATTTTCATTATCAAAAACCTTCATGTGCTTATTTTTATTAGCACAAAAACTCCTTCCAGTCTGAAATGACAATTATACCTTCACAAAAAGATGTAAAACATCCCTCTGGACCTAAAAATTTATCAATAACCCCCTGTTAACTTTGAAAATTGGCAATAACCATATTTAGTTAAAAAAAATTAATAATTCTCCCTATAGTTTATAAAGAAATTTCAAATAGATTTTTTGCTAATTAAGAAAAACACAGTGGAATTTTCGCTAATAAAAATAACATGTGAGATTTTAATAATTAGTCAAAACATATAGGTTATTTTTGTATTTAGCTAATCAAAATTTTGATTTGTTCTCGACAAAAACATTGAAATGTTTCTGTTTTTTAACAAAAGAAAAAAAAAATACAGCATAATTACTACTTTGCCATGTTTCATTGATCTATAATATTTTAAAATGTTTCCTCAAAAGTTTCCAAGTCATGAAAAATTCCCAGAAATTACGATTTTTTTTATATCTTTTACTTATTGAAATATACCTCTTGGATCCACGACGAAAAAGGACAAAAGTGATTGCACCACATACAATTGTGTATTTATATTTTAAAAATATATAAGTTGTTACTCTTTATTTGTATTAGTGACAAAATATTGGTTTGTCACAAAAATAATAGTGACAAATGTAACAGTTGCAATAAAATCTTTTAAGTTGTCATTAATAACTATTATAATAAATATATCACAACAATTTAATGATAAATTATTGATTGTCTATTTGGTGTATAGTAACAACATTTTTGCAATTTATGAAAAATATTTATGTAAGTAATGACTATTTAATATTGTCCCATACTATTTAGTCACTAGCCCTAATTTTCAATCTTGTAGTGTAATTAATGTACTATGGGGTTTTTTTTTCAAAAAAAAAAATATATATATATATATTACTCTTTCAAAAACTTGCACGGATATTATTTTAGTAAAAAACAATTGGGTATACTGAAAAATCACAAATATTATAAAAACCCATAAAATTTTACACAGAAGTGAAAAGATTTTACTAGAAATCGATTGAGGGAAAAACACTTTTAATACCAAACTTTTTTAAAAAATACATTTGATACCATGATTTAGGTCCTCTCGACACATTTCATTTAGCCATCAAAATTTTAACAGAATTCATCACGTACGCGGCACGTGTTTGTTAAGTAGCACGGGTTTTGCACTTGAAGAGGGTAAAAATTCATTTTTGATACCAGACATTTACCTACTTTATACATTTGGTACCAAGCATTCAAAAAAGACACATTTAATACTAAAATTGAAGGTTTTTTGACACATTTGTTTTGATCATCAATTTTTGGAGGGAAACGATCACGTGGTCATTAAGTCACCAAAATTGCATGTTTTCACGTAATGTGCTCAGGCATGGAGTATATGAACCTAATGTTAATTTTGAAATAACTCATTCGTTAAAAGGCCAAATTTTGTGTTATTTATATGGTTGAAAAACTCTTGACGAGAACTTTCTAACGGGACAAGTTTCAGATCATGAAACGCAATAGATAATTCCTAGATAATTAATAAAGTTTCAGTCTTTTTTCCAATTTCATACATTAAGATAGAAACGAAACTTTGTTAATTTTCTGAGAATTATATATTGCATTTCATGAATTAAAACTTGTACCGTTAAAAAGCTCTCGTCAAGAACTTTCGAGCCATATAAAGAACACGAAATTTGGCCTTGTTACGAAGGAGTTATGACGAAATTAAGATTAGGTTCAAATAGTCCCTGCTCGAGCACATCACGTGTAAAAAACGTGCAATTTTGATGACTTAACTGCTACGCGGTCGTTCCCGTTCAAAAATGTGTGGTCAAAGCAAAGGTGTCAAACGACCTTTAATTTTGGTATTAAATGTGTCTTTTTCGAAGGTTTGGTATCAAATGTGTAAAGTAGGTAAAAGTCTGGCATCAAAAATTAAATTTTACCCCCTGCACGTGCCGCGCACTGATGATTCTGTTAAAAAATTGACGGTCAAATGAAATGTGTCAAGATGGTCTAAATTATGGTATCAAATATATTTTTACAAAATATTTGGTATCAAATATGTAATTTGAACAAAATTGATATCAAAAGTGTTTTTCCCTCGAAATCGATTATACCAGCTTACACCTACGGTAAAATAATTGACCATATTTCGTATATTAATCTTACTCAGTTCAACTCCACCTCATAAATTGATTAGATTTAGTTAACATATCTCCACTTTGCTCAAATTCAAGTTGGTTCAATTTAAATATATTAAAAATCGAATAAGTAAAGTTGTGGCAACTGACTTATTGACAATCTACATACAATAAGATGGATAAAATTAGCTTTTTCACTAATTAAAATAATAAGTAGTTTTTCTCATCATCATTGTCATGAGAAAAGGGATAGTATCATTACTTAAAACATTAGTTGTGCCTAAAGTACTGTATATTTTGGGCGAAATAACTCAATCTAATTATATTATTATTTATATGGAGGCATAATTTTTAGTTTGGGGGAAAAAAAAAGAATTGAGTAGCTACATTTTCATAAAATTTTGTCACCATGGGTCCATGTGAAAATTTCTTAGCTCCTTCTATATTCTGTTCAAAAAGAAAATGTGTAAGGATTTCACTCATTAATCAATTGAATTTTCTGATCAAGAGAAAGTGAAGAAGAAATTATGGTATTGAGTTGTCGAGTTAATTAAATTCAAACAAGAACTGATGGACTTGAGTTCCAATTCAAAATTTATAATTGATGATATATTGAAAAGGTTCCGTAACATTTCAAGCTCGAAAATATTAATTTCAGCCTTAATTTTAATTACTTGAAGTATGAAGAATATGAAAATGTACATTGCACGAACACTTTTAAAAAATGAACAATGCAACATTGGACATTTTTGAGACATGAACATGGTCCCGACTCCCGACACATGTCAAACTTATTTTCAAGATTTAGGGCAAAAGAGTTTAAAAAGAAATATGTTTAACTTTAACTAGGAAAATTCTTGCATAGACCTGGTCTGAGTTTTTCATAGACCTTGTGATTGTAAATGCACCACATCATACATTGTGAGAGCATGACATCATCAAAATGTATTATGTGGTGCATTTAAATATGCTAATGATAATATTGGAATTTTGGCAAGTAAATTATTATTATTGCTACCACTACTATTACTATTACTATTATAATTTATAATGTAAAATCCGTGTTCATTTAATGTCATATCTTATAATTTTCAAAAATACGTGTAAGCATGTATATATCGTGTTGCCGTGTTTGTGCATCATAGGGAAACAATTGTACAATTTACTTTAGGATGAGATTGTCCCTACAATTGATAAATTGGTTGTACAAAAACTAATTTAGGTGAAATTCATTTGAAAATAACTATAATTATAATACTTAGTTTGCATAGGGTCCAATTAGTCAAAAAAATATTTGAAAATATTATTTAAAGCATTCAAATGCCTAAATTATCAAACTTCTCAAACGAATATGATAGATCAAAAATAATTTTTAACGTAATTTGAGAGTAAGAATTGGACACGGTGCCATGTTCACGAAGCAATTAGTAAATTATTTGAGGCGTCTAAATATACCATTTTCAAACATTATTAATTTTCATTTTCTCAAACAATGATTTATTTTTTATCTTGAAGAAAATTCTACTTTTTGCATTTAATTTTCTGAAAGAATTTTCTGCCTGAAATTGAATTAACATTATATTCTGCCATCTAAGACCATTTCTAATAGTGGATAAAAATACCTCCCAACACTGCAATATATGTATTTGATTCAAATCTTGTCTTATATTTGAGAGTTTTTTTTAGTCCACATAAAGTAGATAAAACACAATTTATGTGAAGAGAGATAAAAGATAAATTGTTTTTATTTTGCTTAAATTTTTTTTGTCGAGGAGGGTGGCCCCATGACCAAGAGGTCATGGGTTCAACTCCTGCTAATATGGGTAATTCTCTAGTTTAATATTAATATTTGTATTTAACTTATCTTTGTACTTCATTGTAATTGAAATATATTTGAATATAATTTATGATTTAGTGTTTGATGTAATATGTATTAATCATTAAAAAAGTATTTTTTACATCTTTGTATGAAAAAATAATTTACATAATTTTTTTCTATACTCTTATTTAAATAAACATTTCACATTTTTTTCTTATTATAATTATTCACACACATGTATTCTACTTTGGCATCTGTCGTAAGGTGGGCTCCAATTCTATTGACCGGATTGAGTTTTTGGCCCTTCGGGATGGCTTGAGTTTTGCATGGGAGAGGAGGTCCCGGAACCTAGTCGTGGAAATTGATTCAGATGTGATCTACAAGCTGATTCAGAAGACCGATGCAAGAGAGCACCCTTTGGAACTCATCTTGGAGGACTGTAGGACTTTGCTTTCAAAGTCTTGGAATTTATTTATACGTCATATAAGAAGATCGATCAATTTGGTGGCGAACAATTTGGCCAAGTTATGACACATTTTGGATGAAAGCTTGCACTAGATTGAAGAACCATCGGACCCTACACGGGAGCTAGTAAAAAATGATAGGCATTGATGGCTGCGTTTCGAATTAAAAAAAAAAAAAAAAAGCACATGAAAGTAAATTTGTTATTCAAACACCAAAGGCGCGAAAAGGATTTTATTGATGAGTGTTTATCATTTAAATTGAGTCCGGCCCGGAAATTGTCCATATGTATGTACAATGTAGTGGTTCAGATTCCTGATTCCTTTTACTTATTTCAGAAGTTATATATGGTAAAGTCTGATAGACTATACCTATTAAAATCTTTCAGTTTGCAGGCCTATAAAATGAAATCAATATATATATATAGAGTGACGATTGCATGTCCTTTTATTTATCAATAAATAAAATAAAGGAGCTAGCAATTTCTTTTAAAATATCTCACTGTGATAGAATTTTTATTATGTACTATTTGATTCTTCTTTCAACAGTACATGTTTAATTTTCTAATTCTTGTTTTACAAATTTTATAAATTGATGGATATTTGCTTTGTGAATTTAGGAAAATTCCTCCAATGTTTTCACGATTACATATTTAACAAGAAAAGAAGGGAATTAAATTTAGCCATTAACAATTCATTTACTAAATTAAAGGAATGATCAATAAACCTTTAAGAATTTCTGTGCAAAGAATATTAAAATACGGGCAATTATAATTGAAAATCAGTCAAAGAAACTTAAAATCTTCACTTCCACCAATGACTCCGTGAGTGAATGAATGAGTTGTATTAGATCAGCAAAATCAAGAAAAATAAAAGTGCTGAATTCTATAATATATGTGACCCGCCCCCTTTAGTCATTAATTATACGCCACCCTCGGGTCCCTACCCGCCCACCCCATACTAATTTTTTTATTTCTTTTTTCTTAAAACTAACAACTCACATAAAATAATAATTTGACAAGACTTATTCTCAATCACTATTTTAAAAATATAAATTTAAAGTTTTCATTTAATAAACTTTTCTAATTTTTTTTTATCAAACACTCTGCAAACAAAACATAAAGTTAAGGGAGTATTTTTTTCTTTTTTCTAGAAGCGGATAGTGCTGACATAAATTTCCAAGAGACTATTTTGTAAAAATTAGTCAATACCTGATCCACTATGGAATATATTTACCAAAAAAAAAAAAAATATCCACTATGAAATTTGAACAAAACAAAAAAGATACCGCTATGGAAAGACCCTAAAAGTAAAACTTTATTTAAGACAAAAATATAATTCCAATCCGATTGATTCAGAGCAACTCGATCAAAGCTAATTAAGATGTATTTTCTGGTCTTAATTGCTTGACATAAAATATGAATAACATGCACACGTGAATGGTGCATTTTCTGCATGGAATAGCTTGACAATTGTTTCATCAAAAAAAAAAGCTTGACAATTGAAAATCTCGATTTGTTTAATACGCAACAAGCAATCAAATTAGTCAAAAAGTACACATCATTAGTTAATAACATATTGCCAATATTTTCTAATTCAAACAATTGAAAATAATAAACGTTCAAATTCACACAATTGGATTTATAGACAAATAATTAAAATAGTGTTCACTTTATCTAATGTACCAAAAAATATGAAATTTAATAATGAAAAGAAAATTAAATTCAAGAAATCTAGGCGTCCTAAGTTTTTATAGGCTGGCGCTCATGATTAAATACTAGCCATTGCCCATTGGCATTGAAATTGGCAAGTGAAAATCCCCTGATTTACCTCCAACTTTTATGCTATGAATTCTTAGGGTATTAGTAATAGTAAGATGCGATTTATTCTTTTTATGCCATTGATTAATTATAGTAATTAGCATAAGCCAATTATACTTTTTTCCTTTTTATACCATGATTGATATTAGCTTAAAGTTGTGTGCACGTGATCACGTAACCCGATGTGTGATTAAACATAATAAGCATAAATAAAGTGAGAACTGGCCTTTTTTTTTATTTTTTTTCTTCTTTTTGTAGTTTGACCAATCAAATATTAATACTACAAATATGGTCATTCTTCTTAAATAATGTAACTATGTGTTACATTTATTAATCTGTGTGCAATCCTACAAGATGACAAATAAAAAAAATAAAGGGAGTATAATAAAGTAAAAAAGTGCACTCATATAAGTAAAGCATCCTTCATTGAGAATTAGAGAGAAGATTATATACCCACATCTATTTTTTGTTTTTATTAGGGTACAAAACCCCAAAGTATGCTTCCTGCACCATCTTCCAACATATTAAAAACAATATCCACAAAACAAAAATATTATACCCAAATTAAGTACAAAACCCTAGGTTAATCAAGTTCACCTCCTTTTCATTATTACACCCTTCATTTTTTTTATTTGTCGCTATGGTGAAATTTTTTTGTTTACTTTATTTGTCGTTTTAGGATTTTAATGTAAAATTAACGTTTTTTTTTCAATTTTACCCTTCTTACTAATACTTGTCATTAATGCTAGTTAATGCTAAGATTATTTAATTAAAATGATATTTTAAAATTTTTGCTTCAGAAAAATGGCTATTTAAGATATTTCTTAATTCGTGTGCAACTCTCCAAAACGACAAATAAAAAAAAAAATGAGGGAGTACCTCTTTTTTTTTCCTTCATGTGAACCTACAATTAATGCCATGTAACATTATTATTAATTGGAAAGAATTTTATATAACGGCTTCAAGCATTAATCCAAAACATTCTTTCTAAGTGTAGGCCATTCCTATTATTTACTTATTTTATTTTGGACTGTGGTGTTGGGCCTAGATTCACATGGAGTGCTTATCCAATTAATGTCTTTAAATTGGTGTGTAATGTGTGGGTTCACATTTGTGTCCTTGGCCAATGTTTGACCACACATTATTTATCTTACTAAATTATGATTAATACATGATGTGGAAGCTGGGTATTCAAATTAATGCGTATCTTTGACCATCATTTCCACGTTGCAAGCATGATTATAAATTTGTTCATTATGGGTCAGAAAATTAGATGATTATTGTTAAGTGAGAAACTTATAAATAAATTTATCATCAATTTATATTAGAATAATTAGAGTTGGTTCAACTGGTATGGATTAAATTGTTTGGCTTATGAAAACGTAAGTTACAAACCCGTCTATTTGTAAGTTTACTGTTGGATATCATAACTGGAAATTAAATTAACTTGATCTTGTTAAATTAAATTTCGTTTAAGCTCATCTAATTATACGTAATAAACTAAAACAATAATCATATATGAAGGGTAAAATACAATTTTCCCCTTAAGTATGGGACGAAAAGTATTATTTATAACATATATCACCTTAATTTTTGACATTTTATTTAAAAGCTACCCCCGACCTTTGTATAATTAATTAATTATCTCTTTATTAATTTATCAAAAAAATTGTTTCTTTATTAATTATAAATTCCTCCATCCATCAAATAACATTATGTTTCAATGTCTTTTATTTCCTTCCGAATTTTGGTCTCAAATTTATTTTTTTTGGTATTTCCGTCTCATTTTTTTTCTTTATTTCTGTTTAAATTTGTTCTCTTTATTTTCTGTTTCAACTTTTTCTTTATTTCTATTCGATATTTTTCTTTATAATTTGACTCAGTTTTTATTTAGTGATAATTAGTTCCATTAGTTTTGTTACAAATGTTATTCCAAATGTTTGTGTGAAGTTTTAATTTTGCGAGTAAGAATTCGAAGAAGAATTACTCAACATTTGGAATAATAATTTGTATTGAAAATAAATGAGACAATTATCATGAAATTAAAACTGAGAAAAAATATAAATAAAAAAATCGAGATAGAATAAAGAAACAAATTGAAATGGAAATAAACGAAAAAAAGAAGAAGATGGAATTACAGAAAAAAACTGAGATTGGAAAATGGAAGGAAACAAAAGGAATGACGAAACTGAGACATAATGTTATTTATGGATGGAGGAATAAATAAATAATAACGAAACAATTCATTGGTAATAAAAAGGGGCAAGGGTAAATTTGAAATAAAAAGTCCAAAACTATAATAGAGGGCGATAAATGTTACAAGTGATGTATTATGGCGTAACTGGTACCACCCCGTCCTTTTAGGGAGTAAATTGTATTTTACCCATGAATTCGTAGATTTTGAATTTGAGTTGAGCTCGTCTCGGAAAAGTGAAGATATGATAAAGAAATACATACAAATATTGAGATTGTTAAGTGATATATATTAAATGATTCATTTCTCTAATAGATTAAGCTTTTAGATGAGTTGGTCATTCAATATGGTATCGTATGATCTCTATTGAATGATCAATTCATCTAAAAACTTAAACTATTAGAGAGAGGAATCATTTAATATATATCACTTAACATGCCCCCTCACTTGTTATTTAGAAATAGGTTGCAGTGGGATTCTAACACATGATATCTTTGGGCATGAACTCTGATACCATATTGAATGACCAACTGCCACCCATTTCTAAACAACACATGTCTTCAGTAAATGAATATCACTGCACGTGAGGGGGCGTGTTAAGTGATATATATTAAATGATTCCTCTCTCTAATAGCTTTAGTTTTTAGATGAGCTGATCATTCAATAGAGATCATACGAAACACATGCAAATATAAAATGCTGTAAAAGGCTAAATCACACTAATTGTTGTATAGTTTAAATTTTTTTACGCTTTATTTCCTCATGTCAAATATTACAGTTATATTCCTTTTACACAATATTTGTTACACTTGCAAATATTTCTGGTTATTTTTCGGCCAATTCGACCTCATTTGCCATTCACGTTACTTTTAGGTGTGGTAATTTCGATATTTCGTCTCTTGAACTACATTTATCCAAACTCAAAGCTCACAATCTAATCCAATGCATGATTTTTTTTAACCGAATTATCCATCTTAACATGTGAATGACAAATTGGGTATTTTGACCGGGATATTTCAAAAAAAATGGTCAGTGTAACAAATATTATATAAGGGAGATATAAATGTAAATTTGTTATCATGAGCAAAACGTAAAAAAAATTAAATTTGAGGGAATATTAGTGTGATTTAGCTGTTGTAAAATGTTGAAATATTAACTGTATATATGACAAAAATACATTTACTCTTATCTTTTTATGAAAAAATAGAAAAAAGAAGTAAATGAACAATAATGATTAAAAGGTCATGGAATAAATTAAAGTGCAGATGGCAGAGAAATGTACAGTACGTTTCTATTCAAATCTGCATTGACCCATACGTACAGACACAAAAATTTGTATACTTTCTCTCTCTCCCAATGCAAGAAATGTCATCATCTGGATGTTGATCATATCGTACTTTCTTTTTGTAATTGATTGAGCATATATAAATATGATAGATTTCTATTGGTACAATACCAAACGCAAGAAATTTGACCAAACTTAAATTTGAACATTCAAGTGAATATTTAATAGGAAAATAAGGTTCTATTTGGATGGATTTTGTTTCGATTTTGCGGGTATCGATTTAAAAAAAATAGTTTGGGCGATTTCGATGAAACATTTGAGACCTCATTGGGATGAGTTTTGCTTATTGGATTTTGTGGTTTGAATAAGTTGAAACCCCACTTGGATTGTGTTTGGATGTTGGATTTAGGGAAAAAAGTAGGTGATAGTAGGTGTCAAATCAATGTTTTTTTTAGTGAGATTTGGGGGAAAAAGTAGGTGGTAGTGACAAATAAATATTTTTATAGGTCTGAAGAGTTTGAGTGTGGGTTTCTGAATAGGTTTTTTATGGTTTAATGGATTTGGCAAAAGCTTATTTGAAAAGGTTTTGGCTCGGTCTCGCGAAACTCGCGAGATCGGGCCAAACCCATCCACATACACCCTAAGTTAAACAATTTGGGACTCAAATTCTATTACGACTAATAAAAGTTCGTTTTAACTCGTCTTGTTATACATATCAAATCAATTTGATAGTGGAGGTGATGTTTTGACCTGGATGGCTCGAAGTTTGTTACTCCCTTCGTTTCAAATTAATTTGTACATTTGTCAAATTTTCATGTTTCAAATTATTGGAAAACACATTTGATTTTTTAATGCAATTTTTTTAATTTTGCCATTTTTTTACATTTAGGTTGGGAAGCTCAAGGATTACATGCCATTAATTGATAGCAATCATTAAAAATGATATGTTTAGTATTTTACCATGAAAAATTAATTAATTATGAAGTTTCATAAATCTGTATAAAAATAAGGAATATGTCAATTAATTTGAAATAGATGAAATAATAAATATACAACATATGCACGACTGCATAAATAATTTATTAAAAGTAAACAAAAATAAAGGGCCTGTTTGTTCGGCGTTTTCTAGAATTTTTTCGTGTTTGGGAAATGCCAAACAAACATGTTTTCTATTTTCCGAAATAAATTTTTCATCCATTAATTTTCTCAAACTATTCTCTCAAAAGCCAAACAAACAACAATTTTTTTATCTCTAAACAAAACCTATACAAACTCTACTTTGTTTGACATAAAGTAACCTATCTCTTACACAATTTATCTCACATAACAAACATGATTTGACATAAAGTCTTACACATCTTACACCTACAACCCAACTCTTCCAAAAAAACCTACACCTACTTTATTTCTCAAATCACTCTCTCAAAACCCAAACAAACAACGTTACGCAAATCGAGATTATTTCACAAACATCCACTACTCTCCCAAACTATTTTCCCAAACGCCAAACAAACAGGCCCAAAGTTTTTTACTTTGTTATGATAGTTCACAATTCACATGTTTTTGACTGAGAGAGATGCCATTCTTCCATCTAATTTCTTAGATGGGCCCATTAAATTTGATAACTTTTCACCAATCTTTGAAAAGTGTTGGCAAAAGTTGTCTCCTTCTCCCCATAATTAGAGGGGCAGGGAAGAAGATTTTTCCTTTTTTTTTTTTTTTTTTGTAGGAATTGCAATTCAAAAATCTCATCTTTTTTCCTCAATAGAGAATCTCATTTGTCTAGGTGGGCCGTACATTTAGATGGAAAATGTGAGAGAATATAAAAAATCAAAGATCAGCCCACCAAAGCTAGTTGTCGGTTGTCTTACTACAGTTTATTAAATGTATTCTATTTTCTAAAAGTGATATAAATTCCGTGTCCAAAGATTATACATTAGAGTCAAATTAATTTATTTTAAAATTAATACATTAGCATTGATTTATTTAAATTATTTCTTTAATTATTGTTTATTGGATTCCATGACTCATTTGTACTTTAAATTTGTTAGAAATTATTATGTTAATTTTGATTTTGAAATCAATTATAATAACATTTATAATTTTAAAAACATTCATATTAAAACAAAGATATAATTAGTTAAAGGAAAAAAAAAAGGTGAAAATTAATAAGGAGAAAAATAGGGTCAGATCTGGTGGGTTGACCAGTCGTGCTTATTTGCCAGCTATAGTCGACATAGTTTGGGCCGACAACAGCGAGACCAATGTAAACAATCAGTTAATAGATCAATAACAAATTTTGGGCCGAGAACAACATTTCAGAAAAGGTTTAATTCGAATCCCAATATGAATCTGACCTGGTTTATTAGGATTATAATTTAATTAATATTCAATGAATTTGAGCAAGTATAAGTGTAGGTTGATCCAATCACTTAAAAGTCTGCATCCAATAACAAACGAAAAAAATTATATACATATATAAATAAGATTCATTTAAATAATATTAATAATATTTTACCATTAATTTAATAATATTTTTGTAACATTCATGATCTCATTTTAATATGCATATTTTCACGTAACCACATGATTTAGTTTTGATACATTAATATCAATTCAACTGTTCTCCAACATCATCTTAAATAATTTGGATTAAGTGGTTAGATGTTAATCTTTTCTATATTGAAGCATAACAAATCATGAAGAAAATCTTAACGTGTAGACTAAGTGGTGAAAATTTTCAAAATTGAAATTTCATTGGTTTGGGGAAAAATTTGATGGACATGGAAATTTCAGATAATCCGATCCAAATTAAATGAAGACGGATCCAGAACAAGCCGAATCCAACCTAAATATAACCCGTTGACAGTCCTAAAAACAAGCAAACATCTAGATAACAAGTTAAAAGGAAATATATAATCATTAATCAGTAATTTCTCTACATAAAAATGGGTCTCAATCATTTATTATAACTAGGTAAATCTATCAATCTCTTCAGAATCTTGCACAATAGGGTAAGCTTCATTCTTCTTATCCACTTCATTTTCCAGCATCCTAGGATGCAACTCAACATTCACAACATTATCACCACTTACATACACAACTCGAAAAATATCGTACTTAATGTCAAGAGCAAAATCATCAAGATACGGAAGAACGGTCTTCGTATAATCGGATTTGAGAATGTATGAATAGCATAACTGAAGAGATTTCCACACGAAAAGGCCAACTACTCTTGGCATGCTCTGTGACCTCAAGCAAACACCGGCTCTCGCGCCATTCATTTTGTGGAATCGATCTTTAAACAACGCTAAACATGGATAAGTAATGTTTTTTCCACTCGATTCTTTGGGTGAAAGGGTGGCTGAGTTCAAGGAAATAATGTCACCGGTGAAAAATTTAGCAGCCGGTGAGCCATCTTTCGACTCTCCAGCATATGCATCGAAGAAGCAGTGGTCGATTAAGGTTGCCATGTTTGCTACATTTTGTAACATGGAAAGCTAGGAAAAAGAAGAGGGCATGTAGGTTAAATTTCTCACCAAACTATGTAGAATGCAAAAATACCCCATGTACTTTGCCTAATTGACAAAAACCCCACTGTATTTTTTTTTTAGCAAAAACTTCCACTGTGTTCGTTTTTTATTACGAAAAAAATCGAAAAATGTGAAGTAGCAAATACGGTATATACTTACAAGGGTAGCAGTTAACATTTGCTTGTTCTCATTACTTCTCTTAATCCATGCTCCATACCATATAACCTGCGCAGGAAAGACGAATTTCATTGGCGAAAGCATAAATTAAGGACATTCGATTTGGGAAAAAGAAACTATAAATATAGACAAATGAATCCATGTCATAAATCAAGAACAAAATCCCTTACCATGTTTCCATGTATACTTTTAATAACAGAAGTGTGAACACAACCAAGATTCTCTGTATAAAAAGAATATTGCTTTAGAGCCTCTACAAATTCATCAACAAATACCACAGTTGGTCTGAATACAAAAGAACTTATATCCAAATTCCTATTGTTAAAAGGAACATAACATGCCATTTCTTTTCTTTTTTCTCTTCTTTCTTCTTGTATATTCGTCTCGTCTTGATTTCCTGCTTTTTCTCACATGTGTGATATATCAGTATATATACCAGGAAAATGAAACAAAAATCTAGAAATTTCTCATGTTTGAAAGTATGAAGATTGAATTTCAAACAAGGAACTATAGTTGGTCATAGAGTTTTGGTAAGTCTTAGGTTTTTCTGGACCAATAAAAAATGTTGAAAATTTGAACAGACAACCAGTGAGTCTTGCATATTGACTACGTTGTTTACCGCAAGAATGGTAAGGTTCCTTTTGATTTTTTTAGATCTAATTTATTTGTTTGGAACATACTATAAAACTCAACAAGTAAGAATATAAATTGTGTTACTTAATTGCCTTTAACATACTTCATAAGTTCATAGGTAGATCAACATTCCAAATTCTCATTACCAACATAAAATTTGAATTTAACATTGTAACTTAATACTTTTGCAAATTTTTGTTTTGGTCATCTATCAGCGAAAAGCAATTTGACTGAAATGCTTAATTGAACATATTATAACAATTTTGACTAAATATTGAAGATTTCAGAACTAGTCCCTAAGATCTAGATATGAACAAATAATTCTAGCATTTAAATCAAATACAATAAGCTAGTTCTAACACTCAAATCACAAAAACTAATAAAATTAATCATATTTTACAAACCTTCTTCAACAACATATTTAACATGTGTGGATTACTAAAAGAATCCATTCTCTATTTCACAAACTAAACAAGCAGGGAAAATGCTACACTCCCTTGTGTTCTATAATACTACAATATAGTTCTATATTTTGTTTGGTTTGTACTCCGAATGAATCAGAGGAGGCTGATGATGAAAATTCCCCTTGTAATATTTTTACGGGGAATAAACAATAAATATCTACCATGTCCATGTATCGTTATCCTGCATGAGGAGGGAAGATATTAGTTTTCTTTCAAACCAAGAGAACAAAATTAGTCTCAGCCTCGAGTGCATAATGTTTATGTTTTGATGCTCCTGTGTCTTAAATAGCAAAAATTAGACAGACAGTAATTTGTTCTTCTCTCCTGCGGTTTTTCATTATCTTTATCTATGAACTTGGGGGGAAGTATGACAAACCAATAGTTAATTTCACAACATTTCAAGGAATTGGAGGGGGTAAAGTTATGTAATTAAAAGGTGGATTCAAGTTAAGCCATAGTACAGGGACGTAAAGTGAAATATGTAGATTTTGTGATTTAATTAAGCAAGATCTGTACTCCATAGATTGAACCTTACCTCATCAAAGGTCTGTCGAGATTCGCAGCCCATCATATGCAAGCTGAACTGGTATTCCTTCTCTGGGAACAAAAAAAATTGCTGAATCCTAAAAGGATTGAATATCATTGTACTCGAGAACATTGCATTATGCTTGTCCATGCCATATTTGTGGAGTTTCAATGGCAAACTATGAATTCAATTATCATATAGTGCGCATCACATCACGTAGAGAATGAAGAACTAAAAGGGGAAATTTCCATGCTCGATTTTTCAGTGAAAATGATTCACCTCATACAAAGATTCAGAAGAAAAGCATATGAAAGTTTCTACAACCCAAAGAAATGGGACATATCATAATGTGTGGAAGGGATCTTTGTATTTGAGATTTAACTACTTGAATTCTTCCCTGTTTACTTTTTTAAAATAAGTAAAAAGGTAGGCAAATACTATGGAAATCACACTCGTACTCAGTTACTTTACCACATTCCGACCAAGTTGTCATAAAACTTTCTACAAAGTCATGCAAGCAACAATACCTTCTAGACCACTCCTTAAGAAATTCATTGTCTTTGTGGTGATCAAACTCATGGGTCATTCCAATAAGCAAAGCTCTCTTTGGGCTTATCCTCTTCACGGCATCGAGAGTCTGCGGATAAAAAACTTTGAAAATGTAAACGCAACAGCATTTGCCATAACAAAAAAAGAAAAGATGAAGAGATTAAGAAAAACCTGAGGGAAGCAGAAGTGAGTATTGTGGGACCCTTTCTGCAATTTAAGTAATAGCAAAATTGTTAAGCGCAACAAAATGGATATCATCACTCCATGAGGAAAGAGAAAAATCAGTAAAAGCAATCAAATGAAGTTCTGATTACCTAAAACGTATACTTGAATACTGGAGGTAACTACTGTCATTTTTCTTAAGAAAGAAATAAAGGATAAAGCAAGCTAGAGAAAGGTAAAATGTTCAGGAAAGTTTAGTAAACATGTGATAGCAAAGACGGGTCAAAATACCCAACGGTCAAAGGGAAATGATAGCCATGAAGGGAAGTTGGACATACAAATGAAATTGAATCCTAGGAAATGATGGTAATGTATTACGAATGTATTTCAAAACATAGGATATTGCACAATGCATAGAATTAAAAAATTTCATCTTCCATTTATCCATTCAACAACTGAATTAGATCAATCAAACAATAGGAAGGAGAAGATTTCAATACAAATACTTATTGACTACGGTGAGAATGAACATGAAAACATAGCTACATGATGCAAGAATGTAAAATAAACATGAATACAAAAAATTGACAGATAGTAGCTTACCTTATAAAGTGTGTCCAAAATGAGGAGATCCAACTGTCCACCGCCATCTTTTGAAATATCTACAAACTCAGAGCTATCTTTAAATAAGCCTACAGAATTGTACTTATATACAAATAGTTTAGACACTAGTATGCTATGCTCCTTTTCAGTCTTTAGGCTCATTCATTGCTTATTTGGTTTATTTCATCAACCTATTCATGGCTATCAACACTAAATCTGGACACTTACATTAGTCATCTTATACATTAACTTTGTCAATGTTCTTTTTGCCCCAGAATCACATGCCATGTCTTTCAACCTTTCCTCGATACAATAAGTTTAAGATAGCCCATACTATGACAGATGCTTCTAAATTTTTAAAATTGCAATAACGGGACACAAGTTGTACAACAGATAAAACAAATTAGGAGAGGACAGTACTTACGGTGTTCTGTGGATGGAAGAAATCGTGAAATGTCTGATATATATGCAATTCTGGATCTTTCACCAAAGAGAAAACCTAAGCATACATAATCTTCACCATGCATTACCTGGTACAAATATAAAGGGAATATATAAAGGATCCACAAGAGGTTTATATGAATTAAAACAAGATGCACAAGGCATAGAAGGTTTCTCAAGATGAAATTAAAGCTTAAGCGGAAACTAACAGGCAAGGGAACAAATTTTAGTCTAGATGCCACAAATGACTTCGAGATATCACTTTCTATGATTTTCCACTCAAGCTGCGCCACACGTCTGATTTCCTGACCAAGCTTGACTTTTTTCTGAACCAAGTAAGGGAATTTCACTGCAATGCTGTTCAAAAGGAATCAACAATTCATAACACATAACATAAATTGTAATATTCAAATCAGGTCTAATAACCAAATTGATTATTACAAAGAACAACTCATGTTAACCCCAATGGATGGGAGCCATTAATAAATTATTTACCACACTCTATTTCCCTACTAATGTATATCTCATATATTTCACTTTCTCATATTGAAAACTTGTAAACTGTAACTAACACTACATCTTCCATCCACCAGGGAAAAAAGGAGTATAATTGAAAGGCAAAGCATATGTTTATTTTTATATTCTACCAAGATAATAATGGTTTCACCTTTATTCAATTTAAAATACTCCCATCCCATAAATATTCTAGTGACAATCTTTAGCAAAAAAATGAAAAATGATCACAACAGAATTTACTTTATTAAGGAAACTGAAATCATATCTTCAGTCTGTTAAAAAACATTTTGTGACTGAGGTTAATAGAAGCAATAGTACGAAACCAGACGGTCACAACAACACTGAACTTGCATGTATAAATAACTCTAAGTACAAATACCTATCCATTGCATATTCTGTGAGGTAGATCGGAGTTGGATCAATGTCATTAGTCGGGCTAAATGGTTGCACAATGCGTATATCATCCAAACCAAGAACCGCATCAGCATGTTCATGAGTTAATATGATCTGAAAAAATAGCAAATCAGCTAAGTGGATAATTCTATTCTAAAATGTAAATATATCAGTAACAACTAAACCAAAATGCAGAAGTAGGGGAGTAAGAAAAGTTTGCTCAAGTTTACCAAAACATAAAGATAAATAAGTAGCTTTATAAGAACTAAAACAGTGAGTATTTATTCTGCATCATTGCTAGTAATTACTTAGCAAAGTTGAGATCTTTAGATAGTGGAAAGAAATAGAAACACAAAAGCAATTTTTGAAATGTCTTTACACGATCATTAGGTGGAGGATCAAGAATCAGTTCTCTTGTCGACTATGTGATACTATCAAATGCAAAACTTAATCTGAAATCACCAAAGTAATTACATGTTTCACTTATGTATCCAAGAAAATGAATATGCCATTTATTTAATGCACATAGAAATGACAAGATATATGGGAGATAGAAAACTCACAGAATCTACTTGAGGAATTTTATGAAAGGTGAACCATCGGAGTACTTGTTCCCTAAACGTCTTTCCAACATCAATCAAGATATATTTATGGTTGCCCTCATCACCGCAATAATCAATTAGGAGGGATGTATTGCACCTATAATACCATCATAAACCATCAACCAACAAATATTTATGTGTAAAAGAACAAACAAGGTGTATACATTGCACGAAACCACCAATTAACCACCAAACAGCTACGTGAGAGCAACATTCCAAAATTAAACACCAACAAATCGTTCAGGATGCTAGAAAATTTCAATGACTGAAATTAGGTAAGTTGTACGTAGTAAATAAAAACTCGTACCAAAAAAATAGTGAAGAAAGTTGAAAGGTTAATGTAAAACCTGTAATTGGGGTTTTGGTCCGGAGGTAGGGATAAAGATTGGGAGCAGACGTCGCAAGGAGGATCTGAAGGTTGGATCAAACACAAAGCATTTGGCACCGCGCTCGAACAACCGGTACCGATAAAAATCAAAGCTGATTGGGGCGGATCCACATTGCCGTTCTCCACCACTTCACCGCCGGCATCGGCCATTTTTTACGGCGAACTCTCTGTGGGGTTGTGTGTCTTAGAAGCGTACGTTGTGAAGAGAATCTCCGGCGTCTATGGTGAAGAGAATGTCCGCAAGTTTTCGATGTAATTTTGATTTGGACATTTATAGAATTTATTTATTTATCCAATAAAAAATAAAAGATGGCCCGGGCTAATTAAGAATAAAATTCCATTTTTTTAGAAATATTTTATTTTGTTAAAGTATAACAATTTTTTGAAGGTTTTGAAGGTTTGTGTAAATGAAGTATTGGATACTATGAAAACTAATTGGAAAATTGTTTTTTTGGTACTATAGGATAGACCTACTTGTACCATTGGATACGAAAATATAAATTTGGTACCATATGATAGGTTTTCATTGAAACTTTGGTACCAAACCCAATTTTTTCTCAAAGTTAATGATAATTTAACCCCTATGAAATGCATAATATTCAATTACCCCCCTTGTGGTTTAAAAAAGAGCATTTTACCCCCTGAAATTTTGTAAAAGTTTCACATCGCCTCCCACATATTTTTATAGGCGGCACTTTATCCACTTTTATTATGATAATGTGGCATTTTACCCCCTGTGTTATGATAAATGTGGCAATTTATCCCCCTATCTAATAAAATAGTTTGCATGCCTACTCTCAATTTCGATAAGTGAGTTACACTCTTCGGCTGAAGGGGGTAAATTGCTTCATTAAAAATTTTACAGGGGGTAATTGATTTTTTTTTCAAATTATAGAGGGGTAAATTGAACATTATGCATTTCATAGGGGGTAAATTGCCATTAACTTTGTAAAAAAATTGGGTTCGATACCAAAATTGCAATAAAAACATATCCTATCGTACCAAATTTGCATTTTCATATCAAATGGTACCAAAAGTACAAGTTAGTCTATCCTATGGTACCAAAAAAACAATTTTCCCAAAAACTAATGCATTCAAATATTTTAATGTTATTTCTCATAATTTTTTTTTTCTCATGAATTAGCATAAAATACAGGGACAATGACACTCATCTCCCTTGACGTATGATAATGATTGCTCCAATAAATGAATTTTTTTGAAGTAATATTTTCTCTGTCTCAAACTTGTTGAAAGTCAATTCTTTTTTAAAATTTTAAGTGACTATATCAAGTTGTTTTATTTTTTATATTTATGGCGTTTTATAGTTTAAACATATTAATATATATTTCTTTTATAAGTAAATATTATTATTATTATTATTATTAATGTATATGGTGTTGTGTAATATTATCAAATTTGTATAAAATTAAATAGACTATTTATTATATTTTTTAAATTTAATGATGAAATATGTGACACAAGGAGTAATATTATTTTGTGCATTTGAGTTATAGCATAATTAAAACTAAATTATTAGGTTTGGCATAGCAATTCAAACCCCCAAAAGTGCATCTAGATCTCTATCATGATTTTAAAGTGTTTGACCCCGCTTTCATAAACACTTTTGAGATCTCCTAAAATAAAAATCAATGGGATATTTGTTTGACATTTCCCAAAAAAAAAAAATTATTTGGAAAAAGCCATACAAACATCATTTCTACTTTCTGAAATAAATTTATTCTCTCCAATAAATTTCAAACTACTTTTCCAAAAATCAAACAAACCACAATATTTCTTATTCTAAAAAACCCTACAATTGATTTGAAATAAAATAATATATTTCTCATACAACTTATATAGTATAACAAACATGATTTGACATAAAATTTTATACATCTTACATCTACATCCTAAACTTTTTCAAAAAAACTATACACACCTTATTTCCCAAACTACTCTCTTAAAATTCAAACAAACAATGCAAGTCAAAATTATTCATAAACCCCACGGGCCTGTTTGTTTGGCGTTTGGGAAAGTAGTTTGGGAGAGTAGTGGAAGTTTGTGAAATAATCTCGATTTGCGTAATGTTGTTTGTTTGAGTTTTGAGAGAGTGGTTTGAGAAATAAAGTAGGTGTAAGTTTTTTTGGAAGAGTTGGGTTGTAGGTGTAAGATGTGTAAGACTTTATGTCAAATTATGTTTGTTATGTGAGATAAATTGTGTAAGAGATAGGTTACTTTATGTCAAATCAAAGTAGAGTTTGTATAAGTTTTGTTTAGAGATAAGAAAATTGTTGTTTGTTTGGCTTTTGAAAGAGTAGTTTGAGAAAATTAATAAATGAAAAATTTATTTCGAAAAATAGAAAACATGTTTGTTTGGCATTTTCCAAACACAAAAAAATTCTGGGAAACGCCAAACAAACAGACCCCACCACTCTCACAAACTACAATCCCAAATAGGACCAAGATATTTTAGAAGACAATAAAGAGTTGCTTTTGATAAAAACAATTATAAGAATACAATTATTTTATAATTAATTGTACTGTTTCTATGCACTAAACCCCCTAATTTCATCAGTTGGCTTGACTGTGGCATCCTTGAAGCGCCTACTTGGATAGCTGAGCACAGGTGGGTTTGAAATTTTGAATGTAATAGAGATTTTTTTTTTTTTGAGAAACAATTTAAGAGAGATTCTAAACCTCCATTTCGTATTCACTGAAATGTCCTTAAATTTGTATGTACGAAAGAGGATCCTAGAAATTTTAGCTACTACTTACTCATTCAGTAAAGTTACTGGGTTATCTAGATGTATTTGTTGCGATAACCACTTTCACAAACGCCCATTTGCTTCTTCCTCATGGTCGTATAAGAACCCTAATTCAGGACCGCGTTCGGCGCCCCAAATTCGCAAGCGGTGTGTTGAAAGAGACGATTTTGATAAAACAGAACATGATTTTGGTGGCCTTAGAGAAAAGGGTTTTGAAGAATTTAGAATATTGGGTTCAGATTATAATTTTGGTAATAGGGGTGGAGAAAAATGTAATCTTGATGGTTTAAATGACGTTAGTGAGTCAGAAGATGGAGAGGAGGAAGTGGGTGAAAATGAGGAAGATAAAGATGACGAATTGAGGGCTTTGGATTCATTTGACAAGAACAGAAAAAGAAGTGAAGTTTCTAGAATAATCGAGGTGGATGAAGACGAACTACGACACCCTTTAGTGAGGGAAATTTCTAGGTTGATCGATCTTAGGTCAGCTTGGACTCCAAATCATGAATCGGAGTTAAAACGTTTGTTGCGTAGTTTAAAACCTAGTCAAGTTTGTGCCGTGCTTAAAGCTCAATCCGATGAAAGATTAGCTTTAAAATTCTTTTACTGGGCTGATAGGCAATGGCGGTACAAACACGATCCTATAGTTTATTATGCAATGCTTAAAGTTTTGAGTAAAACTAAGTTATGTCAGGGGGCTAAGCGTGTTCTAAGGCTTATGATGCGTAGAAAGATTGAACTTTATCCCGAAGATTTTGGTTGTGTGATGGTCTCTTTCAGTAGAGCTGGACATTTGAGGAAAGCACTGCAAATATTGACTGTTATGCAAAGAGCAGGAGTCGAGCTTGATATCTCGATATGTAACACTGCGATTAATGTTTTGGTGGAAGGGGAAAAGTTGGAGAAGGCATTGAGGTTTTTGGTGAGAATGGAGCTTGTTGGAATTGAACCTAATGTGGTATCGTATAATTGCTTGATTAAGGGTTACTGTGAAGAGAAAAGGGTTGAAGATGCAATTAAGTTGATCGAAGAAATGCCTCTTAAAGGTTGTTTTCCGGATAAGATTAGCTACTATACTGCAATGGGATTTTTGTGTAAGGAGAAAAGAATCGATGAATTGAGAGGGCTTATGGAGAAGATGTTGGCTGAGACTAAATTGCGACCTGATCAAGTAACTTACAATACTATTATCCACATGCTTTGTAAGTATAACCACGCTGAAGAGGCACTTGGATTTTTATGTGAAGCGGAAGAAAAAGGGTTCCATATTGATAAAGTCGGGCACACTGCAATAATAAATTGCTTTTGTCAAGAAGGAAAGTTAGATAAAGCTAAAGAGCTTGTTAATGAAATGTTTTTAAAAGGGTGCAATCCTGATGTTGTGACTTACACTGCTATTTTGAATGGATTTTGTAGAGCAGGAGAAGTTGATCATGCTAAAAAATTGTTGCAACAAATGTACAAGAATGGATGTAAACCGAACTGTGTCTCGTATACAGCTCTATTAAACGGGCTTTGTCATAATGGGAACTCTGTAGAAGCAAGAGAGATGATGGATATGAGTGAGGGGTGGTGGACCCCAAATGCCGTGACTTATAGTGTCATAATGCATGGATTTCGCAAAGAAGGAAAGTTTTCTGAGGCCTGTGATATGATCACGGAAATGATTGGTAAAGGCTTTTTTCCTTCTCCTGTCGAAATTAACCTCTTGATTCAGTCTCTTTGCGGAAAAGGTAAAACGGATAAAGCGAAAAAGTTAATGGAAGAATGCTTGAGAAAAGGATGTGCTGTAAATGTTGTGAATTTTACCACCGTAATTCACGGATTCTGTCAAAATGATGACTTGGACTCTGCTTTATCTGTTCTTGATGATATTTATTTGAATAACAAGCATCCTGATGAAGTGACATATACCGTCATAATTGACGCATTAGGAAGAAAAGGTAGAATAGATGAGGCAATAGAAATGACAAAGAAAATGCTCCACAGTGGTTTGCTTCCGACTCCCGTGACATATCGATCGCTCATTCACCATTTCTGTCAGAAGGGAAGAATAGATGAATTGCTGAAATTGTTGGAAAAGATGCTTCAAAGACAAAACTTTGGGACTGTATATAACCAAGTTATTGAAAAGCTATGCTATTTTGGAAACACTGATGAAGCATATAAGCTATTGCGGAAAGTTCTGAGAACAGCTTCTAGAACTGATGCTAATACGTGTCACGTTCTCATGAAAGGTTTCTTGAAGAATGGGAATCCAGTTGGGTCATATAGAGTGGCTTGTAGGATGTTTAACCGAAATATGATTCCCGACTTAAAGCTATGTGAGGAAGTGAGTAAAAAACTTATTATAGAGAAGAAGTTAGATGAAGCGGATAAGCTTATGCTGCGATTTGTGGAGCGTGGGCATGTGTCACCCGAGTGTAAACAAGCTGCGTAAGAGAAGGTTTGGTTGAACTGCAATAACTGTGGCATTGCTTACTTCACAAAAAACTATTTTCAGTTATGGATATGAATTAACTGATTAATAGTCACATGGATCAACAAGAGCAAAATCTACCAGTGACCAATAAAGAAGATTTTTTTTAACCTGGAAGTGGATTGATTGTGGTGATCTTTTCCCCTCAGTCCAAATCTTTTTCCTTAAAATTAGAGTTATCAATGGGCTGTTAGGTAATTTCTTTCCTTTAAATTTGCTTTCAATGTTTGTTTCATGTCTAAATGATGTTCTGTTTCCAATGCCCAATCATTTTCTTTATTCATTTTGGTTGTGTTTTGAGTTCTCAAACTAATTAAACACGAGTTATCCTTTTTACTATCTTTACTTTTATATTCCCCTCAGTGAGTGCTATCTTTTTTCATTCGGTATTTTAGTACATATATGCATAAATACACTGATTTGCAATTTTCTAATGTTAAACCTGCTAACATTTATCTTTTCGTATCTGATACTTTGCAGGGTACCCGATTCTGAACCTAGAGAAAAGTGAGTCATCGGACAACTTACTCCCAGATATGAGTTATTATTCTCCGTTCTATCTATAGGCTTTTCGATTTTGGCTTAAATTAAATAACTGTATTGGCTTTATAGATGCTTGCCTATGAATTGACCTAATTAGGTTATTCTTCCATCATCGTTTATCTTAAATTAATGAGAAAATTATAGTCAAAATTGCTTTTTGATACTATAGAATAAGATGATTTATAACTTTGGTAACGAGTATTGAATTGCACATTCCAAACTATAATTTAACACACGCTTGCATACCACCGTTAATTATTTAGTCAAAATTGAGCACGTGTGTTGCACGTGGCTGTTAACACGGCATTTTTTTTAGAGAAGACAAGTTAAACTCGGCATAATCTGGTCTCAGATGTTATTTATTTTTTTAGATTAGTTTATATGATCTTGTCCAAGCAAAACTTCATAAAATTCGGGCAATTCGATATACCACCAGAAAAACGTGACTTTTCCCTCCAAAATGCGGAGTTAACAACCACATGTGACGCACGTGGCCAATTACATCCAAATAATTTACAGTGGTACGAAATATGCAATCGGGTGTTAAGTTATGATATGAAATATGCAAGTCGATATTCTTCGGTTAGCAAAATTACAAATTACCCTATTTTGTGGTACTAAAAAAACAATTTTACCGAAAATTCTACTATGTCATTCTTGTTGACACAGTGTTCTTGGTTACTAAGAAGAGAGATATACGTACTTGAACTCAGTGTTCTGCCTTTAGAAGTACAGGATTTAGCTTTCAAAGCATTACTAGAATGAAATAAAGAGGAATGAGGCTTGATTAATTTATATTGTATATACAGACTGGTTTACTAAGGTTTTCACATTTTAACTCTATGTTATATAGTATAGGTATCATTATTATTGAATGATAATATATCAGTGACACAGAGAAACATCTAGTACTTGAGTTAAGATTGTCTACTTATACTTAGCTGGTAAGGGTACTAAATGCATTAGTGAGCTACTCTATTTCTCGCCTCTTTCATAGTTCTTTTATTGATTGTTGGTGAATGCAAACAACTGGTACCTGAAATAATTCATTTGGCTCGATTATCAAATAATTTATCTGTCACTTCTCTTCATTGACAATATTGGTGAGAATTTATAAATATTTGATGGGATTCTTGTCCTTTTATTGATCTTTTGGCTTTGATAGCAGGTGGGATTGGCTTTTCAACTACTCCATTTCTTCACCTGTTTGTTTGTTTTCAGAACTTTGGGTATGAATGCAGAATTTTCTGTGTCTGTGCCTTTCCTCCCTGTTTAACATAGTCATGAGCAGTGTGAACTAATAACTCTACATGCATAACTATATGTGGTATCACCATGTAGTGCTTGTACTTTTCTTGGTTAGAATCCTACAACAGCTTTTTCGTACTTTTCATGGTTAGAATCCTACAACAGCTTTTTCAAACGAACTGCAACCGTAGCCATGTCTGGTTGCATAGTGCTTCACGTGAAAAGCTCGTAATTTTGTGAAGCTTGATGTTTTGATGTTTGTTGGAGTCTTTCCCCTAGTTGTTTTTTATTATTAACTACTGTGTTCTCATGTTCGATGATCCCACTTCCTAGTAAGGGCGACGTAGGAAGGGTGACAATTGGTCCGGTTATAGATGTGGTTTTTCGAGGAATTATGGCATGTTTTTTACGATGCTGCGTTATTATAAATGAAAAATGCTTATACGTAAGTTCTTTGGGGTGCTAGTTTGTTTTCCATTTTACATAGAAAAGGTTCTTAATGTAATCAATTCTTTACACAACTCATAACTTTATACTCATACTTTGTAATTTAATATAGTAGTAATAGATTGTGAAGCAAATCCCCCCACAATATATAGAACAAATCATATGGGCACACATGGAGCAAAGGGAAACACCCCTTTTATTAAATGATTTTGCTTTAGGAATCCAATGATTATATTTGTTTTTCAAGCAAAGATGGTAGGAAAAAGTAGAGAGAACAAGGCTTAATTTATCTCATAAAAGTTGGTTTAAATGAAGATATAGAGCATGCATTGTCTCCTTAAGAGCTGTCCATTATCTTTTTCTCTATGTAACCCTTTTTTCTATTAGAAATTTAGAACTCATCCATATACACTTTTTGCTCTCATATTTCAATTGATTTATGTAATTCCTCTTTGGTGAAAAATAGGTTGGGCATTTGGCTTGCTCCTCGTGCCTCTTGTCTTCCCCTTATGTTGTATATCTCTCTCTTTTATTTTGTTTGCATTCATGATCAAGAACGAATAGTTACTGCCTAAAAGAAACCAACTTTATGTGTCAACTGAAATTTGCTAATGATTTATATGATTATAATTCTTATGAGTTGGTTATCATTGACTAGGGAGCAAATATTTAATAGTGTGATATGTGGGCACTTCAATTATCGTAAATTATCGCATGTTCTTGTCTATAATGTCCTTTTAATAATGTACGCTATTTTGTTCTTTGTATAATGAAGTAAGATTGCATGTTTTGATGAGAAGAATTAAAAATCTCACTCAACAATGAGATTATCTTTTTATAAAAAAAAAAAAGAAAAAAGAAAAAAGAAAAAAGAAAAAAGATAGTAACCTGTTAATGTGCACCTATCTTAATAGCATATCTTGGTAGAAGTTAGAGCGATAGACAAAAATATCCTCTATGCTTGGTCTAATTTAAAAAAAAAAAAAATTCTGTTATTTTAACTCTAAAAAATTTCCCTTTTTTCTCAAGTTAGCGCTAAATACACCCTCCAGAAAAGAGAGTGTGATTCAAACGCGGAAATTGAAAGTATTTGTTCATATTTTGTTTTTGATATGATAATTTAACCCCCGACACTTAGTTGTACGAGTGAAAGACAAAAACACCCCCTATGTTTTGTTTAACTCCCAAAAAACTCTCTGTGTTATTTTAAATCCCAAAAAATCCCCTTGTGTATACTTGGATTTTCAAAAGGAATAAATTTTTAAAAAAAAGTTAATACATAAGGGTAATCTTGTCAAAATTCAAATTATACTTGGGTCGAGTGTGGTAATTAAAACCAAACACAAAAGAATTTTAAGAGTTAAAATAACATAGAGATTTTTTGGGGAGTTTTTCCGAAAAATGCACAATACTCCCGTGTTATGTGAACTTGCACAAGACAAATATGTGAAATTTTTGTTGCATCAAACTCTCTTGTACTTTTAGAAATCCTTCATGACCATTATCCATTATCCACCTTTTTTATTTAATAAGATGCACGAAAATCCCCTTGTGCTTTTCGAATTTAGCACAGAATACCCTTGTACTTTTTTGACTTAGCACAGTATCCCCTTGTACTTTTAACCTTGCACGTAATATCCTTATACCTTTGAAAGTTTGCACAAAACTCTCTTGCACTTTTGAAAGTTCGCACAAAACTCTCTTGTGCTTTTGAACGTTTGCACAAAATTTCCGTGTAATTTTTCATTAACACCGTTAGATGAGTTAAATCAAATACGATTTGGACTTAACATTTCATGTGACAGATATTTAAGATATATTTACGATTTGCGTAATGTTGTTTGTTTGAGTTTTGAGAGAGTGGTTTGAGAAATAATGTAGGTGTATGTGTTTTTGGAAGGGTTTAGTTTGCAAGTATAAGATGTGTAAGACTTTATGTCAAATTATATAAGTTATGTGAGATAAGTTGTGTAAAATAATTGTTACTTTATGTCAAATCAAAGTAGAGT
Source organism: Penstemon newberryi var. newberryi (assembly GCA_030819805.1). NCBI lineage: Eukaryota > Viridiplantae > Streptophyta > Magnoliopsida > Lamiales > Plantaginaceae > Penstemon > Penstemon newberryi. The sequence goes on from JAUALY010000007.1 coordinate 18,038,348, forward strand.
TGATGTAGATTTTTTTAGAGATAAGAACATTATTGTTTATTTGGTTTTTGAGAGAATAGTTTGAGAAAATTGAAATAGTATAAATTTATTTAAGAAATTGAAAAATGTGTTTGTCTCACTTTTTCCAAACGTGAAATAAATTTGGGAAACGCCAAACAAACATGCCCATTATGATGATTTGACATAGATATTTATGAAATAATTAGGGTTCTCACTTCTCAATTTGCCATGTGCTATTTGGCTGTCGTCTCCGCTTAAAGTATCCGCCAGCACTTGTGCTCATTTACCTGCATGGTCTAGTCTAAGCCTTGCTTTAGGTGCCTTTCCTTTTTTTTTTTTTTTTCTTTTTTTTTTTTTTTATAGTTTATTAAGGTGCCTTTCCTTTCACCACTTGGACATTATATGAAAAATCTAAAATCTAATCAACTCTATTCCACTTGTTGGAACTCTTTCGATTCGACATTTCATAAAATAAATACCATAAATTATATATACTTTGAAGGCTAATTTAAATATACTAGGAAGATGAGTTCAATTAATTATTATTGATTTTTTTTTTCATATAATACAATGCACAAAAGTATTATAAATATAGGTATCAACAGAAAAATTGAACGTATCACAAAATCATATAAATAGAAATATTATTATAACTATAAAGTTTTATACATAGCTTTATTTTTTTATAATTTATTTTAGACATTATCAAAAATATTTTTGTATAAATTACAAACACATTTAAATTTATATCTTCTAATTTTACGACAATAGGTTTAAATATTTAATAAAGTGAATTCAAATTCAAGATACACACAAGATGGTCTCAAATTGTGTAACATCTTTTATGTCATTCTTAAGACCTTGCTCAATAATACAACTAACATCTTGTTTGTTTCAATTTTTTAATTATAGTTAAAATTGTATTATGTTAAGTCTCTTAATTTATTATGCCTCATACTCTAGTTATATCTTGTAATTCCTAATCTAACTATACTTTTTTTAACTTTTAAGTTTATTTTGGCTATTAAATTATTTTAGTTAGAATTGTATTATGTTAAGTCTTTTAACTTCTAATGTCTTCTAATATAACTATACTTCTTGGGTTTCTCTTGTTTTTTAAAATCACAGGATATTATAGTCCGCAAAAAAAGGTTAAGAAATAGGTAAATTTACATAGACACCCCATGACTATTACCCTAATTACAAGAATTTACCCTCCTATTTCAAAAATTACAAGAATTTATCCTCCTATTTCAAAAATTACAAGAACAACCCCTTGACTTAACGATCGTTAGTCAAACTTAATAGAAACTGTAAAATGTCCAAAATGCCCTTAATTATTTTTAATATTTGTACATTTTTTTAACAAAATAGGAAAATTTACATAAACACCCCCTGAGTATTACCCTAATTACAAGAACTTACCCTCCTGTTTCAAAAATTACAAAGAAACCCCCTTGACTTTTTGTGATGTTGGATGGGGTGGGGGTTGGGGTGGGGGTGGGGGTATTGGATTATTAATTTCTTTTGAAAAAAAATAATTCTAAATTTAATTTATAATTTTTTTACTTATGTTAAAACAAATTTATTAAATTTAAAATTGATTTGTTTTATTTTTGTAAGAAAATGTATAATATTATTTATCGAATTGTGTTATTATAAATAAATTTATTAAATTTTAAACTGGTTTGTTACTTTATTTACCAATTGTGTCATTGTAAATAAATTTATTAAATTTTAAATTGGTTTGTTTTAATTTTGTAAGAAAATATATGTTATTAAAACTTTATTTACCGACTTGTGTTATTGTAAATAAGTTATATTAAATTTTAAACTGGTTTGTTACTTTATTTACCAATTGTGTTATTGTAAACAAATTTATTAAATTTTAAATTGGTTTGTTTTAATTTTGCAAGAAAATATATGTTATTAAAACTTTATTTACCGAATTGTGTTATTGTAAATAAATTTATTAAATTTTAAATTGGTTTGTTTTAATTTTAAAGTTTAAAAATTTATTTACAATATTTATTACACGGTTACAAAGATACCCCCTGTAACATAAAATATATTACAAATACATCCCTTGGGGGCAAAACTGGAATAACATTAAAATATTTGGATGATGTCATCATCTACCGTTAAAAATTAACGCCGTAAGTGATCTTCTTGTAATATTATTTTAGCTAAGGGGGTGTCTTTGTAACTTCTAAAACAGGAGGATAAGTTTTTGTAATTAGAGTAATAGCCGGGGAATGTCTATAAATTTCTCTAAGAAATATTCATACTTTTATAATAATAGTATATATATATACTAAAGAAAAGAAATCTTGTATTAGGACATTTCAAATGAAAAAATAATAGTAGAATTGAGACCTAGAAGTTCAAGTTTAGAGACATACAATTTATTTAGTCTTTTGGTCGTTAGAGATTGGGATTGAAAATCAAATCAAATTATTCGATGATTGTTTGATAAAAGTTCATTTGAGCTCGGTTCGTCACACAAATCAAACAAGTTTGGATATTATTTCTCGTTTAATAACTTTTGAAGCTCACATTGAGCTCAAGCTCGATAAGCTAAAATTTGAAAAATTACAAAGTAAAAATATCAAGCGGCCTACTTCGATACTCGTTCGATAAAAAACTCATTTGAGCTCGGTTGGTTAAACAATAAAACCAAGCTCAAACACAAAATTTCAATTTCGATAAAATTCAAATCAAACTTGAACAGTTTGTCATTTGATATTACGCGACTCATTTACACTACTACTCCCTCCGTCCCATAATTAATCTTACTCTTATTTCATTATTGGGATGTCCCAAATCAACACTCGTTTTCTTAAAATATAATTATTTTTCTAAAAATTGCCCACTCAATAAATTAATGATTTGAAAACACTAATTCTCAACCACTACTTTTAAGGGCATAAATGTAAATATACCTAAATTTTCACTTTTCCATCATTTACATAAAACTTTATACCAACAATAAAAGGGATTAAAAATAATAGGACGGAGGAAGTAGTATAGAGTAGAGACATACACACATTTTTCACCCAGACATTGATAAGTTCTAAAACTCAGAGGATAATAAGGGCTCATGTAAGTTGTACGGAAAATTCTTGCATAGACCTGACCTATGAAATTTTTGTAGATTTTGTGATTGTAAATGCAACACATCATACATTGTGAGAACATAACATCAACAAAATATATAATGTTGTACATTTACAATTACAAGATATATGAAAAGATATATGAAAATCGCATATAGACTAGTGAAAAAAAGTCCAAATTGTAAAGTGAGGGCAATAAAATACAGTATAAAATTAACAAAATTAATTCTAAATAATAGTATTATATTCCACCAAAGGGCTCCACATTCCACGAAAGCTATACGGATGAGAATATTGGCTCAATATATAAACATATCAATTGGCGCATTTCATCATACACTTTCTAACCAAATAATCACAGCTCCTTCTTCTCTCCCCACCACTTCCTCCGCCGCCGGAAAATGGACGACTCTTGGAGAATGAGAGCTGGAATGCCCACAGCCCCACCGCCTCCTCCCAAATTCCCGAACTGCCCTCCCCGGCGATCCACCGAGGACGCCACCTTCTACCGCCGCAAGCACATAATCTCAGACTTCACCGACGTTTTCGGTGGGCCCCCTCGTACAGTTCTCTCCCGCCAGTCGTTCTCCTCCACCGGCGGCTTACCCAGATCCTCCTCCTCCTCTAGTTTCTTGTACGAGGAGATTTTCCTGCAGCCGGAGAAAACGCCGCCGGTAGTAAGGAGGAACGGACGTCGCTTGCCTGAGTTCACGATCCCTGGATGTCATCAAAGAAGAGAGGAGTATGTATATAATCAGCGGAATAACTCTTTTTATAATGACATTTTTGGATTGGATGATGAGAGGCCGGTAATGAGGTCGAGATCGAGATCAAAGACGAGTTCTTCGTCTGTTCTAAGCTCGGAGGAGCTAAGTCCTCTCCGGCCGTCGGATTCCGGCAACGGAGACTGTGGTGTTTTCTCGTTTACTTCTAAGCTCAGGTGCGTATTTTTTACAAAGAAAATTATGTATTAAACTTTTGTCAAATTAATCATTAACTTACGACAATTTAAATATGTCACAATTGATAATTAGTGACAAACTAGTACTGTCAAAGTGATGATCCACAACATTCTGAATGTTTTTCTTTTTCTTTTTCTGTATATTTCTAATTGTCTTAATTATAATTCTTGTCATTAATATATTTGCAAAATCAGTTTAACGACAAAATTTGTGTAGTTGATCACTTAATATTTTTCATTAATATGTTTCCGAGTTGATTCTTTTTTCAAATTCTTGATGACTTGAAAGTACATTACTCTAAATACAATCTGTTGGTATGTAGTGTTTGTTTGAGAATGTTTTTGTCAGTTCTTTTGTCTGGTATGCCACTTGAAATGAATTTGCTCCAATTTTCAGGCCAATAAATGTAAAGTCTACTTGGAATTCAACAAGAATAAGGAATGAAGATTATTACCAAAGAGAACAAACTACACCTGCATTTTCAATTCATAGTACTGAAAATGACTATCTTGAGAGCTTGAAGAACTACCCTTTTGACGTAAATCGAAGAAATGCATCCGCGGAAACTATAAGTTTCGAACCAATATCAAACGGCAGTTACAGAGCATCTGCAGATGATGATTTAGAACACATTAATTCACCTTCGTCGTCAGTTTCTTCAGTTTGCCATTCAAACCAAGAGCAAAGAGGACATGATATTGAGGCCGAGATTGATGATCCCAAGGAAGAAGATGGAGGTGAAGATGATGAATCAATGAGCTCTTATGTTATAGAGATCAATTCTGATTATTACAAAGAAGGGACATGTGAACCAAACGGTGTCGATGAAGCTATTGCGTGGGTGAATGAAAAGTTCAAATGGAACACACAAGAATGCCGGAAAGATAAGCCCACAGAAGGTTCGATTGAATTCTTCTTTTAGCCCATAAGACTGATGTACACCAATTTTTTTCTAATATGGTCAATGTTGGTTGATATTATGCAGAAATGTTAAGTGCACATCAGCTTTCAGAAGGGCAAACAGAGAGTTCTGGATCAATTGTATGTCTTTTGTTAATTAAACTCAACAAATTATTACACCAAAATATAGTCCACTTGTTTGAATTACAGCTTGCTGTCTTTATGACAATATGAGAGACATTTAATATTTATTACAGTTATATTCATGTTTGAGTTATTTTTTTTCTAGGACGAACAACAGGATAAATGGGCTACAGAAGAAGACACTGAACAATTTGAAAGCAAGGTACCATCACATCAATTTTCATCATATAGAAAACCAATTAATTTCTCAAAATCTCAAATTTTCTCAAATCATGACGACAGGTGAAAACCGAAACGGAAATTCTGGATGAAAAGATAAGATTGTGGTCTAATGGCAAGGAGACTGATATACGTCTGCTATTTTCTTCATTACATAATGTGAGATGATCAATCTATGGAACTTAAGTTGGTAATTGAATGCTTAGGCTTATAGTGTAACAATAGTAGCTACGTTTCTTGATTCAGATTCTATGGCCTAATAGTGGATGGATTTCAATACCCCCGACAAGCGTAACTGAAAGGTCAGAAGTGAAGAAAGCGTACCAGAAAGCGCGGTTGTGTCTGCATCCCGACAAGTTGCAACAAAGGGGTGCAACGCTCCCACAAAAGTACATTGCCGAGAAAGCGTTTTTGGTCCTTCAGGTTAGTTTCTAGCCTTGTTAGAAGTTTACTTGTTGGGTTAAACAGTGGTGAAGTATTTAACTGTGTGATAAACTTATATGTTTGTAGGATGCTTGGACCACGTTTAATTCCCAAGATGACCTTAGTCAGTGACAAATTGCTGAAGGACGGGGGCTGTTTCTTTAACTGCGCTTCAATGTTGATTAGCATGTAAAGTAATGTTTAAATTTTGGTCAAATAACTTTTGTTCATCAATTTGTTTATTAGCATATTTAAATTAAAAAATGTTTCAATTTCAAGGCATTTGAAACACGGGTTGTCTTTTAAGGAAATTAATTGGGCAAACCATTAATTCTAGGCATAATCGAAAATCTTGGAGGATCAAACTTCAATGAATTTGAAAAGCAAACTTAACTATTCTATGTTCACTCAAATTCAATCTTAAAATCATACTAAATTACTCGAATTCTAAAAACAAAATTTGGATCAAACTAAATTACTCAAAATTCAACCATGATACCGAGCAAGCTTGAATTTTGTTCGTTAAACAACTTGAATAACTTTCATCATATAAGGCAAAAAAACAATACAAGTCTTTTAACTTTGTCAGGGAAGCAAAAATGGGACATTTAGTAATTTCAACAAGCTATTTACATCATTTATATTTTAAGTTTCTGCAATTTAGTCCTCTTACCCACAATTTTAGTAGGCAAGAAGAGAAAATGAAGGTAATTTGTTTACGTAGCAATTTAAGGCACTAATCTAGGACTAAAATTTGAGTAAGAGACTAAAATTACAGCACCTTAAAACATATAGGATGTAAATTACTTGTCGAAACTACATATGCCCCATTTTAACGTTTCTACAAAAGTTAAAAGGACTAAAATTGCTTTTTTGCCCTATCACATACTCCCTCCGTCTCATTTATTTTGCTCCCTTTGCTACAGTACCCGATCAAACTTTTCAATCTTTTAAGTGACTTATCATATTAAATTATTCATATTCGTAAAGTACTAAACCTTTTAAATATAAATATATATGGTATTATATGATATTATTAACTTATTAGTGAAATATATTAATTAAATTATTTATTATAATTTTTATAAATTTAGTCAAATTGACTGGTCAACTGTACCAAGGGATAAAAACAATTGGGAATGAGGAAATACTACATTTCTAAATAAACCAAATCAAAAACTCAACTCTAACCGAATCAAAATCCGTTCCAACTTCCAACTGAATTTGTTTAACAATAAACTAAATTCTTATACAATGTCAAACCTTTTTTTTTTTTTTGACAAAAAAAAAAAACTAAATGAACTTACATAGTATCTTATTTGACCCAGAGCCATATAAGCCTCATGGGATTGCTGATAGATATTACCCCAAAAGATATGACCATAACTACAATTTTAACCAAAATTACATGTTGCAACAAATAACCAAGAAAACAAGAAAACATAACGGATCCAAAGTCACTGGAATACATCGCATCACATGATAAATCAAACATCTCCTGTATGAATCAGAAAAAAAGCTTCTAGCATGGTACATACATACTTTACAGCCGGCTCCCATTACATGAGATAATCTTATTATTGGCAAAATTAATAATTTGAATGGCTGATGAAATGATGATGATGAATATATTAAGGGATCTTGTGGTAGTGATTGAGGACAACTTGTAGAAAAAGGAAAGACAAAAAATTCCTAAACCTAGAACATGTGACTGTAACCTGACTAAATCACTTGCTGTATGTCTTTATTTCTTTCTGTTGATGACTCTGTATGTTAATTCTACAAGGGCTCTTCTTGATAATTGAACATCCTCATCATCATTGTCTGGAAAGGAACTAATCGCAGCCGAGGCAAGATTAGCATGCTTTGTTGCTAGCTCCCTAGTCCTCTCAATTCCACGACTCTTGCCAAGATACTCCAGAGCCTGTAGTTTCAGTTTTACAAATCAACTTTTTGCAGAGATAGAGAAACAGTAATTTCTAACCAATATATATGTTAAAAAAAACACGAAACCATTTGACTTTCGTGTTTGAGTCGAACAAAATAGAATTGAAGGATGATGTTCCACATTGGCAGAACATGAAACCATTTAAACTATAAATGATGTTTTATAGATTGATTTCAGAAATTTAACATATAAGTTCACAGAAAACTTACACGTTCCACATTGGCAGAATTGTCAAATCCTTTATCCACAACTGCTCGCAGCTCAGGATATTCCTCCATAGCGAACAGTATAGGGGCAGTAATAATCCCCTGGAAAAGAATAAAAGCACTTTCAGCATAGGGTTAGGACCAATTCATAAAGACCCAACCAAAAGGAGTAAGCTGAAGTCCTTAATGGTATGTATACATTACAAAAGGTATACGTAAGAAGGATAGGAACATCACATGGCGAATGTCAGACAAGGAGCCCTTTCCAAGGGAGGTTGATGTGCCAGTGAAATCAAGTACATCATCGATTAACTGAAAAGCCAACCCCTGCAAGCAAATATGCAAAGGAGATATTGAGCCAGAAAGATGCTAATAGAAAACATAACAAGGATGTTAATACCATGATTACAAAAAATTCAAATTATGGAATGTCAAAGAGAAAGCAAGTAGACAACATTGCAGTCAGTCAATGCAGAATATTAGTCCATCAAATTGGGGGAGTGATAACAAGAGGATCAAAAGTAGCTCATCGATAAGAATAAGCAGTTTGGATCCATGTTCGAAAAAATAAAGATATGAGAAACATGTGTCTTTTTATTTTGTTTTGAAAAGAAGCATCATGCATTTACAAAATTCTTCTTTAAGCTAACCATAAACCTATATATTGTGCACGTCATTAACTAACCCCTAGACAGAAATAGTACAATGATTGAAGAAAGTTGTGAAGATGAACATTAAACCTTATCTAATGAGATAGGTTTCCTAGAAGTACTGGAAAATTTGTAATGCTTTATGTAGAAAGTTCAGTGGTATGATATGAATGATACTAGGATCTTAACATTTTCATTAACCACTATATAGTCCGTCAAGATTATTGCATATACTTTCAATTTAATTAGAACTTAAACATAAGAGAGGTGTAGCTGACGCTGACAAGTATACCGACCAAATTTTTTCCGTATTCATAAGCCAATATTGAAACTTCAGCTGATTGTCCAGCTAAAAGGGCAATGGCCTTGCAGCTATTTGATATCAGTGAGGCAGTTTTGTAGTATGTCTTCTGCATATAGTATTCCATGCTGAAAAAAGAAATGGTAGCATGATTAACAAGAATAGCATAATTACCAGGCAAGTATGCCCAAGAACTAGCTGCCATGATATAAGATAAACAAAATGAGTAAGGTCAAATTGAATATTGTTCCGTGCCAGACTCAAATTGAATTTGTCCATAGTAAAAGAACAGAAACAAATTTTATGCTAATGAACCACCACCAGAGCAGGATATACCTGCAACGCTGATCAGATGATGTCGTCATTTGCATGGTCTCTCCAGTAACTAGATGCTCCACAACTTTAGCCAAGAGGGATACAACCTGAAATACACAGTGCAAGCGAGAATGCATGAGTAGCTATCTCGAGTATGATACTCAACCAAGCAAGTTCAGTATCAAGACAGTAAGATAGGAAAATTATAGTACGAGATGCACCTCATATGTGAGGTAAAGAAATGCTAATGGACAAAGTGTACCTCAGTGTTTTTCAAAGAGGCCAGTGCCACACAAGCTCTAGATAGCAGGAAATCTCCAGCCAATACAGCTAACTGCAATTTCACAGGGAACACACACCTAAGGACATACCAGATTCAACATAAAATCATGTTTGTGTTTCTTTCTTTTTCATATTCTCTTCTATGGACTGGTTTTCATAGTTTACATTGTTTTTCTTTTTCCTTTAAATATTGGGGGGGGGGGGGGGGGGGCCGGAGTTGAAAAGAACAACCATAAAGTACCTTATTCCCCATCACGTAATTTAATGAACCAATCCCCCGCCTGGTATCAGCATCATCCAACACGTCATCATGGAGAAGGCTAGCTACCTATTATAGATTAGAGAAAAACTAAATGAAGGTGCAAATAGATCCACTAGAACGTGCATCTTCATATAAATACTGATAAGTTGGACAAACATGCTTGTCACTAATACATTTGAGATGCCATGTCATCCATTCCATGTCTTCACATGACAAAGCTTACAGTCATAATATCTTAAAAGTAGTGTTTCAGTTTGAAAGATATTTGAACAATTAAAAGAATTGAGAAAAGACTTCCCTGTAAACAATATTATGAAAAAGAACCAAGGTTTTGTAAGCTCTATCCAATTTGTAAGACTATTCTCATTAAGAACATATGCATGAGACATAAAGGACCCAAATCCATATAAAAAACAAGAGAGATGTCATGAAATTATTCAGTAAGGATGTAAAAGAAGTGACACTAAAAAACGTGACACAAATTTATAAGAATACAATGCTCCTGTTCTCGGAGCACAAGTTCATGCTATCTTAAAAGAATAGGTATTTCGGGAACCATCTTTTGTTCTCATAGACCACATACACAAAACATAAACGATCCAACAAAATCGGGAAAGGAGAGAAAGAACTAGTAAAGATGTAAAAGAAGGTGAAAACTAAAAATGCGACACAAATATCTAACGCATAACAGTTTCTGTATTCACAGAAGGAGAACAAACTATACAGCTTTACCTAACATTATACAAGGCCACAATCTGCCCTCATCTGTCTCATTGTAAAACTAAAGATGACAAAGATCTACATATGTAAACCATTTATATACCAAATACAATGAAGATCTACATATGTGAACTAAATTCATAGTCCATTATCTAGACATAGAATTGAACTACAATACATCACCTTGACGGATTGACCCACTACGCATGGCTCCAACCAGATTAGTTAGTGCATGGTTATTAGGTAAAGGTTGAAACAACAGAAACAACATAGAAATTACAAACATATATCGTTGGTCCATAAGAATGCGAGATGGAGTGGAAAGTCATGCCACTAGCTTTCAGAGGGGAAGTACAAAAGTCACTAACATGTATCATCTCTGTGATCTCAGCAATACTCTGTTGTCTTGACCGCAACTCCGTGGACAAAGTATCAACTGCATCTTTAGGAGGCAGAGTGTGCATTGGCACATTCAAAGCGGTTGCCATCAACAATAAAACCTGAGGTACATCAGCGAGTCAGGTAACTAAGTCCAGGAAACATAAAAATATCGGAAGCATAAACCTTGTAAACGTCCATCTATGCATACATACAAGAATAAGCCAACGTGATGGTACACCAAGATTTTATAGTTGCACCTTTTGTATGTGATATGTGTTGATAATGGCTGCAAAATCTTGAGTACTATATGCAACGCAGAACATGGAAATGACAAGCAAAAAGAGGCAGAAATTAATTAAAAAAAATGTCTGAGCTTCGTTCTATCATAGGTAGCATTTTCCTACTTCAAAGCTTGAGACACTAAAGTTGTGATGCGTCGGCATTAATTTTATTAAAAAGGGTGTAGCAAATAGGGTTGAGTCATAGTAGTTAACAGCGTCATATCATTCAGTTGTAGAAGGTGGTTATTTGATTATTTGGTGAAGTATGTAGTTGTTCATAAAAATAAAGAAAGGTAGAATAAAAATTAGCATTTGGCAAATCAAATCCCAGAGAACATGTTACTATAGCAAGTGGTAAACCAGGTTTTCCTCATCTAAAGCCAGAGGCATCCTACACTTTGTTATAACATCTTTTTCAGTTAATTCTATTTTCGAAAGCACAATTTATCTCGTCGAGATGACAAAATATGTAGAGTGATACAACTGAGAGAACTCTCAGTTTGAACCGAAGATCTTACAGTGGGCCTAAATCTTTTTCCTTCCACTCCCATTTTGAAAAAGTACTCTGCAGCAGAGGCAAGCTTGGGAACCTATAAGAGATGAAAGGAATCAGCTTCGCCATCAGTATATTTCTATATGTTGGCAACCAAATCAAAGCAAAAGTTTAATACCTCCGCAACTACCATGGACCTTAAGCGGTTTGCAAGAATAGACAATTCATCAGCAACAAGAGAAAATGGATCTAGTCGCTCCTGTCAGAGAAGGAAAGTTGAGATAATTTTACATCTTTCTAGGGTTAAGTATTATTTTAAGTGAATTATCCGCAACATCCATTTTTAGGTTAAGTGTGCAAATAAAACGGCTATAGAAAGTAAACAGGGTGGTAAAGAATTGAACAAACCTCAGAGCTGCTCTGAAGGTGGGCTTGTTGTCCGACACTATTTATGGCACTTGAAACCCATGAATAAATAACTCTGCAACCCAAAACCTACTAATCACCAGCAACATAACAAATACAGCACAAAGAATCAAAAGATGGCAAACAAAGATGTTACCAACTTACTTACATCAAGAAGTGAGCACAATATTACAAGAAAAATACAAAATAAGATATTTGTATCAACATAGACGCATGACTCCCAGGACACAGCAGTTGAAGAAATTGCACACAATATTGCATTAGTGCTAGAGAGATTAACAGCCAGAGGCCATGGTTGGAAAGCTAAAACTTATAACATATTGCCTTTCTCATCACAGCTTAAGTACCTGTGTTGGACACCCAACACTAACAGAGTGTAGGTCGTGTCAGTCCTTATTTTCAGGGATCCAACATATGCACATGAACCTATGTTCTACACCAGAACAACTCATATCCAGATCATATAGCAAAAAGTACTCTAATTAACAGTCATGCCTATACCACTATACAAGAACCCTGTCACAAAAACAACCCACAAACAAAGAAAATGTTTCCTATATCCTTCATGCTTCCAGCACCGAGAGAGACACGCAATAGTACTTATAAACTTTCATTTTCTAACTCTAGAGCTTTTGTATCATATCTATTACTATATGCAACTAAACGCAAAAATACTGGAAGCGATAGACTAATTATATTCATTTTCTTGGAGATACCATAAAATAAACAAAAATAAGATATGAAACCAAAAACACACTGCTGAATGAATAATCAATTAACCATATTAATCTGTTCAAGTTAAGGGTACTGTTACCTCAAGATGCGCATGAGCATTAATGCAATAATTAAGCTCACCACTAAGACACATTGTCACATAAGAATGATGAAAAGCAGCCCAATTTAAAAAAATAATGATGCGGCACCAACCACTAAACAACAACCTCCAAGTGTTCAATGGGATCTCCACAATTAAATAAAGTAAAAATCATGCGGCATTAACACAATAGCCAATCGCTAAGAGTTACAAAATTGACTACCTACATAGCTAAGCTAATCATCTCATTCAGGCAAAATATATCAAAATCCAAAACACGCCACAATTCACAAAACTAATGCTGCAAAGTTCACCTCTTCAGAAGAATGAATGGGGGAGCGGAAGTGATTTGAGTTGTGGAGCAATTGGGGGTCGTAATTGTTGCGTATGGGAGAGTAAACCCATCGGCTCCGATTGTAACCGGCCCTAGATATCCGTGTCAGACTCCTTATAAATAACATCTTCTATTTCTTAACTATTAATTGTGCTTGTGAATATATTTTTGCTGTATTATTAGATTGGCGGTGAAATACAAATAGGAAACGAAACCCTGTTCTCCAAGAAAGAGAGGAAGAAGAAAGACTAGTTATCGGTGACGAAGAAATATATTGTCAGCCGACATTAATGTATGTTATAATCATAAACACCACATATAATTGCAGAACTCGACCCGAACCCATGACCCATATTTTGTGTGTGTTTAAAAGATTTAACCCATTTCGGGATATGGTTGGGTAGGCAGCGTACACTTCGGCCATCGGGCCATGTGATCATGTGATGAAGCGGAAGAAAGTAGGGCGACTATTTTTAGTGGTGTAAATATGTTAGACGTAACCAAAAAAGAAATATATATATATATATATATATATATGTAACTTAAGTTTGATTGAATTTTTTTATCAAGTTTAAAATTGTGTTTGTTTATTTTATTTATCAAATGAACAAAATAAGTTTTTGTTAAACGATTTCAAATCGGTTATCAAGTAGCTTCATATTAGAAAGTAGGACGGTTAATTGACAAGAACTTGAATAAATATTTATTAAACGAGTTCGAATCGATTATTAAATAGTTTGATGTTTTTCACGCATAATTTTGTTAATTTTTACCTTTCGAATGAAGGTTCATTCGAGTTTCAGATGTTACCAATGTTTTATGTTGTTCAAACATTATATGGTAACTAATTGAGTTAAAACGAACTTTTATCATATTTGTAAATAAGCACATTTGTCACTTAATTAATTTAGCCGTAGTAATATAGTTGTTGAAAATTAGTTAATATATTTTTCTAAAAAGAAAATAACATTTATATTATTCTCCAAATTACTTTTCATAAAAATATAATTTTATTTTATGTAAAAATATATATTAGAATATCATTAACAAATTATCAGAATTGAAAAATTAAAAAATATTATATAGATAATGTGATTGAAGTAAGTAGTAAAAAGTTGGTAACACTATAGAAGTGCTATGATTTAAGGGGTGTTTGAAATGCTTTTGAAAACTTAAAAGCAGTTGCTTAAAGTAAAAGTAAAAAATAATTATTTTTATTCAAAAGCAGGGTGTTTGCAAATATGTAAAAAAAAAAATAGATTAGAAAGAGTCCAAGATATTGCTTCAGAATTCTAAATGACAATAGATTAGAAAGAGTCCAAGAATCAATCATACAGATTTTCCAAATCAAATACAGTTGCAATTCCATACTAGTAAAGGATAATGGAGTTTTATGATAAGAACAACTTCTAGTAAGTATTATTACATGTAGTAGGAGTCCAAAAACCAAACTAGTGATAAATAGAAAGTATTATAGGTACAATTCCTCCACCCAGAAAAAACCATCAAGATGTCGAGGCACCACCTGCGAAGAGAATAACATATCCATCAACTCAAGACTCTTAACTACGAAAATAATCGAGGGGTTGAAAGTAATCAGCAACATACTAACCATCACTCGCTCCCTCTTTCACATCTTCGCCTGTTTTCCACACAATATCTTTCAACCCAGTCGAAAGGTTCTTGTAAAACTGCAAGAGTGGAAGAAAGAAAAACAAATTTGACATAATAACACCAAAACTAGTTCGCAAAATTATCATCTTTTTTATGATTCAAGAAAATACCTTGTGAAATTCTAATGTATCTCCACCAGCCTTCCGAAGCTCAACCATGTAAAGTGAAGGAGCGACTTCAAAAATCTGTGCAAGCACCAGTTGAATTAGTTTCACAAACAATATCAATATTTTTTCTTATCTTTAAAGCAAGACGATGAAGGTGAAGATGAAGACTCATTTATATTTTGGTAAATTACCCTGAGGTGAGATGTTCATTATTAGACAACTTACATACCTCTGTTGCAATAGACAAATGACCCTTACGCCCTGACTTCTCTCCATGAAGTTTCATCTAAAAATGATAACCATCATAATACAAACAAATGTTAGCCTTTATATAAAATAATTTGTTTCCTTGAAATCCAATTTCTCACCACTCGGAAATTTGTGGAGGAATTGAAATTTATAGTATGAATTACCTTGTAGTTATTTTTCTTCACATCAAACCCCATAGGCATAGCAGCTTCCTCAATTTTGGTGATAATCTCATTTGCGGGACATTTAGAAGTAAATCTGGTTTCTCTCTTAACAAGCCCCTATAATCAAATAAAACGTCAGGCATCTTATCCAGACTCAGAAGATCGAGCGAAATAAAGTATATTATGTCAGACATACCATTTGTTTTTCAAAGAGAGAACTGAGGTTAAGACCCTGTGATGTAGATATAAGCTCAAAGGCATTCATAGTAACTGGTGTTGTAGGCCGTGGTACCTCTCGCCTCTCCACAACAAAGTTCGGAGATTCCTATTATACAAATAAATAAATAAATAAAATGATAGATATATCACTAACTTCTACAAAATATCATTATTTAAACCAATTCATAATAATATACAAATTAAGAGTAATGAAAGAAGACAAACCGCGGTTTCATTGAAAATGGCATTAACATCATCAAGAGTAACTTCCTCGTGTTCGAAGATAGGAGACTTGTATCCTTTCTTGAACCACTCATTCTCGAGAATCTCAGCAAATGGTATTCTCTGTTTCACATAGCAAAATCATGCACAGCTTAAGTTAGCATTTAAATTTTTTTTAAAAGTAATAATTAGCTTGAAAGAAGTGAGAACTTACGGTTGCTGGATTGGGGTCCAAAATTCTTTTGATCAATTTCTTTGCACTGGATGAAAACCAAGGAGGGAATGTAAAGTCAGCCTTAAATATCTGCAGTCAAGTGAGAAATCAAGATTAGTAGTTAGTACCATCTTGCTAGTTACATGTAAGTTGATAGATTTGAAAATGAAAATGTGCAGTGAACAAGAAGAAATAACCTTTTTGTACAATTCCATAAGATTTGATTCTTCAAATGGTAAATAACCAGCCATAAGGACAAAAAGAATAACGCCACATGACCAAAGATCTGCTTTGGCTCCATCGTAACCCTTGTTATTGATCACCTATATAGTTAGATGACAAAGAAAATTAGAATATAAATAATAATTCTAGAAAGCGATAATGGAAAGGAGTTGTGCCAAAGGCTGATTACGTACCTCTGGCGCAACATAATTCGGTGTTCCACATGTTGTGTGAAGTAAACCATCTTCCTAAAAACCGTAAGTAATCGAACTTTAATTATTTATTCATTCTTCGGAATTTATATTTTACCATGCAAACAAGTCATTCGGTAGAAATTATGGCATTGTTATAATAAAGAGAAATAAATAAATCGAACCCGAACTTGCTGAGGCAGAGCGCTCAATCCAAAGTCGGAGACTTTAAGAAGCCCACTGGGATCAAGAAGCAAGTTCTCCGGCTGTAAATTGAAAAATATATCTAATAAGAACTGAGTTATTTATCATATCTAAATTGAAGTGTAAATGGAATTAAGACCAAATTCACCTTAAGGTCCCTATGATAAACGCCTCTGCTGTGACAATAATCAACAGCGTTAATGAGCTGCTGAAAATATTTTCTTGCTTCATCTTCTTTCAGCCTCCCTCTTGTAGCCTGGATTCAAGAATACAAATGTTAGCTTCATATATGTATTCACATTAAGTACAAATAGATTGTCATTTTTATCTAATAAAAGAGAGGGGAGTTCAAGTAACATACGATTTTGTCGAATAGTTCACCACCGGTGACAAATTCCATAACGATATATATCTTTGTCTTACTAGCCATTACCTACAAGAGAAGATCTTCAATCAAATTTCCAAGCATAAATGAAAATTACTACCCTTTACTCATATCATAGTGGCCCACAAAAAACATTGGGCTAAAAAGATTAAAGCTAACCTCAAACATGCGAATGACATGTGGATGCCTTATTAATTTCATGGTTGATATCTCGCGCTTAATCTGCAAGAGGTACAAAATAACACAATGTTATAGAATTGCAAATGAGCTCGCGCAGAAAAGGAAAAAGACAAAAACCACAGGAAGCAGGAGTAAGAGTGGATAATCGAATAGAAAGCAGTCAAGCCAAATTATTGAAATTTTCATTACATAGAATATAAATTTAAAATCAACTAAAAGTTTATAACTTTAACAAGATTCCAACAAAAGTCTATCCTAGTAACAATAAGAAATTAGGGATCCATAATTCTCGACAACATCCGAATCAACAGCCAGCTGATTCCCAAAATTATAATACTTCAAATTCAATCAAACATAACTTCAAACAACTTTAGTGAACGGTGAAGCAGATCATGAGGAATAAAAAGCAAAGTTTCTTTTATATAAAATTACATGCTAAAGCAGATAATACTACTACTAATACCCCACAAAAATAAAAATCCAAAGCTAAATTTCCAACCTCCACAAAAAGTGAGAATGAAGCTATATTCAAGATATGATAAGTCAAACCAAATAAATATAAATCCTCAAAAACTGAACCTGAAACAAGATCTAAAAACATCATCCAAAAAATTATCTACATATAATTCATCCAAATCAAGAACCAAGGTTAGAAGAAAAAGTTAAAGAGAACCTGGCCAATCATCTTGTGTTTGAGAACCTTCTCTTTATCAAGAATCTTAATAGCCACATTTTCACCTGTCTCAACATTTCTTGCAAACTTCACTTTTGCAAAAGTCCCTTCTCCTAAAGTCCTCCCCAATTCATACCTCCCTACACGTGTCCTCCCATGGCTACTTCCACTTCCCGAACCACCACTTGATCTTGATGCCATCACCATATGTGAAACCCTGTATGTATTTGTATCTATATCTATTTTCTATGATATATCCCTTTAACTTACCCAAAAAAGCTCCCTTTTTTGTATGATCTTCGTCTACCCTTATTTCCCAATACAAATCTTATCCATTTTTTCCCTTTTCACACTCCCTCTTGGTAAAAGAATTTACCTTTCTAGATTTTTTTTTTTGTATTTCAAGACACTAAAGCCGTTTCTTCTTGCAAGGCTGCCACACCTGAGACTTCGCCACATTCATCTTCCCTTTTTTTGGAAAAAAAAAACAAAAAAAAAATTGTTCTCAGAAGCGAAAATGAAAGAATGAGTAAAATAATTTCAGATCATAAGTTTTTGAAGATTTTCACTTCTATGGAAGAGAACCCGGAAAACCCTTTTCGAAACGGGAGACAATAATGCGAAGGCCATTAACAATTGTTGTATAGAAGGGAAAGATGCATTAGCTAAATATGGAAAAAGATTCGAGATTGATTGAAACGTATTATTGAATTTTAGCAATTGGGTTTACATAATATTTTGTAGGTGTCGGATCTGTGTCGGGTTTATTAGATTTAATAATCAGATTTGGGATTTTGCTGTGGGCGATGAGAATGGATTGCAGGAAGGAATGAATTTAGTTTACCGCATCTAATCGAAGATTATGAGTATACTGTTTCATAAATTTTGTAACGTAAATCATAAATTAAAATATTTCGATTAATACGAGGAAGAGTGGGTAACTGAGGGAGGTGATGTCCGAGTGGGTGGGGATATAGTGGATAAGGGTGCAGGGATAGTTATAATGGGACGTCACTGTTAGAGGTCAAAAGTGGGGACACGGTTTGTACGCGGTTTTGCAAATTTGCACATGGGCATGGAAACAATTTCATATATATTGAAGGATGGAGCTATACCTTTCTTTTTTATAGACATTTATATGCAAGTATTTTATATATTCATAAGTGTCATTGTAGCTAGTATTTAGAAGCTAACTTTGAGTTTGAAATGTTACTTAATATTAATATTGTCGAGTACTAGTATGATATTTTATATTTATATATAGTTATGTGTTATTTTCAATATTTATATTTATATGCATATATTTTAATGATATATAAAGAATTTAGATTTAATTATGATATGAACTCGAAGCCTGAATAATACATGAGCCCTGCATGAGCCAAATTAATGAGCCGACTTTTAGTCCATGTTCATCAAGCCCTACGATATTTGAGCTTGAATTACTCTAAGACCAGCTAACAAAGCCGGATTGACATGCATATTCTTTGACTTAGAGAACGTGGTCAAATTTTCTATCCGATCTTTTAAACTTGAATAGAAATATATATTTAAAATTTGAGAAAATACTTGAACTCGGGTTTAAATTCTAAATGGAAAAGTGCCCATTTATGTACATGACATAATTTCAAAAGTAAATAATTTAGAATACTTTTTGGGAGAAAACCATTTAGTAAAAAGATGAAATATCCCAAATATCCCATGTATTATCACTAATTAACAAAATATTCATGTGTTGTTATTAATTAGTCACTTCACCTAGGTAAATATTAAAATTTGACTGAGGGAAAAATTAACCAAAATAACATTGTTTGTACTTTTAAGTATCTTGGGGTATTGATAATTTTAAAATAACAAGGGAGTTATTGTTATTTTTCACGTAAACAGTGTGTTACTGCAAATTATAATACAACATGAGAGTTACTGCCAATCTCTAAATGTACAAAGGGGGGTTATTGTCAATTTTTAAGTAAACATGGAGTCTTGACAATTCCTAAATAGCAAAAGAGTTATTGTCAATTCTTCAAGTAAATAGGAAGATTATGTCAATATAATTCTTCAAGTAAACAAGGGAGGTACACAGGAGGACAATTGCCAATATAAGTAAACATGGGGTTATTGCACAATGAGATTTCAAAGGAACGGTGGTATGCTATGGGGTCACTACAAAACTATAGACAACATTAAATTTCAATTAGTAATGACCTTATATAGTGAAAACTTCTCAAACAAAAAAATTGTCAAAGGTTCAAATCATTTCATGATTAAATCTTTCGAAACGATATCATAATTCTCGGTTTATACATTGTGTTGTCATTTAATTCTTTCCTTAGATGTTTCGTTTGTGAGACCTAGAAGATGAGAGAATTTTATATGAATTTGTAACGATTTTTTATATGAAAAAGTGCCTCACATGTCAGAACCCCCAAAAATTAGTATGACCATTCATAATGTTGAAAAAAAAGAATATTTTGTAACACAAAGTTCATTTTGTAGCATTTGTCTTTTGTTAGTCTTCTTACATACACATAAAATTTTGATTTCGTCCAATACCTAATTTATAACTAAAAAATAATCTCATAAATTAGTTTATCAATATTTTCTAGAGTAAAAGACAAAATTTCACCATCAACCTTTAATTAAAAGTTAAAACATAGCCACATCATTATAGGATTTTCATTCTTATTTAGTGGGGTTCATTAATGACCATTAATAGATAAACTAAATAATACCATGATAATATCTATACAATAATGCAAGTGATAGAAGTTGGGGCGAGGGGAGGGGGGGGGGGGGGGGGGGGGGGGGGGGGGTTTGGAAGGTGTGGTTCATTGCACCGGTGCACCCCCTTGAGTGGGTGAAGTGTAATTACTTTCAATTTTATTAACATATGAAAGACCTTGCTAATAAAAATATCAGGGAGTCTGTCAATTAAAAATAATACAAGGATATTTTTACATTTTACTCCAAATATTTAGACTCTACTCATTTCTCGTACTGCATTTAATTTTTATCCTCTGATTAGAAAATATTAGATTATTTATCTTCTAAAATATATAGTCAGCATAAGTTTTCTTATCTCCTAAAATCATCTAATCTACATATTTGGTCATATTCTTTTATAAGAAACACAAATTTTAAAAAGATAAAAAGGACTACTCTATTGACTATAACTATATTACTGTATAAGAGAAGATTTGGGGTGTCTAGAAGATAATGACATAATGTATTGACTCCAAAATATATAATGAAAGTATAATCAAATCAAAAGTTCAAGCAATAATAGACGGTTTTATTATTATTCGAGTTTACCAACTACATTTATAATTTTACCTATGAGAAATAGGAGAAAAAAAATATAATTTTTAATTTATTTCCCAATCTAATTAATCAGTAAAGAGTGATAATTACCAAAACAAATACACTTTTTTTCTTTTTTATTATAAAAAAAAGTTGCATTTATAATAGTATTAAGAATGCTTCATCCTTTTCTATTTTACTTTTTTTTTCTCCACTGTATAATTATATATATGATGCACAAAGATGTTGTTCTTTAGAACATCTTTCAAGATAGAGTTGATAATTCCAAGTATTGTACTTGCCATTTCTTTTAATATGATCAATACAATTATTAGAATTTATAATATCATTGATAATAAAGTAAAAAGGCTCCCCAACTTATACTATTGAGAAATTTTGTATAAATCCCTTCATCTTCTTAAATTTTCATTCTTTTTTCCATTTACTTCTTACATAACACCTCTTAATTAGTATACCAAAACAAAAAACATGTCCTTTCATGTTTTACTTTTTTTACTTTACCTAATTCCTCATTTTGTTTGGGCACCACATAAGGACATTTTGTCTGGAATAATAACTCATTAACCCCCAATCTCTCATGCATGAACCCAAAAGCTTATATATACCTTTGAATTTTATAGTCCAACATCTTTCACGATAAATATAATTTGTGAGTAACTAAGCAATTCATTGTGGGGTTTCATTTTAGGTAAAAAGAAAATGGTATGTAAAATCAAAATGGGGTGAAACTTCATATATATATATATATATTTGATAATTAGTATGATTTAAATAGAAATACAATAACTAAAAGTCGACACGGCCTTTAGTTCAAACATAGCCATGATATATATGTTTCAATTATTACAACTTCACATATTGTGAATTTTATGGTGCTTGTAAATCATAATTATACTTAACCTCTTTTAATATGTATTTGTAAAAGCATCCTATTTTTGTTGCTCCGAATTTTCAACTTTTGAAAACTCAAAACAAAAAAATCCACATTAGAAAAAAAAGGTCTAACACGGTCCTAGTATAGCAAGCTAGCTACTTGAACACGTTTCAACGTACTACTTTTGTATTTTTCAATTCTGAATATATGTTCAGATAAACTCAATATCAATATCACATCCAAATATTTTCACATTTTCGGACATTGATATTGTGATGTTTTCAGTAGAACTCGAACTTATGACAATATTTGTTGTTATTTTAAAACTATCCCTAAAATATAAATTTGTCAATCGAATTTTCTCTCTTTTCCATTCACTTCAAGAATGTGCAAGTATTAGTTTGAATAAAAACTCCAAATTAAGCCATAAAGTGATAGACAATGAGATGAGACCAAATAAATACATGCATATCCATATATATATACATCACTAATGGAATTTCTCACTACAAGAAAAATGACCTTTTGCTACTAAATTTTTTATTACTATTAGAGAACCGTAACAAATGGCACTATTTATTACGAAATATTGGCGTAATAAAAAAAAATCCAAATCTTACGTTTTTTTTAGTTATTTGTTACTAAATCTTAATAGCGTAATAAAAACTATGGGGGTAATTTTTTTTGGCTCCATATCAATTTTTCCCTCCCTCTGGCTACATAAAAAGATAACTTATAGCGTTTTTGAAAATTCTCTCACTACTCTCTACTCTCTACTCTCTACTATATGCGATTTCACACAGTCCGCTGTAAACGTTCATTTTCTCCGGCTATGACTCAGTCATTTGTGGTCAGTTTTTTCAATTTTTGTGCTCGTTTGCTCGTCTATATCTCACGCATCGCACTGTCTATTCGAAATTTTTATTTTTTGTTGTTTACGTTCAGTTTCAAGAAAAACCAAAAAAATAGATTTCTTGGGTGAATCTCTATTGGAATCACTCGT
This sequence comes from Penstemon newberryi var. newberryi, assembly GCA_030819805.1. NCBI lineage: Eukaryota > Viridiplantae > Streptophyta > Magnoliopsida > Lamiales > Plantaginaceae > Penstemon > Penstemon newberryi. The sequence continues at coordinate 18,061,427 of JAUALY010000007.1, forward strand.
TGGTGCTGTATATACTTGTTTGGCCGTCCCAATTTCACGTTTAATCTGGTTATTGAATCACATTTTGCATATTGAGGAATTTAGGTTTTGCGATCCCCAATTGCGGAATTTTGATTTCTACGAATTTCTGTGCTTTTCTTCGTGTTTCTCCACTGTAATTACGATGCTGAGCATATTCCAAACTTTAATTTCATGGAAATTTCATCAATTGCTGCCAATTTCAGTGGTAGAAGTTCGGGTGTTCTTCCCCTGTTTCTACGAATTTGCTTTTTCCACGGATTTGTGCTGATTTTGTGGTTATTTTGGTTCTAAAGGGTTTGTTTCAGCTTGTATTTGATTCAATTTGGTGTGGTTTGCTTGAATTTTGGTTGATTGAAAGTTGGGTTTGATCACTTTTTTCTATTACAGCTGCTGTACGTGAAGAAGCCTTGGGGAAGATGAGTAAATTGCATAAACAGTCCACAGGTTCTGCCCCTGTTCAAAATCACCCCCATACTTTTATTGATTTACCATTATTTAGTTTTTGAAAGTAATTAGCATCTTTTACCGTTGTTGATTGTGATTGTGTTCTAATATTATTTTGGTTTATCAGATTTTGAGATATTGGCATTCCCGTGCAGTCAATTCTTGTATATAAAGTCGCAATCGAGCTAGGAAACCGAACAATTTGCCTGCACAAGATTCAAAGTTGATTGTTGTATCTTACAAAAGGTATATTATGAAAATTTCATTGGGTTATTACTATATGGATTTTCATCCATATTTTCTTGTTGCAAATACTTAGCATTGAGTATGTTGAGGTTGACTAATTATAGCTTATGTTGCTTGTTAGCCATGCTTTGTTTTATTTCTTTGTTAAATACAATATATAAATCCATTCCATTGATGAACTTCTCATGCCTAAAAATATGTTTGCATTTAATTTAAACATTGTTAGAGTTACATATTAACCAAGAGACATATAGAGAAGTGTAATAAAGCTTGATTGAGTTATAGAAAAAATGAAGTCTTTAAACACAAATATGTCTCGTTCATATCCTGTTATATGTATTACATGAAAGGTGAGCTTTCTGAATTTGTTTGGTCAGTAGAGAGTTATTGTAATTATATGAGTTTGTGTAATATTAGTAATTGATAATTATGTTATAAATCAATGGTGCAATTCTTTAAAATTCTTCATTCTATGGCCATAATTTAGTTCAGTAAATCCACTCTCTTCACATTGTTGTAGATGTAAAATGTTATTATGTTTTTATGGGAACATTCTTACATGTTTTTAAACTAATATAATTTGCAACCGTCTTTGGCACATGATCCTTTGCCAAATCAGTCGAATGCGTAATTGCCTCCTCATATCATAACCTTGTACAAGCTTTGTGTGTTCAAGTCTCATACTGCCATTCCTTATTTAAATGTGGGTGGCAACTCTACTTCATTGATTGTTGGTAGTTTGGAATCTATTGTTTAGGAGCATCACAAGTGTAAATAATAATTAAGCTTTAATTTGACATTATTTTGTCATTAGAAAAATTTATGACATTAGATATATTAAGTTACAGTACAAGAGGTAGAAGTTGGTGAATTCTATTTCTTCGCTATGGTCAACAAAGTTTTCTTGCTAATATCTTCTCTGGTTATTGTCTTCTAGAAATAGTTGACATCTTGAAGAACATGGAGATACTCAAGATAACATCAAACCTAGTGCAGAAAATGGGACGTGGAAACCATTGATAACTCATCTTGTTGAAGGTAATAATAAAAACTTTGTGTTGAATAACTGTAGTTTTCTTATTCCGTGCTTAGAAATGAACGAGAACCGCAAATTGACACCGTAAACTGATGTTTTGTGTCAGTTTATTATTTTGTGTTCATTGTATTCTAGTTTCTTCGTTTTTCTTAATGTACTCAAATATCAAACTTTTTCATTCATGATTGTGCTTAGGCCTTTTATTTTGGTATCAGAAAAATATTTTGTTTCGTTGAATTTCAGTTAGATGGCATGGTTCTGCTCTCCCATATGTATTGTGTAAATATTATTAGATTCTGAACTACTTTAACCTGAAAAGGTTTTATTTCCTGGATTGGTACTTGATGTTGAATGGATGGAGTTACATGAAAAATTAAGTTTTTTACCCATTCAAGTATCAATTTTATAAAAAATAGAATTTTGTAAATTGTTTTAAAATCTAATCACTTTACTAGCTCAATGGAGTAAAGCAAGAACGAATATAAAGCAATGGTAAAGAAATGAGGAATGGCATGCCAAACTAACTAGCAGAACTAGTTTGTTGTTTCAATATTTTAGCATTTTTTATTTATTGTTGGTACTTTTTCTCAGGTTTGTCGTTACATGTGGACAATCTCTAGTGCTGGTTTGTGGATTTCTTATTGGCTTGATTTGTTGGCTCTTTGATTTGTTACGTGCACTGTTGGTTCGGCTAATGCTTTTTTGGTGCTGAATGGTGCTGATTGTGAAGATGTTAGGTATTGTTCGGAAGCTTTTTTTCGCTGTTTTGATTTGATTAGGGATGTTAATTGGAAGTTGCCGCTCGTGTGTAGATTTTGTGAGTTTATTACTTAACATCTGCGTACCTTTGCTTATAGTTTTTTTGTAATATTCTTTGTAATACTCATTGGGGGTAAGGGTATATCCTCCTCCTTGTAAGCGATTATTTCGATTAATATATCTTCATTTTGAAATAATATTTGTGTATGTGTTTTATATTGAAATACCATAGTTTTTGTTTTAGTGAAATGCCTAAAAAAATGCAAGTATTTATTATGATATTGTAGGCCTAATTATTACCTGCAAACACAAAATTATATTTTGTTACTAAAATGTAGCCGTAACAAATACAAAAATATTGTAACAAAAAATATGCTTTTCTTTACGCCTTACACTACCGTAACAAAATGTTGGCATTTCTCCAACTATTTATTACGGAAATTCAACCGTAATAAATTGTGCAAAATTCGTAATAAATACCTTTTGTTACGATATTAAAACCGTAACAAAGCATTTGCTACGCCAGTATAGATTACGGCAGAAAATTCGTAACAAACCCGTAACAAAAGGGTTTTTATTACGAAAATTGGCTTTTTATTACGGTTTTACTTGGGTAATAAAAAGCTAATTTTCTTGTAGTGTCTAGGCCTTAAACGCATGCAGAATTGAATTGTCAAATTAAATGGTACGTACGGCTATTCAAGTTGGTGGGGACCCTATGAAATTTGGCTTCCCTCTAATATTTATGTCTTGTTCACTAGTTTAGATCCATCCTACATGATCGATTAAGATGTGTGCTTGTTTGATCGATATATGCCGTAATCTAATAATAAAAGCTGCTAAGGTCCACCCGAGATTAAGATGTATTCGGATTCAACTAATATGAGTACTTGTCTGGTTAATAAAGTACGTACTAGTCTTGATAAGTTGATTTATTTTTATAATTTAATAATAACTAAATATATTTAAATAAATTTTATGATGTTAGTGTATATATTCACTGTTTCACTAAAAGATTGCGTATTTATGTGAATATTTGAAGTGAATTCCCCCAATTCATATTATACTTAGATTGTTGATAATGGATTGTGTATGTATGTAATTCTAATTTTCAGATTTAAGTTGTTATTATGTACGTACCTAATATATAGCTTGTGTGCAAAGTACGTATAACCATATTGAAGTATTTTGTACTATAGTTTACAATAATTTAGTATGACAGTTTTTCTTAATTTAATAAAACCTTTGAAATGACGTCTATAATCAACCGTCTCTCACTTATCAACTTCTGAAATGTTTGAGAAATTGGAATAATTACTCTTTTATTGTACTTGCATTTTGATTTAACGAAATTATAGTTCATCCCCATCTACAAATTCTTACAAACTTCTTGAAAAAAAGAATTCACTGCACTAAGTGATCTCCGAATTCTTACATGTTTCTTGTATCCTTAAGCTTACTTAATAAGACAATGATGGATCAACGGGTTATTTGTATAGTGAAAGGGACTAGTATTCCCCAAAATGACAACTCAAGTTCGAATCCCTGTTAAATGAGGTTCTCAAATAATATGTCCGACGCGCATCGAAAGGGATTAAACCCTTGAAATAGGGAAAAAAATAAAAAGACAATGAAGGCATTAGTTTCTGAATCCTTCATTTATACCAAATACTTCCATCTATAAAGCAATAGAGCATGCTTGTCTAAATGAGTTTCTGAAAATATTTGTGACTATTTAAATATTTAGACATTCAGAAGAAGTTGACAAATGAGAACAATTTGCATTTATAAAAGTCTCAACGTTGAAATCAAAACCGTTTACTGCGAATAATGGTGGGAATTAATAAAATAAGCATTCGAAGAAAAATAAAAAAATTATCTAGCACATTCCAAAATTTGAAAATACTTTAATTAATGACCCTTGACCACTGAACAGCAAATTTGATAAAATAAAGGGATAATTCATATTTCAACCTTTTTGTTTCTCATCTAACAATCCTATATTCTGGGAAAATTCGTCATCCTAACTTTAGAAAGAGGACTGCTTTTGATTGGTCAAATTTGGGTAGTAGTTTTATGCATAGAATTATTAGTAAAAGTAGAAAAATAAAAAATGCTATGAGTTTGAAAATCTTTCAAAAATAAACTTTTAATTACATTAGGTAAACATTTAGTTCTTGTACTTCTATTTTATCTCAAATCTTATTCATTCAACTTTAACTCCATACATAACACATTTCGTCCTATAATTTTTTACTAAATTTGTAAGTGCGGGATGAAAATAAAAAATTACTTAAAGTTGCACGACGAAATATGTTATGCGCATAATTAAAATTAAAACATGATGAAAGTTAAAAGACTAAATATGTCTATATTGTAGTTACATAACTATATATATTTGAGAGGGTCTCAAAGTTACATGACTATTTTTGCAATAGTCTTTCTTTTCCATTATAAGGAAATAAAAAGACAATGAAGGCAATAGAACTCATTTTATTTTGAGCATATTTGAACTCTACAACTCATTCTTTATTAAATATTTCATAGTATACGCATGATGCCAATTCAATTACTTATGTACCTAATATTAAGAAATAGAGTTTACTAAATTAGGAAGGATGTGTGGACATGTAGATAGCACAGTTGTGAAGTAATTGATAAATATAGGTTATATATAATATGTAAAATTGAGTATATATGCTTTATATATTTTTCATTTTCTTTATATATGTGTTAAAGCCCACCTCGGGTTAATTTTAGACATCACAAATGCACTCAACCAACAAGAACAATCAAATAAGTATTTATAGCTAGTGTAAATTTCAAATACTATTTTTGTAGATTCAGTAATCTGAAATTCAAGTACTAGATTGAAGATGACAATTTCATTTTCTTTTAATTGTAAATACTTTAATGAGTTATAAATTATTATTACAATTTTAAACAAATACAAGAACACGCTCGACAAATCATTGAATCTGCTGAGATGTGAAAAAAAAATTAAAACTAAAAGTACATCCGATCTAACAATGACGAACACGTTTGGAAAATGTACGAATTAGTGGAAAAATAATTGTACGACGCCGTACTTTTGCTGCTTGTTGATTGTTTCTTTCTAATTATAATTCTAAATCTAAATCACTGTTATATAAATAAATGGAATTATTACCAACTTCTTCCACATAATTGAGGTAAAATTAGGGTTGTCAATGGGGCGGATTTTAATCCGGATCCGATTCAAATTCGGTCCGATTTATTTGGATAATTGTCCGATTAGGAATTCGATGGACCTGATCCGATTAAGAAGATCCGTAATTTGAATTATATGGAGCGAATATGGATCTAGACCGATTCGATCCGTTACAGATCCGTATCCGATATATATTACTATATGTTGTTTATATATTATGTATTTAAACCAAAATAAAAATAAAATTATCTATGTTCCACTAAAATCTTTATTATATTAAAAATAATCTTAAAAAGAAATGCATGAGAGGTGATGTTGGACTGACCTAGTAACTAATTGGGCCTACAACATATTAATTTATGTTAGTTAATAAGAAAAATCAGAACCCTAACCATTTACCTATGTAGTAGCTGCCACATTCCCTCTACTTTTTCCTCCAATTTTTTTCTTCTCCTCCATTACTCAATATTGGTTTTCTTCTTCTTTTTCCCAGTTTCTATCTTTTTTTATTCATATTTTTGTTTATTCCTTTGTTCTAATTTTTATCGTTTATATTTGTCCACCATATTCCATCTTTTACAATTTTCAGATAATAGTTTTGATGAAATAAGTAAAATATTACATTTTTAATTCATTGTGGTGGAATCTACAAGTAATTTGAAGGAAACTAAAAGATTTTTTATTTGCTAAATATGCTAAACGGATCCGAATCCGGGATATCCACCAGATTTGGATCCGGTTGCTACTTTTCAAGATCCGCGCGGATTCGAATCCGGATCCGAATAGAAGACATGGAAATCGAACTTGGATCTGGATCTGCCCTGATCCGGTCCGAGTCCGGCCCATTGACAACCCTAGGTAAAATATTGATCCTGGATTTTTTAATGCATTTAATAAAATGCACAATACATATGTCTTGTGATCACAATATTACATAATATTGTAATATTGTAAGTGATTCTAATTTAAACCGGACTCGACCTAAATCATTTATATAAAAAGCTTAATACATGTCTTGTGATTACATTATTACATAATACTTTTGGGGTACATGCAAAATACTCCCCTGTGCTATGTTAAACTTACAAGAAACTACCCAGTGAAATTTTTATTGCGCCAAACTTCCTTGTACTTTCAAAAACCCTTCAAAAAACACTCAATTTGTAAAAAATAGGTCGTTTTGGATCGACATATTTCAAGAAACTATTTTTAAAATACTTCAAGTTGGTTCCTACAACTTCACGTGATATATTCTTAAAATTATTTCTTGAAATATGTCGATCCAAAACAACCTATTTTTTACAAATTGGGTGTGTTTTTGCAGGGTTTTTAAAGTACAAGGAAGTTTGGCGCAATAAAAATTTCAAAGGATAGTTTCTTGCAAGTTTAACATAACACAGGGGAGTATCTTGCATTTATCAATGAAATAACAAGTACAAATAAGTTTATCTGGTGATTGAATGAATGTGATCAAGTTTGTCGTTCTGGAGAGAAGAATAAAATTTTTTTAAGCAAAAGTTGATGCGCTCCAACTCAAATAGGCACTCCACTCATCTTCTTCAAATTAAAGCTAGTTAAAAGGCTAGTGATATTGCTAGAGCAATAATCGTTGCTGTCAGAGCATTTTTTTTAAAATTCCGAAAATGCCCTTTAAGATTATAATGTTAATTATAAGATGAGCTTTTTCTTCTATAATTTCCTAAATCTGACTTTTCTAGGAAAGGAAACGACCTAATCATTTGCAAAGGGCATCTTATAATTAACATTCTAATCTTAGTTTTTTTAACTAAATCATTTTAATAAAGGGTATAACAAGAATTTTAGAGAAAATGCTTTGACAGCAACAATTGTTGTTCAGACAATATCGTTATCCTAATTTTAGACAACACAAATGCACTCAACCAACAAGATCAATCAAATAAGTAATTATTAGTGTAAATTTCAAGTACTATTTTTATTGATTCAATAATCTTCAAGTACTAGATTGAAGATGACAATTTCATTTTCTTTAATTGTACATACTTTAATGAGTTATAAATTATTATTTCAATTTTAAACAAATACAAGAACACGTTCGACAATTCGTTGAATCTGCTGAGATATGAAAAAAATAATTAAAACTAAAACTACATCCGATCTAACAATGACGAACACGTTTGGAAAATATACGAATTAATGGAAAAATAATTGTATGACGCCATACTTTTTCTGCTTGTTGATTGTTTCTTTCTAATTCTAAATCACTGTTATATAAATAAATAGAATTATTACCAACTTCTTCCACATAATTGAGGTAAAATATTGATCCTGGATATTTTTAATGCATTTAATAAATCGTGTTGCCAACCGGTGTTGCGTCATTGAGTTAAATTTTCAATGTTACTTTTTTTATTATCTGACTATGCATTTTCTAAACAAGTGGAATAGACCATTCTTTTGTCCTTAGCTCTTTCACAGTTTAACTTTATAATAATATTAATCAAAAGTATTAAAGAATTGTATAGCAATTAACACAAATTAGAATTAATCATTGTTTATATTTCCTAACAAATATTGTATTAAGGCCTAAGATTGTCTAAGTAATCTTCTCTGAGTATGATCAACAATCCTAGTAAGTGAACGTTTCCTCCAATAAATTTTATTTTCTTCTTACTTTCTAGTAAATCAATAATTATAATTTTATTGAATCAGTGTCCACCCAATTTAATTAAAATTTTGCATGAGCGAGGTAGAAAATATCATGGATTGCTTTTAAAATGTTGTCACAGCACATAAAAAAAATTTATTTTTCAATTTTTATTATGTGTTTTACTAGTTTTTAATTTTGTTTTACCAATAGGATAGTTAAATATACTAATTGGGCCTCAATATAATAACCAAATAGGACTAAGATATATCCAAACAAGGCCATTGAAATGTGGCCCATCAAATCCCTAGCAATTGGGCCTCAAATTTAAAAAACCAACATCCATAGGCCCAGATTAAAACCTTGCTAAACCCCCATACACAAAATTGAAGAATAGCTCTTGAAGAAACAAAGCAGAACAAATTCAAGTTTTACAATGGCGGAGGAGTCGGCCACAGAGCAGATAAAGAGCAAGAAAAATACGCCGGTGCTACCATGGATGAGAGACCCAATCGATATTACTGTCTACGACTCTTTCCCCCTCAACTCCCTCCCTTTTCTAGACCCCAGGTTATTTATTAATATTCCCTTTCTTCAGTTTTTCTATTGATTTTTATATCTTTGCTGCTACTGAATTTTTGAAGTTTTTTTTAATAGGTTAGAGGAACCTTTGCGAAAAATGGGTATCAATTCGCTATTTCCAGTACAAGTAGCAGTTTGGCAAGAGACAATTGGACCTGGTTCTTTTGAGCGTGATCTTTGTATAAATTCACCTACAGGAAGTGGCAAAACTCTTGCTTATGCTTTACCAATTGTACAGATGCTTTCCACTCGCACAATCAAATGTCTTCGAGCTTTGGTGGTTTTGCCCACTCGTGATTTGGCTCTACAGGTTATATATTATTCTGTCTCTTTTGAATGATATTCATTAGTTAAAGTAAATGTATTAAGCGTTTATGTGTTCATAATAAGACATTTATGCTGTTTGTATGCTATTTATAATGTATCTTTACATTTAGTTATTCTTTTCAGGTGAAGGATATATTTGCTGCTTTGGCTCCTGCAGTGGGGTTGTCTGTGGGTTTAGCGGTTGGTCAATCGTCAATTGCTGATGAGATCTCAGAGCTCATCGAGCAACCTAAGTTAGAAGCGGGCATATGTTACGACTCTGAAGATTTTCCTCAGGAGTTAAGAAGTGCAGTGGACATACTTGTAGCCACACCAGGGAGGCTTATGGACCACGTTAACAATACCAAGGGTTTTACACTCGAGCATCTTTGTTATCTTGTAAGGGATTCTCCTTCTCTTCTAGCAGCAGTTTTACATATGTTTTTGTATTTTGGTTACTATAGTTTTACGTAGTCATGTTGTTGAATCAATTGGTAAAAGTTTCTTCATTATATGGTTGACATGCTTGATGTGTGCTTGTGCTTTGAAACTGTTTATTTCTTTTTCTTTTTTTTGGTGGACAAAACTGTTTATTTCAAAACTTGGATTTTGTGATCATTTGCTTCTTTTGCATCTATTCTTTTTAGCTTTATGTATCAAGTTTCTAAGTTTTTGACCAGATTATTTATATTGTTGCCTTGAGCTGAGCTTTAACCTTATGTTTAACTTTAACTGGGTCCTTTGATTCTTTGAGCAAAGTTAATAAACATGATATTTGGTTGACCATACGAGCTGTTTCCATACTTTGATTAATGTTCAAGACCGAGTTAATTGTGGCTCTCTAGTTAAAACATGCCTCACCCTATTCTCGAATATCACGTTAGATATAATGTAGCTTATAGACTGACAGAAAGTACTGATTCAGGTGGTTGATGAAACAGATCGGTTACTTAGGGAGGCTTATCAATCCTGGCTGCCTAATGTCATCCGTTTGGCATACTCATGGAATCAAAGTCCTTTTCCATTTGCAAACAACAATATTCCCCCTACATTTGGTTCACTGAAGACCATCAGAAGATTGTTAGTTTTTCTTTTGTAATTATCTTCTGTTTAATTTCCATTACTTATACATTGGCGTGGAATACATATTTCTTTGATGTTTGACCTAGCTATCTCATTTCTTTGGTCAAACTATCCAATGCGTCATTTTCAAAGAATTTAAAATTTGAACTCAATCATTACTATTTTTTCACTCGGAAACTACTTGGGATTGATGCAGTGGTGTTGAAAGGGGGTTCAAAGGCAAGCCGCACCCAAGGCTTGTAAAGATGATTCTATCAGCAACACTAACCCAGGATCCAAGTAAGCTTGCGCAGCTTGATCTTCACCATCCTTTGTTTTTAACTACTGGAAAAACGCGCTACCAACTCCCTGAACAGCTAAAATCCTTTAAAGTGGTATGTGAAACCTGATGAAATGCACCAAATCTTTGTCTTTTTGCATTTATGTTTTCTAAGTACCACGTGCTCTGATTTGCATGCCAGAGTAAATTTCTTATATACTATTACAGGTCTATGTTTCATTTTATTACACTCGAAAAATATCTTTTGGAATTCTATATAAACGAAGTTGCATTTATCTGAAATATTTATGTTAACTTTAATCTCTATGCAGATTTGCGAATCCAAACTTAAACCACTTTATCTACTTGCACTTTTGGAAACACTGCAAGGGGAAAAGTGTATTGTTTTCACATCATCGGTCGAGTCAACCCACAGATTATGTACATTACTGAATCACTTTGGTGACGTCCAAATTAAGATCAAAGAGTACTCCCGTCTTCAACGTCAGTCCATAAGAAGGTAGGCCCAAAATCTATTGTATGCATGCTATAGAGGCCTAATTATATTTCTCCTGAACTATGCTAGTATGCTCAGGCTTCATGCCAAACAGCTAATCAAACTAATTTGACTTGATTCATCTCACATTTCCAATATTGTGGTAGATGATCTATTGTCTACCCCCCCCCCCCCCCTCAAAAGAAAAGTATCAAGTCAGATATTTATGTTCTTCTTGTCTTGTTTAGAAATTTTTGAAGGGGAGTTCTCCTTAATTTGCTTATTTGATAGTAAGCTGCAGTGCCCATGCAATTCTATATCACACTTATTTATATTGCCGAAAAAGTCAATTTTTGGGTCATAGGGCATTCAACCTGGTCCTATTATTTGTTACACAATCAATTTACACTGCTAATGTAGTGCTGATGTGGCACGTTTATTTCAGCAAGACATTGAGGGCATTCCGAGCAGGTGATATACAAGTACTTATTTCCTCTGATGCGATGACTCGAGGAATGGATGTTGAAGGGATAAAAAATGTAATCAATTATGACATGCCTGCATTTATTAAGACCTATGTTCACCGAGCTGGTCGTACTGCAAGGGCAGGGGAAACTGGGCGTTGCTTCACCCTGTTGCCTAAAGGCGAGGTACTTTCTATTGAAGCTATTTGTATGTAGCCTCTTTTGCCTTTGCATTTTAGATTTTTGTAGTTGTTAAAGTAAACATGTCTAGTTTCACATTCAGACACGAGTGTTGAGGCCCCTTTTACCGGAAATATTTAATCCGAAAGGTAAACTTATTCAATCACTACCACTATATCCCAATTGCTTCCATTTTTTTTGTGGCATGTCCTTAATTAAAGCTCAACGTCTTGAAGTTAGGATTTTTTAAACATAAGGCTCAAGCAAAAAAGGTAGGTCTCACTTAAATTTATGAAGTGACTCTACTAACTATGAACCACTACCAAAGTTACCCAAAAATTCACCTTTTAACTCTTATCTAAAAATCCAAACCAAATCGAAAGGAGAATAAAAAATTGGGGGGGGGGGGGGTAGGGGGCTGGAACTACTTTCAAATGAAGTATGTTTATATAGTCTTTCATGTAAAAGTTCGACTTAATTTTAATTAGAGTAATGATTATTGTTGTAGGATTTTCATTTTACCAGTGATTAGCACAACCATTTTATTCTTTTATGGTGTCAATTCTTAATATATTTGTTTTCCTCTTGCTTATATTTTTCTTGTCTTTTTTTTATTCTTTGTTGCTGAGCATTTATAGAGCTGTACGACCTTGTAAAGTTAGTTTTTTCCTTGTAAATTCTCTAATGATGATCTGATGATAGAAGCAATCAAACTTGAGTTAAGCGAATAAAGATGGCTAGCCTGTTTTTATTTTGCATTTGGGATTTACTTTCAGGTTAAGCGATTCAAAAAGCTATTACAAAAAGCTGACAACGAATCTTGTCCAGAATATTCTGTTCCATCTGAGTCAGTAGAGTCACTTCATTCCATGTACAGTTCAGGTAGTTTTTTATCCTCATAAATGGTAAAGATTAATCTAAACTGATTCTAATTATATTATCAGTTTTTTCCTCTGCAATTGAATCTTCTTGTTTCAGCTTTGGAAAGATTGAAAGAGAGTATTGAATCAGAAGAATACAAAAACCGCAAGGTTAATGCCAAGCGATCTGGTGCTATTAGGAAGAAGGGTAATGTTTTCTGAAGGAAATGTGAGTTGTATATGCAAATGATGTCTTGTACACTGCTAATTTCCTTCCTTTTGGTTTAAAGGTGAGTGTTTTTGTCTCATAATAATTGCAATCTCATTATTTTCGTTATTGACCAACCAATAAACTGCCAGCACTGCCACCCTTGTTAAAGTGATATGAACAAAGAAAAACATCAAAGCTTGTTATAGTTGATTCTTGTTGGAAAAAGCATATGCGGGCCTACTTTTTTTTTTTCTTGATTAATTTTAGTATACTGTGTAATGCAATCGGAGCACTGTGTTCCCAGACATATTTCATTGCTTGAAAGTTTTCTACTTTAAGCTCTACAGATGTCACCATTTCTGTAATTAGTTGTCACTAGTCGCTTTTTCTATTGTGCTACAAATTTGATTGGCCCTGTACTTGTATGTTTGGCATATGATTCATAACTTGAGAAGAAACTCAATGCAATTTTGATATTTATAAGATTACACTTTATTTATCCTCTTTATCTTGAAGGTTTGCATTTTTAATTTTCATGTTGCATGACAGATTAGTTATCAATTATTAGTTCAAGTATATAGTTGCTACTTGCTTTGTTGTTTACTGAGATAGAAATATGAAAAGCACTGTTGGATAGCAAATGGATTTGGGAAATAATTTAGCCCAAGCCATGTTATGCAACCATGAACATGATAAATTATTGAAACTCGTAGACTTGTAGGTCTAACAAAGGATTCCAATATTCTATTTATGTTTCTTTTCCTTTTATCAAAATTCAAAACATTGACATGTTAAAGTAACAAGAATCCATAGTAAGATTTCAGAAGAAAAGACAAAGTTCATTTATAAGTTGATGGACAAGTTTGTGCTTGCAACAAAGTACTGAAATATTCAACATAAAATTCCTTCCACTCTCTCATTGCTATTACACAGTACATTCTCAGGCGGTTTCGGGTATCGATTCAAATACTGCATATCCAAAACTAGACCAGATATAATTGTATCTAAAACTTAGAATTGCTCATAGGTAAGCGCAAAAAGCAGAATTTTACTCGTGAAAGACAGATAGAGACCTTTGAACCGCAGTGAAAAGATGCTTAGCCTTGGTTGTTGTAAGAGAAGGAACAGAAGCGATGAGAATATCATTTGTATAAGCTTCTTTCTCCTCTTCATGTATTGTTTCCAAGATCTTTGATGATCTGTGTCTCATAACACTTATATATTGTGCTGGTGCCACTTCAGTAATGAATCGGGTAATACGGACATTTGCCATTTTATCTTTAAGTGCTAGAAAACTAGTTATTAGCTAGAGCCTCAAGATGATTTGCTTGGAGAAGGGAAGTTGAAGTTTAGACAACTAAGTATGTATCTTGGTTTTTTTTGAGAAAGTATGTATCTTGGTTTGAGTTTATAGTTGTGAGCTTTTGCTCTATATATAGGAGTACTAGATTATAAATTTTACCTTTATGCTTATACTGAGTCAGGTGGTCCTTGTCGAAGTTTTAATTATATTAAGCTTTTTGTGCCGTCTCTTACTATTGAAATTTATTGCAGGACAACAATGCTAGAATTCTCATTTGGGTCATGCAAGAAGATAAAATGACATAACTTCATTACTGGGGCCACGTAGTGCTATGTGTCTTTGTGTGGACCTGATCAATATATATTCAAAGATCGCCTTTTTGTTGGTATCGTAAGTTATGATTTTTCGCTTTTCAGGGTTTGCGTAAAAGGCTGCCTTGCAATGCCAACTGGCTACTGATTTACGGGTCAAATAACACTTATCAGTCAAGAGCTGAAAAGTATTCTTTTCTTGGGAAAATCCAGGACAAGTGGGGGTTTCTTCTCCGTGCATGATTTCTGTAGGCAGATTTTAGTAATTTATGCAAAAAACATTACTTTGCTCTTAAGTCATTGTAATTGTCTTATTTGTTAACTACAATTTTGTCCAAAGTGCAAGAATGATCTATTTGAACAAGTTTAAGATAATAGTTTTGAGTAATATTTAGACTCGGGTTGTCTTCTACTTGTTTACATAGATTTAAGCTCTTCTGGTCTGGGTTTAAGCCACAGTTCTGGTATCTGCAATCGTAATGTCGATGACAAGGTTATCATATATGAGTGTGCTAAATTTTTTGTAAAACCTGTCCATTGCTTGAGACAGGGCGAATAGTGTGAATAATTTATAAGGACTTTCGGACACTATTTGACAAAACAGAGTTTAAGCATTTTTTTTGTGTTTTGCCCAAATATATTGGCAATGTATGGGGTGTGAATGAGTGGAGTTCAAGTTTGATTTGAGTTTTTTTTGTATCAAGATTGTGTTTGAATTTAACTTGATATCTAAACGAATTGAGGTTGAATGAGCTTTAGTTGAGTCGAGCTTGACTAAATATATCCATAAATTTTATGTTTTCGGCTTATTGAATCGAGCTTAAACTTTGTAATAAATTTTAGCTTATTGAATTGATCAAATCGTATATTCTTCTCTTAACTTAGGTTGGTTTATAGGTTATGGATGCAAGTGTACATCGAATTTTCTGCATTAGTGCACACTGAAAAAAAGAAAACACACGAAACAACTTTTGAAAGCCAAATATGATCTTTTGGTTTGAACTCTTGCTTCAGGAAGTTGGGAAATAAAAAAAGTAATAGGTATAGGTGTATTAAGCTATTTAAATTCAAATCTAATATTTGTTTAACAATTACTAATAGATTTATATTCAATTTTGGACTCATTTACTCTTCAACTTATACTTGTATATATTCTCCAGGTCCGCCGTGTCAACCAGGTAATAAGTAATGGATGGGATGAACTTCAAAAAGTACAAATTTGGGTTTAGCCTTGAAGGAAGGGCACCCCAGAAAAAACAAACGGATAAGAATATGAATTGAAAATCAGTAAAGTCCAAACGTGACATTTAATTCATAAAGCAATTCTATTATTCACTTTCAGCTTATCTGATTTCATATATATTTTGCTCTTTATTGCCTGTCATTTCCAATATTTATGATATGTCCAAAACCAAAAGTGCATCTGCAGAAAAAGAAATAACATATCCATAGAGTCACATATCAAAGAGCAAATTCACTTAAAGGAGTAAATTCACTGAAATGGACCATCTGTACGTGTATATACGTTAACACGCCTAACAAAATTTCAACTATGTCATATTTATATTGTTCAAAACGGAGTGAAAGAAAAAATAATCCCCTTGCTTTTACCTAGTCCTAAAAAAAATCTCATGTATTAATTTTATCCTTATTTTTACTATCAAAGGGCACCTAATTACTATTTAATTGCAACACACCCCAATGAACTTCAATCGTTAACTTCTCACAAGATGATAACAACATCATTGTGTATATATATATGTAACAAGGGATGGTTAATTGTGACTCACCCTTAGGAATAAGTCACCAACAATCTCTTTGAAATCCAATCAAATTTGAACATGTGTCAATATTACAATCCCAACCAGCTCATTTACAATCCCACTTGATCCTGTAACATTACCACTATACATTTACTCTTTATTTGTAAAATTCCAATATACCCTAATTTGTAAAGTTAAATAAGTTATAGATGCTTGATAGTTGATATTTGAGCTAAAACGATAATTGTTTTAATTAATAAAGTCACAACATCAAATAAATGAATATTAAACAATATTATTTATGTATTTTTTTATCAATTCAAATTAAATTAAATTCAAATTATCTTTTTTATTTATTATTATATACATGTGCGAATCCGCTAATTTTATTTTTAAGATTATAGTGTTAGGTTCAAACATGTAGCTAATAACAATCTAAAAAAAATCATGAAAGTGAAGAACCAATTTTTTAAGTATACACTGTTGGGTTGAAATTTATTGAATTATATTAAATTTTCTACCAAGTCAAATACAAAGTCAATAAAATTAATAAATTCAAATATATAATTCTTTTAGATAAATATAACATTAAAATGAATATTTTTATTTACAAAAATATATTATTCTCATAATGAAATGTTTTTCTACAATAATTGTACATTATTAAATATTTAATATTTTAAGTCATTTCTTATTTAAAAAAAATAAAAATAATAAAGAAAAAGAAAAAATTCATTTCTTAAAAGGATGAAGCTTCACCGCTGCACCGGTGAAGCTTCACTGTTCTGGTCAGAGACTACGTCGTTCTGGCCTCGACCAGAAAGGCGGCGACTGATGTGCCGCCTCCATTTTGGTCGCGACCAGAACGGCGGCGAGTGATGTGCCGCCTCCGTTTTGGTCGCGACCAAAACGGCGGCGACCTTTCACCGCCATACTGGTGCGACAAGATGGGAGACGGCACTTCGCCGTCGTCGTCCTCGTTGGAATAGGTACATAGAGAGGAGGAGGGTGGTGGTGGTATGGGTTAGGTTTTGAAGAGAATTTGGGGGAGATGAAAAGAGTGGGACATTTTGAGTATTTTTATAAAGGATAATAATGTAAAATTCTTATTTATAATGTATTGTTTATTTAGTTTTTGGGTGTAATACACAAAATATAGGGGTGATACACATTTGTACACATTAAATGGACAAGATAAAGTTTTTTCTTTTTCAATGGTTGATATTGATTTTTTCTTGTGACTCAACTTTGAGTTGAGAGTCACAATAGAATTCCCCATGTAACAATCTTAGACTGATAACGCCACATAAAAGAACAACAGAAGGGGTATGTGATGAATGAGGATTTGATAGAGACGAGGATGAACTGTTTGATGGTAAGTTAATGGCGCTGAAATATCAAAAGTTGATGGATCGGCGCAAAAACAAAGGTTGAAGCTTCTTTTTGAATTGTGCTATTTTTGTCATGTTTCACTCTTTAGAACGTAACTCTTGCTACGGTTATTAGAATCGCGTATAAGACCCCAATTCGAAAAGCTCTTGACGACGTGATGAAAAGGCTATGCCTGTTTGGCATCATTTACGACCTCAAATTCCTTCGTTTTCCCCTTCCAAAAGTGCGTTCTTAGAATTTTTTTTGTCATTTCTAGTAACTTTTGATTAATTATTTAGGAGGTCGATTTGAACCGAATTTGGGTCTGATATCTTATTTTATTATCTACTTTAAAATGGTCTATTTTTTATTTTTTTGGGCATTTTGACATATTTTCACTGTTTTGCTCTATTGGCTATATAGTCCAGATTGTGGACTAACTTTGAACCATATGATTATTAATATTGAAAAATTCGAGAGTTTTTATCTCCTAGTTTTCGTTCTTGCTTCGTTTTTTTCTTGTAATTTTGCGAATTAATTTAACCAACAAATTAATCTCTAATATGTTCTGGCTTTAGCATTGCCACTTGATCAACTAAACATGACAAGTTATAGACAATTACTTACAATGATAGGGTGTTTAATGTCTATTTAGTTGTGAGTGATATAACCATCACATATCATGTGATTGTGAAGAATACGTACGTAGTGAAACACAAGTAAGTGATGATTTAACTTTTGAAGACAAAAGACTTTTTACGAACAAAAGAATCTTACAACTATTGTTGTAAGGGTGTTTTTTCGTTTCAATCTTAAAAACACTATTGTTGTATCCTTATTTCTTTCGTTTGGGTGAGATCACAAAGGGTCTAAACCATTTTCAAAAGTTATAGATAGAGATGAACATATACAAAACTCCAAGGCCATTATAGCCAAAGATTTACTCTTTGACTTCATTTCATGCAATTAACCTCAAACGAATTTAGTGCCTAATCTTGCGTTAATATGTGGAAATTAAATTAGTCTTCTTCTGTTAATTTGACTCCATTTTGTAAGCTCTTTCACTAAATTAAAAACAACCTTAAAAAACCAAACGGTTGCCCATTTCTTTCTCCATGAATTTCTCCAAAGTAGTAACTTTCAATTCCCACCATGAATTTTCCTCTTCTTACGCTTCAAACTTAGTTTATAAACATCATAAGTTCACATTGACTCTTCTTCATTATAAACAATCTTTCACAAAGCATATCTCAATTCCTTCTCTTTGGAAACTTGTTATACACAATCAATCAAATCAATCATGAGGAAACAAATTAGCTACATGCATAATTGGGTTGAAGTTGCACCGTCTCCCATGATATCTCCCCACAAGGCTTCTAATGCTCCGAGGCTTGAAACAATAGTCGAAGAAGGATCGGAAAAAATGGACATAGCAACAACCAAGAAAGCACTATACCTTCTTCCAATTATTCTTTCATTTGCCTCCTACATGTTAATAAACAGATTTTACATCATTTGATACCAATTTCAAAAATTGTTCCCACTCGTCAAATTTATTCTCTTCCCTCGTTCTCTTCTTCACATGATTTGCCCCTCTCGATCAAGAATTGAATTCCCATCATTCTATCAAACACACAAGCTGTCGAAGCTGAACAAAGATAACATCAGTGGCTGTGCAAAGATGATAAATGCATTTAAATATCGAGGAACTTCATAAAGGAAGGAATGTGGGATTACATTGAAAGCAGGAAATGGTTACGAATCAATCAATCAATCTTCAATTTTCTGCAATTTTGTCAATGAGATTTGGGGTCAAAGATGATGATGCACCTCGTATCACAATGAAAAGAGACTATTCAAGAAACTGTGTTATTTGTTTGGGGAGAAGCTTAAATAGAGAAACGTTTCATTTATTTATTAACTCTTCTAGGATTCAGTTTGTTATTCATATCATTGTATATACAATCTAACTTTTTCTTCTCTTTTTGATAATCTAAAATAGTTTTATTGGCACCTGTAATATCTTTCCACTTTGTTTATGTTTCCTGTTTTGAACCTTGTCCAGATATGCTATTCATTAATTGTTCATCAGGATTCAAGAATATGTTGTTACCTGAAACCAATTTCATATTGAAATTAATTCTACAATTACAACATGAATTTATTGTTGAATCTGGAAAACTATTTCGCGTTTACAGGAGCTTCTCTATAACAAATTCAAAGAAAAGCCAGACAAATTACGATTTTCAGCAGAATCAAACCAATTGTTTTTATCGAAACAATACAAATGACTGAGAAAAGAATTCCGCTGATATAATATATAAAACCAGAGCAAACGGTGATTCATATACATATAATCCTACTTCAACTGCAAAACTGATATTCTTTTCTTCGTGACAACAATAAAAACAGATGTTATAAATGAACAAGCCAAACTACAATCATACTCTTTCATTGTGCATTTTTTGTTGACAGAGAAAGAGTAATTAAGCGAGCGTCTTCAGGTCAGTAAAACTATTATTATTCTGCAGCTGCTGAATCCTGATTTTCACCTTCATTAAGGTTTTCTAACCGCGGTTTTCTCAGGGCTGTAATAGAGAAAACGAGCATAATTAACTATCAAACAAATTTATGACCAAATTAAGAGTTCAAGTAGGAGGTGAACACTAAAAATAGTAAATCATAAATCAAAGTAAAGCGACCCTCATTCTTCAATAGCCCATCTTAATAGGGCTTCCATCAAATTGATGCTGGTTGAAGAATAAGACCCCATAAGTTGGTTTTCCTAGCTTATATTAAATCAAGCTTTGACCAAGTTGAGGTTACGAAGGCAGACATTTACATTGGCTTATTAATATATGAGTTGGGCAATGCCGGGGGATGGCTTCAATTAGGTAACCATAACTTGTATCACATAGGAACTGCATTACCCAACATTGGTTAAACTTATATATGAAACTAACATCTGAACTGTATTCTGTAAGTAATAAAGACAAAATTTACTTCCCAACATTGGTTAAACTTATACAAATTCGAGCTCAGGTGAAAGCTACGCCTGAGCTTTCAAATAAATAATTATGAGTCTAGGCTTCAAGGGCTTTAAAGGCTTGCAGTGAAGCAAGCTAATGTGAATCGGCTAAAGATTGATAAGTTACATCAACTAACAGCTCTAAAACTCTCGACATAATAATCTTGAAAATAAATGACTAGTGAATCGCAGACTACCCAACTATTGCCAACTAGTTATTCATAATTAACATGGCACATGACTTTGTAACCATGCTAACTTTTGTGGATTGTTACTTTAAATAGATCAGATTATATTACATTATTCTCGATCTCAAATAATATTACATTGCACATGAGTTGGGATGATTCCAAATATTTACTACTCCAATTATCCAAAAATCCAATCAACCAATGCTTGAATTCGTTAAGTAATGCATATATTTTGATTTATCATTCATATTATCAGCATTAGAATGCATATAGTCAGAATACAAAGCAAATTTTCAATCTAATTCATACTCACATTTGAAAGATGATCCAGCAAGGCAAGTCAGTCTGGATTTCGTATTAGTCTCCGCTAATGGATTCGGCTTCCCAGGACCCATCGTCCGCACATCCCAAACACGTATAACCCCATCAGATGACGCAGACGCCACTATATAAGGATCACATATATAAGCTTCACCTGGAACATCATCCTTAGTTAAAACAACAATGCCTTTAACACGAGCAGAATGAGCATCTTCAATACTAAACGCCAGTTTCCCACTCTTTGTATCCCAAGCAGTAACACTCCTATCCTCTCCACCCGTAAACAAAAACCCATTACCACCAGCTGCAGTACAGAGGACTCGTTTCTTGTTATCCAGCTCGGTTATCAATTTAGCGTCCTCAGAATCGTGCACACTAATTTTCTCATCGACAACCATGATGAAATTGTCACCTTTTTGATTAAACTGCACGATTGAGGACTCTTTATCCAACTTACAGAAAAAGCTACGCCTTCCTCTAACCAAATTGACCATCGCTAAGCACTCATCGTGGCCGACTGTTAAGGCTAACTTCCCTGAGGGGTGTACGGAGAGAGAATTGATTGCTTTTTTGTGAACTTTTAGGGTTTTGAGATGGACGAAGGGATCGGCGTCGTAGATGGAGACGGAGCCGGTGGCGTCGGCGGCGAGTAGGTTACGGGGGAAGGAGGAGATGGAGGGAGGGGAGAAGAAGGAGAGGGAGGTGATGGAGGAGGTGTGGTGGAGGGAGCCGATCTCGGTGGAGGAGGAGAGGTCGTAAATTTTGATTGTGTCGTCGTTACCGCCGGAAACGGCGGCGGAGCCGAAGACGGCGACGGTTTTGATGGTGGAGAGGTGAGAGGGGAAGGAGAAGGTTGGGGTTAGGGCGAATGATTGGGAGTTTTTTCGGGATTTCAGCTTGTAGCCCCATATGAAGCGCTCGTACGATCCCGCCACCAAGCTCATCTTCGTCGGACTGAAATTCTTCTTCACTTTCTGTGCGGAGGGAAGATACAGAAACACAGGGAGATTAGGGTTTTAGGGTTTTAGGAGAGGCAATATCTATCAAAAGAATTGTAAATTTCTCAAATAATATAGGGATTTTGCATATCACCCCCCAAAAAATTCTCTTTCGCGCTTTTCACCCTATAATTGAAAATACATGGCCGTGCCTTTTAAAAGTTGTCATGTGAGTGCATGCAAAAAAGTAATTTTATTCCTTTAACTTTTGTAAAGACGCAAAAATGGGATACATGTAGTTTTAACAAATAATTTTTTTTTATGCTTTAAGTTGTGGCAATTTTAGTCTTTTTACTAGCAATATAAGTCCTAAATTCGTCGGGATTTAAATTAGTGTACTCAAATTTCTAGGCAAGCAAATAAAATGGGAGATTTTGTACTTCTGACTACCACGCAGTGATAATTCACCACATCTTGTCAAATTAGCTTAAATTGAAAAAAAAATAACACTTTATTTTCCTTCATTTCTTTCCATACCTACTAATTATTATGACAAAGATGTTATAACCCTCATTTGATTGCTTATGTAGAAATTTATGGACACTAATTTTAATTTCGCAAAACTTAATTGCAGGTAAAAGGATTAAAATTATAGCAACTTAAAACATAAATGATATAAAATACTTACCGAAATTATAAATGTCTCATTTCCGTGTCTCTGCCAAAGGTAAATGACTATTATTACTTTTTTTTTGCCAATGAGTGCACTTTGCACCCTAATCGATGTTTTAGTGAATTTCAAAGGGGGTTATTATGCTATTTAGTGCATTAATTCGAAGCTTTGGGGGGGTTAAATGAGAAAATCTAGAAGAATGTGATCTATAATTTGTCTAAAGAATCTACAAAATAATATACATTTCATGGGGTTAAGTCGTAATCAATCCAATTTGCGTTTGGATGAAACTTAAGGGATACAACCTAAAATCAAATAAAATCGATCATTCATTTTTTATCATTTTAAACTGATTTGACACATCTCATTTACTTAAAGTCCATCATTTGAGTTCAATCTAAATAACTTATCAGGTTTTCAAGATCCTCAAAACTAATCATGTTATAGATATTTCGTCGAAACCATCCAAATTAATATTCTGAAACTTAATCTCATTAAAATAAGGTCAAAATCGATCCATATGCACCCTAAAGTTTTAAAAGTTTTAATTATCAATTAGCAAAGGTTTTTATTGTATTGAACTTGAATAGACTGCTGTGAAAAATAAAAATAAAAAGAACTTGACGCCTAGAACTTATTGAAATACTTTTTGCTCATGTTTTCACCCTAAAAAATAATTGCTCATGTTTTCTTCTTGAGGTGTCAACAAAGTAAGATTTTTTAAAATATATTTTTCCTTCTCAAAATACTTTTATTTATTTTATTTTATTTATTTATTTTTTTTATATGAAGCAAGTAACACATCAGTAAATATCAAATTCTACTTCTAATCGTAAATCATAAGATCATAAAAATGGTTTAAAATCCCAAAAGGGGCCCAATTCTCTCTTTTCATGTCCAGAGCAACAGTGCAGCACTATTTTACTTTCATGAATTCTGTAATATTTTTGGCTTAATATAATATTTTCCCCCAAAACCCATAAAGTTGTTGCAGACAAATCCATATCATCCACATTCACAATTCTCCAATTTAGGATTAAGAACTCGATCCCCCCTTTTCGTATTACTAGTAGAGCATTTAATTTCAAATCCATGGGTGAACTCCAAATCCGACATCCCTTTTCTCTTCCGCCACCGCCGCTGCCCCCTCTTCCGCCGCCGTCCTCCTCATCGGCTCCTCTGTCTTCCTCATCAGTTGAAGACCCTCCTCCTCCAACACCCCCTCCTTTCGATGCCAGCCGAAGTAACTCTCTATCAATTCTTCTGTCATATACCTTTTTTTAAGTATGACGATTCTTAAATATTTTTTTCTTGTTTCCTAAAATTATTTTTACATGTGTTTTTATTTTATTATCCATAGAGAATAATACAAATATGTGGCTTGTGGGAGAATTTGTGTGTTGAGATTGTCACATAGATAAGGATTTACTATTAAATACTTTATTCATAATTTTATTTTTGTTGATTGACATCAGAAGGATATTTGGCTAGTGATTTGTAGAAGAACAGCAGTTGTAAGATTATTTTAAGGAAAATGCCCTCATGACAGTAGTATAAATCCTATATGTTTCTTGACCAAATTCATGAACATTTTCTAAATGCAAAGATGAATGGAATTGACCAAATTATAAGCCATTTTGTTTCTTATGTGACCTTTTTGTGCATCTTGAAGTGATTGGTATCATCAGAAGGAAGGCCTTGATTAAAGACTTGGCGGCCGTATATCATGCAGAGTGTCTCACATATTGCCAGGAACTTCTTGAACTTCAGAAGAAAGTAGATGAGGCAAGTAATATTGCCTTGCTCTTCATATCCCGTGTCCTTTTTAGATTGTATGTTTTTCACTTCTCGCAATTTATGCACTACACCGACCTTCTGAAATTTACTGGCTGCATACTTACTAGCAAAATAAATTATGTCAATTGTATTAGGGTTAACTTAAAACATGTTATTTACTTTGATGGTTATGTCTTCTGTATGAAATTATCTTTTATTTAAATTGGTTTTCTTTTTGCTTCCATTTGACTTGATCACGCTCCACTTCTATACCTTGCAAATTCTATCAAGTAGCTTGTAGTCATATGGACAGTTCTATTTGGTTCTAAAGTGTATGGTGTCTGGATAGATACACATAACCTAACAAGTTACGTGTTGTTAGTAGTCTAAGTTGTTGTAATACAAAAGGTTTATGGGACTTTATTATCCCGGATAGAAGTATGGCTATGGACACTATGTAATCTCTGTTTCTAGAACTAAATAATCTGATGGATAGCCATGAAACCTGAACTATCCTGGACATATGGTAAAGGAGAAATGGTAACCTCATTGATTAAAAGAAGATAAACAACAATATGGTGTTATACCTGTTAAAAACAAGTTCATTTTCTATCACTTCTTTTGCTGATTAAATCTGAACAAATTAGATATTATATCTCACGAGTAACATATGGCCTTTTTCCGATTTCAAATGTGAAAGGTACCTTTTTCAATTTGAAATTTTAGATCATCTTTGACTATGCCTTGGGTTTTAGAAAATTTTAAGCAGTGTTTTATCAAAAAGATCTACATTTTAACAGCCATTTATCAAACATCTCTGTTTTTCTCAATCATGTTCATTGGCAAACCTAGTATTAAGGTAGCCATGTTTGTCAGAGGTGCTTAGACTGTGAAGCTAGGATGACTAGTGGACTGGAGATTTCACACGAATAATCCATTTTAAGCCCAAAAGGGTTGCGTGAAGTGCATTATTATCTACTCTGCAAATCCACTGAAAAAAAGTGAGTCGTGTTAAATCTAGATTTGAGATGGTCATTTTTGGACTATAGTTTGGTTGCTTAGGTATCACAGAGTATATTTGACATATGGATCTGGTGGTCTGAGAACATTTTGTCAGCTTAACACCACAGACAACAAGCATCAAGTTAATAATGAATAAATTATTGCAGTTCAAAAAGTAGTATACTTAAAGAACCACTGCAATCAGACCCATTGTAAGTTGAAGTATAGTTGGTTAACAGTTAACTTGAATAATTCAGTCTTCCCACTAATTTTATCATTTTTCCTTCAAAAACTAGTATGGTTCATGAAGAAGAGTATATTTGCCGCCTTAATCTTGTGTACTTGTCAATAATAACCTGTACAAATTTATCTTCATGAGAAATTGAGTTAAAATATGAAATCGAAAGCATGTTGCAGAGTTGTCTTTATATTTTTTTGGTTTCCCAAGGGTTTAGTCCCTTTCGAGGCGGGTGTGTGTGCCCTCTTAATCTTTGGACTCTTCACTGAAAGTACATGGCTTGTTTCTTTTTCACTCTTTCTTTGATGTATTTTCCATTACTCAATTTCACGATTACCATAAATGTTTAAGTGGATTCAATTCAATGATCAAGTGATTTGGCTTATAACCACTATCCTTAGCAGTCTACATTTACATCTAGCATAAGGTCAACATTTGCATATTGATCTCTAGTTTCTACCATCACCTATACTCGAAATAAGTTGTGACTGTGATTTTGAAATACTTGCAGCCATTTACGGACATAAAACTTCCAGAGGAGCCAAGGAAAGAAATGACTAGACCCTCCAAACGCCTGAAAAAAACCCGCTAGATATCAGTGTTGATTCGATTTACTGGTAGGTGACTTTCGAATCTTAAACTGCATATTTATTTAAATTAATTAAATTTCTAAAGACCTCTAGATCTATTTTCTTGTTTCTTTAGCAGTTGTCACGATTTCCAATTATGCAACATACTTGGCAGGATGCAAGATGCAGAATCCTTAAAGAAGTTTGCTTTTGCGGTTAGGTTCAATGAGTGATTATATTACCTTGTACAATATAAAGTTTATCTCAATTGAATATGTTTAGAGCAGGCCGGCCCGACATATTAAGGGCCCTTGGCGAAATTATTTTTAAATATTCAATAGTAATATGCGTTTAAATTATAACAGTTAATTCTAAAATCCTTCTTAAAAAAATATTGTGGATATAAATAATAAGCTAATATACATTAATAGAATTAAACTTTTTACTTGCCAAAACAATAAATATGTATAATATAATAGTATCATTATGTTGTCGCAACTATGTTATAACATGGACTCTTCAATCTTAGGGGTGTGTGTAAGTAAAATCGAAACGAGTTGTACCAATTTTTGGTATCTAGACTAGTTAGGTAATTTTAGAATTTGTACAGTATGCCAAATCGAATAATTCGTAGGTTGACCAAAAAATCCAAAAAGTGTAGTTTTGAGTTATTTGTAAATTTCCTGTAAATTAATTTTTAAAATTTGTAGCTTGACAACTCATTGAAACAAGTTATATATTAAACCGGCACCTCCATGCCAAATTAATTCTCCTTGTGTGTTTTCAGATCCTAAAATATTAATTATGGGTTGGTTCATTTCGTAAATCGACTGTTAATATTGAATAGAAAAGGAATAATGTTTGATTAGCTTTGATTTCGATACGATTCAATTGATTTATTAAACTGTATGCATAGTCATATTCTTCATGACTATAAATTAAATATATATGTTTAGACTAAAACTCAAATAAAATTAATCAATATTTGATTTAAGTTAATTTGATAGTTAAGATCTATCTTAATGTCACGCTCTGGCTGGGGGTGTTCGTGATGCGGTCTAGTGCGATTTTGTACTCGCCCAAACTCAACTCAATATATGTGAATTTTTAATACTCTAGTCCAAATACAAGCAAACAAGTCTTGAGATTGCACATTGTTCTCCATTCAGGTTGGGGCGGGTTTCGTGATTTCATCATTCTCAACTTTAATGCATTTTTGTT
Organism: Penstemon newberryi var. newberryi; assembly: GCA_030819805.1. NCBI lineage: Eukaryota > Viridiplantae > Streptophyta > Magnoliopsida > Lamiales > Plantaginaceae > Penstemon > Penstemon newberryi. The sequence continues at coordinate 18,088,895 of JAUALY010000007.1, forward strand.
ATTTGATAAGTTAAATGTAAATGCATTAATTAATTAGAACTTTTTTATTTGTATGAATAAATTTAGTAAACTGTCATAGAAAATATAATGGAAATAATCTTCAATGAAAACATAATTTAATAAAAACTAAAAACAATCCCGAACACTAGGTTAACAAGTTTTCATTATAAAACAAAATAATACAATATTTATGTAATACAATCTAAGTTATATTTTTCAATAATAAAATAAAATAAATTGTTACTCTTTATTGTTCTTTCTATAGAATATATATTTATATTACGTATATAAGTGAAATACAATATCGTTTGTAAATTATTATAATCAATAATTGAAGACCATCAAATATAATAATATACTAAAATATAAACAATGTAGTCTTAAGAGGAGAGTAAAAAGTGATTTGATATCTAAATACTAAAATTTGATCATAACAAATTCTTATTATCAATTATCATTGCCTCGTTAAAACGACTTACATATGCTCATCATATACAAATACAACAGAGTTACATTGTTTCAGTTCCTCAAATACAACAAACAAGCTTTAAAGTTTTTCAACTCTTCCGTGGATTTTCTTCTCATCTTCTTTACTAGGTAGGACCTATGACTATGAGTGTTAGAAGCTACTAACCCTGTACTGTGTGAAAATGGAGTTACTGATGTTAAAAGTAAATAATAAAGTAACTCAATAACAAGATTTCCCTCCCGCGTCATGGGGTCCAAAATAAACCCACCAAAATCTGCCGAAGTTGGAACAGAGATGCAGGATCGATCTTCATTCATTGGCTGATATGATCAGTAGGTCCAGAAATGGTTTTCTCGTTTATTCTTTCGACTAAAGAAGGCTCCACCTCATGTACGAATTTAATAGATTCTGAGAGCCGATGGAGCAGGTTTATCAAAGCAATAACTTCATTTCTTTGCAACTGTAGCTGTAAGCAAACATATAGACGATGATGCTTCAGTATAAATAAATAAATAAATAAATAATTTATTCAATTTTAGCCTTGAGAACTTACACGTTGGCCGGATAATTCATTGCCATTGACGGAGAAAAGAATTTTCAGTGCAGTTCCAAGACCCAGAACCTGCAGCTTTCCCCAAAGACGACATTTTTCACACCCCACACAATCCATCAACGCGCTGCAATTTTCATAAGAAAAGCCGAAGGACAAGTCACTACTAGAACAAAGTCAATATGAGAGTACAATTCTACTCGAGCAAAAAGAGGTTGACGTCGTCATACATAATACAAATGTTCAGGTGAAAATTACAATGAGGTATATAATAAACCTTATATTTCTGAACTGTCTCTGTGTCTGCTGCATCAGTTCAGGTCCACTTTGGCCTTTCCACAGTTTAGCCTCATCAAATGGTTTTGGGCATGCCGCTTGTAGTTTTGGGTCATAAAGCAATTTCTTCATCAAAAGCTGCGTGTTCAGGTCATCCAAAGAATTTCCAGTATCATAGTCAGCTTGTTCCAAGTAATCTGCAGCCTAGATGGTATCCAGTAGAGGTATATGTAAGAAATAAAAAGATAATCATAACAATCAACAAATAAACTCGGAAGCTAACCAAACTCACTTTTGTCACCGAACGGAGGACGAAAAGGAAAGTGAAGTACAAGTTTTTTACGCGATCCGGGTATCTCAAGACTCGATCATGCATCAGCGATAGATTTGGGCCCCACTGGAACAAGAACAATTGTTATTTGCGGAAAACTCAACTATAATTGCAGACAGACACACATGGATCAAGCAATCAACACATAAGCAGATGAGAATCACATCTGACTCAGAGGCAGTTAGAAAGTAATTCCGGAACCAAGGGAAACCAAATCACTGAATAAATGCAAATAAGTTTTTTATCCATATTTGTATGAAAAAAAATTATGAATTCAAAGTTTGAACTTAGCTACAAAAATTACACTTACAAGTACATCACTCTGTATAAGACATATAAGTTCATGACACCAAAGGACAAGTTTTCACAGGGCATCATGTCATGCAAGATAAAAGCATATGCAATCAAGAACATACCTTGTTCGTTGTTTCATCAAGCAGGTAATCAGCAGCAATATGAATTGAAATGGAGGAGTGCAGACCAGATATCAACTTGTACAATATTCTTTTCTCTTGGCACTCTCCAGCTGGGTCTATAAAGCATGTCAACGATTAAAAATTTAGGCTAGTGATTATAGCCAATATCTCTAATTAAAAAAACCTAGAACCAACCAACAATTCAGACAATCAAATATTGCATATTTTTCATTTTAAAATCAGATCTTAAAAGGTCGACTACAATTTCTTCTTCTATCTCAAAGACTTATACTGATTAAAAATAACTTACAATTGGGGCAATTTTCCAAATATATAGCATCCCATATTCTTCTGGCAGATGGACCAGTGTATCCAGTGTAGCGTTCAGGATTCAATTGAAGATTTACATATGTCATTTCCGCTGCAATTATAAATTGGATCAAATACTGTACTGATTGGATAAGAACACTTGAATTTTCATGAGAAAACAAATGAACTGATAGCACAGACAATTGTCCTATAGCGAACGTTGATCAAGTGGATAAGAGGGATAAATGATAGAAAGAATAATCACAATTGTAGAGAGAGGCTACTTTATCAAAATTAAAGAAAAATCCATGAAAAATCCATGCTTTAAATTAAGCAAGTCATCAGATAGCCTATAAAGCAGACAACGAAGAAGACTAAATATGCAAGACCCAAAAGGTACCATTATCTGTCTCATCATCATTTGTCCATGGATTATCTACTTCGATCCAGCCTTTGAAAGCTTTAGAATCTATTGTACGATCAACAGCAGCCTCTGGCTTTCCTTCTTGACAAACCAGATTATCAGATGAGAGGCCATCAAGAGATGGCTTCCTAAATGTTTCAGGGAACTCATTCTCCGGGCATTCACAGACGCTGCAGTCCCTCAACCGGCACATACCATCATCAGGCCAGAAAGGACAATCACACCACAATTTCACCTATTGGATGAAACTTGATCAGGAACCAACAAACAAAAAGGTAAACCAATAGAAGAGGAGTTGCAGCATAATTATGTGGACCTAATTTGCAGCACAAAGCTTACAGAATTTCATCAGCAAAACATAACAAATAACTGTTATTAATAAGATATATCCTTGAATATGAACATTATAAAATGAACTTGTCTCAAAATCAATGATTGAAATTGAGGTTATGTAATCAACCATATTAACCATAAATAGGAACACAACTCATCTTCAAAGCATGCTCTTAAGTTAGAATACTTAAAGATCCTGATGTTTAATTCATCAATATCGCTAGGGGGGGGGGGGGGGGTGGTGGTGGTTGATGAGGTCACTGAGCAAAAGAAAAAACAAAGAGCACGAAGAATTTCAGTGCTGACGTATGCCATACGTCTATAAGTCAGAATCACAGAAACAGACTTTATCTACAAACAGTTAGCCCGCATCACAAGATTAAGAAGCCAAAGAAAAATCATAGAGGTATCTTGTTATCCATTACTTAATAATAACGAATGCTATTTGATTATATTATTTTATGATGGCAAACGAATATTCAAGTAGATCAAAGAAAAACAAAATATCCAGTCACCTGTACAAAAGGACCAGAGAGGAGCCTAGAAAATGTGAGGAAGCATGTGAAAGACATCTTAGTCAAAAGTTTCCAGACCAGCATTATTCAGCTATCCAGCTGAATTATGTAAACGACTATGCCTACAATTTCTATAAACAAAATTTTACAAGCCACCTTTGTCAACAAAGCTATATTGCGAATGCATGTAGAGATAACCAGAGTTCAAAATGATATTACACGCGCAAATGAAAACAGGCATGATAACTTCAAACAAAGATCTAATATAAGAACTAATCATGCTATGGTCAACAAGTACAACATAATTGTACAAAACGCAAAGTAATGCAATACGCAATGATGTTGCAGACCTTAAAATACCGGAAGAACGTATACTTCACAATCTGTTGGAGCAATGGATGCAATACAGCCTCATTGATGCGATCCACAGTCTCATAATCACAACAACAGTCCTCCACTATTCCATGATATTTAACCCCTTCCTATACATATCCAAACACCACAAAATTATGAATAAACTATTACTACGAAAATGAAATCCTACAATTCGAGCAAAAAATATACTCAAGTGAATGGACACACTAATTCCAACACTAAATCTCTGTAGTTCTATCTGTATAAGATATTAAAATTTCCCTATCGAAAATAAAATCCTAAAACCCTAAATATTAGCAATTTTGAAATTAGAGATGTACCTGAGAACAGGAACAGCTTTTGATGCGGCTAAAGATGGAGGTGACGGTAGAATTTCTCGGAACAAATGCAATAGCTAAAACAAGAACAACGATGCCGCCGGCGAAAAAACAAGTCCATTGAGTTCCGCGCCTTTTCTTTTCGGTTTCGGAATTCACCATTTGACAGTGATAAATTCTTGGGTGAATTGTTTTGAGATTTATTTGAATGAATGAATGTGCGTGTTGGAATTTGTATATAAACCAAATTGTAGTGTGGACTGTGGTGATTGGTGCGGGAAATGAAAGGGGTATATGAAAAATAAATTATGGGCGGTTGTTGCTGGTATTAGAACTTGAAAACCAAAGGACTAAGCAAGATATTTATTTTAAAATATTAATCTGATTTCATATTATCCTATGAAACTGTTGGATAAAAGCTACTTCTCGAAGCTTTTGAAAATTTAATAATGTAATTTTTTAAGTTTATAAAATTCTAGAATACTAATTGTGGGTAAACATTTCAACAAATTACGTGATTTAAGCTAAGTTATTCGAAGATGTTTAATTAAACTTAATAAAATTAAAAGTGATTCTAGTTCTAGTCTTATTTGGGATAAAAATTATTGGGCTTGTTTGGACCTATTTGAGCCCGAGTTTTGGCTGGGCCAAACATGATTTTGAATCGCATCTGGGTAGTTCAAACAAGTGAAAAAGCCCAAAACTTAGTTGATTAATGTTGAGCCCATTGACCCAGAATAGAAGCAGAATTTTTTTCCTTCAAACTCGGCCAAATTGAGAGGGTATAATTTTAGGGGTGTTCATAAACTCGACACACCCGACCCGCCCTCAACCTGTCGGGTTTTTTTTTTTTTAAATAAACAAATGTAGGTTAGGAATTTGTGAACCTGCATGTTATGGTCGGGTGACAGGTTTGATGGTTAAAAAATCGACCCGTCCACCCGCACTTAATAATTATTTATGTACTTTTTATTCATATTTTAATAAAAGTGTGAAATAAATCACATTTATTAACAAATGACTAAGAACAAAAAAACAAATTTTCTTCAAGTTTTTTGTTTATATTATTGTTAATGGTACGAATATGTTAGTACATTTTTTCCTAACTAAAGAGCTTGTTGTTGAAAACAAAGAAAAATCTTCACTAATTTGTTATGGTTTGTAATGTTGTTTAAAAAACTTAAGATTCTATGCTTAATTACTTATATTTATTGAATTGTCGTTAGTCTATTAGATATTAAGATTTTATGACATTGTTTTCATTCAACCCGCCCGCACCTAGGGGTGTTCATAAACCCGTCCCACCGGATCCACCCGCCCGACCCGCTCCAACCCGCCCTCAACCCGCCGGTTTTATTTTTAAAATAAACAAGTGCGGGTTGGTAATTTGTAAACCCGCACGTTATGGGTCGGGTGACGGGTTTGATGGTTAAAAAACCGACCCACCCGCAACCCGCACTTAATCATCTTTAGAGTACTTTTTATTCATGTTTTAATAAAAGTGTGAAATAAATTACATTTATTAACAAATGAAGAAGAACAAATTAACAAACTTTCTTCAAGTTTTTTATTTATATTAATGTTAATGGTACAAATATATTAGTACATTTTTTCCTAAAGAGTTTGTTGTCGAAAAATCTAGAAGAAACTTCACTAATTTGTTATTGTTTGTAATGCGTGAGTGATGACTTGTAATGAATTTTTTTGTGGGGATTTGTAATATTCTTTTTGGTGGAGACCGTTGATTTAATTAGTAAGAAATTGTTGATTATATTCTAGTTTTGTACTTTTTCATCCTTGAATTTAATTTCAAATGTAACGGTGAACATATTTGGCACATTTTATTTGTTGTTTGAAGAACTTAAGATTATATATATGTTTAATTTTTATATTTATTGATATGTTGCTAGTCTATTAGATGTCAAAAATTTATGACATTCTTTGCGTTCAACCCGCCAACCCGACCGTCACCCGCCCGTACCCATTCCACCCGAACCGGGCGGTTTATGAAAATAACAATGCGGGTGCGGTTTAAAAAATTGGCAACCCGCACGTGTTGGGTCGGGTTGATTTTTTTATGCAAACCCGCCCAAACCCGACCGCGTTCACCCCTACCCGCACCTGTTCCACCCGAACAGGATAGTTTATGAAAATAACAATGCCGGTGCGGTTTAAAAATTTGACAATCTGCACGTGTTTGGTCGGGTTGATTTTTTCATGCATGCCCAAATCCGACCGCGTTCATCCCTAGGTATGGGTCATTTTTTGCGTCTCTGTATATTCCAAACTATTATACAAAAGGAATATATCAAAATAGTTCTTTGGGATCCTTTAAAAAATAATTATGTAACTATACTGAGCATATTTAGTCCATTAACTTTAATTCATTTTTAATTTTAGTCTCATACATAACAAATTAATAAGTTTTAATTTTTATCCCACAAATACAAATTTGGTCCTCTAACTTTCAAATGTTTTAATTTTTATCTTACAAGTACAAACTTTTTCTCGACCAAATTGTAATATGTAATCCTATAACATTGAGATCCTATAAAAAATAATCTTATAACAATATAACACATGGTAAATAGTCATTGAACTTGCCATCATTTATGCATATTACATTTGGTACCTTAACTTTTCATTTCAGAGTCATATACTAAAATTTTGGTCCTAAAACTAGTGGGCAAAATTTAATTTTTCAAAATTAGTCATATCATCGTTGAATGTGTTAAGAACATGAAATGGCTGACTAAATGATCATGTGCCAGTAACTGATTAAATTAGTTAGTGCAAGACGAAATTCAAATTCAAATGCATTTAATTTGGTATCCACTACAAAGAGGATCAAAACATATTCAAACTCAAATAACTAAAATTGAACAAAATTCTCGTCAATTACAATTTTAACTACAATTTTAAATTTTGAAAACTAAAGCATGCAGTCAAAGAGCTGAAACTACAAAAATGGCATGACTGTTTCGTTCTTTATTTTTGTGTTTATGTATTTGGGGAAAAATATAAGAGGCATGGTGTGGTCAAAATGCATATGTCACGCTATATTACCAATCATTTGATATTTTCATTGATCCCATATATATATAGGCACCAATGTAACGGCCAAATCTCATATTCTTTTCTTTCTTTGACTGCATCTGCATGCCTATATCGGCAAATGGCACCACAGACTTTCAGTCTGTTGCTGCTGAGGGCATTATTGTCAATAATTACCAATTTATAACTATTTGATGCAAGCGCGGACGTTGGTGACTTGGTGGTACTGATATTTGGATTAATCATTAATCCTTCATTTTATTTTTCTGCCGTGGGTAGCACAATTAATAAAAAAATCTATTTATTAAAGTTGTCATGATCATGTGACTAATTTGTTTTACTTATTTTACTGAAAAAAACACTTTTGATAAATTTTTAATAGAATTCATCACGTGCGCGACACGTGTCCGTTAAGTGGCACGAATTTTGCATGTGCAGGGGATAAATTTCATTTTTGATTTCAACTTTTACCTACTTTACCAGACATTCGAAAAATACACATTTAATACTAAAGTTGAAACTTATATATGGCCATGGAATTGTAACTTAGATATCTAATCCCACATGGTACGAGTTAACCTAATGCCCTACATGTTTTTTTCTTCATCTTTAGATAGTACTATGCAAAAATCACATAAAATATTATTCAAATTATTAGACATGGTGATATCAAACTCTATCAATCAAAAGCATGAATATTGCATTTATCATGTGAATGGTTACACTTCTAGTATTATCCAATAAAAAAATAAGTGTGTATTGAATGTTTCATATAAATATTATGTTTGGCCAAATAGGATTTGAGATATACTAATAATACATCATCATTATGACGAATATAGTTAATCAGTAATAATTAACAGTACATTAATTTGTGTATAATTAACGATGAACTCCATTTAATCAACTAAAACAGAAGAAAAAATTGCATTCTCATAACATTATTAAGAAACTCCTTAGTACCAGACAACATGAAATTAGATTAATTCTTCATTCATACATACAATCAATCTCCAAATTGATCTAAAACACCACTAAAAAGGAACATGTTTCTTCCCCAACAATCCTTATATGCGGATTAATCTCTCTATATATATTATGTATGTATATTAAGAAGTAAAACATACATGAAGCATCATCTAAAATACCAGTCATGAAAAAGTTAGATAGTTAATTATTAATGGAGTAACAATTTAAAGCCAAAGAGCACCAGCTTCCTTAAGAAGAGGAACAAGTGTGCCGTTAATGTGGCAAGCCATGACCGCCTCGATACCGCCTAAAAACTTCCCGCCTACAAACACCGCCGGTACAGGCTGGCCCCCACTTCCGAGCCGGAAAAGAAGATCGTGAATGTCACGACCAGACGAGTCGCGGTCGAGCTCCACGACAGTGGGGCCAACGCCGAGGCCAAATAACAGTTGCTTCACCACGTGGCACATACAACAGCCGCTGATGGTGAACACCACCACCGCGTTGCCGGAAACCAACATGCTAACCTTTTCGTACACCGACTTCAAATTGGCCGGACCTGAATCTCCGCCGTCCGATCTAATAGCTGGTGATAACTCTTTCGCTACCTCCATATATATGCTAATGATATATATATATATTTTTTTTTTCTGTAATTGAAGCAAAACAATGTATAGTGAGAAGAATTGTCTGTTATTTGTAAACGAATAAGGCGTGCATTATATAGGGATGGAAGTGGGAAATTGAATGTAGTGAGAAAGGTGAGATATGTGTGTGTTTGTACCAAAACTGAAAGACAAAATTAATTAAAACGAATTTCTAGGGCTTGTATTTTGTATTTATACAATAAAGCATCACTTTTACATGAGAGAGAGAGAGAGAAAATTAAAATTAAAGCAGAGGCGTAGCTGTATTGTACGTACCCGGCAATGTCTGACGGCTCTTGATCTCTATCTCTCTCCTACGTCTACTGTACCGATGATAATAACAAAATGTGTTGAACAATTAACTGCCGATCACTTAGCTATTTTTTTAGTAGTATACATATGATTAACCGGAAAATAATTACTTCATTCTTTAATTGATTAATTATTTAGGTAGACATTTGACAAGAATCATGATATGTTAATTTGTTCGATTGATAGTAATGATTTAGAATAATTCTAGCTCAAAAATGGTTCGTATACAAGTTGAATATTCCTAATTTTGGCATAAACTTACAATTTGCAGCATTTCGATTACATACAAGAGCATTGGAGATGTAATTGAAATCTTTAAGTAAGATGCATATTTGATATTCTTTCGGGAAACCAAATATTCTAATTGTCGATCCATATTGATTCTCACAACAATCATGGATTCGAATTTTTATTTTTCTATTGGAAACATTTTTATTTAAAGGTTGACTGATCAAATGAAGTAATTCATACTTCGCTCAAATGTTTTCAATAATTGCTGAAAAGTTTCTAATAAATCTAACGGAATATATTGTCGAAATTTTAATCCATGAATAACAATTTAACATTATTGAACTTCACAGAGAATACTGGCTGAAAAAATGTTTGCAACTTAATTTTAATCAAAATATAATTAGGGCTGATAATAGAATCCACCACATGGATTGACCGAGTCCACTTATATGATTTGGACTTAAGTCGACCTCAAAAGCTATCTTATGAGTTGATGATTGTCCAAGACCTTATAAGGTGGACTTAACTATTGTTTTCAACCCATGTAAAACATTTATTTGAGTAAAAAGAAGTAATTAGACATGATACATACATACATCTATTTTGTAATAGAGCTATAATTTTAATTTCCGAGGAATTCTTTAGGCATGAGAGTATATATATATTCTTATCTGTGTCCCTATGTGTTTCTTCTACACACATAACACAGTCCTTGATTCAAGTACTCTGCCAATATCACAACAGACATGAAAACAAACTAGGACTACTGTATATATACATACACACATACATATAACAAATATATATATATATACATATAATTAAGGTATGGTGCAAATAATTAAGGTACAATTGTAGAAAGCGTAAGCTCACATACTGTAGTGGTACAGTTAGCCTGGGTTGGGCAATAGTAACAGAAACTAGGCGTGATTCGAGGATGAGCATCATCCCCTCCACCACCATATAGATCATCAGATAACATTAATTAATTTATTTATTCAAATTTATTTCTTAATTTTTTTTTATTTTTCTCATCTTAATAGGCTATGCTGAGACGCGGATCACTGGGTACAGAAATTAAAGTAGTTTTGCTGTGGCCGTAAAAGGTAAAAACCGACAAACCGACAAGTAACTCCTAGCAGGCCGTCGTTTTGACGGTCAGACATTGATCACAGTAAACGCCGTCTGATAATTTTGATCCTTTTTATATATATTCTGGCTGGCTTCTCTTTTCCGTCAGATAATCTTCCTTTTCCTCACAACTTTTTCAGCCTCAATACTTTTATTAAGTCAATTATGGACAGTGGCCTGGAAATCTCATGAATTTAAAGGCTTGTTTGGATCTAGGTGTTTTGACACGAAATTTTAAATTACAATTTAAATAAGTTCCTCGTAGGAAATTTTTTACTTTGCACCCTAATCTTTGAACATTTTTTCACTTTGTCCCATAACCTTTGTGAGTTCTCACTTAACTCCCTCAACTATTAAAAATATCCCAGATCACACCTTTGGACGTTCACCGGCGGAATCTGTTCAAAGTTGGGTGGCAAAGTGTGAAAACATTTAAAAGTTGGTTGACAAAGTGGGAAACGTCAAATGCTGGGTGGCAAAATGAGAAAAACCTTCAAAGCCACATCATTAAAGCTGAACAGAATATTCTGTTAGATTCTAGCATTTTACAAATCCGTCCCTCTTAAATCCACAATGCATCATTTGGTAACAAAATACATCCTAAAATGGACGAAAATTGATGTATTTTGAATTTAAGAGAGATGAATGTGTTACACTACATTGATAAGATGGACAAATTTGCTACGAAAACTTTAAGAGGGACGAATCTGCAAAAAATTATCCATAAGCAAAAGTGCTATTTACTCTTTTTGCATCTTAGGGGACTGCCTGAGATATATTTAAAAGTTAGAATGATTAAGTGGGAACTCGCAAATGTCAAATAACAAAATGAAAATATGTTCAAAGGTTATGGGACAAATTGAAAATTTTCCTTTCATTATATTATGCCTATGTCAAACTATTACTTTCATGAAAGAGTAGTATTTTACTCTTTTTAAAAACTTAATCCTATTTAAGTAGATAAAGGACATCTTCAATTAAAAGAAAATGAAAATAAAAGTATTACACATGTGTATTTCTTGTATCATCTAACTTAAATTCTTTTTTTTCTATTAACTATAGTGCATAAACCAATACCCAATGACCAAGAGTTCATGAGTTCAATTTTCACTAATATAGATATTTACGTAGGTTAATGCTAACATTTGTATTGTATTTAAATTATCTTTGTAATTCATTAGTAATTGGAATAGTTCGAATAAATTTTTTGACGATTAATGTAATAATGTAGTCATCATATATACCAAATTAACTTTTTAACATTTAATGACTTTTTAAACCTTTTTTAACAATAATATATATAAATATTTTGGATAAGTAAAAGAAGATTAAGCATTAACCGAAGAAAATAAGTCTGCTACAAAAGTTTTAGGAGAAACATAATCACAAAAAATAGAAGTGGGGATAAGGGTAAGGGGAATAGAACCACTCCAATTACAATTTTTTTCCCATTTCGCTAAATTATCGGCCACTTTATTTTCAAGTCTCGGGACCTTTTTGACTTACCAATTTGGCCATTTCTGAAGGAGTCTACGGGCAAATTCAGCATCGGCTTTACAAGACCATTCAAAAAAGGGGCATTGACTGGCGATCAGTAAAACCGAGTTGAACGAGCCACTTTCAAACATTGCAAAACTCCAATTTGCTTGATCAAGGAGTACCATAACTTCTTTAATTGCAGTAGTCTCAACACTAGTAGCATCCAAATGAATTACAGTTTTAACAGAAGCAAACAAAATTGCACCTTCAAAATTTGGGATAAGTATGGCAAGGACAACTTTACCCTAAAAAAAAGCAATATCAGTGTTGATTTTGAGAAACTCTTCAGGGGGAGCTTTCCAAGCTGCAATGAGAGGAGGAGAGATTGCAAGTAAGCGTTTCCTGGATTGAGCAAATGAGTGATCAGCAGCCAGTTTACAACATTTGTTCGCCAAAACGGAAAAATTCGGAACAGTGGCATTGAACAAAACATTGTTCCTTTCTTTCCAAACCTGGTCCCAAACAATAATACAAAAATTAAGAAATTCAAGTGCCCAATTAGTCCCACGGAAGAAGGTGGAGTCCAGGCGTAAGAAACAAGAAATCCAACGTCTAATAGTCCAAGACGCGAAGGGATGCAAGTGGAATCTCCATTTTGAGGCAAAGAAAACAACTTTAATGAATGGGCATTCAAGAAAAATATGGTCAGTATTTTCAATAGCATGGTTGCAAAGAAGACAAGATTTATCACTTAGGTTGAAAATGGAAGATAACCTTTCCCGGGTAGGGAGCATATTGTTGAGAACTTTCCAAAGGAAGAATTTATGCCAATCATGAATTTGGGCTTTCCAAAGATCAATCCAATTTTACCATAAACCGAAGGACTAACAAAAAAACAAGCTCTCTGGTCGGTTAAGTATGCACTCTTAACCGAGAAATCACCTTTTTTAGAATGAACCCATAAAATCTTATTTGGTTCCCCACCAATGGGAACTTTGATTTTGAGAATTTCAGTGATGGTATCATGGCAAAAAGTGGATTAAAGAATGTTAAGGTCCCAGACAAAAGAATTGGGATGGAGAAAGTTTTTCATATACACAATGGACGGTTGGGGGGTTGGGGGAGAAGGGTTCGGTTTAGGAAGGAAATTATCAGTTGTTGGGATCCAAGGGTCGTTCTAAATGTCAATAACCGAGTTACTATTGACTTGAAAGCAATCACCTTTTTGAATGAGGGGGAGGCAAGCAAGGATGCCTTTACAAATCCAAGAGGCGTTGCATTTGGTACGGTAATTTGAGAGTAGGCTTTGGGATTGAATGTATTTTGAAGAAAGCAAATTGACCCAAAGTTTTCCGGATGTAGGGGATAAGATATTCCAAGTAAGTTTGGCAATGAGCGATTTGTTCATGTCATGAGATCTACGAAAGCCCATTCCACCATTCGACTTTGAGGTGCAAATGGTGTCCCAACATTTGAGAGCGAGGAAATGAGGTTTATCGTTAGCTTGCCACCAAAACTTACGAATCAAAGAATCCATTTTAGAGCAAACATTTATTGGGAGAAGAAAGGTGGACATATAGTAGGAAGGAATGGCTTGGGCAACGGTTTTAACAAGGAAATTTCGACCGACTTGGGAGAGAAGGCGAGCACGCCAACCACAAAGTTTTTTTTCCAATTTTTCAATGACCTTATTAAAACAAGCTTTACTACCTGAAGTTTTGCAGAAGGGGAGACCAAGGTGTTTAGATTTATGATTGCATCTTTTCATTTGAAGAATGTCAAGAATTATGTTTCTAAGAGAACCGCGGGTGTTTGGACTAAAATGAACAAAAAACAGCATAATCCGGATCCGTCCGATATCCTTACCAAAAATGAAAGATATGAAGCATTTCAAATGATGGATTGAACATAGAGCGGAATTTTCTAGTTTAACAATTTGACAGCTTTGAAATCACTAATCATGCATGTGCAAACTGGAACTATGTGAATCATAATTACTGCTTGAAGAAAACTATATCATTCTATTGAATGGAGATGTAAATATCAAATTGATATAATAAGAGATGAAAATCAATATAATGAAACATTCCGTGCCCATATATAAAAATATCTAGCATTTCAGTTGAAAACATCAGAATTTCAATTTATAAATCAATAGAAACAAAAAGGGTGAAGTGTAGTTTGCATGAGACTCTTCAATTCTTTTTTAATTTAGAAATGTTTTTTCATAATTTTTTCTAGCAAGCTAACATCTAGTATCTTACTACTAGGGCTGTCAATGGGCTGAACTCGGACCGGATCAGGGCAGATCCGAATCCGAATCCGAGTCCGATTTCCATATCTTCTATCCGGATTTGGATCCGAATTCGCGCGGATCTTGAAAAGTAGCAACCAGATCCAAATCCGGTGGATATCCCGAATCCGGATAAATTATCCGAATCCATTTAGCATATTTAGCAAAAAAAAATTGTTTCATTTTCCTTCAAATCACTAGTAGATTTCACCACCATGAATTAAAAATGTACTATTTTACTTATTTCATCAAAATTATTGTCTGAAAATTGTAAAAGATGGAATATGATGGACAAATATAAACGCTAAAAATTAGAACATAGGAACAAACAAAAATATGAATGAGAAAAGATAGAAACTGGGAAAAAGAAGAAGAAAACCCAATATGGAGTTATGGAAGAGAAGAAAAAAATTGGAGGAAAAATTAGAGGGAAGGTGGTGGCTACTACACAGATGAATTGTTAGGGTTCTGATTTTTCTTATTAAATAGCATAAATTAATATGTTGTAGGCTCATTAGTTACCAGGTCAGTCTAACATCATCTCTCATGCATTTATTTAATATAGTAAAAGAGTTTAGTGGAACATAGATAATTTTATTTTTATTTTAGTTTAAATACATAATATATAAATAACATATAGTAATATATATCGGATACGGATCTGTAATGGATCGGATCAGCCTAAATCCATATTCGCTCCATATAATTCGGATTACGGATCTTCTTAATCGGATCAGGTCCATCGGATTCCTAATCGAACAATTATCATAATAAATCGGACCGGATTCGGATCGAATCCGGATTGAAATCCGCCCCATTGACAGCCCTACTTACTACTATTTTAAAATAATGGGCCCAAATCATGGCTTTCTTATTATTAAATTGCTAGATGAAGTTTTGCTTAACACTAAGAATGTGGATATGAACTCAAAAGCATCGATAAAAGAAACGAGATTTGGAATTATTGGTACTTGTAGTCTTTCTTATGTTATATACTATGCCAAATGCTTTGTTGTAAAAGTACATAGGTTGTTTTAGGACATCCTCTTTTTATGTTTTGACATGTTTTTGGAGTGTCTCTCTTCGTCTTGGTGTCTGTTTTCCCTTTTAGTAGCATTTAGGTGAAAGGATAAAATATGTCAACGGTTATAGCTTGAATTGGAGCCATGAATATTCATTATTGTCATAAATACTAGATAGGGCATGTTTGTTCGGCATTTCCCAAAAACAATTCGTGTTTGGAAAAACAAGATAAACACTATTTCTATTTTCTAAAATAAATTTATTCTCTCTCAATTTTTTCAAAATTTTCTCCCAAAAGTCAAACAAACAACAATTTTCTCATCTCCAAAAGAAACTACGCAAACTCTACTTTGTTTGACATAAAGTAATACTCTGTATATCTCTTACATAACTTATCTCACATACATTACTAGAAAAAACAAAAATTCCGACCGAAATTCCAACCGATTTTAGTAAAAATCGGTCGGAAAAACGTGATTCCGACCGATTTTCCGACCGCAAAAATCGGTTGGAAAAAATCGCGTCGGAATTGGATTCCGACCGAAATTTCGACCGAAATTCCAACCGATTTTAAATCGGTCGGAATTTTAAAAAAAAATTAAAAAAAATATTTTTTATTTAATCCGATATTTTTCCACTAAAAAACCCTAAATTATAATTCAACCCCACATTAAAGCCCTAATTCAATTTTCAAGCACACTCAACAATTTCAAACACACTATAATTAATAATAAAATCTAACAATTTCAAACAAACTATAATAACCAAAATTAAAAATTTCTACTAACAAATTCTACAACCAAAATCTAACAATTTATATTTATTTCAAACACACCATACTAACAAAATCTACTAACAATTTCTACAACCAATTTCTAACATTTATACTAACAATTTCTACTAATTAATTTCAAACACACTAAAATATTTATACTATACATAAATAAAATTAAAATAGTATATATATATATATATATATATATATATATATATATATATACCTTCAAGAAGAGAGAAGAAGAAGGGAGAGATGAGGTGGTGGTCGGCCGGAAGTGTTGCAGCGACGGTGGTGTGGTTGGTCGGAAGATTGAAACGATGGTTATGGCCGGAAGAGGAAGAAGATGGAAGGGTGCCGGAGTTTTTTCTTCTTTTTTTTTCTGTACAAGGGGCTGCTGAAATGAGCAGCCCCAACATTTTTTTTTATAGAAGTTTATTCCGACCGATTTTTAAATCGGTCGGAATTTTTGAATTCAAATTATATATTCAGCCGCGACTTTTTTTTTAAAACAAAAAAATTATTCCGATCGATTTTAAAATCGGTCGGAATTATTTTCGTTTTTTTTAAATATAGTATAAAATTCCAACCGATTTTAAAATCGGTCGGAATTGTTTTCGTTTCTTTTTTTCTTTTAAAAAGAAACATTTAAGAAACGTAGTGTAAAATTCCAACCGATTTTGAAATCGGTCGGAATTGTTTTCGTTTTTTTTTTAAAAGAAATATTTAAGAAACATAGTGTAAAATTCCAACCGATTTTAAAATCGGTCGGAATTTTTTTCTTTCTTTTTTTTTTTTTTTCAAAAAAACGTAGTATAAAATTCCAACTGATTTTGAAATCGGTCGGAATATTTTTTAATATTCCGACCGATTTAAAATCGGTCGGAATTAATTACGACCGTATTTTTTTCGGTCGGAATTCAATGAAATTTCAACCGATTTTTGTTCGGTCGGAATTTTTCGGTTGGAATTCTTCAGTAGTGATAACAAACATTTTTTGACCTAAAGTCTTACACATCTTAAACCTACAATCTAAACTCTTCCAAAAAAACTACATACCTTATTTTACAAACCACTCTCCTAAAATCCAAACAAACAACATTATGCAAATTGAGAATATTTCACAAATTTCCACCACTCTCACAAACTACTCTCCCAAATACCAAACAAACATGCCTAGATAATATATTGTGCATCTCGAATTTTGCCCTCGATACATTTTCTAGTGATATATTGTTAAGTCGTGAAATTAATTAACACAAGAACTCGGTTGTTACACTTTTTATTTTTTGCTGGCCCAAACATGTTTTGGAACATTTTTCATCGCTCAAAGTTATGAAAATAATGAAACAACTTGCAACTTTCATATACAGTATTTTTTTCATTTTTGAATCAATTAAAAATATAAATAAAATCAATATTCGGCTGACGGCAGCATACACTAAAATCAAATTTCTAATCCATGTTTAGATGATTATAACTTATTACTAAATTGTATTAGCTAATTATGGATTACTAGAGAAAGAAAACAAAGAAATGTGTAATGATTAAAGGTAAACGGCTTTCTGCCAAACACGAAAACCATCTCTTAGTGGGCCTAAGTAGTTGGGCTTAATTTTTGATGGAAAGTTGGTCCTCTTGTTGGCTAGTTTTCAATAGAATGATCATCATAAAACCGGGTTGTGATTACGGTTGCAGAAAATGAAACCGGGTCGGCTTCGGTGAGATAGTACTAATTCATCTAATCCTAACTCGACCCATTTCTTCGTGATCTTCACCCTAGTCGATGGAAGTTTTGGATTGGCTTGGGTTAACCTGATTCAAATCAGATCCGAAACAAAAAAGAGCCGACTAATTCTACCTACTCAATCCGACCAAAAATCTAAATAATAGAAGTATTTTAACAATTAACATTATTCTAATCTTTAACAGAATTCAGACAAAAGATTAACATAATTAACCATAAAAACATCATTAATAATAATAATTCCAATATTCTCCCCACCAAATTACAAATGAGAAACACTGTTAGAGAGGAAAGCTTTGCACATGAAATTTTGGTCAGATACATCCAAGAAAGATCAAGAAGTGTAAATGGTCTTTAACAGTTTCATAACATTCGCATGGGACATCAGAAAACCACTACAAAAACACATTCTCTGTGACAGTTCTTTTGATAGTATTAATGTCTAAAATTATACCAAATTCATTAATTATCCGAGAATACCTAAACAATATGCTCGGCAAGACTGAGAATCTTGAGATGCTTCTTCTTCCTTAACTCATGTGGAATCGGCCCAAACACTCTTGTTCCTATTGGTTCGCCTTGCTCGTTAATAAGTACCACAGCATTATCATCAAACTTGACTTCGCTCCCATCACAACGACCTCGTTGCATTGCAGCACGAACTACAACACCATAATAAACCCTCTTACTCTTTTCACCCTTTTCGCCCTTTTCCTTTTTCACTTTTCCACCACTGAGTGCTTCTTTCAAAGATACAACTACTTTGTCTCCTAACCTCGCTCCTTTTCTTCCCTTCAATGCTTGTATGCACATCACTTTTTTAGCCCCCGAATTATCTACCACTTTGAGTATTGTCCCCATTTGTATGAATGTTCTTTGTTGCTGGAGAAAGACACATCAAAAGTCGCATATACATAAGCTAATTTGAATCATCAATGCAAGACAAAATGAAAAGAAAAATGATCTCTGCCTCAGCTTACTAAATATGTATGTATATATCGAAGTTTCTATAGGAACTACCTCATAGGCTATGTTTGGTTTTTAAATTTTAGTGAGTAAAATAATGAAGAAAATGGAGAAAGAAAACAAATTTGAAGCTCAATGTTCTACTATTGATGCAAGTAATACATTTTCTTTGGCATTTTTACTCACTACAGCCGAAGATAAGGTCTTAGACATTTACAACAATAAATTGTTTTCCCATGTCAAATTTAACAAAAGATTCAAGATCAAGAACAATTTTATGCATCAATTATGTTCAATCCCAACACATTGGAGCCAGTTTCAATTTGTTTGGTGGTTTATATTTCCCCCTTGAAATTGACACTCTTATGAGGTATTTTACTCGAAACATAGTACCTAATCTAGTAAAATAGTTTTCGAAAGATAGAAAACCAGTGTCAAAGTAAATGATGCAGAACGCACTATCTTCTGATCCTATAACTACAAACAAGTGATATCTACTCGAATTCACATCGATTGAGGAGGCCACATTAGACACTGGTGGTTACAATGAGTTTCGTATGAAGTACATTATTCCCCTTGTGATTATAAATAAGCCTAAGTTGCTCAAGGTTTAATTATGATCCTATAATATGAACCTTATTCAAGATCAAAACAAAGAGCTGCATTTCTCGATAGGTACAACCATCCTACCTTTACAGCATGATCTTCCTAGATCTTAGTTCGTTCTTACCATCAACAAAAGAAATACGATAACATTCAGCATCTGTAGTTTCGCTTGAGAAACTAAACACATAAATTTTCTAGGTGGATTCAAGCTCCTCGTTAAGATGAAATCTACATTACAACTAATACTCGAGTGCATAGCAAATCACCTCCCTGTGTTATTCTTAATAGTGAATATGCTGTCAATGTAGAATTAAATTTCTCATTTTTCATATGAGATGAAGTCTCGGTCGCATTATAGAGTGTGTGTGCAATAACTCCACGAGAAAGGAGGTAAATTGTTCGTTACTTCATATTACAGGGGGTCAAATTGCCTGTTTTCATGTCTTAGGGAGGTAAATTGTCATAAGTCATATCAAATGGAGTTGACTTGCCAAAAACCCACTAATACTCCCTATGCAAAATGTAAACAATACTTTTCACTGATGAGAGTGCTATTATATATTATAACCCATTTCTTCAACAACAGCAACGGATCATATAGATAACTATAAATTAGAGAAGAACAACAAATAGACAATTAAGAAAAAGGAAATTAAAAAATTTAAAAGCAGTACTAACTTGAGATAAGAAATTCGTTTGCAACATCTCAGAAGAGGGTTTGATTGACCCAACAGAATTGTTGCAGAGACCACCAAGAATTGAACGACCAACTGAAGTTTCCTCCATTGATGGAACGACAACATTAGGATAATCGAAACAAAGAGCTTTTAATTAGAAAAAAAATTAAGAAAGAATGTTAGTACTGTCACTTTCGAGAAGAAAAATCATACCACGAAACAGCTTCGAAGAATTAGAGGCGGCCATTTTTGCAATCGAAATTTGAGAACCACACGGAAATGAAATATGAATGGTGTTTGAGTTCAAATTGTACTAAATTCTAATTTTGAATTAATTTTAATTACTGCAATATTGTAATTGGCTAACGAGTTTCCATTTAGACGAAAGATAAAAAAAAAAGGAAGGATAAAAAAAATCTGCTTACAAAATAAATGGCACATTTAGTGCAATTTTGTATTTTATTTTTGGTAAATGCTCATTTAGTGCAATTAAAAATGGAAACAAATGCCATAATTAAAACATTGCCTCAATCTTAACAAATCCATCTTTTAGTTTATATTTGCCCCGTGCTATACACGGTTTATACACAATAATTTAAAATATATTTTAATTGAAACCAATTTTACAGTTATTATTAAAAAATTATTGACTTTTATTATTTATATAAAAAACTAATGTTAATTTACCACACTCAATCCATACCAACAAATGGCGCAAAATGCTACATTTTTCCTTTCAAAATTGAATGAAAGTTGATGAACATTGATCAAGTATGAGCAAAGATATATTGATTTTTTTACATTAAGCTAGCAACTTAAATATTTAAAGTTAAAAAGGAATCAAATAATAATTAATTAATCATGAACTAAATATAAAATTTTCACCGATCGACATAATAAAAGTAGAAAATTGATGAGCTATATGTATATCAAAATTATCAAATTTCATTATTTATAGATACTTGGTTGATATCAAGTGACCTCATAAACACCACTTCTATGCGGTGAAATTTAAAATTCAAACAGTTCTACTATAGTGCTTCAATAAATATAAACTAAAACGCCATACAATAAATTTATCAGTTATCACTATTTTGAAATTCTAAACTACTATGGTAATTTCTCCAAAAAAAAAAAAAACTCCTATAATAAGATTTTAATCAATTCTCAAGACCAAAAATACAAAAATATAGAATTGAGGGGAAAAAAAATTAAAACCTCTTTAATGTAATTTTTCTATTAAAAATTAATCATATAAAGTATTAGTTATTGCAATATATTATATCACTCATGAAATTTCGAGACATGTTGGACATATTATATAAGAACCTCTTCCTACGGATATACGAATTTAGGTTCACCACTGTGTGAGGGTTCACTTCAGGTACAATAAAATATTTATTTTACAAACCTCTACGTATTTCAAATTCCAAACATTTCATAAAATATATAAATTTGATTTATTTGATCATGATTATTAGAATTAAACGATAGTGATACATGCTCAAATTAATTAAAAATAACAAACTCTAAGTTTTGAGTTTTCCTACTTCAATCTCAAAGATTGTTATCTAATTAAGTAGTCAATAAATTTGTAAAAGTTACAATGACAAAATAAATAAATTCAAAGCTTTTGTAATAACATAAAAACTTTTTATCTAATTAAGTAATAACCAAATTAAGATTTTTGATGAATGAAAAATTAAATATTTGAAATAAGTATAATCGAAACCTAACAACTAATGAAATTGCAAATCACAAAAAGGAAAATGTTCCCAAATAAAAATCTTAAAATTATATAGGTAGTATATAAACACAAAGTATATTAATTTTGAACCCCCCCCCCCCCCCCCCCCCCCCAAGTAAACTATTCAAATCATTAGGTGAGACAAATAAAATTCTCAACCCCCCAAAAACATTAAACATAAAAAATAAAAAATAAAAAGAAGAAGAATCAAGATGAGCCAAATATTTAGACTAAGAAAAAAATTAATAGAATATGAAAAAAGAATAAAAATATATAGAAAAATTATATGGGCATGTAATAAAACATATACCAAATAGGCCATCATTTAATAACCATAAAGTAGTTATGTTAGGAAAAATCATATTCAAATTAAGTTAAATGAATTATTAAAAAGCATAAATAAATAAAAACAAACCTATAAACATAAAAATGGAATTTGATGTAGAAAGATCATGTAGAACAAACAATGTTAGATTTTTAGTTTGAACAATTGAATCGATAGAAATAAGAAATTCAACATAGATTGTAAAGTATAAAATAGGGTTCTTATATATATAAGATTTCTTATATAAGAAGTACAATGACTTATGGTAAGTAATAGCTAAATTTAAGGGAACAATTAATGAATTTATTAGGCTGATTTTTAGGAATTTTAAAATTTGAAACTGAAATAATATTTGGACCATAATTAGGTCCGTTTTTAACAATTCTAGCATAATTAATGATAATTCCTTTTTGAAGAGTGATATTAAAAAATATTATTAATTACATCCTTAAATTACGTGAGTATATATACAAAGTATATAATAATAAATTTCATTACATTAATATTTAGAGATTACCAATAATAGAATTTTATAGGATTAAAAAAAAATTCAAAACTCTAGAAAATTAGTATTTAGTCAAATACACTCAATTGAGGTCAAAAGACACCCTTCAAATATATATATGTATTAGATTAGATTAGATGGCGTATAATTTAGAAGGAAAGGATAAAAAATGAAACTGCTCAGAAAATAATTAAATGGCACATTTAGTGCAATTAAACATGGAAACAAATCACACATATATCATTCGTTTATATCATTGCCTCAGTCTTGTTTAAATTCATAATTAAAAAACAATGTTTAAGAATATTCATAATCTTAACTACACCTTCAAAATTTTCATATCTTTCTCCGAGAGTGCTACTCTAATGGGTTTCATTTTTCTGAATTATTTTATTAAGAGTATATTCTTTTTTAACAAATGTGTTGCCAATTGTTATTTACTAATTCTTCTCATATATGTTGTTTTAATTTGTTTGTTGGACAGACATTTGTATACATATTGATGAGAAGCAGAGAATAATGTTTTGTGATTCGAGAACTTCATGGACTAATTGAACAGGTACATTAATTTTTTATTTACAACTTTATGAAGTCACCTTTTTTTTTTTGGTGATAATTAAAAAGATGGGACTGTTGATCAACTTTCTGTTACATAGTAAGATCTGTGCTCATTTTATTTTTGTCCCGCATAAATATATTGACTTACAATTTCTCAGTTTTGATATTTACTTTTGGTGTAGGTATTGTTGTGAGATGCAAACAATTTAATTAAAAAAAATAAAAATGATAAATAAAATGTGCATGACAATATCTCCGATTTCTTTTGTTGTTAATTCATCACGATAAATTCGAATCCTAACACAACCCATTTCTTTGAGATCTTAATCCTATTCGCTAAACGTTTTGGATCGGTTTGGGCCAACCCGATTCAAATCAGACCTGAAACACAAAAGAGCTGACTAATTCTACCTACTCAATCCGATTTAAACAATCGGACCAAAAATATAATTAATATTTTAACAATTCAAAGTTTCAACAAGAAATAACATTATTCCAATCTCTTACAAAAAATAAGAAAAAAATAAACCATCAAAACATCATTAACAATAATAAATTTCATCAACATCTGATTGATGTAATAGAATGTATTATTCCCCCAAGATTAGCGAACTCAAGTTCGAATCCTTGTTGGGACAGGTTCCCATGGCATATAATATTTCCGACGAGTCTCAAAAAGGATTAAACTCTTGGAAAACCACAAAACAAAAATTCCAATGTTCTCCAACCAAATTACAAAATGAGAAACTGTTAAAGAGAAAAGCTTTGCACATGAAATTTTGGGAGAACAAGGTCAGAGTCAGAAACTTTGAAGAAAAATTAGTAAGTGTAAATGGTTTAGAACAGTTTCACAACATTCACATGGGACATCAGAAAACAAATACTAAAACACATTCTCTGAGGCTTATGATACCCAGAAAACTACTGGCTACTTTTAGATATTATTAATGTCTAAAATCAAACCACAATCATCAATTATTAAGAGTACAAAACAGAGTACAAAAATATACCTAAACAATATGCTCGGCAAGACTCAGAATCTTGAGATGCTTCTTCTTCCTTAACTCATGTGGAACTGGTCCAAATACTCTTGTTCCTATTGGCTCGCCTTGCTTATTAATAAGTACCACAGCATTGTCATCAAATTTTACTTCGCTCCCATCACAACGACCTCGTTGCATTGCCGCACGAACTACAACACCGTAATGAACCTCCCCTTTTTTCACTTTTCCACCACTGTGCGCTTCTTTCACAGATACAACTACTTTGTCTCCTAACCTCGCTCCTTTTCTTCCCTTCAATGCTTGTATGCACATCACTTTTTTAGCCCCCGAATTATCTACCACTTTGAGGCTTGTCCTCATTTGTATGAATGTTCTTTGTTGCTGGAGAAAGACATATCAAGTCGCATATACATAAGCTAATTTGAATCATCAAAGCAAAACAAAATGAAAAAATGAAAAAAAACTACTCTCTTCCCAGGTCCAGATAATTTTTTGTTTCTTCAGCTTACTAAACACGTTTGTATATATACCTAAAATTCTGTCAAATTCTATAAGAACTACCTCATAGGCTATGTTTGGATTTTGAATTGAAGTGAGGAAAATAATGAAGAAAATGGAAATGAACCAAAACTAAATTCAAAGTTCTACAATCTGATGCAAGGAAAACATTTTCCTTAGCATCTTACTCACTAAATTCCGAGAATCAAACATACGAACAAGGTTAAGGTGTCTGCACTCTGCACCAATAAACTATTTGCCGGTGCAAATAAAATACGGACTCATGATAAAGTATAAATGGATGCACCAAATGTGTTTAATCCAAACACATTGGAGCTGGTTTCGTTTTGTTTGGTGTTTATATGTTCCCTCTTGAAATTGACACTCCTTTGAGGTATTTTACTCAGAATATAGTACCTAATTTAGTAATATTGTTGTGAAGATAAAATACCAATATTAAAGTAAATGATGCATGAATGCAACATCTTCTGATTCTAAATTATAAAAACAAGTGGAATCTACTCAAATTCACATCAATTGAGCTGGCCAAAAACATGTATAAAATTAGACACTAGTGGTTACATTGAGTTTTGTTTGAACTAAAGGCTGCCCCCGTGATTTTAAATAATCTCAAGCTGCTTTAGGTTTAATTAGAATCCTATAATATTGTAACACCTCGGAAATCTATACTTAACTAAATAGAAAATTTAATTTTAATATTTCAAATAAATTTGAGCTTAATTGAGAAGAATAAATATAATTTGGGGTCAACTGATAAAACTCAAAGTCTCATGGACTTAATAAAATTCAGGAGGTAAGCCTAGAGGTTCAATCACCATAAAACAAAAGTGCAAGGGGGTTCTTAGAAAACATCTACCTATATAAACCCAAGTTATGTTCTTCTCCACTTTATACCCATTAAACACACGCACACATATATACAGTAACATATATATGTATCTATATTGTTAGCTAAATGATGAACCTTGACAAAATTCAACAAATTCTTGTAATTGATAATCAAAATTCAACCAACTTGGAAAGAGCAACCTATTTGTACCAAAATTAAGAGAAAATTGGGGCTTCTTGAGGTTGAGCTGTGTAAGTGGGTGGCTCCGATAGATTGCATGGTGGTGATAGATGGTGTTGCTTGATGATCGGTGCTCGGCTGAGGATATAATGGGGTCAGATGGTGGTATCAAAGGGCAGGAAAGCGACGGAAGAGGGGCGACATGAGACAGAGGCTCGTGACTGAAGATGGTGGTTCGATGCTTAGTAGAGCAAGGCACGGCAAGAACAGAGGAGGTAGTGCATGGTGGTTTTGTAGCAAGGTCGGACAATCGGACAACGGGAGAACATTTTGCGAGGTAGAAGCTATTTGGTGGTGCCGAATGAGACAACGATAGAGTGAATCACTGCATATTTGTTAAGATTATTGCAAAGATGTGAAAGTACGGTGGCGGCGATTTTGCCCCTACTTGATGGCTGAAACAGAGCACTTCATCGGAGTAGACTTGAATGTGATAATTAGATGCTTATATTATTGCTATTATATACTAATTAAGGGGTTTCATTTTAATTATTGCTAATTAGTTATAAATTAGTTAATAGCTATGAAATGGGTACCTACTGCTATTTTGTAATTGTTGAATAAACTGATTTTCATGGAACAATCAATTAACTTGAAGTTTGAAAGCCATTACTTAGATATGATTATTTAATTTATAAAGATAGAATAATAATTACTAATATAAGGTCATTAAGGATATAATCATTGTTCTGATAATACGACTAGTAGGAGATCGATTTATTATGAATGCAATTAGTCGTACGTGTCACTGATTACGCTTGCTATGAAAAATAGGTGATGATGGTAAACATGCTTTCGATGGGTTTCAGTTTCATGGTTGGCTCACTTCCATTTGGACATCAGGTGAGGGATTCTATCCATTTCTTCGTACATTTTGGCACGACGCCCTGAGGAAATTGAACATATTTGTTGTTATCCTCTATATCGCATTTTGTTGCAAACTCATGCTTGACTCATGTCGTTTGGTTATTACTTGGCTGCAAATGTTTCGAAATGCGTCCATGTCGGCTTCATGATTAGAGTAACTTCTTTTGGATTGAGTTCTATTACTTAGGCTTGATTCGTTCTAATTCGCAATTTGGTTATATGCACCATTCTTTACTAAATCATCTTGGATCAACCCTTTTATTGATTGTTCAATAATCAAAATATCCTTGAGAGCTTTCAATTCTTATTAAGGCTTTAAATCCGAATGTCTTCTTGTTATATTATGAAGCTTTGATTCGTTTGCCTTCTAGTTAACTCACTGGATTTAAACAGGATATATGTTTTTCTTTATCATGTCAACTTTTAACTCGAATGGCTTCTCATTGTATCATAGAAATTCTGCGTGGACTGAATTCTCATCCTCTTATTGGATTTCGTATTCGATTGGTTTTCTCGTATCCTATTGAGTTTCTTATTCAGCTGAATTCTAGCATTTTTATTGTGCTTCTAATCTGACTTGAAATCTTATACATGTTTCTCAAATCTTGTGGAAATTGATACATAAAGTTTATACCTTGTCTTTTACATGACTACGAATTCTTATTCTAAATATCGAGCACGTAAACTAGTTACAAGTTACAAGCTTAAAAGTTTGAAGTTTGAAAGTTACAAGTTATAAGCTTAAAAGTTAGAAGCTTACAAGTTCCGAGGTCGCTCCTCGATGATTATATATATATACAAGGTGATATTTTATATGGTATATGTGCTCATATCTATAAAAACTTTGTTCATTTACTTAACTATACCTGGAAGTCGTTCCATTCTAAATTTTCATGTGAACTAATTCATTACCTTCTATCTCTACATGCTAGTATATTGGTTCATATGTTCGACTCATACTTTTTAGATATTGATCTTAAATTCATTTATATTTCATTCACCATTTCCTTGGACTGTTAGTGTGCTCATACCCTCACTGAGTATTTCGAGACTCACCCTCTTTATTTCCTTGTGTTCTATTTCCTCAGGATGAGCTATATTATCTGGCATAGATGATGTGATTCTTAAGTAATGACATTTAGTAAGGACGATTAAAGAAACTTTATCGGACCACCATTCCAGGCATCCTCGAGTGAATGAGGTAATTTAAGAATCTAGTACATGGCTCTGTTTGTTTTTTTTAGGCCGTTCCTGACTTAATGTTAGAGAAAGACAAATCGCAGGCGGGTGACACCTCATCTGAAAGCAGGGTGCTCTCAGGTGGGGTGTCACAAATATGAAACTTATTCAAGATTGAAACAAAGAGCTGCGCTTGCACTTCTCGATAGGCACAGCCATCCTATGTTTTATTACATGATCTTCCTAGATCTTAGTTCGTTCATAGCATCAACAAAAGAAAGACGATAACATTCCGCATCTGTAGTTTTGCTTGAGAAACTATTGAACACATAAATTTTCTAGCTAAATTCAAGCTCCTTGTTTAGATGAAATCTACATTAACAACTAATACTCACTATAAAAAAGCAAACACTTTTCACTCATGAGTGCTAAATTATACTCAACTTTTTCTACAACACAAACAGATCATTTAAATTAGATAGCTATATATTGGAGAAGCACAAACAGGCAAAACATAGACGATTACAAAAGAAAAAATTTAAGAGCAGTTCGATTAAATTAAACATTTGTATAAACTAAGATTAGAAATACTAACTTGAGATAAGAAATCCACTTGCACCATCTCAGAAGAGGAT
Organism: Penstemon newberryi var. newberryi; assembly: GCA_030819805.1. Taxonomy (NCBI): domain Eukaryota; kingdom Viridiplantae; phylum Streptophyta; class Magnoliopsida; order Lamiales; family Plantaginaceae; genus Penstemon; species Penstemon newberryi. The sequence goes on from JAUALY010000007.1 coordinate 18,117,528, forward strand.
CTGATTGATCCAATAGAATTGTTGCAGAGGCCACCGAGAATTGAACGACCAACTGATGTTTCCACCAATGATTGAACGACAACATTAGCAATAATCGAAACAAACAGCTTATAATTAGCAAAATTCAAATGCAAGTACTTTCACTTTCTAACGATAAACATACCACGAAAGAGCTTAGAAGAATTAGAGGCGGCCATTTTTGAGAAGCAAAAGGGAAACCCTGCTAATTTCAAAACAAAATGCAGAAAACAAAACCAGGTAAGAAGTCTTACCCGAATCAGTTTGGGCTTTGGGCCTTTTTCTCAGATTATTAAGCCCAATTAGAATGGCCTTTATTTTCAAATTTTAATTTGTTTATTAATGGGCCGAGATATACATAATTCCTTGATTGTTGCTTTTTCAGGGCTTTGAAATGATAAGGTATGAGAAACCTCTGTCTCGTCGTAATCGTCAAAAGTGAACTCATCATAATCTTCATGTGATTGATTCATCATATATAGGGGGTGTCCTTTGTAGAGTTCTTTGTTAAAAGACGAGTGAAGCCGCTTAGAGTGGGCAACTGGAGTGGCCAACGTAGGCGTTGGCAAAGGAAGCGTGGTGGAATGTAATGATCCTAGTTGAAGGGTATGAGACCTTATCCCACATTGGTAGAATGGGATACTAATATGGGGTTTATATGGCCTTGGGCTCTCCAACTTCAATAGCTAACTTTTGGGGTGTGGTTCTCCCAGTATCATAACACCTGAGTTTAACATTTTTTGGTAAACTTTATTGCTACCATGAGCATGTCATCAACGTATGTATGTATATACACAAAATGACATATAACCATTTTCAGTGTCCTTGATTTAAATTAAACACGTTCATCATGTAATTCGTTGATCTCAAATCATTTGATATTAATATCATAGTATTATCTATCGAAAATTCTCATGTCACTGCTTCAATTCTTGTTTACTACTACGAATTTAACCAATTTAATTTAGAGCCAAAACCAATCGATTTTAGAGCCTCAAGCAAGTCCCATGCTATTCTCAACTATCCTCTAAGATTTTGGCCTATTGTCTTAATATTTAAGGGATGAACAGTATTATACGTTGTCACTTTTTACTCTCCACTCCACATCTAATTTATATATTAAGATTCTCACTTTATATTTTGACAGATGTACTTTATATTTGAGAGTCCAAACTTAAATATTTAAATAGTTTATAAATTTTAAGAGCTCTATTGGAGCTCTGTTTTTTCTATAATTTTTTTAATTTTTCTTATATTTAGAGTTATAAATGCCTCCCTCCCCTCCCTCAACCTCTCCCTGGCTCACTCTCAATTTCGGCAACTAAATTACACTATCTGACTAAAAAAAGTAAATTGGTTCTCTAAAATTTTCATAGGGGGAAAAGACTGCTCATTTTCAAATCACATGGGGTAAATTGACATTTAACTCCTTCTGCATTGCTATATTGAGTCCTTTAGGCATGACACCTAGCCAACTTGGTTGCATCTCTTGAATTGAAAAGTTGTTTTCTTCTCGCCCTTTAAGTTGACAGCTTTTTTCTCATGCATCTTTCCTTTCTTTATATCTCTTCCTCACTTTTAAGTTTTAACCCACTGATTGTTTAGTTATTATATACTACTTGTTGTCTATGTGCTCTGCAACACCATAATAACTAGTACATAGATTCGAATTAATAATTAATATTTGATGCCAATAATTAATGATATAGTACTTATAGTTGGCTTCTTTTTAGCCGGCAAGTGACTCGGCGTGCCTTAACCGAGTTGGTGCTAAAATTATAAAATTATTAATCTAACCACAAAATCTATCTTTACTGGCCGGGTATGGTATGTATATCTGGTACATGTTTGGGGGACACTAACGTGATTTGGAAAATAATCATTATAAAGAAAAAAATAAAATAACAATTATTATTATAGACTTATTATAGTACACAATTTAGCTGCCATTTTCAAATTTAGTATTACAATGAAATAATGGTTCCCATTGACTAGCTCATCTAATAATTCACTTTGCAATTGCGCAGTTATTTATCGTGCCCCTGCCCCATGGTAACTGTTTGGAAATTATTATTAGACAAAAGTCATAGACTATATATTTCGTTTATTTATCCAAAAAAAAAAAGTATACTATTTCGCTTACTTGATGTTAAGGTTGTTAACGAGTTGGATTTGAACAGGATTGTGTCTACTTGACATTAGTTACGTTTATATTGGGTCGGATTCAAAATTTTGTTGAGGTACAAGGACTCTGCGTCGGCTGAGCTTGGCTCAGTGGACTTCGAATTTTATTTGGAACTGATAAAATCACCAAAATCAAAATTTTTGTTATTTTTTTTCTACAACAAATTTGTTAATATTACAATTTTAATTCAACTTGGCCCCATGTTCAAACCTTCTTCATAATCCATTCTACTTCAACATAGAATAGATCAACTCTCAAGTCTCAACACATTTAACCAATTATTTAAGAAGATTTAATATATCAAGTAAAAAATAGTGGTATCAATATTAATGTATCAAAATTATTCATGTTGTCAGGAAAAAATATACGAGTACATGCATAAAAATGAGATCACAAATTAATGAAATACTAACTTATAGCATCTTGTTAAATTGATCGTGAAATTTATTAATATTTCTTTTAGAAATATAACATGAATATTTATATGTCCCAAGTTCGAATCCCTGTTGAAAGAAGTTGTCGCTTAATGTGTCCAACGCGCCTCGAAAGGGATTAAGTCAGACTGTCAGGTCAATGACCTAGATACCCTTGAAAAACCAAAAATAAAAATTTATGTCTAACTTAATTATTTTGATTTAAGAATCTTCTAAATCAGATCATACTCATCGTATTTTCATATGAATAAAAATTCTAATAAATCGAGTCAAATTTAAATTCAATTCAGATAGAAATCCACTTGATTGACAGCCCTACTTGGTGCTATTATTGTCATGGAAGATAAGATGGATTGAGACAAGTGTGGAAAGCAAATGGGCTGGGCTGAGTCTGGGCCCGATCGTGATGAAGAAAATAATATCTTGGCACAAAATGTACATTAATAATTTATAGATAATTAGGGGGATGCACTTAAATTTCCATGGTAAAACGAAAAATAAAAAATAAAGGCACCGAAGCATTAATAGGAATTTTGGCTGCTGATAGACATGGAGACAAAAATTCATGTGGTCCATTAAGAAAGAAAGAAAGATATTTTACGTGAAATTACAAAACAACTATTGATAGTGTTAATTATTCAGCTCTCAGGTGGGTTCACCTTATCAAGAGTGTCTTCTCATGAGTTTGATTTTTATTTTTATATTTATGACATTAATTACATCTGTCGTATTATGTACCTCTGTCTGAGACATTAAATTTCCCATGATGCAAATAAAATAAAATATTTGCTTTCTATGGTGATTTTGAGCAAAAATCTCATCCAAAATTTATTTTTTTATTATATAGAGATAGAAGAGTTTAATCTATTTGAAACATTCTCATGAATTTTAAATACTCCATGCATATATAGACAAATGGTTTTCTATAATAGAAAGTCAAACGGTTCAATTTTATGTGAGTATACATTAATAGGGACTAGTATAAAAATTATGCAGATTGTATTGTTGAATTAAAATTAGTCAAAATCAAACTTGAGTCTGATCGAGTCAAATAAACAAATCACAAAAGAATTTGACATTTCAGAACGGACCGTACCGAATCAGATAATACTTTTTTATATCAATCCTGGCCTAATCCATGGTTAATCCGCACGAATATTTTTCCTTCAAATTTTAATTTGTCTAAATAAATAACACACTCAATATTCACTTTTGTTTATCTTGATAAAGATTTCAGAAAGTAAGTTGTTTATTTTTTTTAACACCAATTCAAGAAGAAAAAAGTAATTAAACTAACTATATATTGCATTATAAATGAATCAAATAGACTAATATTTGATTTTAATTTTAAAAGTCTGAAACACACTGACCGACAATTAAAAGTCATCAATCAATTGTGATAAGTGTGAGATTTAATTTAACAACAACTTAAATAGTCTTGCTAACAAAAATAATAAAAATTCTCCCCGGCCTCAAATTTGATTGAACCCATTACTAGTTCTAATTTACAAATAAAAAATGGTGCTTCAAATATTAATCAAGTCCTCTCGATTTTCTCTTTTCTCTTTTCTCTTTTTGTGCAAAACCTATCACTTTGTTGTTTATTTAAAAATATGCTGTAAGTGGCCCGTCATTAGCTACGACCAATATTTAAATAGTGAAAACTGCAGGAGATAATGAGACACATCATCTCTTGCACGGACAAAACTTAGTTTATTTCCTATCCTTTTCACAATAAATTATGGAGTATTATTTATTCTTAAAGCCCTTTTTACAGGATGGATTATGTAAAATACTATGTGAATGGAACCCAAATCACCTTTTATTAGAAAAAAGATTTGTATTTTAGTTTATGAGCTTTGAGTGAACAAAGTTCTCAACTTGACATTTGGGTGGTGGAGAAGATTACTTTACTTTTTACACCACTTTGGGGAGCTTAATATTTATATTTGTGCTATCCCTTTTCATGTATGTTGGAGCAAATCATTATTTTGCTGAAATTTTGCCCTATATATTGAGCATTAGTTTAAAGTTCCATTAGTTAAATAGTAGTGGTAGCCTATAAGTATAAGGATTGGATGTCTTAATCCATCACTTTAAACATTTCATTTAGTTTAATTAGTGTAAATATGAAATGTGATTAATTATAAGTCATTATACTTCCTCTATGATTTCCCATAATTGCTAAGAATTTGAAGTGTTCATTTGTAGTCCACTAATGAATCTGTAGGCTGTTGGATCGTCGCTGATTTAGTAATATGGAGTCATACATGATCGTCCATGTCATCATAGCCAGCCATAGAAATAACCGACTGGTATGCGTCTATTTTATCTGGGTAAATTAGGTTAAAACTGACCCAAGTAATCCGAGATCATTTATGGTATCAAATACACATTTACTACTACTCAACTACTCTTATGTTATGCTCGAGTTTATCTGACTTAGACATCAAATTAGCTTAGTTATGCATCAACCCAACAAGGCTCGACGATCTTCTTTGAGTGCAGATAAAATTCCATGATCAAAGAGTACATATTGAGTTCATATCCTTCGTGTAGGATTGATACTTACACGTGGAGGTTCATCCGGGGTTTCACCCCAAAAGGTCATCCAACATCATCTAATATAAATTATTATCCTTATACAATTATAGGAGAATAAAAATCACTAAAAACTAGAGGGAAAAATACTTTTGATACCAAATTTTAGTCTGGTACCAAGCTTTTCGAAAAAACACATTTCATACCATGATTCACACCCTCTTGACACATTTAGTTTTGCCGTCAATTTTCGGACGAAATTCAGCACTTGTCGCTCATGTGCCCGTTTAGTCGACAATGGGAGGTAAAACAAGCACGGGTTTTAAAGACCCTCTGAATTCCGTCGAAAAATTGATCAGGAAAACTAAATGTGTCAAGAAGGTGTAAATCATGGTATGAAATTTATTTTTTCGAAAATTATTTTGACTAAATGTAGAATCAAAAGTGTTTTTCCCCTCCTAAAAACTACTCCCTCCGTTTCAAAATATCTGTCATTTCACATGAATGCACACAAATTAAGAAAATCATTGAATATAGCTGAATTCTAAGGTGGAAAAAATGAAAAAGACTAAGATACCCTTTTAATTAATTATCCTCCTCTAATGTTTGAGAAAATTTATGAGCATAAAGAACAAAAATGGAAAAAGAGTAATTAATGCTTTATTGGAAATATAAAGTGACAGATAATATGGCACAAGAAAAACTTTTCAAAACGACAGATATTATGAAACGGAAGGAGTAAAACGGTAAAAGTAATTCGTTCTAGATTTTTTTGGATAAAGAAAAAAATGAAACATGAAAGAGGTAACTTTGAAGGGTGAAAAATGAGCAAAAGTCTTGAGGTCATTTTGCCAATAAGGCATAAGCCCGGTGATTTGACCCAATAAATCTTCGTTCAATCCACCCTCTTCCGGAAATCCATGTAATAATAATATCTACAGATTCCACACATTCACAAATTTCCAAGAAAAAAAAGAAAAAATAAAAGTGGAAAAACCCTAACTTCCTAATCTTCACCTGATTTCCATTTCACCTTTCTTTTCTAGCTGATTGAAAACGAAAAGCACATAGAAATTAATTAAAACATTTTGCTCCTGGGCATTTTTACAGGGGGCTTTGGAGTTTGAAAGCAACCCCACCAAAATTTCGGGTAAAACCCACTAACAAGTCGGGTCATTTGCATACATATACCACCTCCTCTTTTTCCCACTTCTTGCCCGCCATTTTCGTTTTTTTCTATTCTTTTCTCCCCTCACATTCTTCAGGTAATTAATTAAAGGTATCAAGAGAAAGAAAAAAACAACGACCAATTTGTATTAGTATTACCTACTTTAAATATATGGAAATTAAAAGTTGTAAATCTTGTGCTAGCTGATTCCTGATTATGTGAAAAATGCTTTCTAAAACTTGAAAACTTTTTATTTTGATTTTTTTCTGATAATTATTTCAAGATTATCTGGTCAAGATGTTGCCTTTTGAAGGTAACTGATCTGAAGAATTTAGTTTGAAGTGGTATAGGGGCTCAAAATTGTAAACAGATCCAAGAATTCTGGATTTGTATGATTTGTCCTCATCCTCTTCAAACAATGAGAAATAGTATTTGTTTTGTTATTTATCACACTATTATTGAAATAATACTAAAATACATATTTTATCCACAGTTTTTTTTTTTTTGATAAGCTATTTTATCCACAGTTACTTACTACTGTTTGGTGATTTTTCACAGTATATAAATAAATAATTTTTATGAGTGGTTGGTCTTTAAGCATATAGCAATAATGTCTGCAATTTCTTCTAGGGTCAGTAAAGCTTTAAATCCTCTCTATTACCTGTCTCTTTCCTTCTCTCTGTAAACAACCACCCAAACCCACAGTTAAGAAAACAAAACCAAGTATTCAAATTTAATTAGCACCTAATTTTTAGCATCTGATTCTGTCCTTTTTTGGGTTTGATTTACATATGTGGTTATGGTTTTTGACTCTAAATCTTTTTCCAATTCTTGTTTTTTGTTGCAGGGCTGTTGTGAACAAGTACACAGGCTTTGGTTTTTTGCTTTTGAGAGCACTGCAAAAAAGCTTCAAAATTTCTGACCTTTCTCTATTAAGAAGGTGATATATCCTGTAGCTCAAAAAAAAAAAAAAAAACATTTATTTTCATCAATGCAAAAGCGACCCAATAATTCACTATTTGTTTTTCTCTCCCTCTAATTCCCTCAAAACCCTAACTATAATTTCAAAAATTCCATCAAATCCCATTTCCCCCTTTTTTTTTTTTTTGATATAAAACAAAATTCCATTTCCTCTTTCTCAAAAAATAATAATAACAGAAAGGCATGAAATTGTTGGCATGGAAGTGGATGAGAGTCAATGTGAGTACCCAATAATAACCAATGGCAACGGAAAATTAGTAACCCGAACTAAAAAAATGGACGAAGAAGAAGACGAAAGCGAACGCAACATTTCCGGTGGCGGCGGCGTAGGCAGATTATACGGCTGGCCTTCATCTAGAATCGTTAGGGTTTCTCGAGCTTCAGGTGGAAAAGACCGCCATAGTAAAGTCTTAACATCAAAGGGGTTAAGAGACAGACGTGTAAGGCTATCAGTAAACACCGCCATTCAATTTTACGATCTACAAGACCGATTAGGTTACGACCAGCCGAGCAAGGCGGTGGAGTGGTTGCTCAAGGCGGCCGCCACCTCCATCGCCGAACTTCCTCCGTTTCCGGAAACACCTAAAGGCGACGAGAAAAGATCCAGCAATGGCGACGAACTCGATTTTGAATTAGTTGAAGTAGATCCAAATTACCCCAACCTGCAGCAACAACCAAACACGACGAAATCTCCGGATACTTCTGAAACTAGTAAGGGTTCGGGTTTATCCAGATCCGAAAACCGAATCAAAGCAAGGGAAAGAGCTAAAGGAAGAGTAGCGGAGAAGGAGAAGGAGAACGAATGTTCTCCCCTTTTGAACAAAATATCGCAGACTACTTCTTTTACGGAGCTTTTGAGTGGTGGAATTGGTAACAATGTCAACAACAATGAATATTTCGAGAAATCAACAAATCCGATGGATAATTATTTTTCTAGGGCGAATCAGCTTTTTAGTGTGACGGAGACGGAGCAGCAACAGTATTTCTCATTTGTTCCGGATCACAATTTAAGGAGCAGTGGCAATAATAATCTGGATTTCACAATATCTTCTTCTAATAATAATAATAATAATTCATCTTCTTCCGGCCTTGATGGCTTTAACAGGGGGACCCTTCAGTCCAATTCTTCTTCGTCCTCGTCTATGTTTCCTCACCTCCACAGGTTCAATTCACCCGTAGTAGTAGACGGATCTCCTCCTCCGACGAGTTTTTTCATGGGAACCGCTGCACCGCCTGTAGAGAATCATACCCCGTTCATGTCCAGATTCGATGGCCGTTTGCATCTTTGTTATGGTGATGTTCAAGGTAATACAAATGGTCAAAGAGGAGGAAAACGAAACAACTGACTGGTTTTTCATCATTCTGGTAAGTTTTTTTTTTTTTTTAATAAAATAAATGCATTTAATTTATTTTTCTCTATTTTCGTGATTGATTTGAATTAGTGTGTTATCATATTGCGTGATGTGACGAGTTTTAGTACTATAAACAGTAGTTTCATATGTCTTGGTTTTACAAAAAGGGATTTCCTTTGGGCGTATAGTATATTTTATTTTATATCATTTCTTTTTATATCCAGACGGTTAATTAATATTTTAGTATACTAATTTTGTGTTTCCTAGTATTGTGGCTATGCTCGGTGACAGGAAAAGCTCCATTTTCTTGATTAATTAATTAAACTATTAGCCCTTAGGGTTTGCGTCTCGATCTTGTGTAAAACAACCCCCTTTCCGTGCATAGTTATTTAACTAATTATCTTATTTTTTTGAGAAATAAGAAATAGTATATCATTCTTTTAATATCTATTTTGATTATTAAGAGCAACTTCAATGTGAGTGTTTATATTTGGGGATGTATACATACTCAAATACTTGTTTGCGTTGAGTAATTTATTCCAATCGTGAGTATGTAAATTGAGTTTATGTATCACTTTGTTAATATTTTATTATTATCTCTATCTTGTTATCCAATCACATTTTCAAATTTAACATTTCAATAGCAGAAAGTGTATTATAGATTCCTATTTACAATTCCCTTTGGAATGTGAAAATATGTATATTGGGAATGCATAATGAAAGTTAGGGGTTTATATTCTCATCTAAAAACTTTCATTAGAGTACATTTGGTTGAATTTAAACCTAAGACCTTTAAGATATTGGAGTCTCACCTTCGACATCAAGCTCTCATCGGCGAAAGCAAAGGAGTTAAGGCCATCTCCAGTGGGTATGGACTCCCCTTCCCCTCAGACTCCCCTTCCCCTTCAAACTCCTTTTTTTATAGTCATCTTCAGTGATTCAATCTTCTCATTCTATTTAATTCTAATTCTCATACTTCCCAACTCTCACTTAATAAAATGATAATAAAAATAACAAATATATAATAATAATAATAATAATTAAAATAATTTAGTTAATAGTAAATCAAACATTGGCATTAATAATAATTAATTTAAGTAGAGGTCAATCGCCACTTCAAGTCGACTTAGTCAAACATGCGTGGTTAACACACGGTTCAAATTGAAAGGGTTATGTCGTTTCTAATTTAGTTTATCGTATTTAAATTATGTAACATATAGTTATTTTTAATCCACTAGCCGTATCTAATTTCCATAAATCATATATTTTTGAAATGTGATTAAATTTCAAACAATAAAATAAATTAACGTTAAGTTTATTACATAAAAGCTACAATATTACAAGTAATAAAATAAAATTATTATTAAGTTTATTACCATTTATTCCACAAAATTCTAATTCTCATATTTTCCCACTCTCACTTAATAAAATTAATAATAATAGAGCTAAATAATAATAACAATTAATAAACATTGTACATAAAATTACAATATAAAAAGTTATAAAAGTACAAATAATACAAGTAATAAAATTAAATTAATGTTAAGATTTAAAAAAAATACATATTTTATATATTAATTAACATTAAATAAAGAAAACAAAAAAAAGAAAAAAGAGAAAAATGGGGCTGGGCGCGTTGCCCAGCCCCAAAGTGGAGTGTGTAACCACCCCTCCCCTCCCTCCCCCCTCCTCACTAAACTTCATTTTTTCTCCCCCTCCCCTATGGACTCCCTCTCCCTCTTATCAATGGAGATGCCCTAAAGATATGACAATAATTGCTTAATTGCCCAAAACTTCTCTCTTCTCTTCATCATTGTAAAATAGGGATAACGAATCGACTTATAAATCATGAACCAATAATGCACGAAAAATTCAAAATTTTATATGATTTATTATTGAACATGCATTGGATATGACATGTCACAATATGTATTGAACAAGCCATGTGGCATACTTTTAAAAAAAAATTGTGTTAGATACTCCTTGAATACTTAAGGATGAATATTTCAACAAATAAGTTCTTTATTATGTAAACTAACTGAGTTATTTTCAAGAAAAACTTGAAAAGTTTCAAAAGACCAAAGATTTTGATGCTATGGCATCATTGAACACTAAAACGAGAGGAGTCGGCATTTATCATTTCAAAATGAGATGAGAGTGAGATTATGTTGTTGAAAAGACTTGATTTTCTTGATAGACACTGTTTTTTAGTTTCGTCTCTATCTATTTTCTTTTCTTTTTATTTCTCATTAGTTTTACTAAAAAAAATTATCCATATGTTGTATGAACATCATATTTTACAATATGTCTACCATAATTAATTGATAAATAACTAATTAAATGTTCACTATGCCCTAGTTTGATATATATGCACGAGTTAAGGAATTCTCTTTGATGTTATTGGTCATGAATTAAGTAGGATATCCGTCCGTAACTGTTTGGTAGAGAGGATCTGTAAGATTTTAGACAATCCATCGAATAGACGTCAAATGGTAGATATTATCAATCCAGGACCAAAACTTCTTGTTACATAGGGTGAATTCATCAAATATAGTCAACCATTGAATAGTAATTCTTACGTAGTTAGATTTGATCACTGTCTTTTGGTTCCCATTGCATGTGATTTTACCTTGTTCCCAAGTCGACCGAGTGAATTGCATCTTTCATACCAAACTTTTACCTACTTTATATTTGCTACCATGCTTTCTGAAAAAAAAAGATTATGTACCTAAATCATGGTATTAAATGTGTTTTTTCAGAAAGTATGGTACCAAATGCATAAAGTAGGTGAAAGTTGAGTATGAAAAGTGCAATTCCCTCCAAGTCGACCCCATGGATAGATAATAAATAGAGTTTGAATGACTATGTTGGTTTTAAGAAGTCTGTTGTTGTCTCAATCTAAAAAGATTATGTACCTAAATAGAATAGGTATTTTCTAGTGATGACTCTTATATGATCCTTTTTGTTGACAATTAGAAGAGTAATTTTGTATACATTTGTTACTGCCTCATAGTTGAAGATATTATTTTGTGCATTGACCTAAACGAGTTTTTATCGATTTTTTGTTTCAGGTAACAGAAGATGAAAAGTTGCTGATGCAAATCAATCCTGAGCAGAGCAATGCTTTTAAAGCCTTGTGTTGTTTATCTTAAGTCTGAATTTCTTTCCATTTTCGAAGTAATTTCTTGGCGTTCACTTTCTGGTTTATTATAAATTATGTAATTGATTGAACTTTCTTTTTTATCTTCTTATTAATGTTTCTGCTCTTAACATCTATTCATACAAATTGTGAATCAATTGGATGGATGGGTGCTGATTTACAGCCTTTATGTTTCTGCAAGTGTGTTATATTTTGATAATATAAATCAGTCTCTTCTTGTTTTATTCATGTAAAGATGATGATAAGATTTCTTTGAATGTTATCTTGCCTTTAATTTCCATGAATACAATGAATTTACCTGCTCCATTTGAGACAGCCCATTAATTTTTGTGTATCAAACTATTGCTAGTAAAATGTATTAGGCCCAAATAATTGGATTCGAGGGCCCTGTCAGTTAAACATTGATTGAGTCCCACTATATAGGGTTTTCAGTGGGCGGATATCCATCAGAATCCGACCTCATTTATTAGGATTTTAATTTGATTAGAAGTTCGACGGATCTACTTTGGTTATAAAAATTTGTAACTCGAAATACGTGGAGCGAGTATAAATTTAGGTTGTTTCGATCCGTAAGAGATTCGTATTAGAAAAAAAATGAAAAATATATATATATATATATATATATATATATATATATATATATTATATTTTATTAAAATAAATAACATTACTAGTATGCATATTTTCATCCAAAATATGTTATCATTAGTTTAAGATGATAATAGTTTAATAATTCTTTCATAGTTACATTTTATACATATTTTCATCCAAAAATATGAATAATAGCTAAGAAAGTTTGAACATATGAGTTAAATTAAATAAAATCGTAAAGTTATCAAACTTGTTTTAGGAAAAAATACTGGTGTTAATTTCGAAAATGAAAATTTTATTGGATCCCGAAAAAAATTCGATACCGATTAAACAAACTAAGATTCGATAAACACGAGAAATTTAGATCCGAGCGAAATTGGAATCCTATCCAACATAATGGAGTTAGATCTGGATCGAGTCTAATCCGACTCGAATTCGACCCATTGGCAGCCCTACCAGCTACCACTATACATCTTGACATTTTTACACTTTACTATTTTTGTTATTATTGTTGGGAATACCTTAGAAAAACTTTTCATTATTGACAATACTTATGGTGGCCTCACTTTGTTACTTCATAATTTATTGTCTTTATTAATTATTTTGTAGCAGATAAAATTTCAAGTTAAAAAATATATTAAACACGAAATAATTATACAAATTCAAGGTTTAATGTAAATAAGTACAATCTCTAATAACCCTGTGATTCTAATCTCCATATAATTGATTTGTTGAAGCTTGATCTCGAAAGGTAATGATTTGGTATTCTTTTGATCAACTTTGGTATTTAACAAACGTTTGTCCAAAAATAAAAATTGCTTGATCTTGAATCAAACTGGCTTAAATTTGAGTTTGTAAATAACGGTTTGGATTTCGTCTTGAAACACCTTGATTTAATTGAACTTTGATTTTCTTTGGAATGTCGTAGATCTCCAGTAACGTTTCTTTGAGGGCCTCTTGGCTTAATCTCGAATCAAACTCCAGATTTCCTTTGATCTATTGAAGAACGCCTTGAATATGGTGAATACGCCTTGATTTGATGATTTAATGAAGAACGACTTGAGAGAATTTACTCATTTCTTCTTGAACTCCTTTGTGCTATTTGAATTGTGTTTTTGAGTTGTCATTTCAGCTCTTGAAAATGACTCCTATTTATAGGTGAAGTCTGAAAATCTTTGTCATATTTACCTGGTGATGTGGCGCAATTTGATTGGCTCTGTATATCTTTTGTGATAAGAAAATATATTTGATTATATAATCTTGCCTTGCAAAAGATATTTTTATGCAATATTGCATTGTGTAGAAATTATCTAATTTATCTTGTCTTGTATAAAATTTTCCTACGCACAATTGCCTTCTTTGTAGAAATGCCCCATCGAGACTTGTTTACGAAATGAATTTGCTTTGAGTAGATAAGTCTCGAATTTCTTCACGCCTTCGTCAAATTTGAATCCAACATTTTTTTTATTTTTAAAAATTTTGTATGGGATCAAAATTGTTTCAAGTTGCCTACATATCTCAAAAAGGGAATCAAGTCATAACGTAGTTCAATACTTCAAAATTTGATTTGATGGATGTTGTTCACATATATTCTCATGTGAACGAAGAGTAACTTACATTATAGGCTCGTGTGTCAAGGAGCATTTTGAATTTGAGATATTGTAGACTCATGTCCAGGAGAAGTTGACTTAAAATTTATAGACATTTTTGTCTCGTCTACTGGAGGCTTTCAGTTGAAATTTATAGACATTTTCTTCTCATGTCTGGGAGAACTTGATTTGAGTTTTGTACACTTTTTCGTCTCGTATACTGGAGGCTTTGATTTGAAATTTGCAGACATTTTCTTCTCTTGTCTGGGAGAACTTGATTTGAGTTTTATAGACATTTTTGTCTCGTCTACTGAAGGCTTTTGATTTGAGGTTTGTAAACAATTTATACTCATGTTAAGGTATAGTGAATTTGGTTTTTAAATAGTTTATACTCATATTAAGGAGTGATTGATTTGATTTGCAAACAGTTTACACTTGTGTTAAGGAGTAATGAATTTGATTTGTAAGCAGTTTATACTCGTGTTAAGGAGATTTCACTTGAATTTTGAAGATTTTGTAGACAATTTTGACTCGTGCCAAGGAGATTTCAACTTGAAGAATTGTAGACAGTTTTGACTCGTATCAAGGAGTTGTTTTGAAAGTTTATACTCTTATCAAGGAGTGTTGAAGAGATTTTAATTTGAAGATCCCATATAGTTTTAACTAGTATCTAGGAGCGTTGAAGATATCTTAATTTGAAGATCCCAGATAGTTTTAGCTCATATCTAGGAGCGTGACTATGTTTTCAGATGGATTTTTCGTTTCGAGCTTTATCAAAAGATTTGTCCCCTTTTTTTACAGTGAAATCGTTTGGGACTTCGCGAGGAGAATGCACATGCGGCTCATCAACTTGACTTCTAGACATGCTCAATTCCATATTATAGGCTCGAGTGGCTAACCCTTCAAAAGTAGTTGTCTTTATTCCTTGAAGAATGTATCGAAGATCCCAATGCATTCCTTGGATACACATCTCAATGGAAAAAACTTCAGACAATCGATCTTTGCAATTGAGATTTAAATTTCTCCAGCGGTTGATGTAGTCGATGATGGACTCCTCCTTCCACTGGCGAGTGTTAATGAGTTCGACCATTCGCACAGTCCTTCGGGTGCTATAAAAGCGATTGAGAAGATCTTGCTCCAGTTGTTCCCATCCATCAATGGAGTTTGCCCTCAAGTCAGTATACCAATCAAATACATTCTCTTTTAATGAACATACAAATTGTTTGACAAGTTTATCTTACCTTGTATAAAATTTTCCTACACACAAGCCTTCTTTGTGGAGATTAATGTAATTTGCAATATCTCTCAAATTTGACAAAATTTAATTAGCCGGCAAATTTTACTCATCTATAACTTCATATATGACTAGATATTAATACTATTTTATGGATGTTCCAGTGCATGATTTTATTATATGATATAGATTTATTAAATAATTTCTCATGGCGGCTATATATAGTTTCTTATGTCTTTCATTTTTTAAATGAGCTTGATAAGTTTTGAGAATGGGTTACAACTTTCAAGAAATACTCCCAATAAGATTTAAGTATTTATGATGAATATAGTTTTATTGTATGAGTTTATATAAATAATCACACAAAATCCACAACCAATCGACATTGATCTGTGTCATGGCAAATTGGTTGTGTCTTATGAAAAGGACTGAAAGAACATCGTCACTCAAAAGACCATGAATTATAAGTGCGGCACTACCCTTTGTCCCGTGTGACTTTACAATTTATAATAATAATTCGATGAAAACTAACATGCCCATTACCCAATAGATGATTTAATTTTATTGGCTGGAAACAGCTAGTTGAAAAAATAATTAAATTAATATATAGTTATGACTTCTGATCATAACCCCAATAGCAAAATAACAAAAGAAAAATCAATGGTCGATTAAAATTGGATGATATTATAATAGCCACAAAATATTGAATGATTTTCAAAGAATACGAGAAACTACTACGTACAACGAGAAGCATCCAGAAATAATCTTTCATTTCATTCCCTTGTGCCTTGGGAAATCTCATTAAGAGAGTTTCATCTCAAGATAATATATCCATCCCACACTTTAATTTTAATTAAAGTGTTGCCAAAAATTCTTATATAGCAAGTCTATCTGTCACTTGGTTCAAATATCGTGGTACATAATTCTACATACAACTATGTGCTACAATTTATACGACTACCATTTGGACCGTGTGTTGCCTACACTGCTTCACATGTTCGACTAAGTCACCTTGAAATTGGCAATTGACCTCTACTGATCATATCTGGCGAAGGATCATATAATCTTTTAGGGATATCGGATGGCGAAGGATCATATAATTTTTTTTGCGTTCTATTATTATTATCTTAAAATAATTATTTTTTATTTTTTACTTTTTATTATTATTATTAAGTGAAAGTGGGGAAAAATGAGAATTTGAATTAATTGAAATGGATAGATTGAGTTATTGAAGATGATTATGAAAAGGAAAGAAAAAACTGGACTTGAAATTTGAGGGGAAAGGAAAGGGGAAGCTGAGAAGAAACTGGACATGAACTTTTGAGTAACGGGAGATGGTCTTAATGACATGATGCAGTGCACAAAATAATTTCAGATACTTATAGCACGTATCATATTAGAAAATTGAAAATTTTAAGAATGAATTCTAACCAAGTCATGTTCGATTCGACAGTCGACATGGCAAGTAGATATCTCCGACACTTTTGCACGTAATTTAAACCTAATGCAGTAAATGAATTTTACTGGTAATTCTCTAGACCTGCATTTTTCTTTAAGAAGTAAGTATCTTGGAGTGAGGAAAACAGATCCATTATTACCCACACAGAATTGATGGGTTTGAATTGAATGAATGGGAAAATCATCCAGTATTAAATTCAACCACTCTAACAAACCTAAAGGCAATTCTTCTTACACCTAATTTGAAAAAGGGTGGGTGACTTTTCATTTATTCTTTCTGTTCATATTATGTCTCCAGCTAAGATGAGATAAAAAGAAAATATGATGCACCTGTTTTAGCATTATACACTCGTGTAGACATTATTCAAATTCAAATATTTTTGGAAATATCTGCATTTCCATGAAATACAAGAACTCGTATTTTAACCCATAGCCTAATTCAAACCAACTTGAAATTTCAGCCATAAAATGTAGAATATTATTATTATCAAGGTAACAAATCCTATTTTACTAAAAAAGAAAGAAATGGAAAAAATAATGTGGCAATGTATATTCTTTCTATTTCATTTTCATACAAATGCAGAAAAAAGAAAGCTAAGAGGAAGCCCCAAGAGTGACCCTAGGAAATGACCTTAAGAATTGCACTAATTTTTTTTTAGTAAACGTCATGCTCTACATCAACAACCCCTGAACTCAAATATCCATCTAAAATCTACCAACATAGTAAATGATTAATGAAACTGAATAGCAATCAATACCAAAGAAAAGGAAAAGGATAAAATCCCTTATAAATATAAAGTTCAAACATTTTGCAAATAATATTTATTATGAGTTGATCATCCACATAAGCAGCATAGAAGCTTCATACCTATAATATTCACAGAGAGATAACTAACATAGGCAGATGACAGAAAAGGTCGAAGGCTTAAAATTCTTACAACATAATCCAGGTGCATTACATTTACTCTTGAAACATATGCTTGATTCAAAAGAAAGCTGATGCCTATAATCCATAAGTTCGTCGATGGCGATAATTAAGGCTTGATATCCATTAACAACAGCTTGTGATCATTACTGAAAAAGTATGAACTTTGCTGGATATTCACTTGTAGTATGTTACCCTCGAGACAAAATTTTGTACTCTGTGCTTCAAGGCTTGCATATCCTCTTTACTCAATAAACCAAAAGCAGCCAATTCCCTGATTCAATGGTTCAAATATTGAAATTAAAATCACCATATTTGATCAAGAAAGAGGAATAAAAGAAAGATGAGCTTTAAGTACATGTCAAAAATTAGCACATGCAAAAGAAATGGAGAAAGATATCCATTCTTTAAGAGAAAAATCGTGATTATAACATACTACACAACCAGATATGTATTCCTTCATAATATGCCTGCTAAATGTTGATTACATCAAAGAAACAAAAGTTTTCCAGATTTCACATCAGTGAAGGATAACTACTCCTCCTCAATCCCCACCAATAAGAATATGAGACAAATCGGAAGAAGTAAGTAGTGAGTTGGTGCATTGGTAAAATAACAGGAAACATCGCAATATACAAGCGGTGTCTCCTCTGACTAAAAAATAAGGATCTCACTAAAATATAACTGAAAAATTACTCAGAGGACGATAGACTAAGGGCTGACAGCTATGGTCATCAATTCTAATTAATGAAAATGAGGAATGCACAGTCGTGATCATATATGTGATCCGCGACAGCAGAGGAATGTACAATCGCCATCAGATTATGTTATTTGTGATGGCACATTCCACGTTAAATCAAGATATACCTCAACAGCATAGAGAAAATTAACTAGCCAAGGAAATTTATACACATGATTTCAGGTTCACACATTCATACATATAGCACTCACCTATTGAAAGAAGACTAGTGAAGAAATCCGAGAAAAGAAGAAGAAATAACTATTCAATATGTTAACATTGGCTACACAAGAGCATCTGGGCAAAGTTATGAACACATCAAATTGGATACAACAAAGAAACCAGCAATGGAGAATATACTTGATAAACAATATCCTGTCCCTATAGACTTCCAATTCAGTTTCTTCTTTAAATCATAAAATGAAAAATGCTTACATCCACACAACATATCTCAAAAATAATTCAGAAATTGAGCAAGAAAAGGAGAAAGTACCTCACACATCCTCAATCAAAATGAGTTCATTTCCAGACAATAAGTCCTCCTCTTGACCAACATCCTGGCAGCAGTCCCAAATGGCTCCTCAAATGCTGATGCAACCCAATTTATCCCTTCCGAACCCACAACTTCTTTCTTCTGTTGATCACTAGGCCTGATCGCAACCAAGGTCGCCCCTACCAATACCATTCCATTAGGCAACTCCAAATGCGGCGCATACCACAACTTCATATTGAGCGCAGGTACAAGAGTCCTCTTTGAAGCGGACGAGGCAGACAAAGGCTTCACTCTCAACTCCTCCAACTGCTCTTTATTCATAGACAACACTCCCTGTCCATCTGAATCCGTTAAAACCAAATTCTCCAGCGTCTTATGCTCAGCTATTATTGGCTGCAGCAGATAATGCCTAGCCGATGCTGCAATCAACGAGCTAATCGTCCACACCACACGCAATTTCAAGCCCCCATTCGTGTAAAAAGACTCCGGTATGCTCCCATTATCAATCTCAATCACCCCACTGTTACTATTACTAATATTACTGTTATTATTACAATCTAGGCTATTAGTATTAATGACACTGGAAGCTCCTAGAATAACACAATTATCAAGAGTAGACCCAAAATCCGCCTTCCACTTGAGCAAAACCCCATCATCAATCCCTAACTCCCCACTCGGAAGCTCGATCTTAAGGACCTTAATTTCATTAAAATTCTTCAATACCTGAGTAGGTGAATGGTGCGTTACACTGTTCTGATCTACATCGCAGTCCAATTCTTCAGAGAGAGAAGGAATCCGGCGAGGAGAAGGACTAGTGATGAGCTGAGAGAGTGACTGCAAGGGCTTCAACAGCCCCGTGAAGAAAACACGGAGGAGAGAAGAAATTATCGGGTGGCGCTTGTCGGCGGCGGCGGAGGCGGCAGAGGAAGGATCGTCGTCGGAGATTACGCAATCGACACGGACGATGACGTTGTCGACCTGAGAAACGAGAGTGTGGAACCTCCTCGAAACGACGCAGCATCGGCCTAGGGTTTTGACATCGCCGATTTTGTTGAAGATGAGGAGGAGGATGGAGTCTGGGAGGTGGTCGAAATGATCTATGGGTTCGGGGTAGATTTTGTAGCTCAGATCTGAACGAATCGAACCCATTTTCTTCTGGAAGAGATCTAGAGCAAGAGGATAAATGGAGAAGGAGAGTGAGAGAAGAAAATTGTGATTCTGTGTGTGTGTTTTTAGTGGGAGAGATTGGAAGATATGGAAGGTGACTGTGTGTGTTTTTAGGTAGCTTTTTCACTACTAAGGTTTTTTTTCATCTTGAAAAAGGAGAAACTAAAAATGTACTACTCCTATTTACTTAGGTCCAACTCTTTCTTCAAATAATGACTAATTATTAGTATGTCAAATAATGATGCCATTTATAAATATTGAGGCCTGTTTGTTTGGCATTTTTCAGAATTTTTTCGTGTTTGACAAATGACAAACAAATATGTTTTTTATTTCTCAAATAAATTTTTCATTCATTAATTTTTTCAAATTACTCTCTTAAAAGCCAAACAAACAACAATTTTCTTGTCTCTAAACAAAACATATACAAACTCTACTTTGATTTGATATAAAGTAACATATCTCTTACACAATTTATCTCACATAACAAACATGATTTGACATAAAGTCTTAGACATCTTACACCTACAACCCAACTCTTCCAAAAAAACCTACACCTACTTTATTTCTCAATCCACTCTCTCAAAACCCAAACAAACAACATTATGCAAATCGAGATTATTTTATAATCCTCCAATACTCTCCCAAACTACTTTCTCAAACAGTCCATGAGTTGTTCCATAAATATGTTTGTTTCGTTTCTTTTAAAAAACATTCAATTACTATCTCAAAAGTCAAACAAATAAATTTTGTTTTGAAATTGATTTATTATAAAAGTTTTATCTCAAATTTTGAAAACAAACTGTTATTAAAAAATGGTTAATCTCTAAAAAATATACGGAATAGTATACTGTATATACATAGACTTTATTTTGATTTGATATTAATTAGTATGTGTATCTTATCATACTTTATTAACATAACAATTTTGATTGGACGTAAAGTAACATATATTTTACTCTAGTTCTTTTCTTTTAGTAATCTCTAAGAAAGTGAAACAAACATATCCTTATTTTATAAAAATCTAAAATCACTAATGGGAAAGCGAAACAACAAGAAACATCTTAAAATTAAAATTCCCTAATTTTCTAAAATCACTCCAAGGAAAGCAAATCAAACATACCTTTTTTCCATCAGATGTAAATGACATAATATAATACATTCGATCGAATTATTATATGATAGGATTTAGTTAATTCAATTATTTTATAAATTATGATAACATCGAGAGATTTATGTGACCTATAACTACAACTTAAAAATAAAATTAGATCAATCATCTTGTAATAAGATGTGTGACACGCGCGCTTGCAAAAACATTAAACATATTTTATTCTTTTGTACGGCCACAACCAAAAGATCTTGTGAATGCTTGTGGTGAAGATATAAGTAATTTCATAATCCATATTAGAATATTCAGTCCAAATTTTATTTGAGGAAAAAAAAGAGGATTTGATTTGTGTGTGTATATCATCTTCATATATGTATGGATATTATGCAATTTCTTTTTTGTGTTGAAAATAATGAATTTTCCCCTTCTATTCTTGGTGGAAGGATAAAGGGTATGGAGTGGATGGATGGTAGTTACAATCCAAGGGATTGAGAGGGAGTGGTTTGTTGGCTACCAGATAACGATTTTTCAAAGTTTGGTTTTTTACGTTTGTAATTGTCTGAAAATTACGGAAAATTCTTGTCCAAGTCTGGTTTGGCCAAACTCATCCAACCACCAAGCAAGTGTATTGCACTTGCTTTGTGATTGGTCACTCTCCTGAGAGTTATATCCAATCCCAAAGCAAGTGTATTGCACTTGCTATGTAGTTACTTTGAGTTTGGCCAGACCCGGTCTGAGTAAGAATTTCCCAAATATTACATACATATGTTTCCATGGATTTTAGGTATGGATTCATTGGCAAAATTGTTGAATCGGTCCCAAACTAATTGCATATATTTGTTTTATGCCCAAGTTATATTACATCATCTAATTTTGTCCCGTAATTTAATATTTTATCTAAATTTCATCATGCCGTTAAGTTTTTTATAGAAGTACCGTTAAATGTCATGTTGGCCCTAGATAAATATGCAAAATTGTGGAATTCTGCCCAAAATAATTGACGGTTTTGATTTTCGTCCCAAACTAATTATTAATTTTGATTTTCGACCCAAGCTATATCACTTCAACGATTTTCATCCAGTAATATAATACTTATCCCGTATCTCGTCCCGTAATTTTTCTATTTTTCATTTATGGTCCAAGACTGGATGGATGGGGAAGGAGACAAAACGCACTAAAACAAACTAAGAACAAGTAAGCTAAAAAAAAAATTGCTATTTCTTAAAGCGCGGGACTAACAGTATGAACAATTTTGTAAGACTAAAATACAAATTGATGAATTACGTCTCTTCATTTTCAGGATGCTAAATAACAAATCAACGCAAATTTGCACTATATAAACACTTCAAAAAAAATATTGATTTATCACACCGAAAACTATTGCAGAATTATATAGTACAAATTTATGGGTGATGAACAAATCTTTTTTTTTCTTTTTCTTTCTTCAGGTGATGGATTAAATTTTTTTAGGTGTATATGTAGCGCAAATTCCCATTTTCTTATTTCAAATCTTAAAACCAAAGAGACGTAAACTCGACTAAGTCGTATTTTAGTTTTTCAAAGTAAAAATAGAGAAATTATGAGATGAAATTCAGGCAAAATATTAAATTATGAGACGAATTAGATGAACTGATATAGCTTGGGACGAAAATAAATATCGACAATTAGTTTGGAACAAATTAGCAATTTTTGCCAATTTGTCCTGCGCCAACATGGCACGTAACGATACTTTCCATTAAATTACAGGACGAAATTAGACGAGGTGATATAACTTAGACGAAAACCAAAATCTACAATTAACATCAAATACGTATATGGCTGAGAGTTATTGAATAAGTAAAACAATTAGAAGTCAAATAAGAGAATATTTTGACAGCAAACTAATACAACAGATTCGCTAGGTTGCAATTTCCCTATTGCTTAAATTTTACTCTTGTGTTTTCTAAGACAAGATTAGGATTGTGATTTGGTTAATATCTAGGTGCAACTGCAGACAAAATTGACTTAAGTGCAAAGATTTTGGTTTAGAGATTAGAGCCCTTTACTTGATTAGATCTTTAGAGCATATGCTAAGTAATCAAATTATTACTTTAAATAAGGAAGAGGCAAATTACGTCAAATAAAAACAACGAAGTCCTACTCTAATTTTCTTTTTACCTATTAATATGTGTATTTATAGCTCAGACCGAAAAATGCATTGGGTATAGGTTCTCCCCAGTGTGATGTCTCCAGTAGAATTCGAACTTGAGTTTCACCTTAGGGATCGCAAGTCACTACCATTTGACCCAACCACATTGAGTAGTCCTACTCTAATTTAGATAACCTCTAAAGTATGGTTATAAACTAATCGAGCATACTATCGAATTTAGATTATGTTTGAATTTAATTTGATTTTTATATAAACCAAGAGCAACCTAGTATTAATCAAATCAAAAACACAAATCATATTGAGATCAAATAGTTGCTATTTTATATACATATGTTGTCATTTTTTAAGTTCCCAACTTGAGTTTGAATGAAACTTTGATTCAAGGCTCCAATTACATTTTATTAATTAAATTCGTAACGACAATCATTAAACTTAATTAGGATTTTAATCCTAACTACTCGGAGAAAGTGTAATATTAGAGAAAGAGGTACAACTTCTTGTTTGGTGAGTAAAAATGTGTTAGTTGGCAATTTGGATTTGGTTGGAAGTTGGCTAATATCAACGGCAAAATTTCATTTTTGGCCCTCTAAAGTAACTGCATTTCAAAATTGACCATTTATTGTGGTACCTCGACAATATAAGTCATTTATTGTGTCAACATCATCAATTTCAGTCCCTATCACCGATTTTTTTTAATTATCGCCAAAAAACATCAATTTATGTCATATTTGACCTATCACATGGCTTGGTCTTGCAAATTGAGGAGTCAGAATATGAAATTCTTAATTTTTAAGTGTCACTCGATAAATGATATTTTTGGCTAAAATTAAATTTTTCAGTCGGATTAGACATAAATTAGTGATTTTTGACCAAAAAAATTTAATTTTCCAGTCAACTAAGACATAAATTGATGATTTCCGGCGATAATTAAAATTTTCCGGCAATAAGGACTGAAATTGATGATGATGACACAATAAAGGATGATTATTGTCGATGTACCACAATAAATGACCAATTTTAAAACTCAACTACTTTAGAGGGCCAAAAATGAAATTTTGCCCATATCAACAACATTCATCTGCAAAAAGCCAACCCAATGTGGTTGGGCCAAGTGGTAGTGACTTGAGACCCCCAACCGCCCAGCAATTTTTTCTTGGATAAAAGTCTAAAGATAAATGTAGTTGTAGAAAGACTCATCACATGTTACCTATTTTTGGTTTGATTAAGGATGATCTACTTATGAATAGACCGATTGGAAAACTTTTAGGTAAAATAATGTAGTTAGTTATATTACTCTTTATATGTAATGAAAGTCAACAAGTTTAGATGAAAATTGAATAGGACAACCACATAACTTAATTTAGAATATTTTTATTTACGGATTTAGATGTTGTAGGAGGGTTAAATAGCATAACAATTTCGAGTGAATTAACCCTTGTTATTCCTAAAAATGGTTTATCATCGTTTGATATTTATTGGGGTAAAATACCCCCAATGCTTTAAAGAAGCACACCGAGAGGGCTATCTGAAAGTGCCCTTTAGGAGGGAGGTAAAGTGTCTATTTGACAATATCACGGGAAGTAAAGTGTTCATTTATGCATATTTCAGGGGATAAAGTTTCCATATATGCATATCATATTGAGGTAAAATGAAGCGAATATACTGTCAAAGTATGGTTAAATTGGTCATTTTCCATATCGAGATGAAATTTTAGTCACTGGGGTACTATGTCTATTTTCATACCACACGGGGATAATTTACATATTAGGCATATCACATTGGTGTAAGTGCATCTCCAATTGAGACTTCAAAATTTGGACCTAAATCAACCATCTGCAACATGCTATAGGGTTTTGCGATCCCTGAAAAGGATTTTTAGTGCAGCAATAAAAAATGGGAGCCCATTTTTAAAAACAATTGAAATTAAATTCATTTAATTAACTTGAAATTAAAGCTTATTTAAAAATGCAATCAAAAGTAAGTTTAGACCAAATAAAATTCGAATGGTTTGTGAGTTTTATGATGATTATCAATTGTAGACAATGGACTCATTGATCGTATCGTCATTATTATTTTTATTACTTTTTCAAGTTGTGATTTAGATTTTATGTTCTCAGTATTTTTATAGTGTCCATGTGCCGACTCAAGAATGGTTCTTAAGATTTTGGATATATTTTTTTATCCGTTGTTATCAATATGATTTTGCAAATTTATTTTAATTAAAGTTGTTGAAAAGAAATCTTGATAAATTAAAAATAAAATAGACAAATAACAAGTATTAATGTATATTCGATATTTATATGGTAAAAAAAAAGATTTGAGTTCCTACAACCTGAGCCCAAATTTGGGCTCAGTTGGGGGAGATGATCATTTTGCACATACCGTTGAGTCCTTAACTGTGGCCTCTTCTTTAGATTTTTTAGACTCAAATTGATTTGTGTCCCTGGTTGGGCTCTGCATTGGAGATGCTCTAACTTGCCAAAAATCCTATAATTTTCATCAAGGTTTCGGGCGCACGGTCTCGCCGCTTGGTTCGGTTCTTTAAACTGCAAGGACCCTTTTTGCTATAATTTTTTTATTTTTCCTATTAATGTCTTTTGTGATGGGTTTTATTTATTAAAAGGAATGATGTTTTAATTATAAATAAATAAAAATATTACACAAGTATGTACCTTAAGTTTATTTTAATGAGATTGAGATTTAATTTTCATATACTTAAACATTAAAATGACCAAAATAACTCTTTTTAAAAATTAAAAAAAAACTTTTTTTTTCTCACCCCACCCTCACCCGTGACCCCTGCCTACGCCCTGAATCCCAGAACTCAAGACGCCACTTCGACATAGGGGAGAGCATTCGGATCGAACCGGACCGAAGTTCTGTTTCTGGCCGGTTCGGTCCTGAAAATCCATGGATCGTTTACAAAAATCGAACGGTTCGGTTCAGTCCGCGATTTTCCGAATTCTACATTTTTCCGGTTTTTATCACAAAATTTAACGGTTTGGTCCGGTTCAATCCAATTCGGTCCGGTTCAGTCCAAATAAACAATCAGATTTTCCGATTCGGTCCAAAGAAACAAACAATCAATAAAAAAATTTCACGGTTCGATCCTCATTCGGGTGAGCCTTCGGTCCGAAACGGTCCGAACCGAACCGAATCTGACCAAAGTTTCGGTTCCTAGCCGGTTCGGTCCAGAAAATTCGTGGACCGATTAGCGGACCGAATTTTCGGTTCGGGAAACCTCAGCCCTACTTCGACACGAATCATCGAGAACCCATCCACCTACCCACCCCCACCCTCACCCTCACCCTCTTCCTCCTCCTTCTCCTCCTAGATCCAGAGTCCAAACCATGTGAAACAAGCGAGGGTGTGGTGGGTAATATGGGGAGCGCGCAGGGCCGGGTTAGGTAATGTAATATCCCGATATTATATATATATATATATATATAATATAAATATTTATATACCCATTTAGATTTTAAAAAAATTTATACTAAACTAACAATTATCAAACAAACAAGGCCAAAAGTGAAATTATTAATAATAGCAAAATTAGTCCTTATCACCAATTACCACATTTATTACTTCTCTACCATTCTTCTTTCTATAAATAGGAACATCCAATACTCTCCAAATCACACCTAAAATCAAACCTTCCATTCTCAGAAAATTGAAGCCGTGAGCCTCCTTCTTCCCTAAGCTATGAAGAATGGTTACCTTTTTACTTCTTCATAGCTTAGGGAAGAAGGAGGCTCGCGGCTTCAATTTTCTGTGAATGGAAGGGTTGATTTTAGGTGTGATTTGGAGAGTATTGGATGTTCCTATTTATAGAAAGAAAAATGGTAGAGAAGTAATAAATGTGGTAATTGGGGTTATGTGGTAATTGATGATAAGGACTAATTTTGCTATTATTAATAATTTCACTTTTGACCTTGTTTGTTTGATAATTGTAGTTTAGTATAATTTTTTTTTTAAATCTAAATGAGTATATAAATATTTATATTATATATATATTATTGGGGTATTACAGGTAATTATTATAATGTTATCATTTTATTAAATAATTAATATTAATATGTATATTTAATTTATTAATTTTAAACTATTACAATCTTTTTAATTAAAAATGTAAATATCATTAGATATTGAGAATAAAATGATAATTGACCTAAAATCTAATGGAATTAATTAATTCCTTTCACGACGAATGGGAAAGTGCGTTGAATATTTAATAACACAAGTAATTCTATGTAAAAAGCATAACAAATTAAAGTTTCGTTCATATTTAGCATGTTACATAGGGTTGTGTGAATTGAAAGTAAAAATAAATAAGGACATAGTAGCTAAATAAGGTTGTTGCAATACAATCCAATGTATGAAATGATCAGAAGAGGTTTTACATCAATTCTAAAAAGAAAATTTATCACAAAAATAATTTTATGACGAAATTATTATATTCTTATTTTATATATTAAGTGTCAGAGGTTGGGACATATCACTTCCACAATTAAAATCAAATGAATTATTATCTTGATTATGAAGTTGAAGCTGCCATAAATCCACTTCAAAGAAAATATATTAATCCGTACTTTCTTATCTTGATTTTCATTTAAAAAATTTAAATTAATTGATACACTTCATTAACAGTTAACACGTACGTAATCACACATGCACACAAGTACGATTAATACAACTGGCCAGAAGCTAGTTAGAAGAATTACGAAAATAATTAAGGTTCAATAATGTTGAATCATATCACATGCATGGTTAATTACTTAAGCAAAGATAACAGGTTTTAATTAATACTATAAAGTATGGATTGATTATTAATATATAGTTTGTTCACATATGAGATGTTTTCTTAAAAGTACGTACGTTTAATTAAGTAGCTAGATCATGGGATTGAAAGATATGTATTGTAATAATCAAATATTGTGTCCCATCTAGGTATCAAATATCATGTGCAATTGTGCAAATCTGAAGATCTATTTTCTTATCAAAAGATAGAACCCACACGTTACGGCATGTGTGATGTGTTCATGTCCTTTTTTTTTTTTTAAAAAAAAATTATTTTTAGTTTTTGGATTTTAAATTAATTCTTAAGAAGGATCCAAAATTTTCACATTTCTCAAGTAGAGAATTGAAGGCTATGGTGCCGTGCAATCCGTACTGAAAAACAGGATCAACATTGCAAGATAATTGTAATCTACAACATTTACCACTACTCCACTAGTATATTTTTCTCTTTAATTAATGTTTGATATAAAGTTTAGTGAAATATATACGTACATAAGTGAAGTCAACCATTCGTTTTTATATTTACTACACTCTTTTAGGTTTTTTTTGCACTTTATACTCCCGAAACTCAGATTTAGCACTTTACATCCTCAAAATATAAAAAATTCAGCACTTTGCACCCTAACTTATTTTCAGGCAAAAATGACCATCAGAGTCAAAGGCAGAATAGGTAATTCAATTGTAGATCTTTGGCATTGTGCACCTCCAAAACATGAGAAATTGACACTTTGCACCCCCAAAATAGAATTAACACATAGCACCTTCGATTTAAGAACAACTTAGCAACTTGCACCCTGAAACACAATAAATGGGCACTTTGCACCCCGAAACACAAAATTAACACTTAACATCCTCAAATTAAGAAAAACTCAAACCCCTCGTTTTTTCCTGGGACAACCATGTTTTGATCATGGAACAAAATTTCTATCTTTTAAGTCGAAAACATCGAAAAGTTTCCGTTTTTTAAACAACCACGTTGTGCTTGCACTTAATTTTTATGGTTGTCCCAGGATTTGTCTCCAATATTTACCCACAATAGTTCCATAATTTTGCATATTGTTCCATCTATGTGCCATTGTTTAGTTTGGCAGCCCCCGTTTTTGTTAATTTGAGGGGTTTGAGTTTTTCTTAATTTGAGGGTGTTAAGAGTTAATTTTGTGTTTCGGGGTACAAAGTGCCCATTTATTATATTTCGGGGGTGCAAAGTGCTAAAGATTTACAATTGAATTACCTATTTTGCCCTTGACTCCGGTGGTCCTTTTTCCTTGAAAATAAGAAAAGGTGCAAAGAGCTTAATTTTTCATATTTTGGGGGTGCAAAGTGCTAAATATGAGATTCGAGGGTAAAAAGTACATATTTCTCATGTTTCGGGGATGCAAAATGCAAAAAAAAAACCTCTTTTAGGTCAAGAATACTCGGCCACTCTTTAATATATATTTTCCGGCCTATACCTTTTTTTTTTTTTTTTTTGCAATGCATTTTCTAATACTTCTAGGTCAAGAATAATCGGCCCTATTTGTCTGACTTTTTTAGGGAGAGAACTAGTGATAGGGTGAAGTTTATAGGCTCCCATTCATTTAAAAAAATAATTGTTTGGGTTTTATAGGTCAGCACGAATACTAAGTTGTGATTTAGAAAAAAATAATTGTGATACTTTGTAGAAAGAAGAAATTAAATATGGAGTAACTTGTAAATATTATTATTATAGCTTACAATGTTTTTTAAGGTTGATTCCGGCTATTTAAAAATAATTAAGCTTGGGATAATATATAAAAGAAATCTTAAAAAATAAAATAGAATTTTAAAAGTTATTTCAAAAATCTTTAAAATACGTACTCTCATTCTTATAAATATGCCGAAACAAGGCCGCCATCATTTTTGGGTCCATATCATGCTACCAGTCTACCACTATACCATCTTCTTTTTTCAAAGATTCCTTCTCATGAGTAAATCTCCAAAGGGCCTGTTTGTTTGGCATTTCCCAGAATTTTTTCGTGTTTGGGAAATGCCAAACAAACATGTTTTCTATTTTTCGAAATAAATTTTTCATCCATTAATTTTCTCAAACTATTCTCCAAAAGCCAAACAAACAACAATTTTCTTATCTCTAAACAAAACCTATACAAGCTCTACTTTGATTTGACATAAAGTAACGTATCTCTTACACAATTTATCTCACATAACAAACATGATTTGACATAAAGTCTTACACATCTTACACCTACAACCCAACTCTTCCAAAAAAACCTACACCTACTTTATTTCTCAAACCACTCTCTCAAAACCCAAACAAACAACATTACGCAAATCGAGATTATTTCACAAACCTCCACTACTCTCCAAAACTACTTTTCCAAACGCCAAACAAACAGGCCCTTTTCATTTTTGTTTTTTATTGAAATGGTAATTACACCATTACATCGATAAATATGTTTCATTACGAGTGAAGTACAAATAAGATTCAACTAACAAATACAAATAATAATCACTAACAACACATCATGTTGGAATTCGAACCCATGAGGTCTAGGTCATGGGGCATCAGCTTTGCAATCAGGCTATACCTCCTCGATTTCTTCTGCTCTATATTAATTTGTATTGACTTAGATCCATAAAATTGTGAAATTGGGCACATCTTTCTAAATAATATCCGGGCATAAAAGTAACCCCTTTATAGAAATCTAATAAATTTTAAATTTATAAAATATATTGATTTGACACATCACGTATTTTCAAATGAATCAAATTCAAACTAGAATTTCCTTTTATTTAATATATGAATATCAAATAGTGTTTTTCAAGCAAAGATAAAGTGGCTTTTCGATGGAGTTGAACGAATTCAAAGCCCGACACGAAAATAGCCGAGCCACGAGCAAACAAAGTCATTATCTAATCAATCAAAGTTGCAAAAAAAAAGCATTTCTTATGCAACATGGGATGAAGAAAAGTTGAGTCCGAATCGAAGAATTGGACCAAACACTTTTAATTAAGTGCCCGTGTCAATATATATGCCAAACATAAGTATTTTATACTAAATAATATGTATTCATATTCTCATTATATATAATCATACTCGACATGGCCACCACGCCTAGCCTAAAATGATAAAGACAGATTGTAACCAAAAAAAAAAAAAATGATTAACACAGATGAATGTCAAGTTCCATTTTTTTCACTATATAAAACTTGCTTGAATTTGATAACTTCTTATTTTGTCAACTTTGTTAGGTAAACATTATTCTTGTTTATATAAATTATTTTCAAGACAATTTAGGAAAACTAGAAAGTTCATCTCATATATATTTCAACCACATATTCCTTAAAACACTTTTTGAATAGCTCATGTTATGTTAATTAATAAAATCTTTTAGTTACGAATTTCTCATTCCAATAAGATGATTTGTTAGAATCCAACAATACTGTATTCATCTTAATATCGTAATAAATCAAATGTTATTTCAAATCATGTGATCCCATGCAAAATGAAGTCTTTTCCCCTCTAAATATTTGATATTTTAAAGGGGATTATTGCATTTTTTGTGCCACTACTATAGTTCACTAGCATTTCTACCCCGTAACTTTTTGGGTTGACACATTTGGTGCCACAACTTCAACATCGGTGACAACTTTGGTGTCAATTGACGCCCAATTTTAAAATTGACCCGAAATTCCCCCATGTGCGGCCATGTGACATGAAAAATAGGGATTTTGACCATTAAACGTCTTTTTAATTAAAAAAAAAATACCAAAATTCAAAACCCTAACTTTTCTATAAAATTCACCAAACATTCCCTTAATTAAATTGTTACCCGCCTTCTACTTCTTCCCCAAATAAAAACATCCAAGTAGTTTTGGTGGATGAAAATAAATTTTTTTTTAAATAAAAAGGCGGTGAATGATCAAAATTTCCAATTTTCATTTCACATGGCCCACACATTGGGGAATTTCGGGTCAATTTTTAAATTGAGCTTCAATTGACACCAAAATTGCCATTGATGTTGAAGTTGTGACACCAAATGTGTCAGCCCGAGAAGGTACGAGATAAAAATACCAGTGGACTGTAATTGTGGCACCAAAAATGCAATAAGATAGATTAAATTGTTCACGACGTATTGTAATGAATTTATTGATTTTATTCTATTTTTAAAATAAAAAATCAGAAATGTATGTTCTTGAACTTCATCATTTAAAATATTCAGGCATGCTTACCTTGTATAAATTATATACATACGTATCTCGATCAAGAATTAATTATGTGAAAAGGAATTTAATCTTATCTTATCTTATCCACCCAACACTAATCCTTTCTAATTCGAGATGATAACAAGTTCACTCTCTTAGAAAGTAAACAAAATTATATTTAATGGATATCATTTATAATCATTTTTTCCAAATCCCTTTAATTAAAATCTCCATCATAGTTCTCCAAACGTATGAATAACACTCGACGTACGACAAGTCTGATATGCACCTAGTAGTAATTATTACCATATATAATCCAATATATAAAATTAAATAAACTCTTCATCTACATATAGGGTCAAGCATATTAAATTATTCACGTACTGAAAAACACAATTTTAGCAAGACGACATAATCATTAAAGGTGCGCTCTACAACATAGCCCATAGGGCCAACCTTACAATATAATAGAAGCTTACTAGAAAATTAAATATATACTTATATTTAAAATATATGGTCATGACCAATTGACCATGGCCTTGAATTAATGTATTATATGGCACATTTGAATTACCTAAACCAGCTGGTCCCATTACAAGCTTTCTATCATAGGCTAAGGCAATCAATCCTTTCTCATATTATAACAAGGGGAAGATGCTAGTCTACTTATATAATTTTGTAACCAACTATTATTATTATTATTATTATTATTATTATTATTATTATTATTATTATTGTGTCTCTACCTTGTCTCTATATTTTCGAATAAATTCATAATTAGTGTGCAGACAACCTTACCAAACTTAATCATATAAGGTCCACAGGAACTGATATTGGCTCGTTACATTTGGTTTTGTAAATCGGTTTGAGTGGTTTCAACGAGACCATTAAAATACGACTTTCAATGAGTCTAGATGCGGGAGTTTGAGAGGGGAAATAAATGGTGAATATCAAATCAATAATTATTATAGGAAAAAAGTAAATCATGAGTGTCAAATCAATGTCTTCTAAAAGTTTAGGATTTATCATGTTTAACGATGTGTCCAAACACGAGTTTCGCGACATTGTTTGAATTGGTCGTAAAACTGGGCCAACACTAATCCATATGGAGCCAAACATTTCAAGGTTTCAGTAAGCACTAAATCCTACTAATTCAGCAAACTTTGCAAACACACCGGCGTTAAACTTCGAATGATGAAGTAAAACAGCAATATCTTAACACCACGTAACCGAGAATGTGTGTAAAAAGAAGAAAACACTTCAATAAATCAACTTCAGGTATTTAAATATAGTAAATTTATTTAGATGGAATAATAAACTAAATAAAATATTCGTAAACAGTGCACTAGAGTGCATTCATCGACGAACCTCATGAAGACGAACCTCATGAAGAACCGTACAAGTCGCGCCCACATCGATCACAAACATTAGATGTTGTATGAGAGGTCTTACTATCTAATGGCTTCTCCTTTTGCATCTTGGGTAGATCAAGTTCCAAAACATCATGTAGTGCTCTCGAACCTTCTTGGAGCTCATCCAAACTAACAAGAAAAACATGTCGAAATATGTAGTAAAAATTAAAACCTTAATTTGTAAGGACTGATTAGTAAGTAAAATAATTGCAATACCTTATGGATAAAGGAGGGGTAAGTCGAATAATAGAATCATGGGTGGGCTTCGCAAGAATCCCTCGCTCTTTAAGCTTCATGCATATATCGTACGCAGTTACAGGAAACAATGCCTTGCTATTAAGCTCCACAGCATTGAACAAACCTTTACCTCGTACTTGTTTTATAATGTTGGGAAATTGCTCCTGAATCTTCACAAGTTGTTGCCTTAGCTCCTTTCCCAGTTGCGCAGATCTATAAAGAAGTTCGATTTATCGAAACACAACCTCAAAATTCAAAAAATACGAATAAGGGAAAAAGTTTGATACCTTTCAGCAAGTTTCTCGTCCCTTATCACATCTAATGATGCAATGGCAACTGCACTGGCCAAAGGATTCCCTCCAAAGGTGCTGCACAAATAACACAATAACATAAAGAATAGGCTAAGTGCTCAGCTTCGGAATTTTATAAGTGGGATAAAATAAGATTTCATTATTTTTCCTTTTCTCGATAATATATTAGGAGTTTACGGAAATGATCATGGTCAATGGAAACGAACCTTCCATGCTCTCCAGGCTGGATGCACAACATAACATCTTTGTCTGCAAGAACTGCACTCACAGGCAACACTCCACCACCCAATGCTTTTCCTAGTATCTTAACAAACGCAAAAATCAGAGGATTTTTCGAAAGCATGGAAGTTTTCTGGTGATCTTACTGATCTTATAGTCAAGATTTTGAGAAAGCACGAAATGAACCATATGAAAATTTCGAACTTCAAATACGACAATAATCAATCTCATCTGTAACAGGCATAAAAACTTAAAGTATTGTCGTTTTTACTTGATTTTTTTTTAAAAAAATTATGGGAGTTTGGAGGTCAACTTGGTATAAGAGTTGATATTGAACTTTTCCGATTAAAAGACATTCAAACACACTGCAATAATTTTCTCGAATCACATTTGAACTATTGGAGTGTAACAAACCAAGGCTGATATGCAAGATATAATTTCTTTTTTTTATTCTAACAAAATTATGAATCATTTAGGAGTACTTACTACGACATCAGGGCGCACATTTTCCCAATCACAAGCCAGAATTCTACCAGATCTTGCTAAGCCGCTTTGTATCTCATCAGCAATCATTAAAACATTATATTTTGAGCAAAGATCTCTTACAGCTTGTAGATAACCATCTGGAGGAATTACAACCTAGAAAAAATATGAGAAAGTCATCAACCCTCAGAATCATTAAACATAAATTTGATCTAGTAGGCCAAATGAAAGCATGTTTCATAGAACTCCAGCCCAACTTGGCTCTAAGTTCTAAGCAAGCCTATACCGTTTAATGGGCTCTTATCATAAATTGATACACTTGATTGATGAAGTATGATGATTATACAAAGTCATTGGCCATAAATAATAAAACAACTCATATCAATTACTTTGTTCCTGGATTATACATACCCCTGCCTCCCCTTGAATAGGTTCAAATAGAAAACCAGCAATGCGATCTCCTTTCTCTGAACACCATAATAAGGGGAAAAAATGAGTTCCATACAATTAAAATATTTCAATCTTTCATAATTTTACAGGATAGAAAAAATTATAAATGCATATCTTCGAAAATTTCAGATATTTTGAGTTGTACTGAGATACTTGCAAGCTAAAAGTGTTACAAACCTTTAAATATTTTCTCAAGCGCGGCAGCATCACCGAAATCAACTTTGAGATGGCCTTGCAACAAGGGCCAAAAACCACGGGTCGCCTCATTGTCACAACTCATGGAAATAGCAGCCAATGTGCGACCATGAAAGCAACCACAGCATGAAACAATCAGGGCCTGCCAGGACCAAATTATAAAAATAGAGAAAAATTAACTAAAATAATCTGTAGTAACAGTTTCTAATACTTGAATGAACATGTTCATGATGACGAAATTTTCAAGATTTTCATTATCCTCCGTCTATGCATTAGAAAGTTCTGAGTTTCTCATAATCATTAGAGTTACATACATACCTCATCTTTTGGAATCTTTTTCTTGAGATAACCCCATTTCCTCGCCAACTTGAGGGCCGTCTCTACACCTTCAGCGCCTGTATTCATGGGAAGCACCATATCATATCCAAACATGGTGGTCAGACGTTCTGCGAATACTGGAAATCTGTCATTGAAGAATGCTCTCGAACTGAGAGTAAGTCTTTCAGTCTGATCCACCAATGCTTTCATGATCTTGGGATGACAAT
Organism: Penstemon newberryi var. newberryi; assembly: GCA_030819805.1. NCBI lineage: Eukaryota > Viridiplantae > Streptophyta > Magnoliopsida > Lamiales > Plantaginaceae > Penstemon > Penstemon newberryi. The sequence continues at coordinate 18,153,651 of JAUALY010000007.1, forward strand.
GCCCCTGCAACAAAAACCTTCAGAGATTAGGATTCACAATAAGAACCAAAGACCAATGATTTAGTTTGTGTCTTATACAGTACCTGATTAACTGCAGAATAAGCAGAAAGGAAGTCTACATATTTGTTGCCTTCCGGATCCCAGATAGTTGATCCTTTAGCATGAGAAAATACAACGGGAATAGGGTGGTAGCTGCAACATAAACCAAAGTGCAATCCAGTTAATGTTCTATAAAACAAATTTTTTGTATATACGCAAGTATACAGTCCTTCCAGTTGCCGCCACCAATTAAAAATTATATATATATATATATATATATATATATATTTCAAACATTCATATTTTTTGCCATTGTAGTTACCACCAGCAAAACATATTCTGGCTTAGGCACCATGTTATGTTATCCAATATGAGTTCAAATCTCCAACTTTGTCTTTGGAAAAAATAAAAAAAATAACAAAGCACGTAAAGCAAACACACAAAGTATTACAATCTATGGAATGGAAAGAAAGCACTCCAACTACTCAGATCAAAACAATTACCTTTCGTTTTAATATCCCAATTCCATTCCAGAACACTGGTAAACTAAACAGAGTTTGAAGCTTCCGCCAGGCAATTATATAAAAACAAACAATGCAAATAATAATAATATATAAATGAGAAAAAAAAGGATAACTTTCTGACTCAAAGACCACACAATAGATAAATAAAATATTAGTATTAGTTTCATCAAAGACAACAATAGCTTCCATAGTTTCTCAGTTTGGCGCATCCATAATTCACCCTAAAATCCTATGAATAATAAATCAAGGTACATATGATGCATGGAACCTAATATGACAATAAAAACCCAGAAACAAAAACATTGAACAGATGACAAAAATAAAAAGAACATACGCATACATATCTAATAATAGTAGATGGGTAGGTAGGTAATTATTACTTGTGAGCACTACACTGATACTCCAAGTTGATGAGATTTTGAGAAGATTGTGATGAAGCAGCTTCTGGGACTGCGCTAAAGTTTCTCACAATTTTAGCCCTCCAAATTCCATTCAAGAATAATTGTAAAGGTTTCCTCGACGCCATTAAGTTACAACAATTTAATCAAGAAGGAACAATATAATTGACGAATTATAAGGATTGAGATGTTTATTCTATTTCTATGTCATACCCAACAAAAATAAATAATACTACTCCTATCTCATATATAATAGTTAGATCACATGTGAAAATCTTTGATTTGATAATTTAGGAAAGTAGTTCTGCAATGGGTGTCTCGTCAGATTACACTTCCCAATATATATAATCTGAGTTTATCTGCACAACACAAAAGCGTTACACGCGACTCAAATTTAGAACATAAATTCATTTTGGGTTGATCGGTCTGACATGGGCCAAGGCCCAACAACAAAACTACCCAAGGATCTAGGCCCATATGGCCTAGACACCTAGTTATCATTGTAATACAAATACAACTATAACACAACTCAAATGCAGTGTTTATAATTAGACTTTATGAGGGATTAATAAATTTCTACATTGGCACAATTTTTTTATCTATAAGAAAACATTCTCTTAACAGGCGACATACGCATAGTACAAATATTTCCTTTTTTGTTTAACAATACATGAGAAAAGGTTTAATTGCAATTAATATCATTACATATTAATTACTTAATTTGTTACAGAATTTTCCTATAATGTAAAAATATTTAATAACATGGATTTCCTGCACCACTCGTCTTGTGAGACAATCGTTAGAATTTCTGAGACAATAAGAAGTCAATGTTCTAATTTGACTTGCCCACATATATGTTAATTCAACAATCCAGTCCTCTTTCCATTAATCAAACAAAAATCACAAATTGCGTAACCAAAAAACTGGCAAATTCACTTCTTGTCCCCAGAAATCACTGTTAAAATTTTGCACCTCAATTCCTTTACAACTACAAATCGAATTTGATACAGCTATAGACCAAAAGTGCACGTCCTTTAACACGAGGAACATGAAAACAGCAACACTAATATACTAAAATAAAAATACTTCAGTACACCAAAAGTTCCAGCAAAATAGGAAATAACAAAAGCCACACTACATAGATTTACAGCTTTGGCACAAACCAAAAACACTGCAATGATCAGAAACAGTTACAAATATACAATAACATTGACAATTGTTTCACATCAACTAGAGAAAATCTGAAGATAGAGCTGGATATATACACCTCTTGGGGAAAGAGAAAAAATATCATCTCCCTAACAAAGTTACACTTTCTGCCGCTGCCATAACTCCACATCTAGAGGTCCTAAAACCAGAAAGGTCCAAGGCATAAACTGAAGATAGAGCCGGATACATACACCTCTTGGGGAAGAAAGAAAGTACCTTCTTAGAAACTAAACAAACAAAGACAATGACTCCTAAATGAGATCTTTGAAATAAGACCAACATCATCAGTCTCCCTAACAAAGGTACGCTTTCTGCCATAACTTTACAAGCTAGAGGTTCAGAAGGGATAAGCATTCATAAACCGGAAAAGGGCAGAACAAGCAAAAAATAGCTCCTTCAGTGTACCACTCTAAAAATTCAAGTAGAGGGATTAATAGTTATAGAAGGCTATCTAAAGTCGGGAGAAAACAAATGGAGGGAGAAAATGCCTGCAGTTCAAAAAATGTTACCCAGCTTGGATCGAGACCTAGACTGATGCCCGAAGTTATAGCACCACTGCGAAATTAAGTCTAACTATAAATAACATTCTACCTAATGATGTAATAATGAGAAAGAGAGCAAAATAGTTAAATAGAGTGGGCCCTATCAACAAAAAGTTTTGAACAAAAACCAGTATAATGACAAATTCTTTGTACGTGGGACCCACACTGAAGTTCGTCTAAGCCAATGTGGGTTGCTGCCAACCACCAGGACGAAAATCATTAATATTATCTAATGTAGAGGAATCTGAACATTCTTTAAGCTATTCTGACTTTGGAACAGCATAACAGCTTTCTCATTCTAAGCAGAGATGCTAGATCAACAGACGTATAGGCGGAGAGTGAGCTCAAAGAAGCACAAGTTGAAGCTTATTAATATCAGAAGGGTATGATATTCAGAAACATCAGGGAAAGCCACCAGGCACCAGCAGATGACATTATCGGATTATCTAGGGATAAGGGATTTTTTTTCGCTTCGAGTTAACATATTGATTTCCTTTACGTGCTAGTGATGATTCTCAAATAGAAAGTTGATGAAAGAACACAATATGTATAGATCATTGATGAAGATATTATAAAGTAATTTTGAGTCTATTCTTATACATTGTATGAATTTATTATGCATATATAAGTGAGAAATGGTTTCATTTTTACTAGTATGATATTATCAACTACTCAATACACGACCCTGGGAAGGAGAATCTCTGCTCACAGGGTCTATACAGACTGGATTTGACTCGGTTTCGTTGGTTTTGATTTTGAGATAATAGTTTGGATTGTTTCAGTGAAACATCTAAAACACCATATGGATTGAGTTGGAATGGGTCTATTTGGATGGGTTTTGGCTCGGTTTCGCAGGTCTCGGTTTAAAAAAATGGTTTGGTGGTTTCGGTGAAACCTTTGAAACCCCATTTGGATGTTGGGTTTTGTGGTTCTGAAAAAGTTGAGACCCCATTTGGATTGGTTTTGGATGTTGGGGTTTGGGAAAAAAAGTAATTAATAGGTGTCCAATCAATGTCCTTTTTAAAGAGTTTTGGGAAAAAAAATAGATGGTAGGTGTCAAATCAATGTTTTATAGGTTTCAAGAGTTTGGAGATAGATTTGTGAATATGTTTGTGATGAGTTTCATGGATTTGGACAAAACTCATTTGGAAGGGTTTTGGCCAGGTCTCGCGAAACCCGCGAGACTGGGCCAAAACCCATCCACATATTACGGTTTTTAAAAACTTAACACATGATTTGGATTGACTAATGTTGGGGTATGAGGGTAGAAAAATAGGTTGTCCTCCCTCCGTCCTCTTTTTTTCGCTCCCTTGAGTTTTGGCAATGAGTTTTATGTAAGAGTTAAAAAATTGAAAGTTTTAAGTATATTTTACATTTATGTCCATGTAAGAAGTGGTGGAGAGTTAGTGTGTCAAATCATTATTGTTAAGTGAAAGGGTATTTTTGAAAAAAATAATTTCATTCAAGGAAAGAGAGTGTTGTTTTGGGACATACCAAAAAGGAAATAGGAGTAAAAATAAAGGACGGAAGGAGTATCATTATGCCCATGTAAGTAGTGGTGGAGAGCTAGTGTGTCAAATCATGACTGTTAAGTGAAATGGTATTTTTGAAAGAAAAAAATCATTTAAGGAAAGAGTGTTGTTTTGGGACATCCCAAAAAGGAAATAGCAGCAAAAAATAAAGGACGGAGGGAGTATATTTTTATAGAGAAAAAATTAAGTGGCAGATGTCAATCAATGTCTTTTATAGGTTTGAGGTTTATTAGGTTAAGATTTATAAATTGAAACCAGACTTTCACGAAACCTACGCCCAAACTTCATTTGTAATGAGTTTGGCTCAATTTCGCGAGACCGCAAAACCTAGCGATAGCCTATCCATATAGGCCCTTAGATATTCTGAAGCCAAATGGAATCAGAACTCCAAATAGACTAGTAGAAAATGAAGGTGGCATTGAGCATTCCTGATTTTATATAAAGTCGTATCTACTATTATCGTCCCTAAAGGCCAATTAGGTAAATAGTACGAGAGTAAACTAAAACATAATGAAGACTGGGAAATTGATAATGATACTGAGAAACCGAAGCTTTATGTGTTCTAATTTCTAGAAGTCATAGTTCGAAATAAAAGAGTTTATGAAGGCTTTGGGGAAAAGTTATGGTGAAGGTCAGTAATTACATAAAATAAGGAGGGCATGTAATCATATTAATTAGCAGATGTTAACAAGAAAATCCAAGCAAGCTATTGAACTGATGGACATTTCAGAACATTCAGTTTCATGACTCAGATAAAAAAAAATAGATACTTATATAGCAAGATTACTCAATTTTGAAGGAGATAATGGCAATTGCACCTGCATCTTAATAGGAATGAGGTTGTTCTAATTTCTAAACTTACTTCTGTATGTATGAAGCACATCACAAAGACAAAGTGACCAAAGGCCCAATAAGATAGAAGTAGCAGAAAGCATGGAGGAACCGGAAACATAGAGGACCATGTTTTATAGTCTCCAAAATCAACTTATTTTAAATCATGAGCAAGCAATGTCGGAAAAAAGATGTGCAGAGGACATAGTCTGTAAATACTAAGAAAGGAAAGAAAACCGTTAACTTATGCTGCAGAAGAATAGATCTTATCATGCAGCACAAGAAGAACCAACACTGATCCAAGACCGCTACTATCAAACTTCTGGAATCATCTTCACAGATTCCCACAGAAGCCTGAGAACTAAATTAATCCCACGATGGGAACCTAAAGAAGCTAGAGAGAAGTAACATGAACTTAAGAACCCCAATATGAGCTAGCTTCGACTTCATAGGGATTGAACTATCGTCATAAGCTTAGGTGGACATGATGAAAGCCTGAAGTAAGTTTTCAGCAGCGCGCTTCTGCTCTGAGGTGCCGGATACTATAGCCACACGATCACCACGGGAAGATCTGGAATCTGTAATCTCTATAACTGCTCCAGATATCTAGAAGAAAATAAATGCATGTGAAAATGCAAGTCCAAAATTAAATGTTATGAACACATGAAACTTCAGATGCAAATTTCACAAAAAAATCACCTCCTATCCCCAGCCAGACACACAAATAGAAAATAAAAAGGGGGGGGAAAACAGTTTTACTTCAAGCAGAGCATAGACCCAAGTTGAAATCATTGTTTCAATTATATCAAAAATATGAAGTTCTATACTTTTCTCGCATCAAAGGAAAACTAACTTACCTTACGAATATTCTCAATGTTCATGCCACCTCTTCCCAAGACTTTACCAACCGTGTGTGCAGGGATAACCATTTCCAGGGTAGACGGTGGAGGAAATCTGATTAAAGAGCAGGATGCAATCATCAATGTACTCAAGGACAATAAAATAAGCTCTAAATAATTTTGAAGACAGAGACTAACCCTGCATACAGTGACGATGAATGTGATTGTGAAGACAACGATGCATAGCCACTGTCTCTCATCTTTAGAAAAGGAAAAATAAAATGTCAGAGATAAGGAATTTTGGATGAAAATCAAAAAAGTTCATGAGGTAAATTTTAGAAGCATCGACCAAAAACATAAATGAATGATGGTAGTTGCAAGTATAAATAAATAAAGCATCAAAAATAGCACATGCATTATGCGTATATGCTTAATAATCTTCAACAACCTTAAGGTTAAAAAAGGAAATCAAAATTTCACAACGCTTACTACCAAAATAGACGTCCTACTACAGCAAAGAACAAAAATGTGTCATAGAAAAACCACCTAATCAATCCCAATAATTCTTCCTCGCATTTAGTGATTAGCAAGACTATATTTAAAATCTCCAGAACTGGAGAGTGCTCCTTGCTGGTTCCAACTCAAACTAATAACAATTGAAGTCATCAGCAATGATATATCCTTGCAAACCATTGGTATTGTTCATGAAGGAAATACTAAAAAATTTGGTGTTGGTGAATATATAATCATTAACAGCATACTAGAAAACCAGAGACGACGTGACAACAATATACTCTCTCCATCTCTTGCGGAAGGAAGAAAAAAATTTGTCAGATTGAAAAGGTGAAACTTTTGTATATACTTACAATTTTGCATATTATAGAAGTAGGTGGGAGTTAATGGTTTCAAATCCATACATTAAGTGAGAGCATACTTTTTTCAAAAAGATTTCCATTGTGGGAATAAAATCAAGGAGAGGGAAAAAAGAATCTATTTAATTTTTGTCTTCCTATTGTTTTCTGTTTTTCAAGTAAACAGATAAATGAAGAACATAACAATTAGCAACCAAAATATACAGAGTGAAGCATACCGATAAGGACCCATATCCATATCCACTGGAGGAAAGCAAGCCCAACCTACTTTCAGGTTCAGCCCTTTGCTCATAAACAAATGCAGCATTAGAAGGCACACTGGGCAAAACTTGTGGCACTGGAAGAGAAGCAGCACCAGAGTAGAATGACTCGGCACCAGCAGAAGAATTACGGCCCCCTTCCTTTTCCGTCAAAACATCATCTCGCAGCCTCAGAACAATCTGAATTAGAGCGTCTCTCAGGCTACCCACTTGCCCAAAAATCTGTGTAATATCAATTTCAAGTGAATAAGAAATCAAACACGAGGGTGTTGGCATAGAATAATAATACATTATATGTAATTGTACAGACCTCAACAAGTTCGTCGTCGTTGTCAGCACACTTAGGTCTATCACCTTTTGAAATTCGTATATTCGCATTAGTTCTCTTTCGAATTTCATTAATGATAGAACCACTCTTACCAATGATGCAACCAATAACCCTAGAAGGAACCAGAAGGCGCATAATTACAGGCTCGGCATCTTCGTCATTTATCTTTTCTTGTAACAATAATAAAGCTTCAACTGCCATGGATTTCAAGTCATCCGGTGACTGCCCAAAAAATACGTCATACGTGGTTAAAACAAGTGGATACAAAATTTACACAATTAGTAAAAAAATTGTTCAGAACTAACTAGTCATGAGCATAAAGTGATATATGTGCAGAAAGAGTAAATATATAGAAATACCTCCGTGGAGATCACAGTAATAATACACTCATTAATACTACTTTTGGGGTCTTGAACATCAACACGAGCACCACTGTCCCGCCTAATACCCTTAATGGAACTTCCTCCTCTGCCAATAACTAGGCCAATCTTGTCAGATGGGCACAGCACTTTTATGATCAACTCCTCAGATCTTGATCCACCACCATAACCAGACACCACTGGAAGAGAGGACGAATAGACTGGCCATGTGCTCCCAGCATCAGCATAACCAGGAATATCCCGTGCATGTGTAGGGCCTAAAATGGAAGGCATTGATCTACCAGGGACAATAGGATCGACATTTGGATAAAGCCCAGTTGCGCGATAGATTGGAACATCTGAAGGGATGATGATGCTTGGTGGGGCTTCTGCGAAGGAAGTGTCAAGAGGTATATTTTCCTTTGGTGCAAACTTGTACATAATTGCAGAAATGGCAAAAAGTGCTTTCTTGACTGCCTCTGACTCGCCAGATATCTATCATGAATTTGAGCAGACATCATCATGTATTGGCACAAGGTTTTCAAGAACAAAAATATATAGTGAATACAAATAACATGGATGAAATAATTAAAAATTACATTTTTATATAGCAACAAATAAGTACTACATTGCTTCTGAAGCCAAATAAAACTAACCAGGACAAAATTGTCAAAGTCAAAGGCACAAGAATGAGATGGATCACTAGCATCCTTGGAAGTAATCTTGATGCTTGTCCTTGTTTTGCTTCTTAGTTTTTTAATGGTGACACCAGACTTTCCAATAATGTTAGCAGACTGGCTAGACGGCACAAGAAGCTGACATTCCTCCTTATCGTTATCGTCATCTTTATCTCTCTTCTTTTTTTGAGATTCCCTAACAGAAATAGCATTTGCAATTGCTGCATGCACCTTGAGGAGTGCATCTTGCGCAGGGCAAAGGGGTTCGTCATCATTAAATTCATCATCGACCTCAACATCTCCCTTCTCCCTAACATAGCAATAAATTGTAATAACTCTTTCCGTAGAACCTGGATATGGGTCCACCACTTTGACCTTTGCTCTCGACTCTTGTCGAATGGAATTTATAACTTTTCCATTCTTTCCAATAACACTACCAATAACACCATCGGGACAGAGAATCCTGTATACTACTAATTCATCGTTGCTCTCTTCCTCTCTATCTCTTTCCCTCTCTGTCCTCCTCTTGTGGTTCTTGCTGTCCGAGTCATCCCGATAAGCACGAGAGCGCTTCCCTCTTTCACCCATTGCACACTACACTAAGTCTCCACCTGTATCCATTAATAAATGATCAAATCAAAACCTATAAAAATACTCTAAATGAAACATGTAGATTCAGAAGGTGTTTCACCTAATCTACATAAGAAAAACACATAACCACTTATATTTACTTCTTTCTCCCTCCAGGTTTCTACTATCCATCAAATGTGAATTTATGGAAAAAAAAAACTAATCTCCAAGATTTGACAAAAGAAGAAAATTAAGAAGAGAATTGCATCAAAATCCTACCATTTATATTACTTCTTTCCCTCCAGGTCTTCATCAACAATCAAACGTGAATTTAAGGAAAAAGTCTAATCTCCAAATAATTGTCTTATGATATAATAATTAAGAAGAAAATTTCATCAAAAATCTACCAATTATATTCTTTACCAATAATCAAACGCGAATTTAAGGAAAAACCCTAATCTCCAAGATCTGACTAAAGATATAATAATTGAGAAAAAAAATTGCATCTTAACACTAATTCATATCCCAGAGAGTATTTACAACATTCAGAAATAAATTCCGATTTAAAACCCTACACACGAAATCGTACCTGACGGAAGCAAATCCCCTCAAATTGAAGAGTAAACTCTTCTGTGACTTACGTATAACGTAGTTCTGCCGGTACGAAGAAGGGTATAGAGTGAAGGAGGGGAGGAAATTCCGAGGTTTGATACAAAATGAAAATAGAAAATGTAAAAGACAAATATAACAGGGTTAGGTTTTAGTAAGTCCCAAACTTTACCCCCAGGAGTAAGAAAATCGGAACGTTAAATTGAAAATGCTGACGAGAAATGGGAACGTATTGATATTTTTCACTCGGTTCGAATTGGGGAGAAACTTTTTTTTTTTTTTTTTTTTTTTGCAACACATGGAATATTTACAAATTATTGAGTGAAATAGGAATAGGAATAGAAATATTAGATTTTTGGATAAAATACTATGATTCCATGAATGGTCATGGTGAATTATTTTAGGAGCATGTAAATTAGATTTACGTAAATGTAACTGAATATTTAGAAATCAATTGTATAAAATCTTGATTTTGAATTCTAAAATTGAAAAATCATGTTAACTTTTTAGATGAACGTAAGTTAAAACTTTATTTAATTTACTCTCATGCAGACAATTACTTCCGTCAGCGTCTTCTCCGTTGTGTCTTTCTGGTATGGATTCATGTTCAGTAGAGTGCCTGGAAGGATTTGGGCGACTTAATTGAAACCGTCCACCATTCCATTTCTGATCCAATAGCTTCCTCCTATTCGCAACAATTCAAAATTAGGTATCAAGTACTGGCAGTATCATGTGCCGAAAGAAGTGAGCCTCTTGGGTTTGTTCTTGGAGTTGTGGTTCTGCAGCTGAAGGTATTCAAGACATGGTTGAAAGTTTTGATGCAGTGTTGCGTGTATTTACTTATTTCTTGAAAAATCCTTGTTAAAAATGACTGAATGTGTACGTTTTATTTACAGATGTTGAATATCGTATTGATAATTTGTGTTACACATTAAGAAAAAAAATATATCATTTAATTTAGAGCAAGAGTCATACAACTGTAATGCAAAATCACAAAGGTCTAGAAAATAGACATTTGAACTATAGATCTTTTTACTAAAATTAATGTGAGCTAGGTTATTCTCAGTCGGCAAACGAAGTAGAAGAAATATTTAGACAAATCTTGTGACGAACCTCTGAAATAGTCTCGACAAGTGACAAGTCGCCCTCCTCATAAAATGTAGCATCTTGATAATGGTGACATAGTCTCCTTCAACGATGGCATGTTGTCAAATTTTTTCAACGGTCCATTCTAATACCTGCAAAGTCGTGATTGCTTTGATATGTTATGATCTCTTTTAAAGAAACTACAACACTTGATAAACACCTAAGATACCGTTTTGCCTTCGTAATTTCAAGGATTCCAGAATCACATGACATGCAACTTAAAAGTTTCTACATAACTTCCTAAAATACCAAGATCCACTAGATCAAAAGCCTGCAAAATTGACTAACTAAATAGAGTTTGATTTTCATTCCACCAAATCATCCAATAAATCCTAACAAAAAATGTTCAATATTTCCCTTTAAGTTTTTAAGTCGCATGCATAAACTGTTAAAAAAACTGAGAAATTCAAGTCATGTTCAAGAGAATCTTCCTAATACTCAATCAAATATTTTCACCCTTTTTGAAATGTCAAAAGGGAACTTATTTTTCAAAAGAATTGTGTTAACTTAGGGATTGATAAAAAAAAAGGAAAAAAGTTAATTTTATTAATGAATTTATGAGTTGATGAGTTAAAAAACTACATAATTAGATAACTTAAATGTTAAGGGTAAAATAGGAAAATAAAAAATTGGTGTAGCATAATATGACTTCTCTATAGTAAAAATAAACTATAATTTTACTTATCAAATTCAACTCAAGTAGAAAATGCAGCAATGTTCGGAAAATTATTGGTCAAAATCAGTTCGACTGAACTAACTCAATCATAATGTATTTAAATCAGTTCTGTTGAATCCATTGGTGCAAGTATTTATTTTGTTTAAAGAAATAGTCTAGAATCTTGATACTTGTTAGTCATTTAAGCAGAGCGAATTGCTTTTCTCATAATTTACTAGTGCAATAAATCACCTTTTATATATATATATATATATATATATATATATAACATGGACTTACACTAAAGTTTCAAGATGTAATGATAAAATTCATCGTTTCATATTAAAAATCAGTAATTTTTTTTTGTTTACTGAATTAGCCATTCATGTAATAAGTATATATACACAAATATATATATCATCCTTGTAAGTACGTTGAAATGAGTATCTATTAAAATATTTTCGCAATATGCAAATATATTAATATATTAACGAATGTTTGTTTGATTTAATGTAATAGACCAGTCTCCATAGAACAAATTCAGATTCATATTAAAAAATGTTTATGTAATATAAGAGAATAGATTAAATCAAGATAAAACTTGAATACATTAAAAAAATAAAAATGTATTAATATATTAACGAATGTTTGTTTGATTTAATGTAACATACCAGTCTCCACAGAACAAATTCAGATTCATATTAAAAAAATGTTCATGTAATATAAGAGAATAGATTAAATCAAGATAAAACTTGAATATATATATTAATATATTAAGGAATATTTGTTTGATTTAATGTAACAGACCAGTCTCCACAGAACAAATTCAGATTCCTATTAAAAAAATGTACATGTAATATAAGATAACAGATTAAATCGAGATCAAACTTGAATACATTAAAAAAAAAAAAAAAAAAAACTAATATAGTAATGATTTAATTGATTTATGACTTATGAAAATACCAAAAATTTCTTTGTTTTTTTTTCTCAATCCAAATTTCCTAAAAGTCTGCTCCCATGACATCAAAATCAAATTGACAAGCTCTGTTTTAGTGTTAAATGAAATCTCATTCATAACTGGTCGTGTCGTCTTCAAACTCTCTCTATCGGATTCTCTGTTGATTCTTGAAGCATTGTTCAACACACAGGTCTTTTCTCCAAACTTTCTTCCATTTAAATTAATTTGCTGTTGGGATTCAATTTAATGTCTGAATCGTTCGTTTTGTAAGTCTCTTTAATAAGGATGTGTGATGTTGTGTATTTTCCTAGTATGTCATATATATTGCTATATACTAATTTAAAAAATGTTCCCTATTTAGGCTTGAGATTCAATTGTTATGCTTTAGTATCTTGAAGCATCTTTTATAATGTCCAGATCAAAACTTTGATTGGGTAGTTTTAGCGCGATAATTTGGATAATTATCTTCACCAGTTAACCCCTTATGGGAAAATTAGTAAAGACAATGTCTTTTTGTTATTAGCTACTTACACTTTTACTTCTATAAGTGCATAGTCCTTTTCAAAATCTTTTAATCTTGTTATGGTCCTGTCATATTTTCTACGATTTTAACTCGAGTGCTTGCCTTTGATCAATCTTTGATGTCTTAGGATATTAGAAGTTGATCTTGAATTATCATGAAAACTTTCAAGTGACTTTATGTTAATTGTTACTTCATTGTTTCTGATTTTTTCTTTTGTAGAGGTTTCTTGCAGTCGGACGAAATTTGTGATAAGATGGAGAATATTACAAATGTAATGGAGTATGAGGCCATTGCTAAGGAGAAATTGCCAAAGATGGTTTACGACTATTATGCATCTGGGGCTGAGGATCAATGGACTCTCCAAGAGAACCGAAATGCTTTCTCCAAGATACTGTAATATGTCTCCATAATCGGATTTGACTGCCTTTGATATACATTGATAAATAAGGAATGAAGCAAATATAATTCCTTTTTTTTTTTAAATAAATATTATTGAAGGCGTTTTCCTTATTTTTCTAAACACTAACTTTTATTCTTGAAACAGGTTCCGGCCTCGTATTTTAGTTGATGTTAGCAAGATAGATACAACCACAGCTATTTTGGGCTTCAAGATCTCAATGCCAATAATGGTTGCTCCAACAGCTATGCAGAAAATGGCACATCCTGAAGGTATCTTTTGAAAGTAAATTTAGTGTTTGATGTTTTGCATATAACAAATGACAATGTCAAATATACCAATTGATGCTTCTTTGGTATCTTCCACTTGCTTGGATTCTACATGTTCTTAATTCTATAGTTAGCACATAGTTGACTTGTTTGGAGGACCTTTGTCTCTGATTATGTGTTACTTTATTATGAAACTTGATGTTAAATTGATGCAGGAGAGCTTGCCACAGCAAGAGCAGCATCAGCAGCTGGCACCATAATGGTTTGGATTTTTATTCTATTTTTGACTGCTCGTTAAATTTTTGTCGTAGTTGGTTGAATGTGGAGAAAAAACTATAAGAAAAAATTGCAAATACGATGTCTACCTGTTATTAATTTACTACTAATTGATATATGATTGGCCAAGTAGACATTATCCTCGTTGGGTACATCAAGTGTCGAAGAGGTTGACTCAACTGGACCTGGCATTCGATTCTTTCAGCTCTATGTGAGTTTGAGTTTCATCTTTCACTTCCACTAGTTCTGACTTGGAAAGTGCTTCTGGCTAAATGTCTGTTTTCCTTCAGGTTTTCAAGGATAGAAATGTAGTTTTACAGCTCGTGAGAAGGGCTGAAAAAGCGGGCTTCAAGGCAATTGCCCTTACAGTGGATACTCCAAGGCTAGGGCGAAGGGAAGCTGATATAAAGAACGGGTAAATTATGGTACTTTATAATGAAATTCGCTTGTCATAACCAGTTTTCTCGCATTAAAGCTTTATTTGTATTCGACAGATTCGCATTGCCCTCCAACTTGACATTAAAGAATTTGGAGGGTCTGGACCTTGGCACGATAGATAGGGTGAATAAGCTGAAAATTACTTCGTATGAGTTGTTAATTAGTTCTGTGATCTTTTATTTTAGTTTAAAGATGCAATTTTGCGATGAATGCAGACCAATGACTCTGGACTTGCTTCATACGTAGCTGATCAAGTAGACCGGTCTCTTAACTGGAAGGTAGAAATGTTGTTCTAGATTCTTTGAGTCTATATTTGTTTCTTCGATTTTTTAACAAGTAAAACACTAAGTAAAACGTTTTTCTTACATCACACATTAAAGATGGAAGTTTGAGCTTAAATATTTGTTCATTTTCATTTTCCTCATTTACATTAATCTAGAGTGAAATGCCAAAATATTTTTTATTAGTAAAGAAACCCCTCCCAAGCCAAAGTACATATTTTGCTGGAAAAATGACAATTTTACTCCCACCAAAAAAAGTGAAAACACCCTACCCTATTCACTTAAAATTGACAATAATCTCCTTGTTAACTTTGAAAATTGGCAATAACCCCCTGTTCACTTATAAAATTGGCAATAACCTCCCTATTGATTTATTAAGGAATTTCAAATGACGTCTTTTGCTAATAAAAAAAGAACTCAGGGGGGTTTTTGATTATAAAAACAACACAGTTTTTTTTTTTTGGCCAATTTGACAATGCACATGGGGTATTTTTCCATTTAGCTCCTTTAATATATGTTCCAAACATGGACTGGCAATGGCTGGAAAATATGACTCTGAAGAGCTTTCTTTATGTACTCCACACAGGATGTGAAGTGGCTTCAGACAATCACTAAATTGCCGATTTTATTAAAGGGAGTGCTAACGGGAGAGGATGGTAAGTAAGCTCATATTGCGTTAGTGAAATATTTCTTTTTTTGATTCAATTTCCAGGCTTCCTAATGCTTTTTGTTTTATTTGTTATTTAATTTGGTGTTATGTAGCAAGTATAGCCGTACAAGCTGGAGCAGCAGGGATTATAGTGTCAAATCACGGAGCTCGGCAACTTGATTATGTTCCTGCAACCATATCAGCATTGGAAGAGGTTCTGTTTCTCTTTTGTTTATAGTTATTCTTTTCTTTACTAAGTTTTGTCAACATTAAATATATAAGTGTCATGAGCTAGCTCATAAGTTACTTCCTTCTCCGTTCATTTAAATTTCATAATTTTCATTCTTTTGTAAAGCTAGGCCTTTGCTTCAACAAATGCTTCTTGATTCCATATCTGCCTACAAATGGCAAAGTTGCATTTTTTGTTCCACATGGATGGACCCTAAGCATTTTGAGTTCCGCTTCCGCACTTTACAAAATTGCACTTTTGATCCCAATTTTTTGGACTTTAATTCAGCACTTTTGCTCCCACATAACAGTTTTTGCTTAGCAAATTTTGGTTCCATAGTCTGGTTAGTTTTGCACATTTGGTCCCAAATTGAATGGATATGAGGTGATGGGAGATGGGAAATGGGACCAAAAGTGCAAAACATTTTGAAAATGAGGACTAATAGTGCAGGATCAAAAGTGTTGAAGGTCTAGTCATGTGGGACTACAAATGTAATGTTTCCGTCTAAAAATCACAAACGCTCCCACTAATTTCAAACGTTGACGTTATTTTTCGAATTTGCAGGTTGTGAAAGCTGCACAGGGTAGAGTTCCTGTTTTTCTAGATGGTGGAATTAGACGAGGAACGGATGTGTTTAAAGCATTGGCCCTCGGAGCATCTGGTGTATTCGTAAGTATACAAAGCAGCCATTTCTTAACTAATTATAGTATTATACCATTTTGCAAATAAACAAACTCACCTCATCTTTACAGATTGGACGGCCAGTAGTTTTCTCATTAGCAGCTGATGGTGAGGCAGGTGTAAGAAAAGTACTTCAGATGCTTCATGATGAGTTCGAGCTTACTATGGCATTGAGTGGTTGTCGCTCGATTAAGGAAATTACTCGTGCTCATGTTACGACTCCTTGGGACACCCCACGTGTCACACCTAGATTATAGATGTCTCCCATTAGTTACAAATCATCATATATAACAACTTTGTGGGAAGTTAAAAGTGTAGGAAGCTTCATTCGCCATGCTGAATATTACTAATGATCGCTAATAAATTTGGTACGATTTATTGAACTTGTGTTCTTCGCTATTGCAATTTCAGATTCTGTGTTGATTCTTCATTAGTTGTTACTTATGTGTTTAGGTTTAAAATCTGTCAAATTTGTATGCACATCTTTATTTCTGGGCTAAGTTTAAGAGTTTGTATCAGAACAACAATATATATGGAGAATCTTGGATTGGCTTGGATAAAATGAGATCTTGTTGGGAAGGGAGCCTATGAGATATTCCTTCTCTTGGTGACATTTGTCCCCTAAAAAATTAAAACTAAAAACATATTTTTTTAAAGACATATTTACCCCTTTATGTGTTTCCTTTGTTTCTCATTCTTTAATGTTCCATGAAATCCAGCTAAAACCAATTTATAAAAAAAAAAGAAAAAAAAAGTAAAATCTAGCTATAACTTTTACCCATTTCCCCAATTTGCTCTTACAAAACTCGTCTAAACCCTAAATTCATTTTCCCCAAATTTGCTCGATTATTATATAAATTAAATAATCTTTTCAACTCATAAAATTGCCAAAGAAGTCATAAATTTCGCTCACGTTAAGCCCATTCCTGAGTTTCGAAATTAGATGATGGGGAGAGACCGAGTCAATTTCAGATATTGAAAAACTTAAGACAAATAATCTTTGTTCTACAAATCTCAATTGGAATTTTTTTTTTTGATAATTAATCTCAATTGGAATTGGATGTTGAAAAATAGTTTAATAAAGTCACAAAAAGTTTGGCATGAATGACAAACAACCATGAATTTGAGTAGATTCTTGCCATGAAAAATATATTTAAATGCGAGACAAAGAAAAACACGAATGAATGACTAGGATACCTTGAAAATTTGCACAAAAGATAAAAGTACAAATGAAAGAAATCACGGAAAGTTGTGGCCTAAATATGCCTTTGTCAAATTTATCTAACTATAAGACGAATGAATTGTACTTATCATATGATTGCTTCAAGTTCTAACAAATATAAAAATTACGAAGTAGAGGTTACATCAAGTTATGAGAATTAAGTAGTATTTTATATAAGAAAGGGTAAATTACGAACACATTGAGGTAAGGTCTAATTACGAAAATCCCCCTCACGAATTGGGTATTACGAAAATTTTCTTGTAGTTTGTCACCATCTTACAATTTACCCCTTACTCATGAAAAGTTTCAACTTTGCCCATAGGAGGTTATTTGTAATGTTTCTAATATAAAAAAAAAAAGGGTGATAATTGTGATATCTCATAAATTATAAAATTGATAATTATATATTTACCACAAAAAATTTATAAGATTGTACCCATAAGTTTCAATTTCTTTTTTCGTAATACCCAATACATGAGGGGAATTTTCGTAATTAGGCCTTACCTTAGGGGTATTCGTAATTTTCCCTATAAGAAATGTTCCAAATATAGTAGTGTATAACACATTAGAAAAAACTTGAGTTGCCCTAAAATTAAGGTTTTCAAAGGAACCTATTCCAAGATGTTAGTAATTAACATGAATTATAATTTCTATCCTTTCATCGAAATATCGAATTGTTTCAGATTTTGAACCAAAATATGTGAAAATATGATGTAGTTTCAATTTTTTTTTTTATCTGACGACTCTCTTATTTTTATATTTATTAATTTCTTCACAACCTTTTTAAAATGGTATTTTCAGTATGCCTTTTTTTTTTTGAAAAATGAGGTCATTAAATGAAATATTAACTCATGTCTTATTAAAGTGACGATAAAATATTTTGTCACTAACTACATCCATATTCCTGGACCAAGAGTTCAATTTCCATTAATATGAATATTTAATACTTGGTAGTTTTTTGATTGTAAATTTTAATTGAATGTAATTTTTGATTTAACAATATTGATTTAATCATGTAGTCATCTTTTGGAAAGAAAACTACATCCATATTCTCTTACATACTCCAAATTACGAATGTTTTTAATAGAATTTGATTAATCAAATCTCTAAATCCTAATAATTCGAATTGAAGTTATTAAAAATTTAAAGTCAGTCCCATAGACATGGGCGGATTGAGAGCCTTATAATATGAGCGAAATATCTCTTTTTGGGCCTTATAGTTTATCAACATATGGGCCTGAGCAGTAAAGTACAACTCCCACCAAAAAATTCTTAGCCCATTAATAATAATACCCATGTATAAGCGGATCCATCATAGACCTGAAGTAGCGGATTAAGCGACAACATCCAAGTGCAAAACGACATACCAATTCACTGAAACATGTGGTTCTACTTCAACTCTTACACTGACTGTTAATAACTTTTGTTCTTTTCTTTTCTCTCGTTCTGGCTAAACATCAAATCGCCACCCACCCACCACATCCGCCGCCGCCACCACCACCACCCACCGCCGCCGCATCGTATTAGTTGTCTTGTCTCGGAATTTCAAAATTGTTTTGGTTTTGGAATGGCGGCCGCTATTATACAAGGGACGGCTCTTTCTTCGGCCAATTACAAGAAATTTTGCTTCGCTTCTCGGATACCAATCTCAGGTTTTGATTTAATTGGCTTATTTCCTTGAAACCATCTTTTTTTTTTCCTGATTAGTTGTCATTGGATTCAATTATTTTGTTATAGTTGGAATTGGGCTAAGAGGAATTTGATATAACTCTTCATTTAGTGTTACTCTATGTCATAACACTTAGTTTTATTGTTTGAAATTTAATAGTGCCCTTTACTTGTTATAATTTGTAATGTTCCAATTTATTAATTTATTTCAGAGAGGAAAGAAAGATTTTTGGTTATTCAATGTGATGGAAGCTCGTCATCTGGTTTGAATAGGAGAGCGAGGTTGGTTACTAATGCGGTTGCGGTAAGTTTACCCTGTCTTTTTACATTATATTGCAATTTATGGTGACTAGCTATTCTATCTCTTCTAATTAAATTTAGCTCATCATTGTACATGTGATTGTAGACGAATCAAGATAATGTAGCAGCTTCTACTGCATCCAAGCCCGGGTACTTTTAATTGTCTCTTATATTGCAAACTCGTTCTTTGTGTCAAACTTTAACTGATTGTTATTATTCTATCTGTTAGAAATTGAGATGGACTATAGTGAATTCTATTGATTTTAATGTCCATAATAACCATTTTCACTCACGATATCTTGGTAAACAATATGGATGGAAAAACATATGTCCCCTTTTCATGCATTCTGTAAAATTTGTCCATAAGACATGATGTTCGATACGTAGAGGATAATGATATATAGAGGATATTGGGGTTTGAGTATTTTGTTTGTAGATCAGGCAACATAGGATTCAAAATTGGCGGACTTGTAGTTTCCGCCTTAAATCGCATTTTTTCAATCTTATAAGAAACTATATTATATTAAGGGACCCCTCGTATGCTTTTGAAAATGAAAAATCAATTAGAATACCTTGCTTTTCATCTCGATATCTCTACATCAGTTTTCTTGACAATAAGTATCTATGGTTGATATTAGAGTGGAATCGTGAATGATCTTCTGAGATCATCTTTCAAGTTTTGAGTTTTCCATGTCATTATTTTTGTCATTGTGTGAAGTGGATCCAAGACTATAGTAAATGAATTGACCCTAAATTTTAAATGGTCATATCTTCCGAGTCTTATATTTTTAAGTTTCCTTTGAAAGCATGTAAAGAAGATTTTACCAAACATAACATTATTATAAGTTCTTTATCAATGGGGTAGCTTTTACTCTGTAATACTATAACGCCACGAGATATTCATCGATGGAGGCTTTAATTAATGTTTGATTAATTGAATCCCAATAACTCTAAATATTTAGACTTACTAGGCTCATAAGAATTTTGTTTTGGGTTGAGAACGACAAACATTGCCTCAAAGAGGCTTTATGGTTTAATGAACACCTGGAAGTTCGTGGGAAGGATAGTTTCCCAATCATGCATGGCATCCATCTACAACCTATAAGTACCCGATAATTTGTTTAATAGTTTAGGGTCTACGGTGTGGCCCGATTCGCTTGGTTTTGGTTTTGAAAAAATGGTTTGGGTGGTTTCTGCGAAATCTTTGAAATATGATTTGAATTGAGTTTGGATGTTGAGTTTTGTAAGTTCTTAAAATATTAGGTGTGACTTGAATTGAGTTTAGATGATGGCGTTTTTGGGGGGAAAAGTAGGTGGTAGGTGTCAAGTCAATGTCTTTTATAGGCGTAGAGTTTTATTAGCTTTGGGGTGATGGTCGAGATTGGGTTTAGACTGGATAAAAATGGGCTTTGGCTATGTCTCAGTTGGGCGAGACCTGGGGAAGCCCAGATCCATGAGGAGCTTCAGGGAGTTTAGTAGACTGTATTTTCTTATTCAGTTTATGTAGAAAAATTGTTTGTGCACTTGCTTGCATTATTTTGTTTCTTAAATTTTTTTTTTTACTTAATTTCAGCTGTTATATTTCGGTCAGTATTGCATCTATCTATGTGATTAACCCTCCAATTTAATGCTTGAATTCTTGTTAATATGCTTGTGGGACTAACGAAAGATCATGTTCATAAGCAGCCTAAGTATAATCTTATGAGATGAGTATGTTAAATACAAGCTTATTTCATATATACGGCCATTTGACTTCTTTCCATCCATTGTGTTAATTTAGACAATCGATTCTGTAATTCATAACATTTCATTCCTCAATTGAGATTATATATGATATATCAATTAATAAAATCCCACATTCATTATCAGGCACGAGCTTTTGCTTTTTGAAGCTCTACGCGAAGGCTTAGAGGAAGAAATGGACAGAGATCCACGTGTTTGTGTTATGGGTGAGGACGTGGGCCATTACGGAGGTTCATACAAGGTGACCAAAGGCTTTGCAACTAAGTTCGGTGACCTCAGAGTTCTCGACACACCCATTGCCGAAAACTCCTTCACTGGCATGGCCATTGGAGCCGCCATGACTGGCCTTCGCCCAATAGTCGAGGGAATGAACATGGGCTTTCTCCTTCTAGCTTTCAATCAAATCTCCAACAACTGCGGCATGCTCCACTATACATCCGGTGGTCAATTCAAGATACCGATAGTCATCCGTGGGCCCGGTGGAGTCGGCCGGCAACTTGGAGCCGAGCACTCACAACGACTCGAGTCTTACTTCCAGTCGATACCCGGTATTCAAATGGTTGCTTGTTCGACACCTTACAATGCCAAAGGTTTAATGAAAGCCGCAATAAGAAGCGATAATCCCGTAATTCTATTCGAGCACGTTTTACTCTACAATCTCAAGGAGAGAATCCCGGATGAAGAATATGTGTTGAATCTCGAGGAAGCCGAGATGGTAAGACCCGGTGAGCATGTTACTATACTAACTTATTCGAGAATGAGGTATCATGTTATGCAAGCTGCGAAGACTCTAGTGAACAAAGGGTATGACCCGGAAGTTATTGATATCCGATCTTTGAAGCCGTTTGATCTTCACACGATAGGGAATTCCGTTAAGAAGACCCATCGTGTGGTTATTGTGGAGGAGTGCATGAGAACCGGTGGAATTGGTGCTAGCTTAACGGCATCGATTAACGAGAACTTCCATGATTATTTAGATGCTCCAATTGTTTGTTTGTCTTCACAGGATGTCCCGACTCCGTATGCTGGGACTTTGGAGGAATGGACTGTGGTTCAACCTTCGCAGATTGTCGCTGCAGTTGAGCAGCTTTGTCGTTAAATTCCGTGAGTCGATGCTATTGTCTATCGGTGTGTATTGATGTTATGCCTTAAGTAATTCAGAATGAACAATAATTTTTGTTCCCAAGTGGTATGTACTTTGAAATTTACGCAATTAATGATGTAATGATAAAAATTGGTAAAGGATGGACCATAAATTATGGACTAGTTGGCTGGAAAATTCTTGCCTTTCCAAACTTGGCTTGACAAATTTATCCAATCACAAGGCAAGTGTATTGCATTTGCTTTGCGATTGGTCAGTATTGCATTTACCATGTGATTACTTTGGGTCCGGGATTGAATTTTTCTTAGCTGGTCTTTGATTCTTGTTCCCTTATCAATCGAAACAGTAACATACGGGCTGGGTTATATCTTGTCTGCTCATTTATATGTAACAGCAACAGGCACATTATAACATTTGAGTTTTGTGGTTTCATTGTACACTGCAATTTTTGACATGTCTCGTGGGTATATTCAATAAGGGCATGATATTTGCATCATACGAACATGGGCATGTTTTTTGTCATAATTGTTCACCAAGAATATCAGGTTTTTATTGTTGATAGAGATTGCTAAAATGGACTATAAGAAAGCTTTTGCCCCTCAAAATGACAAAAAATGTCACTATCAACATTCAACGACGACTGATATCGATAAGTTACTCTACGATGACTTGATTTTGGTTTTGAAATACGTAATCTTTCAAACAAGATTTGAAGTGAGTTTAAATTTTAGATTTTGTGGCTTTTTAAATTTGAGAATTTGGAGTTCAGGGTTGGGTTATAAAGTAGGTGACATAAAAATGATTTTTATAGAGAAAGAATAGGTGGTGAGTGTTAAATGATCAATGCGTACGTTTTCACAAGTTTATGATTTTATTATGTCCGTGTCGGGACATGATTTGGGCTTCACATAGGATGGGGTTAGATAGAAATGAGATTTAGCCCCATCCCCGTGGGGCGATACCTGGGGCAATCCAGATCCATAAGGAGTCTTAGACCTTGTTTGGTTGTATTTTGACTTGTGTGTTTCGTGGTTTCAAAGCATTCAATTGGAGAATACACGTTGAAACATAGTGTGGATGAAAAAATGGATGTGTTTGATGCGACATGTGGAATGTTGTGTTTGAATGTGTTTCAACATTGAGTTTTGGGAAACATGTGAGATCATCTAGAACTTTTTAGAATTTAATAATATGAAAATGTTTCGGAATATGTTTTGGAATAGTAAATATCATAGGAACATGTGTGAAAATATTTTGGAATATGTTTTGAAATAGTAAATATTATAGGAACATGTGTGAAAAAGACTGAATTTAAAATCTTGAATTTCGATAATTTGAAAACAACCAAGTCACAAGACATCCTTGAATATGTTACACAGTTTTAGGGAAGAAATGCCGGATCATTTACATAATCTGTACGTGTATTGTATGATTCTAAAATCATTAATTCATAGCACTTGATAACATGACACAATCTAGATTCCTGATTATGTTCAACTTGATCCTACTTAGCAATATACCCTTGTTTTTCTGATAGCAAAAAGGACAAGAAATCACATATCATATGGTATGATGAACGCGTGACATTAATATCAGCCAAATAATTTGTTCTGGAGGGTCACACTATAATAAATCTTTGATAATTTCGGTATTTCTGTTGCAATGTGATCAAACAATACTGATTCATTAACAATGCTACAATTATTTTGGAATGGAGGGAATATATATAAAATATTAATAATTAATTACTTTAATGCTTTTGATTCTTCACTTATAATCTGATTACAGTTATTACTGGAGAACTTTCATAACTTGGGAGGATTTCACTTTGCCCCCTAACATTTGAACATTTTTTCATATTGCCTCTTAATCTTCGCGAGTTCCCACTTAATCCCCTCAACTATTAAATATCTCAGACAACTACCTAAGATGCAAAAAACTAGAATCTAACAGAATATTCCGTCCAACTTTAATGATGTGGCTTTCAACGTTTTCCCATATTTACATCTTACCTTTGAACGTTTTTGCACTTTGTCACCGAACATTTGCACATATTCCGTCAATGAACGTCCAAACAAAGTTAGTGATCTGAGATATTTTTAATAGCTGAGGGAGTTAAATTGAAACTCACAAAGGTTAGGATACAAAGTGAAAAAACGTTCAATAACTATTTAGTTTCATTACTAGTATATTTGCACGTGAAATACACCAATTTCACTTTGATGTCGAATTTTTGTTTTGTGTCATATATACATACATCGTGAAAATGTTATATAATTTTTATAAGCCACCTAAGCAAAATTTAAGCAAATGCTTTTTATATATCTTATATCCTTTTTTATTTTTTTACTTTTATGAGATAATTGCACTAAATTTAGAACAAGTGATTCACATCAATACATAGCAACTTTTTTAAAAAGCAATTTTTTCGGCTCTACATAAAAAAGTAAAATAACATATATTTAAATCCACGATTTCATGAATTTATCAAATAATTCTAGTTCACCGTCCCGAATTCTTGGCTTGTAGAAAATCTTTTAAATTTCAGTCACTTTTACTTGCATGTGTCATCACTCAGCACACGAGTTAAAATTCTTTCTTATTAGAAAAAGAATTTCATGAAAAAAGTAACATAACATAGATTTAAATCCACGATTTCATGAATCAAATAATTCTAGTTCTAGTTCACCGTCCCGAATTCTTGATTTGTAGAAAATCTTTTCTCACATGCAAATTTCAATTCGTCACTTTTATTTGCTTGTTTCATCACACGATTTATATATATATATATACACCGGCAACATGTAATTGGTCTAGTGAAAGGAACTAATCATTACAAAGTAGTGAACCCAAGTTCAAAATCCCTACTGTGAGAGGTTCCTACTTAATTTGGCGATTTTGTTTTACATAAACAAGGTCTATAAGAAATGTATCGATTATATGCAGAAGTTCACCACATTAGAAATATGACATCATCAAAATTGATAATTCTGACCAGAAAGTTTATACAATTCTCATATGTATACCCCTGATCTACTTAATAATTTTCCTAATTTTTGCCTAATGTTACAATGTGCTAGTCATAATACATGTGCACACAAGTTAAGACCCAATTCCAATATTTGCTTTCCATTCAAGTTATGGGTCTTCGTTATTTCAATAAAATTAATTTCTGTTTTCTTTTTTCTTTTTTTTTTTTTTTTGTGCAGTGTGTACGAACGAAAACTCGGAACAAAAGTAACTTTAGATTCTTTCTTCTGAATTAATTTGCTTTTCCAAGATGTGGGTTTAATTTCTTGCGGCAAATCAAGCAGAGCTAGGTATGGTCTGTGATAAGTCTTACATTTGAATTTTTCTCTATCTCAGACCCAGTACTATGTACTGCAAATAATCAAGCCAGCCGATCTAACATTTCACTGTCTATGTAGGCAATGGGAACTTGCAACAACAGTATAATTTTTCTTCTTCTGAATATTACTTACTTTTCCAAGATGATTATAAAAGTTCCGTTAGCTCTGAGTTTGATAAATCGAACCCCATATAAAAATTAAGTGTTGTACGTTTTTTATTCTTATTATATACTGTATATATACTTATAAGGGCTTATTGCATTTTTGGTGTCACAATTATTGCTCGTTAACGTTTCTACCTCGTATTTATTCGAGCTGACACATTTGGTGCCATGCACAACTTCAACATCGGTGGCAATTTTGGTGCCAATTGAGACCCAGTTCCAAAATTGGCCCGTAATCTAATTTTCATGTCACTTGGCCCGTACGTGGGGGATTTCGGGTCAATTTTGAAATTGAACCTCAATTGACACCAAAATTATCACCGATGTTAAAATTGTGGCATCAAATGTGCCAGCCCGAAAAAATATGGAATACAAACGCCAGCGAGCTATAGTCACAAAAAATGTAATTTTTCCATACTTATAATCTGTATACATGAATGTCGACCAAAACTAGAGTTTACATAGAAAATGGTTAATATATAAATACTTGTAATCTGTATACATGAATGTCGACCAAAACTATTACATAGAAAATTGTTACTAGTGAATCCTTCTTTAACAAATTCTTGTTTCTTTGAAGCTATTGAATGACCAACTCATCTAAAAGTTTAAGCTGATAGAGAGATGAATTATTTAATATATACCACTTAACATAAGCTAAATATTGCATGTGAACTATTTTTCTTATGAAGTTCACATAATTAAACCTATAGTCACAAGAAGACGTTATGAGAAAATCATGTAATTAGCGACAAAATATTGACAAAACATAGTTTTAAGTTGTCACTTTTATCTACTAGCTACACGTATCATAGCTTAAGTTGTCACCATTGACTGTTGGCCGGGCGCAACAGAATGCAAATAAACAAATTACAAATAACCAAATACACAAGCACACACAATCGGGTAGTAGGGAAGATGACCAATGAATAACCACACATGCAAATACAGAGAAATTAAACACGCACAAAAAATCTCGTTGAGAAAGAGGTTGAAAGAATATAAATACTTCAATTAATACTCATTCATATTTTCTCTAAAGAAAAATAGCTTTCTAACTTTAACTCTACTCTAACTTTTTCCCTGCCTAACTCTACTCTATTTCAACATTTACTGCTTTTCTTCAAAATTCAAATTCAAATTCAAATGGGAGATATTTTAATCTACAAAACTCTACCTTAACAAATTAAAAGATAAGACTTAGTCTCATAACTGATCCTATCTAAGAGTCACGATTATATTTGTTTGAATTTCAAATTCAAACTCCAACATTGACAACTAGTGACTTCCTTTCATCGACAACATATTAACAATAAATATCATCACAATGATTAGTGACAATCTATGATACACGGAGACTCCAAAAAAATGTAAACTACTGTATCGGATACACGGGAGATATGGATACGGGTGAGTTACGTATCTGATACGCCACATGATAAATTAAAATACGTATCAATAATAAAAATAAATAAAAATTAAAATAGATACGTATCGGATACACTAGTTGGACATCAGGACACTCCGGGTGGCTTTTTATGTAATATTATGGGTCAAATTTAAATTATAATAAAATGATAAAGTCTCTAGGACTAAACATAAACTACTAGTACCACTACTCAGTCTCTTATTCAAGTCTCTCTCCTAGGTCATGAAATCTCAAATATGAATTTATTCCGTTGTTGCGATATGTTCAGAATGAATTATGTTTGATTTTGTAGTTATATAACTTTTGTTTATGTTAAATTGGATTATTTTTTCTTCTAGAACTTGAATTGATAGTTGTTTATGCATAAATTTATATTATATTTTTACATCCGTATCCATGCCGTATTGTATCCAATAAATTTCAAAAATCCGTATCGCATTATCCGTATTGTACTATATCCGTATCCCCGTATCTGTATCTGTGCAACACAGGTGACAATTTATTGATTGCACTTTTGTTTATATAATCAAATGTTAATAATGACAATTTTTTTTTTATGGTTTTTGATATTAATATGTTTATGAGATTTATTTTAGTGACAATAATTAAATTATTGTCTCTTTAACACATGTAGAAAGTGATAAGCTTAACATGGTCACTTGATAATTTGTCCCTAAAATTAATCTTCTTGCAATACATACGGCATATGTTTTCAGTAGATTTCACTTCTTTTTCTTAGGTTTGAATCATGTTTTTTGATTGTTGTTAAATTACATAGACCAAATTAATTCGAACTCAATGAATTAGGCCTTATTCATCTTAATAACTAGCTCTATAAAGAAGAAAGTATCATATATGAGCACTTAATTATTTATAAAATTATACTCCGTATTTAAATACATGACGGATAAACTAGGCAAATGTTAGGGCCCATTATAGAGGGCCCAAATTATATAAAATGAAATTTTCTTTAATACTAATAATTTTGAAAAGTGACGCAATATAGATTTAACCCGCGAATTCATGGATTATATAACAGAATTCTAGTCCACCGTCCCGAACTCTTGGGGCATGTTTGTTTGGCGTTTGGGAAAGTAGTTTGGGAGAGTAGTGGAGGTTTATGAAATAATCTCGATTTGCGTAATGTTGTTTGTTTGGGTTTTGAGAGAGTGGTTTGAAAAATAAAATAGGTGTAGGTTTTTTTGAAAGAGTTGGGTTGTAGATATAAGATGTGTAAGACTTTATGTCAAATCATGTTTGTTATGTGAGATAAATTGTGTAAGAGATATGTTACTTTATGTCAAATCAAAGTATAGTTTGTATATGTTTTGTTTAGAGATAAGAAAATTGTTGTTTGTTTGGCTTTTGAGAGAGTAGTTTTAGAAAATTAATGGATGAAAAATTTATTTCGGAAAATAGAAAACATGTTTGTTTGGCATTTCCCAAACACGAAAAAAATCTGGGAAACGCCAAACAAACAGGCCCTTGGGTTCTAGAAAAATCAATTCACATGCAAATATCGTCATTGTTATTTGTTACGCCCTCTGTCCCAAATTATTTATCTTTTCACACATATTAAGGTGCTTACTAAATAACCTCATCTTTAGGAAAAAAATAAATTATATATATTGAATGACCAACTCATCTAAAAGTTTAAGCTGTTAGAGAGAGGAATCATTTAATATATATCACTTAACACGCCCCCTCACGTGTAGGCCGTATTCATTTACTCAAGCCTAACACGTGGAATTTAGAAATGGGTGGCGGAGGGATTCGAACACAGGACCAAGTCATTCAATATGGTATCAGAGCTCAGGCCCAAAGAGGTCCTGTGTTCGAATCCCTCCGCCACCCATTTCTAAATTCCACGTGTTAGGCTTGAGTAAATGAATACGGCCTACACGTGAGGGGACGTGTTAAGTGATATATATTAAATGATTCCTCTCCCTAACAGCTTAAGCTTTTAGATGAGTTGGTCATTCAATACTTAACAATATATCTAAAATACTCTTATTCTTTATTTATCTCACCATTAGCTATTTACAAGTTATTCAAGTTTTACACTCTCTCTCTTACTTTTTCTCTTACATACCAAAAATATGTACTTTAATAGTACATTAAAATCCTAAAATAACAAATAATTTGAGACAATTTTTTTTTCTCTAAAACGACAAATAATTTAGGACAGAGTGAGTATCTTTTAGCAATCCTTACATGTTCTAGAATCTACTTAATAAAAAATACAATAACGTGGCACAACAAGAGATGGCCTAATTGATTCGAAAATAATATCTACAGCACATGTTATTAAAATTTTAAAAAGTGAAACGGGTCCCTGCTGACAAGTGACAACCCAGGTTTGACCAGTTTCGCATGAATTGTTTGTTTTGTTCGTAGACTTATTATTGACCTCCAATGTTGTTCCAGAAGACAAACTGTAGCTTTGGCCCCACTTCTTGTTATTTTTGAATCCCCTTTCACCACTGCCGGATTCAGGAATTTTAGGCAGAGGACTAAAGTATATTATAAAAAATATTGATCAAAATTAATTCAGGAATTGATAAGTTTATTTGTAAGTTGATCTTCAGACTTCGCAAATGTAAGCTGAATGATATTGGCTTCAATATTGTTTTTGATAAAACCTCGATCTACCTTCACATGCTTAGTACAATTATGTTGAACTGGATTATTTGAGATGTCTATTGCAACTTTATTATCATAGTAGAGATTCATTCCGAACTTAGGGGCAAAACCAATTTATATTAGTAATCTTAACCGCCAAAGGAGCTCACACAATCCCTTGACCACTCCTCCATACTTTCTAATTTTTTTAATTAAAAAAAAAAAAAAACAACCCTAGAAGGACACATTGATCTTCAATTACGGTTTCTGCCGTTAAATTAAGTGAAATTTTTCCGATTAAAAAATAGGTGAGGGAAATTTGTAGTTAAACCTTACTTTATGGGATATCCATAATTTATCCCTTTATATATATATATATATATATATATATATATATATATCATCAACTATGTTATTTTTTTTCTTCCTTTTTTCTTTTTGTAGTGACTAAAGTCACGATATGTAATGCGCGTTTCTTCTTAAAAAGTGCTATTAATTACAAACTTTATAGACACATGCTGAAATTAATATTTTTTTAAATTAAATATGTTTTGTTGTTTAACAAATTTATATGCTGATTCTTGCACGAGAATGTGGCTAGTGCCAAATGCACGTTTTGCACATACAATTAATTGCATATGCATGTTAAATTTCGATTTAAATAGCTAGTGGCTCAAATGATTTAATTAAGTACTTTTAAATGTTTATATTCAGATTCAAGCATTTTTTGTTCAACGTAGATAGACTGATAGAGGACTGTAGATACATTGCATTTAACGTAGATAGAGCAATTGTATAGTGGCAAACTTGTTATATTTAACCACATCATACACCATCTTGCAATTTTGGTACCATTGGACAAAAAAATACAAATTTGAAATCACAATTTAAGTTTTCCTTACATCTTTCCTACGAAGCCTTATTTTTCTCTTGAGTTAATATCAATTTACCCCCCTGTGATATTCATAATGTTCAATTTACTCCTCTGCCATTTGAAAAAGAGCAAATTACCCCCCTGTAAAATTTTTAAAGAAGCAATTTACCCCTTTCAGTGTGAGAGTGTAACTCACTTGCCGAAATTAAGAGTGAGCATGAAAAGTGTTTTGTAGCATATGGGATAAATTACCACATTTATCATAATACAAGGTGTAAATTGTCACATTATTCATAACACGAGGGGGGGGGGGGGGGGGTGGGTAAATTGCCACATTATCATATCACATGGGGATAAAGTGTCATATATAGGAAATGTCAGGGAGGTGGTGTGAAAATTTTATAAAATTACAGGGGGTAAAAGTGCTCATTTCCAAATGACAGGGAGATAAATTGATCATTATAAATATCACAGGAGGGTAAATTGACATTAACTTCGGATAAAAATGAAGTTTGGTATGAAAGTTGCAATGAAAATTTAAACTGTTGTATCAAATTTGTATTTTCGTGTCCAATGATATGAAAGTTGGAAAATGCTATGTGATATAGTACCAAAAAAATAAATTTTCCAATCTAAAACGAATATACACACAATATATTAATTTAATTCAGTCGTAGGATCTTCATTTGACCGTTAAGATTTTATTCTATGTTTGTTCCCTTCATCAATCTTTCAGTTTATTCTTAAAAAATTGCACTTTATAACATTTGATTCAATGGATCCGGTCGGACCTGAATAGAGCAAATGTATGCTATATGAAATAATTTGACATGCAACATGAAGAATTTAAAAGAAGATCACATCACCGTTATTTCGTATACGTACGTGATCTTTTTTTCCCGTCTATAACAGGACTGTCTTTTAATATATTTAAAAACAAAAGAGTGAGGCCTAAAAAAAAAGAAAAGAAAAAGCATATCATGTAGGTGTGTTATCGAAAATCCGGGTCCAATATGCTCTACTTCAAGAATATGGATACTCCATGCTCCAAATCCTGCAAAACAAAGATTACGTGCCAATTGGGTGCCCGCGGTGCCTCCTCCGATGCTTAAGTCAACAAACTGTTGCCGAAAAACTTAGGATGAATTGCAAAAACTAATGTGTAGTATGTCCAAAGAGAGATTAGATTGTTTCCACTCATACCTTGTTGTATTTATACCTGCATGGGTGAGATAAATTTGATAGAGAATCCCGAAATTGTGGGGGATCATTTCGTGTGTGAATGAGAGTTTCCATGTTTGTTGTATGTTTCTAAAGAGGTTAGGAGTCATGATTTATCAAATCTTTCCTTTCGGGTTGAAGGCTCGCGACTGGGAGGCCTTAGAATGAAGGTACTCGCGAGGATAGGCCCTCCGACCATGAGTTTGAGCCATGAGCATCTCCTATTACTGATTGATGTGAATTCCCATTTCACATGTGATAAGTGCATTGGTGGACTGTACCTCGTGTGCTTGATGATGTGGTTCAATGGTTGTACTATATAATTTCTCCCAACAAGGATAGATAAAACAATAAAATTTTATTTTTTAAAAAAAATAAAAAAACTAATCACAAAATAAGAGTAAAAAATGAAGTGTAATTTGTTTTTGGATAGCTTGAATGTTACTAAAGGGTGAATGACATAAATGGTATTTTTTATGTATAACTTTTTACAGAGTCGTCCCTCTTAATTTTTTTTTTCACGTTAGTCCCTACTAAGAGTTATTTGTTTCACTTTGACATTTTTCAGGCTCAGCACGACGACTCCGATATCATGTGGCCTGCACGTGTATATTCTTGAGAGTATTTTTGTCCGTTCACTATGATAGTATTTCACTTAAGCCCCCTATAAAACTTGTTTGTATAAATTTAGTCCTTGACTTTTTTATGAAAATTAATAATTTAAAAAAAAATCATTTATAAAAAATCTTAATGAATTGAAAATCATTTATAAAGAATAAAAAACTTGAAACAAAAATTTAAAATATTAATAATAATTCACTTATTTGTATCAAAATAAAAACTAACTAAAAGAATCGAAAATTCAAAATAAAAAATAATAATTCTCCTATTTGTATTAATATAAATTATAAGATAATTTTAAAGATCGCAAAAGTAAAAAAATGAAAAAAATTAAAATTAAAATAATAATTCACCGATTTGTATCAATAGAAAAAATTAATTAATTTTAATAAAAGTTCAAAAAAATATTAACAATTCACCTATTTTATAAATATAAATTAGAAAATAATTTTAAAAAAATCTCATTTATCTATTGATACAAATAGTTAAATTATTATTATTTTGATTATTTTATAATTTTTATTGATGCAAATAATTGAATTATTATTATTTTTGAATTATTTTTATAATTTATATTGATACAAATAGGTGAATTATTATTATTATTTTTTATTTTGAATTTCCGATTCTTTTAGTTGATTTTCTAATTTATATTGATACAAAAAGGTGACTTTTTTTGAATTTTTCGATTCTTTTTAAAAGATTTTTTATTCATTAAAAATATTTTTAATTGATTTATTTTGTCTTTTGACATTATTATTTCTCATAAAAATGTCAGGGACTAAATTGATACAAACATGTTTTATGGGGGACTTAAGTGTAACACTATCATAGTGAATGGATAAAAATATTCTAAAAAAATATGCACGTCCAAGTCACGTGTCATCGGAGTCGCCGTGCTTAGTCTGAAAAAAGGACAAAGTGAAACAAATAACTTTTATTAGAGATTAACGTAAAAAAAAACACGAGAGGGACAACTCTGTAAAAAATTATACATAAATAGGACCATTTAAGTCATAAAATTCTTACTAAAAAAAAGTTATAAACGAGTTATTAAAAAGTTGTACACATTTGATAAGATACATGTGTATTACTATTTTTTGATGATTGATAGATCAATTTACTACCAAATGATCACGGTTGTGGATTAAAACCTTGGGAAATACATAAAAAAAATATCACTCTTGTAATATTGTTTGAAAATAAATGCTCAATTTGTTCATGCACATTCTATAAGACGTGCGGTTCATATAGATTTAATTTGCCTCAAGTTTCACCTATTGAAATAAGGCAAGTAAAAACCCTTATTTGTATCTAGTCTCACTTCAAACGCATACCTAATTTCAACCCTATTTATAAAACCATAAAATACATTCATTATGATACTTTTTTTTTTTTTTTTTTGATCCACTAGACTGTTTATATACAGCTCGGACCGAAGAGTGCAAAAGGTATAGGTCATCCCCAGTGTGGTGTCTCCAGTAGGATTCGAACCTGAGTCTCACCTCTGGGGGTCGCAAGTCACTACCACTTGGCCCAACCACTTTGGGTATTCATTATGATACTTGCCACCTATCTCCTCTATATAAATTATTATTGATTTAATACTAATGTTGCATGAAAATGTTCAAGGATATCTTCATGAATGCTTCTTCCTTTCTTGATATTCTTCAAATAGAGCTCTGATTTGATTGGGACGAACTTCTAGAAAATCCTTCTAGGAAATCATTTAGCTCTTCTTGTCATTTCTCCGACTTGTCTTTTCCAATGAATATGATAACCTATTTATGAGACAAATGTAGGAGGAGAAGAGTCACATCATTAATGCCGCATACATAAATAGGGATAAATTAGTCTTTTTAATTTTAATTTTTGGAGAGTGTAATAAATATTTTGCTCTTTTTAATTATTTTAATATCTATATATTATGTTAATTACTAATATACCCCTAAAACACAAACTATCACCATCAAATACCTACCTGGTTATCAACTTCTTTTCCTCTTTAAATTATCCCAACATTCAAATGATATATTAATTCAGATTACTTTTCAAAGATTCTTTTGGAACTACTCATTATACCAAATTTTCAAAATCAAAACTCAGCGAAATTGGTCCAATATTACTGATCTATATAGACCCCTATATTAATTTATTTGCTTGTATATTGTGACTCGATTGATCAGTCTCATAAAATTATTGTATATATTCTGAACTGGATTGAACTCACATGACACTATGACAGTGATTTTTGAAGTGTCAATAACAGAAATAGGAACAGGATATATAACAAATTCCTTGAATGAAGATCTTATAATCACATGTGGTGTGACGTTACAGTTACAGAATTTTGAAATTGGCCTTGTAGAACCTCAAGGGTCAAGTTCATAAAATGGTTAGGGAGCTTCCACCCTGGATCTCTGGATTTATAGTAGGGAGCTATCTATTTGCACCCCCGAATACGTGTCGACGTTATATTATAAGGTTGCTGTATGTATGTAAAATTTTCTGTGGGCATTATCATAATTAGTGGGGATTATTACATTTTTGGTGCCACACTTATAGCTCATTGGCGTTTCTACCTCGTAAATTTTCGAGCTGACACATTTGGTGCCACAACTTCAACATCACTGGCAATTTTGGTGCCAATTGAGACCCAATTTTGACCCGAAATTACCCCATGTGCGTTTTTGATCATTCAACGTCTTTTTCATTAAAATAAAATAAAATTTATTTCTATTCACCAAGAACTAGACTACTTGGATGTTTTTATTTGGGGAAGAAGAAGAAGGACGGTAACAATTTAATTAAGGGAATGTTTGGTGAATTTTAAAGGAAAAGTCAGGATTTTGAATTTTGGTATTTTTTTTTTTAATGAAAAAGACGTTGAATGGTCAAAATTCCCATTTTTTGTGTCACATGGCCCGCACATGGAGGAATTTCGGACCAATTTTGAATTGGGCCTCAATTGACACCAGAATTGCAACTGATATTGAAGTTGGTGTACCAAATGTGTCAGCCCAAAAAATTATGAGGTAGAAACGCCAGTGAACTATAATTGTGGCACCAAAAATGCAATAATCCCATAATTAATGAAATGATGTGAATACCTCATTTAATTTGCACCTACGTATAACGAACCCGGCCAGAAATCAAGGTGCCGACGTTAATTTTGAAGAATATATATCTATATATATATGTATGTTTTTTTTAATAATTATATAATAATTTAATTATTTCGAAGATTTTTATACCTACTAAATTGTGGATCATAGCTCGGATAGGAGCGCACATTGAGTACAAGTCCTTTTTAGTGTGACGACTTCAATAAAATTCGAACTTGGGGAATCATAAATTATTACCACTTGACCCAAATATCTTGGATACATAATCTAACTATCTTTATATAAGAAGTGATCACGTTATCTAATATTCTATGAAGCACTCTTAATGGATCAACTATTTACTCATTTTAAAGCACATTGATATTGGGCGTAGTAACTAATCAGATTACTTAATTTTAGCCCATTAACTTCAAATAGCTAGTATATATAATTTGATTAACAAGCACAACATATATTAGAAAATAAAAAATTTCTAACGCTTTTGATTATAAATTTTGCAATCTTCAAGGTCAAGATCGTGATGGTCCAAGCTACATATATGATGATGGAATGAATGAAAAGAATTCTTTTTAAATGATTGCTCATATGCATCTAAGAGATGCGATTCTTGTTCATTATTTTTTCTCTAGATCTAATTATCAATTTTTGTGGGTGCTTATTATAATTAGCGAAATGGAAAGTTTAATTTAAATATTTTAACTAAAGGACTTAGGACTAGTAGAGGATCTAATCACATTGGTCTATCTCAACGAGTTCAAGTTATCATTTTCGTCCAATTTGCAGCTTACTCCCTTCATTCTAAAATAATTGTCTCTTTATAGATTTTTTCCTGATCCAAAATAATTTGTCGCTTTAGGATTCCATTACATCAATAATAACATATCTTCCAATTTTACCCTTATTTACTCCTTGTTTCTCTTTCTCTCTCTCTTCTACTTTAATCAATTGTTCTCTCTCTTCTAACCAAATAAATAGGGTTATTTTAGATATGACTCTAACTTTTTCCTAAATTCAAGGCTAATTATTAGCTTCCTTAATTCATCTGCAAATCTCTAAAGCGACAATTATTTTGGAATGGAGGAAAGTATTAAACTTGTTTAGTGCTACTCTAATTGTGCGTCAAGGTTTTCTGGAGTTCCCAACGTGGTAATTAATGTTGTTTCCATTTATACTACTTTGACACCTTATATAAGGTTTTTTTGTCATCTTGCCTTTGATGAATGAGGTTATGGGGAATACTCATATTTTTTATCAAGTTGTGCAACAAATTAAGGTCTCATAACATCTCAAATGTTATGCATTTCGTCTTATTGATTAAACAACTTCAATAATTTAGAGGCGATGTTTTTTTTGTAAAGAAAGCTAAATTAGTAAGTGAAAGTAAGAATATTGAGATGGAGTAGATAGGTTGAGGGAAGTCAATTCATTCGCCGCAAAATATTTATATAACTGTTGAGCATCATTTCAATTTTGTATCCTTAAGATTTCATAGATCAAAAGAAAACTACCATGAACAAAAAGGCAATAACAACGACATACACACAACCTCAACTATAAAATAGCTACAAAATATTGATACCGCGTAGGTATTTCTTCAATGAAGCTCATTTTTTTTGTAGTGATAAAGCAATTATTTTTTCTACAAAAACAAAAAAACATATTTTAAAAAATAAAATTTCAATAAAACGAATCAATAAATAAAATTTCAATAGCATAAATTAATAATTTATTTACCATCCTTATGATATTCATAATGTTCAATTTGTCTCCTAGAATTTAAATTAAAGTGGCATTTTACTTCCCTACATTCTTTTATAAGACTCTCAGTGCCTTTCTAACATTTTTAAACCTTACAAAAATTATGATTTCACAAAAATATCCTTCCTTATATACTATACTTAAACCTAGCCAACTTGTTCCAAAAAAAAAAAAAAAGGGACATCGCTCCCTGTGTTATTATATATGTAGTTATTTGCTCTCCTTAGTTATTCTAGTGAATAGTTTTATTTTTATTTTTTTTATAGCAAACTAATACCCATTTTCAATTATTACACCACAATTTGATGTACATTACTGATTTTGATACTGGTGTCAAATAAAATTAATGAAATTGGCCATTTGCCGGTCACATGGTCGTTAAGTTGTATAATTTGGTGAAAATGACACGCCCACTCACGTGTCTGCCAATAATTACACATTTTTTACCACATTTTAGCACTTTACACATTTTATACCATAATTTAAAAACAATTTACACATTGCGTAGTATAATTGAATAGTGAGTTTATGTCAATTATATTTTACTTAGAAAATAGCAATTACAAAAGTAAAAACTACAAAAAGTTGTAAAGTGGAAAACGCTAAAAGAGAATTTATTGTATGTGTCATCATTCCCCCTGTATTTCATGTGTATTAGTTTACATCCTTGTATTACTTATAAATGTGGCACCTTATCTCCGGATTATTTTATTTGAACCAGTTTACCCTATTGATGAGTAATTTTGTCTTTTTATGCAACACTTTTAGCGCATACTTTAAATTTTCGGTGACTGAGTTATAATTTTCGATGGAATGAGAAAAATTGATTCTTTAAAATTTTCACAAAAATGTTGTACTTTTTCACCATAAAACATATCTCTATCAATTAAGTCCCCTACATTTATAAGAAATAGTAATTTGAAAAACAAAAACAAAAAATCATTTATAAATAATCTTTATGAATCGAAAATCATTTAAAAATAATCAAAATAATTCAAAATAATTTTTTTTTTAAAAAGAACATGCAATAATAATTCACCTATTTATATCAATATAAATTAGAAAATAACTAAAAGAATCAGAAATTAAAAAAAATCACCTATTTATATCAATATAAATAATAAAATAATTCACCTATTTGTATCAATTTAAATTAGAAAATTATTAAAAAACAAAAAATCCAAAATTAAAAAAAAGAAAAAAATTACGAAAGAAAATAATTCACTTATTTATATCAATTTAAATTAGAAAATTATTAAAAAACTAAAAATCCAAAATAAAAAAAAAGTAAAAAAATTATGAAAGAAAATTATATACCAATATAAATTCAAAAGATGGCAAAATTCATAATATTCTTTTAAAAAAGAATCAGCAACCCATTCCCCTCTCCCTCCCCCTCCCCCAACCCCAAATGGCAGCGATCAAAAGGTCACGACCAAAATTGGCCGCACCAATCACGTAGGGGGTGGGGTTTAATGCTGGGTGGGTGAGTATGCTGATTTTCTTATTTATTTTCTATGATGGAGTAGATTTTTTATTTTTTTATCATTCTATAATTTATATTGACACAAATAGATGAATTGTTATTTTTTTATGTAATATATTTTTTTTAATACAAACAGGTGCCCTACTATTTTTTTTTTTAATTTTATTTTGAATTTTCAATTCCATTAAATATTTTTTGTTGATTCAAATAGGTGAATTGTTTTCACTTTTTTTTTCTTAAAAAATATTTAAAGTTTTTGGTCTTTGAAAATGATTTTCGATTCATAAAAAATATTCTTATATAATTTTTTTTTGTTTTCCGAATTTATTATTTGTTATAAAAGTCATGGACAAAATTGATAGAAACAAAATTTACCAGGGACTTAAATGTAAAACTATCATAGTGAATATATTTAAAAATTCTCAAAAATATGCATGTTCATGTCACATGAGCTCGCGACGCCGATGACTAGCTGAAAAAATCCAAAGTGAAACAAATATCCTGTACGTGGGGACTAATGTGAAAAAATTTACAAGAGGAACGACTCTATAAAAAATCAATGATAAGGAAGACCAACAATAGTAAAATTCTTATCCAAACCCGACTTGACCAAACTCATCAAATACACTTGCTTTGTGATTGATTATTACGCTCTAAATTTGATAACTATATATATACTTGGACACGAAATTAGTTGTCAAGATTACAACCACTCACGTGTACGTGCATGATTTTTATTATATGTTTGCATATGCCACCACCATTATTATCAGTACTACTACTGCCTACTTGCACCACTAACAAACCATTATTTCAACTCAAGCAAACCATCAATCTAAGGACATTGCGCGTCTCTGTGCTATCTCCACCATCAAGCAAAAGAAACAATTAAACTTAATCGGTGACACGTACATTATATTTTATTAATATGGTTGACTTTAAACAATTCAATGTCCTCTTTTCATTTTATAAAAGTAAACCTAATTATTAAGCACTGGAGGGTCTAGTTATCATGCATTCTCTTTTTACGAGAAAACAAGATATGTAGTCAACTCTAGGAGAAATGAAAACGACATCCAATTAATAACCAAATATGGATGTATAAGATTAGCACCAAATGGGAATTTAGATTGGGACTGAAATTAATCTACATAATCGTATATCGGGTTTAATTTTTTAAATGAGAACTTGATCTTGATCAATTTTACATGTTATAAAAAAAAATCAATATTTATTGATGCAGACTAAAAATACTAGTTTACGATCATCAAATTAAAATATCATTCTCAATCCTCAAGCTTTACAAATCTGAACACCGTCAGAGATTTAGCCGGAGTTTATTACGGTGTAGACCCCCCGATTCTTAAGTAAGATATATGATCTTGAACTTATTTAAAGCGAAAAATATGAAAAGTAAAGTATATATTAATTGTGTGAACATTTATTTAAGGGTGGTTAACTTAGGGCTTGTACCCAAAATATCAAGGTGCACATTTGTGTTCCTCTACTGCACTTAAGGACGATTCTCATTAACTGAATTTGATATTATATATGTTGATTTGTTGAGGTCGTGTGACATCATTGCGTGGAATTTAGTCGACAATACTAACTGTAGCACGTGTCATCTTGTCCTCAAATAAGACAAAAGGTGATGCTAGGATGACATCAATGAAGACTCATGGGTTCTTTGAGATCGACCTCCGGGAAAGGTTTTTGAGCTGGCGGGATAGAGGGGTGAGCCTCTTAAATGAGACCTTAGCGGGTAGCTGAACTAAGTTTTAAGTTCTCGCGGGCTTTAAGCCCTATTTATGCTTGTTTATTGGTGTGGGCTCACAGGGTGCGAGTCTGCACATACTAACTCTGAGAGAATTATGGCTTCCTCAAATCTTGATTTGGTTTGATCTCGGGTCGATCCTTGTACCGATTTGTTTTATTTTGCCTATTAATAGTTTTTGAATTAAGCTCGTTTTGAACTCGGCTGTAACTCGGTAAACTAAAACATTATTATTATTATTATTATTATTATTGTGTGAGAGAAAAATCGAGTTAATTGAAATGAATTTGTGACATAATTGACTTAAACTCAGTCCGTGCTCTGTTCACTTTTCAACCAAAAAAACTCAAACTAGAAAATAAAACAATTCGAATCAATGTGTTACTTGACCACTCGACTCTATGTCCCGAATAAATTTACATCTCAAGTAAAGAGAACTATGCATTCGCATTGTCCGCAACTCGACAAGAATATTTTTGCCCACATTTACTATATAAATTGTCGAATGTAATTCTTAAGAGAAATAAAAATGAGCAATTAAAAGTTCAAAAGATTCATAATCCTATATATATGTTAAAGGATTTGTACAAGACAAACTTCAAATCAATTTAAAGAAGATATATTCACTACTACTATAGGAGATATATGTGATGATGATCCACGTTTAATTTCCTGATACATATTAGTATTTGACCGACACAGGTTGGGCACAATCTAGACCAACTTTTTATATGTTTTTTATTAACTTGATCAATTTAAAATGGCCACTATCCTAAAAAATACTAATTAATATGTTTCCTCGGTTAGTTTTGCTTATCCTTGACGCCCAAGCAAATTAAAGGGCACACTACATTTATCCAATTAAGGTGGAAAAAGTGCAATTTCGCCATTCCCCATTGATTCTCTCTCTTTCATCATGTTTCTAAATATAAATTGGCATGTAATTAGAGAACAACACTAAATCCGCATAGTTGATATTAAATAATTAGATTATTTTAGTTTTAAGTATATTAAGTTGTTTGATTACCTTTCAATCTCCACTAGCAAATGCTCCAAGTCATGAGCGTGAAAGTGCATTATCCAAGTACAATATAAAACTACATTATTCATATATACAAATTAAAAAAAAGGGGCTCGGCTCTAGAAGTTGTGGAACGTGACGAACCAAATGATGCACACTCCAACCAATTAATATTAGTCCAACTCTTGACATTGCTATTTCTAGAAAATTATATGTTGCAATTAACATAAAACCAACCAAAATGGGTATTTTTAATAGGGTTGATCCATATGAGTCTGATGAATAATTGTCTTTTCAGAGTGAATTTAAACCTGCAATCAGGGACGGATTTAGGGGGGTTTTGGGGGCCCTCCCCCCACCCCCCAACCCCCACACAAAGATTTTGGAATTTTTATATGGTATTATATTGTAATTAATAATTAATTATTATGTAAAATTCCATCTTCTTATTTCTAATATTTTTTCTTATTGTGAATCATTTATATTTTTAACCAAGAAGATAGGCATATATATATTGAATGATGAATTAATACCTTGTGCAATATTTGATTATTTAAGACGAAATTTTTGAAAAACTTGACACTGATATGAATTTTATTTTTTGAACCAACTTTATGTGTAATTTTAATATCTTTTATTAAATTATTTTTGCATTAGTAAAGTATTGTTGTTTTTGTAGACTTACGCAATAAAATGCCTGTAATACATACAACTATTAGGTTACATAGAAGGTGATACCCAAATAACCCTAAGAGTGGGGGGGGGGGGGGGGGGGTGGGGGTGGACTAGGTAATAATACTTTCTGCCTTAATTCAAGTTCCAGTAAAGTATTAAATTTCGATGGAAAGATTAATAATGTTCCAGTTAATATTATGTTCCGATATACTTCCTCCTTCCCATTAATCTTTATTTCTTGGTACCGTTGACCAGTCAACTTGACTAAATTTTAAATAATTATAATAAATAATTTAATTAATATATTCAACTAATAATTTGATAATATCATATGACACTATGTATATTAATATTTAAAAAGTTTAATACGCAAAAAATGCGAATAATTTAACATGATAAGTCACTTAAGAGATTGAAAAGTTTGACCGGGTACTGTAGCTAATGGAGTAAAAATAATGGGACGAAGGGAGTACTTAGTTAATCATGTTCCAAAAAAGATATAGTAACAAGAGATCGCTCCTCTTTGACTCTCAAGCATGCAATACCTTAGTCTTTCGCTCCTAAAAGTGTGTGCTTGCTAGAACTCTAGTCCCATCGCACTAAAAATGAGCTTACTAGTCTAAACTCTCACTCAATCACACAATTACAAGAATTTTGACATCAAAACTATGATCTCCTAACCAAGCTAATTTCGTAAAGTTTGTTCACTCAAACTCTTTTATCAAACACTCAAAATTATCTCCAATTTTACATGCAGATTTGAAAAAGGGATAGTTGAATAAAAATCATTTTAGCCACTGGAAAACGATTTTAGAAAAGATCTTTTTATAAAAGATTTTTACGCAAAATGTAAGGGCATCTCCAACAGCGTAGCAGAGGGAGATGGGGAGTCCGGGCTGCCGTCTCCAACCGGGTGGGGGAATAATAGGGAGAGGGGTAGTGGGAAAACTCCCCATGTGGTCTGGACACCTACTTGTTCCTTTTTTTTTTTTTATTTATTTAAAACGGATTTTTTTTTAAACTTAACTTAAAATGACAAGTTTATTTTTAAATTTTGTGTAAGATTTAATAACATTTTATTTTAAATTAAATCTTCAACATTATTAGTACTAATTTTGAAATTTTAAATTTGTCTATGATTGTGAAATTTATATAGAACGTACAAATATGGAAAAGTTTATTTTAAAGTTTTAATTTAATTTAATAATTACAATGTAGTTTAAACATTGTTAGTTCAAAATTTTAGATTCCAAATTTGTTTACGATTGTACAATTTAGACAAAATGTAAAAATATGAATTTTTATGTATTATTATTATTATTGACTATTATTATTATTATTATGGTAATTGAAGATGTAAAATTAAGTATTTATAATTAGATAATGGTGAGAGTGGTGGTGGATAAAAACAAATAATGGTGCCCCATGTCGGTTGGAGACAAGGTAGGGAGGGGGAGTAGGGAGGGGGAAGTACTACAAAAATGATTTCTCTCCAGAGGATTTGTAAACCAAAATTGTATAAGAGGTTGTGTTGTATTTTCAAACCGATGAAATGAGTCTGAATTT
This sequence comes from Penstemon newberryi var. newberryi, assembly GCA_030819805.1. NCBI lineage: Eukaryota > Viridiplantae > Streptophyta > Magnoliopsida > Lamiales > Plantaginaceae > Penstemon > Penstemon newberryi. Next base: position 18,197,463 of record JAUALY010000007.1, read on the forward strand.
ATAGCTAAAAAACTCGGCCAAAGAAGGAAAGATTTTGAGGGACTTTAAAATCATTTCCTAAGGTGATAGATTAATAATAAAAATAGGTTCAATGAATTTGTTCAAGAATAAAAAATCTCCCAATTTAAAATAATTTTAATTTCCGAAAATTGAAGATTGAGTACTAAATTCAATGTAGTAAAGTGGAGCTTGTTTTCAAAATTGTAGAAGGAAAATAGGGATGATTTTTGAAAAATATAGGAGGGAGATATTCAGCCAATTTAAAAAAATAATTAGAGCTAAATATCAATTTTTTTAATTTAATATAGTACAAGATTTTCACTCTTAAAAAATGAGACACTTGTTTAAAGTGGCCTTCATGGGGTGTTTGGGTCTATAATGATTCTGGCCTTCAATTCCTTCCATTTGATCCTCAGTTAAACTTGATATTTATCTTGGGCCATAAAATAATTTAATTCCTGCTAAGATTATGGCTAAAAGAAAATAATTAGCCAAACAAAGATAGATAAATGGTTTCTTAATCATCATCAGTGGGAATTGCAACCTTTCGGCTAACATTCTCACCCTTGATGATTGACAAACTATTGATGCTCAACAAGATATAAGTAATTTATAATCAGAGCACCAAATGAAGAATATTTTAAGGAGACATGAAATAAACAATTTTTTTGAAACGTTTATGGCATATTGGCATGGCAGACACTCGATTCCTTCTGATCAATGTTGAGTTCTTTCAACAAATTTCTTAGCCATATTGCATGGCAGACACTCGATGTAGCTAACTACATATTCAACTTTACATGTCGATAGAGTTACTATCGGTTGCTTCTTCAATAACAAAGTGAATGCTTATCGGAACCTCCACATATCGACTCACAAGACCTACTGCAAACAAAATATCAGGTCGAGTGCAAGTCAAGTATCTCAAACTTCTAACCAACCTCTTGAATAAGGTTGGATCAACAGGCTTTGCTTCAGTGTACTTCAACAATTTCTCTTTGATATCGATCGTGGTGCTGATTGCTTTGCATTTACTCATTTTGAACTAATAGAATAGTGTCATGTAAGCCAACTGTTTTGGCTGTATTTAATTTGTAATAATTAAAAGAACTATTCAAATTCGATAGATAAATGCATTTATTTATATGTTCACCTTCACTTATGGAATAATTATCTAACATAAGAATGGAAGTCTCTAGATCACTGACTGATCTCCAAGGCTGTGATCTAAAACTAATTCAAGGGTCGTAGAATCTATTTGAGATGACACATCAATGGATTCAGTTAGACCCTCGCGAGTGTGTATACTTTGATGAACTGGAGGATGCTGGGTTCCACGAGCGTGACTGGGATAGTTGATTCACACGAGTGAGTGGCTTGCTGGGATGACAAGCGCACTGAATACCCCAATTAGGAAATAACTCATCGTGGAAGCGGTAGTCGCATATCGGGATCAAAGTTATTCCTAATTACAATAGTGTATGAGGTACACTCCTTATTACTTGAGATGATAAGGTTTATAATATATGGTACATGAACGTCTGTACTTTGATATGAGTCCCGACCGACTGTAGTGCACTAGGTCTCTTTGGATTCATGTTGGGTGCAAAGGAACGTGTATGCATGTTCATATCATCAACAGAGGATCCATTGACCCGACTTGATATGTTGGGAGCTTCTCCTATGAATCTCAGTGAGAAAGGTATTCCGGTAAATCCTTGGCCAATGTATCCGACGACTTCATGAAAGTAGCTCATAAAGGTTAAGGCGAAGTGAATAGTTTTGAGACCAGAATCCATAAGAGTCAAGACACAAGAGGTTGACTGATAAAATATCCATGCCGTTAGTCTTGATTCGGGAGACCAACTAATGGAAAGATTAAGTCGTACACGGTACTTGTAAATGATTAATAGGTTCACTGAATTAATTCACCCGTGATTGGGCTCCATGAGCTTGTGGCCAGACATCGAATGTGGAGTGTAGGAGAATTTAACAAATTAGCAAGGGTGCTAATTTTGGAATGGTTAATTGACATAATGTTCGATTGTTTTAGAGTGTATGTTACTCAAATAATTAAATATATATTTAATTATAACCCGCGACCAATTATGTGGTGGACCTACGTGATGGAATAGTGTCCTGCAAGCCAACTGTTTTGGCTGCATTTAATTAGTAATAATTAAAAGAACTATCAATTCGATTAATAAATGCATTTATTTATATGGTCACCTTCATCTTATGAATAATTATCTAACATAAGGATGGAAGTCCCTAGATCACAGGGCTATGGGACAACCCGTGGACTGATCTCCAAGGCCGTGATCTAAAACTAATTCAAGGGTCGTAGAATCCATTTGAGATGGGACATCAATGGATTTGGTTAGACCTTCACGAGTGTGTTGGATGAAGATGAAGATGGAAGGCATGAAGTGAAGGGAGGTTTTGATGATTTCCAAAACATCAGAATAAGCTAAGTGTGGAAGCTTAGTACAAACCTTCTAAGATATTTGACCAAGGAAGATTTATTTCAGACTAGTCAAATACGGTCCAGAAGACTACTGATCTGTTGCTGAAGAAAGAAATCAGACTGGTGGACTATCAGCCGACTCAAATCAGATTAGTTCAAGTTTGGGATCAGCCGAGTCTACATCAGACGAGTGATTTCGATCAGCAGAGTAGAAGGGATCAAGAAGTCTGATCAACGGTAATAAATGCACTTGGAGTAATAAATGCTGAAGAGGAAGGGTATTTATGACAAATGATTGAAGAGAAACCTCGTATCAGCTTGGTGCATTAAATGCGATCTGACAGAAAGTACAGCAGAGTGTACAGTACTCAGTCGCAGGTAGCCGTTTCTGCAGAAAGGACCAGTACTCGAGGATTTGACAGCTGCCGATCTGTCAACGGGCAGATTTTCAAATCTCCAAGTATAAATAGTTCAGTTCGTGAGTTGAAGAAGAATATACCACACATTTTGAGAGCAAAAATCTGAAGCAGAATTCTTCTAAGTCTCAAACTCAAGAACAGAACACTCATCAGCCGAGTCATTTGTTGACGAAGCAGAATAGAGAGAAAACAAAGAATACTTATAAATCTAAGTGATTTTGTTTGAATCGTGTTGTGAGAAGCTGTTATCCATATTTGTGAGTGATAAAGCTTTGTAGTATAGGACTTCTTTGTGATTTCCTATAAAGAACTTGTGGCCAGTTCATTTGTTGTTTGGCGCAAGCAGAGTATACTGTAATCTGAGTGACTATAGTATAACCCAAGATCTAAGTGACTTGGAAGAGTGGACTAAAGGATTTCTATCCATATAACCACTATAAAAATCCTTTGTGTTTATACTTGCATTATTTCTTGCATATTTTGAAGAGCATACTTTAAACACGTAAAAAGGTTTAACTGATTGAAGAGGTTTTAAAAAGAAGTTTATAAAACTGGGGATAAAACTTTTTCTAAGTTAAGAAAACTACTTGTGAAAAACACTTGACAAATCCGCTGCAAGTTAGTCATTTTAAAACTCTGACTTTGATAAAATCAGCTGAGTGAAATCAGAAGAGTGGTCAACTCTGCTGTTCAAGGCTTTGTGCAAGATCAGCAAAGTCAACTTACGATTACTGATCAGCTTAGTCTGCTGACAGAAAAGTTAGAAGATTTTAAAAGATAAATTTTTGAAGAGGTCTATTCACCCCCCCCCCCCCCCTCTAGACCTCATCTGACCACTTGGGACCAACAAGTGGTATCAGAGCAGGTGGTTCATCTGAATCATCTGACTGATCAACGAGCTTGATCCTAGAGTGTTTTTCAAAGGTTTTCAAAAGTTTTCAAAAGAGCATCTTTTTGAAAAATAAAAACTTTTTGAAAAATGGATTGTATTAGCCTTGTTCCCCACATAGGCGGTATGAGCTTTGAGGACTGGAAAATAAGCATGGAAATTTTCCTTGCTGCTTATAATGACAATATGTATACGTGCATAACACAAGGTCCTATAAGAGTTACCAAGACAATCAAAATTGATGGCGTAGATACGGTCGTTGATAAAGAACGATCAGAAATGACACCTCAAGAAATCAAGTTGAAGAATCTTGACAAAGTCGGAATCTTCATCATGAAAAAAGCCCTGAACAATGAAAGGTTTGACAAGGTCAAACACTTCAAAACATCTAAGGAGATGTGGGACAAAGTTCGCGACATGAGTGAAGGGAATGACTCTATCAAAGAACACAATCTGAGTGTTGCCCTGGAGAAGTTTTAAAACTTCAAGATGAAACCTGGAGAAACCATTGACCAGATGGATTCAAGGTTTGCAAAAGTGTTGAACAATGTTCTGAAGTTGGGAAAGACGTTTACTGATAAAGAGATCACTTTAAAAGTCTTAAAGGCGCTACCACCCAAATTCAACATGAAGATCACAGCGATGGAAGAATCAAGGGATCTGGGGAAGATCTCACTGACTGAGCTGTTTTCTGTACTCAAGGCGTACGAGTATAAAATGCCGAGAATGGGAATAGAAGAGACCTCAACTTCTGGCCCCACTGCTGCACTGGTCGCTGCAGAAAGAACTAGAAGATCAGCCGGGAAAATAAGAGAAGTGGACTCATCTGATGAGGCCACAGTACTGAGTAAAAAGGAGTACTCTGCTGACGATGTTGCTTTGTTATTAAACGGGTTCAAAAAGTTCTACAAAAGAAGAATGAAGAACAAATATAACAATGCTTCTACTTCTAAACCTACCTCTAATTCTCATGATATTAAGGATGATTATAAATCCAAAATGATGTGCTATAATTGCAGGAAGTTGGGACATTTCATCAAGGACTGCCCATATCCTAAAGCTGAGAAGTACACTGAGGAGGAAAAGAAACAAAGGAAAGAGAGAAGAGAGAAGAGATACCAGAAAAGCAAAGTGCTGTTGGCTGAAGCTGAAAAGATGGCAGCCATCTACTCATCAAATTCAGAATCAGGCACGTCAAGTGATGACTCTATTTTTGAAGAGACACTTGCACTGCTCTGTCTCATGGCCAAAGAATCTGATGATTCTGACAATGAGGTAATGCTCTCTGAAAGTGAAATTGAGCTATTAGCTGATTTGAGCAAATGATGAAAAACAACACAGGTGTAGTTAATGAATTTGCAAAGCTTAAGGACGAGATGATCGTGCTGAAAAAGCAAAATGTTAAACTGAAACTTAGAGTTGAAAAACAAAAAGATTCAGCTGAGTATAAAAAGCTTTCGCATGAATGTGAATCTCTGAGAGCAGAATGTGAAGTTTACAAGGGACAAATCATGGAACTCAAAGCAACAATATCTTTACTCAATAAGTCGTCTGTTTCTAAGTCGTCTGTTGTGTCAATAGATAAGTCAACTGAACAGAGTACACCCTTAGTAAAAGAAAATTTAGAACTGAACAAAGCTGAGAAGTTTATATCTGCTGATAATAGTAACATTATCTTGTATGTTCAGACTGCTAAATCTACTTCACTGGAAATTGAGAAAAATGAGAAGAGTCCTCCTAAGGCTAAAAAGGGTAAAAAGCCTGAAAATGAAAAACAGACTGGTAAAACCAAACAGCAGAATAGTCCTAAGAAGTCTGCTGATAAGAGTAAAACCAATCAGACTAGTAAAGCTAAGTCGTCTGTTAAAGAGCAAGTAAAGAGCAGACCTAAGAAGCAAAGAAATTATAACAATAATGCTTGGTATGGAAATGAGTCTTATCATGTGCAACCTGCTTACTCACCTTATTATGCTGCACCTCATTATCCACCTTATTATGCTTCATATCCTGCTCATCAACTAATGCATGCTTACCCTGCTTATCATGCATCTTATCATGCTTATGAGCCTTATCCTCATCTTAATGATTATCAACATAATATGCCTGCTGATTATGATGAAAACAAAGTTGCTCATGCTCCTGTTAAAACTCTGAAGCCTAAGAAGCCTAAGACTTCAACATCTTGGGTTGTCAAAGGTGACACTAATCCACCAGGACCCTCTCAATAAAGGGTACCTAAAACATTTTTATTTTGTTTTGTAAATTAGGATTAGGAGTAGGAGTAAAGTAGTGAAGAAATGGTACTTGGACAGTGGATGTTCAAGGCACATGTGTGGAGACATACATGAACTGGCAGATCCTGTTGCTGTGAATGGTCCAAGAGTTACTTTTGGAGACAGCAAAATAGGCAAGGTTGTTGCTGTTGGAAAGCTTATAAAAGGAAACATAGAGATATCTGACGTCTCTTATGTTAGTGGCCTGAAGTACAATCTGCTGAGGATAAGTCAATTTTGTGACAAGGGATTTTCTGTAATGTTTTCATCAGATAAGTGCTATGTTGAACAAGTTGGAACAAAGAAGGTTATTTTATCTGGAAGAAGACAGAAAAATATCTATGTAGTCGACTGGAATTCTGTGGACAAGAATTCTAATGTTTGTTTGGTGGCTTCTACACCAAGTGAAATCAGTTGGCTGTGGCACAAAAGAATGAATTATTTGAATTTCAAGACCATAAACAGATTGATAAAGAATGATCTGGTAGAAGGAATTCCAAAGACAGTCATGAGCAAAGACAAGCTTTGTGACGCATGTCAGAAGGGTAAACAAGTGAAATCAAGAAGCACCAATCTTCAACCAGAATTTTGGAGCTGTTACATATGGATTTGTTTGGCCCTATTGATCCAATCAGCAATGGTGAAAAGAAATACTGCCTAGCTGTTGTGGATGATTTTTCAAAATTTACTTGGGTGATTTTCTTGAAGAAGAAAAGTGAAACCAAGGAACATCTTACTAATCTGATGGAACTGATCCAGAATGAGAAAAGTCAAAGAATATTGAAGATCAGATCAGATAGAGGGACTGAATTTAGAAACTCTACTGTTGAAGAGTATTGTAACTCCAGATGAATCAATCATGAGTACTCTGCTGCCAGAACCCCTCAACAAAATGGAGTTGCTGAAAGGAGAAACAGAACTCTAAAGGAAGCTACCAGGACAATGATAGCTGAAGCAAAACTGCCCCAAAGATTCTGGGCAGAAGCCACAAATACAGCATGTTATACACAGAATAGATTTATGATCAACAAAAGTCAAAACAAGACACCTTATGAGCTATGGAACAACAGAAAGCCTAATTTACATTATCTTAGGATTTTTGGTTGTAAATGTTATGTTTTGAACAATGGGAAAAATCACCTTACTGCATTTGCAGAAAAGGCTGATGAAGCTGTTTTTGTAGGTTACTCTACTGTTAGTAAAGCTTACAGAGTCTTTAACAAAAGAACTTTACTTGTAGAAGAATCTATTCATGTAGTGTTTGATGAACCAAGCCAATCTTCTGAAAAGAATCAAAGTGCAAATCCAGAGATATCTGTTGACTTTCAGAAATTGAGTGTGGAAAGAAAGGAAGAATATGTACTCATCATACTACCTGATTTAACTCAAGCTGATAACTCAAGTGCTGTTCAAAATCAGTCTGCTGATTGTCTAACAGAGGAGTTGCAAACAGCTAACAGACCAGAGCCTGTACAACAGACTACTACTGAGACTCCAACAGTAGTGTTGCAAGATCAATCAAGAGGACAACATCCAGATTTGCAACCTGATCTCAGATGGCTCAGAGATCATCCACCTGACTTGGTGATTGGTGATCCTTTGGATAGAGTGAGAACTAGAAGGTCAACTGCAAATGAAACTATGTTTGTAAGTTTTCTTTCACAAATTGAGCCCAAGTTGATTGATGAAGCTCTTAGTGATTCTCACTGGATTGAAGCAATGCAAGAAGAGTTGAATCAATTTGAAAGGAATGAAGTCTGGTACTTAGTTCCCAGACCTACTCATCAAAGGGTAATTGGCACTAAGTGGGTATTCAGGAATAAAATGAATGAAGATGGTATTGTTACCAGAAACAAAGCAAGACTAGTTGCCAAAGGTTATTGCCAAGAAGAAGGCATTGATTTTGATGAGACATTCGCACCAGTTGCAAGGCTTGAAGCAATCAGACTATTCTTAGCCTATGCTGCTTACAAGAACTTCACTGTCTATCAGATGGATGTGAAGTCTCCTTTTCTCAATGGAGAATTGCAAGAGGAAGTATATGTTGAACAACCTCCTGGTTTTGAAGCTTATCAAGAAGGAGACAAAGTGTATCGTCTGAAGAAAGCTCTCTATGGACTGAAACAGGCTCCAAGAGCATGGTATGATACTTTATCTGATTTTCTTTTAGTCAAAGGATTTCGTAAGGGTAAAGTAAATAAAACTTTGTTCACTATTGAATGGGATAATCATATATTGTTAGTTCAAATATATGTGGACGATATTATTTTTGGTTCAACTAACAAACAGATGTGTGAAAAGTTCTCTAAGCTGATGCAGAACAAGTTTGAAATGAGCATGATGGGAGAACTAAATTATTTTCTTGGATTACAAGTTAAACAGCTACCTGATGGTATTTTTATTAATCAAGCAAAGTACACAAAAGATCTGTTCAAGAAATTTGGCATGGAAACTAGCTCATCTGTTAATGTTCCTATGTCTACTGGTCTTCGTCTGGACAAGGATGAAGGTGGCAAATCAGTTGACATCACCAAATACAGAGGCATAATTGGGTCACTGTTATACTTAACAGCTAGCATACCTGATATTATGTATGCTGTTGGGGTTTGTGCGAGATTTCAATCAGATCCTAAGGAATCTCACCTCTTAGCTGCTAAAAAGATATTAAAGTATCTCAAAGGCACACAAGATTTGGGATTGTGGTACCCAAGGGAATCAGGATTTGAACTTATTGGATATTCAGATTCTGACCTTGCTGGCTGCAAAATTGATAGGAAGAGTACTACAGGTACTTGTCAATTTTTAGGCAGTCGTCTGATATCATGGATGAGTAAGAAACAGACTTCAGTATCCATATCTACTGCTGAAGCTGAATACATTGCTGCTGGAGCATGTTGTGCACAAATACTTTGGTTGAAGCATCAACTAGAAGACTATAATCTAAAGATCAGTGGAATCCCTATCTACTGTGACAATACAAGTGCAATCTCACTTACTCAGAATACTACTAGTCATTCCAGGACTAAGCATATTGAGATCAAACATCACTTCATCAGAGACCATGTTGAAAAAGGAAATGTTATTATTGAGTATGTTCATACAGACAATCAGATTGCTGACATTTTCACCAAACCATTAAGTGATGCAAGATTTTCTACTCTAAGAGTGGAACTTGGGTTGTTAAATTTGGATTCATAAGCTGAGGGGGAACCTATCAGAAGACTGGGTTCAACAGCTTACTAATCTGATATCAACAAGTGTTACACTTCAAGAAGACTGACTCTCAACAGACTAGTTGACTGATGAATTCTTGAACTCAGGGGGAACGTGTAAGACTAGCGGTACCCTTGTTTAAAAGATGAAATCTTCAATGACAGTTAGTTGAAGTTGTTTTAATCAGAAGATTTGTTCTTAATTCTTGAAGATTTGAAGATTATTTATCTTGCTGGATTGACAAACAGCAAATGAAGATCACTAGATATTGGCTTTCACTAGTGATATATTGTATCAGACAAGTCGTCTATCAGATAAGTATTATTTTACTCATCTGTTTTTATTTATGTCAGCTTATATTTAAGTGTTGTACTAAAAACGCATTTTCTGAAACACGCTTTTATAAGTAAACTTACTAGAGACGTTTCGTTTTCCCGCCTAGTCTGACATAATTAATAAATTCTAAAATCCGCAATTCTCGCCCGCACGATTAGAAACTGACAGATTAAATCAAACCGTCCGCGTAAAACACGGAAACCGAAGCAATTCGAAATCTATAAATCCAGATCTGATCAGTAGGGTAAACCTTACGCACCCAAAATTATCTCAAGTGAAAAAGAAGTTACTAATTCATCTACTTTCTGTCTTAAAGTGTTTTAAATCCTTTCAAACTTACTAACAATGGCCGGAGCTGAAGGACGTTACTTGAATTACGAGAAGTTTCATGCTACTGGAACTCCCCTAATGAAAGAAATAATGGTTAAAATCAAAGAGGCTTCACTGGTAAAAGTTTTGGAAGCTCACGAAGATTGTGTGTTCACTGAAGACGTGGCTGAGTTTTACAGAACTAGGAAAAATGATTTAACCAAGATGACTTTTGTGGCTACTGTTGGTGGAAAGACTATCTGTATCACTCCTACTCTTCTTAATGAGATTTATGGTCTAAAAAATGAAGGAGGAGAGGTATTTACTCTAGGTTCAGAGAAGGAAGAGGAATTTTGGTTTATTTGTGCAAAGGAGGGAGAAGAGATGACTGGAAATCTGATGAAAACTCAACTAAAGGACGAGTTTCAGAGGTTCGCAGACATCATTGCGAAAATTTTGGAGTGTTCTACTAGCTCTCTGGATAGGTTACCTAGAAGAAGGTACCAAACAATGGCTTGTATCTACTATGGGTTATCAGTTAATTGGGCTGTTCATTATTTTTATCTTCTGGCGTTGAAGGAGATGAAGGTGTATGAACCGGTAAAAGTTGAAGCCGCTCCAAAAAGAAAGGCGAAGGGAAAGCAGAGAAGTCTGCTGCTGCCAAGAAGCCTAAAGTTGATACAAAGGCTAAGTCTGCTGATCAAACAGCAAACCCTGCTGTTCAAGCCAGATCAGTAGAGTCTAATGCTGATGTTGGTGATAAGATAGTCACTGAGGTGACTAGAGAAATTGAGGAGATGACTACTGAAACATCTCCAGAGAGAACTGAGTATGATGAAGCAGTTCAAGTGAAAGAGGTTGGACGAAGGACAAGAAGTTCAGTAAAGAGGACTGCTGAACCTCGACAAACTGAAATAATGCCTAAGCCAAAAGCAAAAAGGAAGTTAACTTTAGGTGGTCAAAAAGTTACCTTCACTATTGATCCAACCACTCAAGTCAGAGAAAATCATGCTGCTGAAAGACCAGTAGATGCAGTAGAAAAAGCTGCAGAAGATAAGACTGCAGAGGATCAATCTCTCAACAAGTCTGCTGTTTCTGAACAGCCGACTAGCTTGATAGCAGAGGAGAATGTCCCACTCATTCATCCTACACCAATAGCTGCTGCTCCACTGCAGATAGTGGAATCCCCTGCCGCCAGAAGAAGAGAACTGGTAAGGCAAAGATTAAAGTGGTCACTGCTGCCGAAAAGAAAAAGAGAGAGGAAGAAGAAAAGAAAAAGAAAGAAGAGGCAGAGTACCAAAACGCTCTTAAGCTTAGTGAGCTTGAAGCTCAGGCTAAAAATATGTCTGCAGCTGAGATATCTGCTAAGGAAGCTCAAGACTTAGCTCAAGCTTTAGAAGCCAGTACCAAGGATGCTCATGGTCCAAGGTCCAGTGGTGGAATTGTTATTGGAGATAAGAAGAAGCCTAGGTCTGTTATGCCCACACCCAAGCTGCCAAAGAAGAAAAGATCTGAACTAAAACATGCTCTGGAAATAGTTCAAAATGATCCAGAGGTGTTCAAACAGTATGAGGCAGTCCTTGAAAGGTATAACAACATATTGGTCCGTCAGAGTCTCTTTGTTGCTGAAAAGATAAGATATAATAGATGGAGAGAATATCGTCTGACAAAAACCAAGGAGAAAATAGTACAGTGGAAGGAGTTTGCTGCAGAGGAAAGATGGGTTCTGCAGTTTCTGGAAACTGGGTGCTTGAGGCAAGCACTGGATACAGATCACTTCCTGGATATGGTTCATTATCGGCTAAGGAAGTTGGCAAAATCTGAAGCCAAGAAACTACAAAGCTCTGTTCCTGAAACTCCAGCAGAACATGAAGATCTAAAGGAGAGAGCAGTAAAGCTGGCAATTTCCGTAACTTTGGAAATGTGGGCTAAGAAGACCACATATCAGAAGGGTCATCCAAGTTCTATGACACCCCTGCCAAGCTTACAACAGATTGTCTTTGGACCGACTATTAAGACTTATGAAGATCTACATGAACAGACAACATCACCATTTGTACCTGCTCTCATATTTACTCATAAAACTGTTGTTTCTGATAATGGTGTTGATGTTGTTACAGAGGTAAATGAGCCAGTACAGGTCCAAAAGAAGACTGATGAGAAAATCTCAACATCATCAGAGCAGTTGCCCCAACAGCAGACTACTCTGACTGATGAACCAAAGGAGACTGAGAAAACTCCTGAGATTGTTCCAGCAAGCACAGCCATTCCATCAACTTCAGCAAGCATGCAACCAACTATTTTGGAATCCATTCAACAGTTGATTGCAAACTCTATGAAGGAAATGGAAGATAGACACAGAGAGCAATTAAAGAAATTTGAGGAAGTGGCCTCAACTCTACTGTCTGCTGCGGCTGCTGAAAGAGTTCCCAAGGCTGCTGATCCTAGCCCTCTGATAGTGGAAGAAATAGCAAGTATCAAAAATGAAGTACAGGCTATCAGACTAGATGTGGAAACATTTGGTGCAAGGGTCAAGAATAACACAGCTGGTTGGAGGGACATAACTGAAGTTGTTGCGAATGCAATGGAGGCTCAAGAGGAGAAAACTGAGAACATGTTAAAAGCATTCACTACCTCAGCTGATCTGATTCTGAGTTCTCAGATTCAACTATGTCTCAAGTGGATCTTACATTTCGAAAGATTGAGTCCTATGATACATTGCAGCAACTGAAAAGGGAGAATCATCTTCTGGCGGTGGATAAAAACATCAGACTGCTATGTGAAGCTGTTAACATCACTCCAGTTCTGCCTGAAGAACCCGTTAACCCTGCTGATGATGACAAAAAGGGGGAAGATGGAGGTTCTACAACGAAGAAGGGTGCTGATGCTAATCATTCAGCTGAAGTTACTGAAAAATTGGATTCTGTTGAAAAGGATGCTGATGATGCAAATACAAGCAGACCAGATGATGAAGTAACTGAGGCAGAGAACGATTATGATGAAAAGCCCAAAGAACCAGTGAAATCTGATAAGGAGATTGCTGCTTCCAAGGACTCGGCTGCTGAACAGCTAAATCCATACGTCAAGTATAAGAGAATAGAGGATCTCAGAAAAAGATTTGAAATGCTTGAACAAGATCTCTCTAGTTCCGAACAAGAAGATGAAGAAGAAGAAGAAACACAAGAAGTGAAGAAGGGCTAGACTAAGATATTAGACTAGGTCACTTGTAATCTTCTTGTAAATCACCTGTAAAATTTTACTTTCTGTTGTCTCATCCGATGAACTTGTAACTTGTAATCAATTGATATAATCTATAAAAGTTCAAGTTTCCAACAAATTATTTCTATCTCAGAAATTTTTGAGGACTTAAACTTTAGCTTTAGGTACAGGTACTTAGCTGAAGTTTTGTCATCATCAAAAAGGGGGAAATTGTTGGATGAAGATGAAGATGGAAGGCATGAAGTGAAGGGAGGTTTTGATGATATTTGACCAAGGAAGATTTATTTCAGACTAGTCAAATACGGTCCAGAAGACTACTGATCTGTTGCTGAAGAAAGAAATCAGACTGGTGGACTATCAGCCGACTCAAATCAGATTAGTTCAAGTTTGGGATCAGCCGAGTATACATCAGACGAGTGATTTCGATCAGCAGAGTAGAAGGGATCAAGAAGTCTGATCAACGGTAATAAATGCACTTGGAGTAATAAATGCTGAAGAGGAAGGGTATTTATGACAAATGATTGAAGAGAAACCTCGTATCAGCTTGGTGCATTAAATGCGATCTGACATAAAGTACATCAGAGTGTACAGTACTCAGTCGCAGGTAGCCGTTTCTGCAGAAAGGACCAGTACTCGAGGATTTGACAGCTGCCGATCTCTCAACGGGCAGATTTTCAAATCTCCAAGTATAAATAGTTCAGTTCGTGAGTTGAAGAAGAATATACAACACATTTTGAGAGCAAAAATCTGAAGCAGAATTCTTCTAAGTCTCAAACTCAAGAACAGAACACTCATCAGCCGAGTCATTTGTTGACGAAGCAGAATAGAGAGAAAACAAAGAATACTTATAAATCTGAGTGATTTTGTTTGAATCGTGTTGTGAGAAGCTGTTATCCATCTTTGTGAGTGATAAAGCTTTGTAGTATAGGACTTCTTTGTGATTTCCTGTAAAGAACTTGTGGCCAGTTCATTTGTTGTTTGGCGCAAGCAGAGTATACTGTAATCTGAGTGACTATAGTATAACCCAAGATCTAAGTAACTTGGAAGAGTGGATTAAAGGATTTCTATCCATATAACCACTATAAAAATCCTTTGTGTTTATACTTGCATTATTTCTTGCATATTTTGAAGAGCATACTTTAAACACGTAAAAATGTTTAACTGATTGAAGAGGTTTTAAAAAGGAGTTTATAAAACTGGGGATAAAACTTTTTCTAAGTTAAGAAAACTACTTGTGAAAAACACTTGACAAATCCGCAGCAAGTTAGTCATTTTAAAACTCTGATTTTGATAAAATCAGCTGAGTGAAATCAGAAGAGTGGTCAACTCTGCTGTGCAAAGCTTTGTGCAAGATCAGCAAAGTCAACTTACGATTACTGATCAGCTTAGTCTGCTGACAGAAAAGTTAGAAGATTTTAAAAGATAAATTTTTGAAGAGGTCTATTCACCCCCCCCCCCCCTCTAGACCTCATCTGACCACTTGGGACCAACAGAGTGTGTATACTCCGATGAACTGATGGATGCTGGGGTCCACGAGAGTGATTGGGATAGTCGATACACACGAGTGGGTGGCTTGCTGGGATGGCAAGCGCATTGAATAACCAAATTAGGAAATAACTCATCGTGGAAGCGGTAGTCGCACATCGGGATCGAAGTTATTCCTGTTTACAAAAGTTTATGAGGCACGATCCTTATTACTTGAGGTGATAGGGTTTATCTGGTGCACGGACGTCTATACTTTGATGTGAGTCCCGACTGACTGAAGTCTACCAGAAGGTCTCTGAGGATTCACGTTGGGTATAGAGGAACATGTATGCATGTTCATATCATCAAAAGAGGATCCGTTGACCCGACTTGATAGGTTGAGAACTTCTCCTATGAATTTCTGTGAGAAACGTATTCCGGTAAATCATTGGCCAAGGTATCCGACGACTTTATGAAAGTAGCTCATAAATGTTTAGTCGAAGGGAATAGTTTCAAGACCAGAATCCATAAGAGTCAAGACGCATGAGGTTGACCGATAAAATATCCATGACCTTAGTCTTAATTCGAGAGACCAACTAACGGAAGGATTAAGGCATACATGGTAATTGTAAAGTTTAAATAGGTTCACTGAATTAATTCACCAGTGATTGGGCTCAACGGGCTTGTGGCCAGACATCGACTGTGGAGTGAGGGAGAATTCCCAAATTAGCAGGGGTGCTAATTTTGGAATGGTTAATCGACAGAATGTTCAATTGATTTAGAGTATAGGTTTACTCGAATAATTAAATATATATATATATATATATATATTTAATTATAACATGCGACCAATTATGTGGTGAACCTACGGGGGCATACACAATACACATGAAGAGAAAACAAGGAAACGAAGAATGAATGGATCGACTAGGTCGACCCATTCGAAGCAGGGTGAGATTCGATCCAATTGGATCGGATCGAGTTTATAAATTAAATTGGATTTTAATTTGTAAGATAATTAATTAAATTGGATTTAATTAATTAAGGAATTATTTAATTAAACGAGCTTGGAGTTCGATTTAATTAAATGGGATAAAATGGGATTTAATTAATGGGCTATTTAATTTGGATATTAAATAGGGCCCTAATTAATTAAATAGGATTGGGCCATTAATTAATTACAAGACTAGGTCTTGCTAATTAAAAGGGCCCTAGCCCATGTAGGAAAATGAGTTAGGGTTTAATAGGTCTCCTAGTTGGATTATGAGATAAGTAACCTATATATATAACCCTTAGTCTTGCAAGAGTTACATACAACACACACATAACACATGTGCCTACTTGATACCAAGAAACACTCTTGCAAAGAAAAGAAAAACTCCCCTTACTTTTCCCACACATAGTCGTCGCCCATAGTGAAGAAATCGAAGGCTTGCTTCGATTTTCTCCGTGTTTTCTTCCTTCGTTTTATATCTTGCTAAGATCTGTGTTCTAGCCGATCAGTCCTATCAAGGTTTTCGTGCAATTGTGGTGTATCAACTCGTAGAGGCGCAACACGTTGAGCGCTAGCTAGAGCTTGGGACCAAAGTTGCAGATCCACTTTATGGAGAAACAAATGGAGCGATTTTGTTGTCAAAGTTCTACACAGAATCAGATATACAGAGTTGCTTTGGATTAGCAAGGAACGAGGTATAAACTAGATATGTTTATATATTCTTCTTTTATATTAGTTTAAATATATACCGGATTGTATCCTGGCAATATTCTCAAGGGGAGCCTAAAAGTTTTATATTTCCGCTGCCTGAGGCTCGTTTTCCTGTAAGAATCCCAACACTACGGGGACATACACAAATACATCGAGCGGAAACAGAAAACGAAGAAAGTTGGACTCGACCGGATCAATCCAAATAGGCGTGAGAACCCTATCCAATTGGACTGGATCGAGTTGTCAAATTAAATAGGCTTTTAATTTGACAATAGGAATTAATTAAATTGGATTTAATTAATTATAAGAGAGATTATTTAATTAATAGACTTGGAGTTTAATTTAATTAAAAGGACTTAATGGGAATTAATTTAATTAATTTTGGAAATTAATTTGATTAAGGATTAAAAGGATATTTAATTAGTGGGCTAATTAATCTTGGAGATTAATTAAACTAATTAAATGAAGGGCCTTTAGTTAATTAAAGGGTTTGGCCCATTAGGGAATTAGATTCCTAGTGGACATAGGTTTCTTGTAGCCTATAAATAGGTCTCATTAGTCTGGAGAGTAAGTTAATCCTACTGAGTTACTTACACACTTGCATAACTCTCCAAGCACAAGAAATGAAGGACTCTCTCTCTTTCCAAAAGCCATCGTCGCCACCTCACTAGGGCAAGAAGTCTTCGACTTTTGCTTAGGTTCTACCCGAGTTTCACATCTTGATCTCTTCTGTGTTCTAGCCGATCAGAGATTTCAAGGTTTTCGTGTGTATGTATTGATCCGTAGAGATGCAACACGTGGGGCGTTTAAAGAGCTTGCGACTGAAAGTTGAAAGTTGGAGAAAGTTGATTTCTTGCATCTCTAGAGTTTCTACATATCAGAATTTGGCTCGGATTTGGTAGGAAGCTGATATAAATGATTTATCCTAATTTGTTTACTCGTATTAATTAGTTTAAATAATTCGGATTTTATCTTGGCAAGATTCTCAAGGGGAGCCTAAAAGTTTTATATTTCCGCTGCCTGAGACTCGTTTTCCCGTAAGAATCCCAACATGAACTTCTTCAAAAACTTCCTTAGCATAATCCACTGCAAGATGAAAATCACATCATCTCTCTGCTGCACATCGATCCCAAGATAGTATGACATCAACCTGATGTCATATATCTAAAACTCCTTGGTCATTTCTTTCTTGAAGTCATGAAATAGCTTCACGGTGTTCCCTGTATATATTAGGTCATCAACATATCGCATTTTTCATCAACCTTATTGTAAAGCACATGCTCATGGGGACACTTCTCGAAACCTTTTTTCTGAAAAAATGGTCGATGCATATGTTCCATGCACTTGGTGATAACTCTCTAATGTTAGTTATATTAGCATGATTTCTAAGCTTTACTTAAATCATTTTATATAGGTTT
This sequence comes from Penstemon newberryi var. newberryi, assembly GCA_030819805.1. Taxonomy (NCBI): domain Eukaryota; kingdom Viridiplantae; phylum Streptophyta; class Magnoliopsida; order Lamiales; family Plantaginaceae; genus Penstemon; species Penstemon newberryi. The sequence continues at coordinate 18,215,175 of JAUALY010000007.1, forward strand.
TGTGATTGATTCGAGTCGTTTAGAGTATGTTTTTGTGTATGATCAGTTGTTTGAGTCTTGAGTCAACTGTTTTGATGTGTTTTCTTGAGTGTGCAAGCTTATTTTAGGTATAATTATGAAGGCAAAATGATTGAGGATGATACGATGCCCTAATGGAAGTGAACGAAGAAAAAGGGAAGAAAAATAGAGTTTTGCCGCCGCCGCCACAAATTGTGACTGTCGCGACGGAATATATGCAGAAAGAACCACATTCCAGAGTTGCCGCCGCCGCCACCATAAGTGACGGCCATGGCATTTAGGGTCTGAAGATGTGCATATTCAGAAGTTTCCAAGTCAAATTCGTCATGTTCGAGTCGTACTATGTTTAGGATTGATCAACCTATTCCTACACTTATAAATTAATAGCTTTGGAGACAATATCTAAAGACACAACTTTTACATATTTTACTTTGAAACTCTCAGTTGAATTTTCCATTAGAGAAGAAACCAAGATTTGAAGAGCGTTGTCTATAACGTTTTCGAAGAGCTTTTCGAAGTCTAAAATGCTGAGAAAAGTTAGAGCCACAAGAAAGTTGTACACGTAGAGGAGTATCAAATTTATTGTTTTCTTGATTCTTGTATTTACTCTAGATATAAAGAATTTTAGAATTTAGGTTAGCTAATCTAGCTGTTAGGGCTCGAGTACAATGAAATTTAACTTTATGTTTTGATTCGATTATGTTATGATTACATGCAATATTATATTTGGCATAATATGTCTGATTCCTTAAACTTGTCTTTTCTATTGTGGTTTATGCGTGAGTGGCCACTCTCGCCCTATCTGGTGTAGGGATTAGAATATATATCTATTTTGGATGGGTAGCATTTATGATGATAAAAACTCATATTAAGTTTAAAATGCTCCTCCTTAATCATAGATCCCACATAAAAATGATAACCAACCATGTAAGATCAATTTTTACTAAGCTCATAATGATTATCAATGCCACAATATATCTTAAGTTCTATAATGATACGCTCAAATTATGTCATTTCAAGTACAAGTATGTGTGGAATTTCCTTATGATACTTTTGAACATAAAAATATATGTCGTTTGCAAGTAAAGTTCATATGAATCACATCATAAGTCATAACAATGCTCAATAAGCGTAATATAAACCTTGAGGCTATACTCAGATAATATCAAGAAAAACACAAGGGATTTTTAGTCATTTACTTACCAAACTATAACATCGATATACCTCAAAATGGAATATAGATACCTTTCATACTTATGTTACGCTTGATGCCGTAGAAGAGCAAAATTTATTCCCAATTATATATTCTCAAATTTAAGAGATATTCAAAATTAGACCAGATCTCCACGTAAAAGACAATTGTGTGAATAAATTTTTTATACAAGACAATATTTGCTAGAGTATTTCTACACAGTGCAATATTATCATAGAAACATCTTTTGCAATGCAAAAAAATAAAAAATTAATTTTTTTTCTTGTCATAAAGGATATTCGGAGGCAATCAAATTGCACCACATCATCAGGTGAATATGAGGCCATCTCCTATGAGGCAAGGGGAAGGGGTGAAAGATTTAGGGGGGTGAAAAAGTTGAAATAAAATGAAGAAAACCCAACCCACCGCTTAAGCTGTGAGGCAAGGCATAATTGCCTTGCCTCACACATCGAGCGCTGCCACTCGCTGGGCAGGCGAGTACGTTGCACTCGCTCGCCCAGCAGCAGGTGGCCGACAAGTTGTTCCTTTTTTTTTTTTAATTTATTTTTTATTTTTAAAATAAATTCCTTTAAAATACCTTATTAAATGAAATGTAACTCTTATTTAATCTTAGTTTTAGTTAATTTGTGTATTATTTTTAAAAAGTTAATTTTAGTTTAAAAATGTAACTCTTATTTTATTGAATTTAAATTTAGTCAATCAAGTATTTAATTGTTGTATTATTGTGTACAAATTTTAAAACCCTTTTTTTTAAAAAAAAATCTTTATTAAAATATAACTCTTATTTAATTTTAGTTTTAGTTAATTTTTTTAATTTTTATTATTATTGCTATTAGTATGATTATTATTATTATTATTATTATTATTATTATTATTATTATTATTATTACCTGAGAGTGGGGAAAATGAGAATTGGAATTAAATGGAATTGATAGATTGAGTCATTTGAGATGACTTATAAAAAAGAAAGGGGAAGCTGGACTTGGAATCTGAGGGGAAACTGGAATGAGCTGAGGGGAAGCTGGACTTAGGCTGAGGAGTCACTGGAGATGGCCTGACAAAGTTCTCCATATTTCACTAATAAATAGAGGTCATATTTAAGAAGAAAATCAAAACTCAAAATACAATTCTAAAGGAGAACAAACTGAAGAAGCAAAAATCCTTCTTGAGAAGTTCATCAAATTTAGGACGTTCTTCATCAATCCAACATTTGATTCGAGATCAAGCTGCTAAGCACTCAGATTAATGTTTCTCAAAGACCAAAATTATCATCAAGCCCACCAAATCCTGAAGTCCCATCATTGGAGATTAGAGTCATAGGATCAAATAGAGATTATAACGTATTCTTTTCAAATATTTAAATTATATTTGTACACTTATTTATTGTCTAATAAATTTCAGGACTCGAAATTTTGTTGCTACAAATTTTGACAATGTAGGACAATCTCTAGCTCTCATATATTTTCTTCATTAAGTGCGGCAATTTATCTGGCGATGAATGCTAGAACCATGGAGAAACAAATTTTGTGAGTGCAACAAGACACTTTTTCAAGATTATACATGTGCCACTAGTATTTTTACGAATCCTTTTAAATACCAACAATTTTCTTTTGAACAATGTAAATAATAAATCACTGCATGTCTGTTATCACAAAATTTGCTAATAAATTATATTTTAATCCTTCTGCAAAAAAAAAAGCCATTAATGCAAGTAGATAAATTTTTACCAACTTTACCGTAGCCATCGTCACATTGTCGAAGTAAATGAGTTTGGATTGTTCTTCTGTAACCACTGTGAAGTGGCTCTTCGTACATGTTAAGAGCGTAATCACGTTTGTTCCTAGAAAATTATTGTGTAGATCAGGTCTTTCATAGACCATGAACAAAATTAGTGTATCCACTAAACATGTTTACAAGATTTTGTGTATGATCTATGAAAAACCGAGTCTATGCAAGAATTTCCCCAGTACCCAAATTTTATTGGGTCCTTGCGAGTTAGTCACAATATTTTTAGTGATCCACATGAATTTGTTTGTTCTACCCTTTGTATAAGATCAAATTGCTTTATTTTTTTTTAATTTCAAATTTTATATCGTTTTTCACTTATAGTACCAAATTTCAGGTATTTTACAAATTCGATACCATAGTTTAACGAACATTATCAATTTCGGTACCCCCGTAAAAAGAAATTGACGGAATTGGCTACATGCTTGTCACATGAACATTAAGTTACACACCCTATGCATGTCAGCCCGAAATTGCACATTTCATACCACAATCTAAAAACACTTTACACATTGCATACTGTCATTAACATTTGGATAGAAATTCGTTCAAAAAAAAAATCCCTATTGAAATGGATACTCTAAATTAAGATGAAATACTGAGAATTAATATATATTTAGACAAGTAATTAAAATTACAATTGAGAAAAAAATTAACGCGTACTAAAATTACAATCAGGTATACGAGTATACAAAAATATTAGTATATGAACATTTTTATAGCATGAAAAAATTAAGTGGGCAAAAAATTCTAATAACAAGATTTATTATTATTATGGACGAAAAGAAATCAATAATAGATAACAATATTTTCAAACCAAAAAAAATTCTAATACCACAATCTAAGAACAATATTTTTCGATACTCTTCTAACTTGTTGCTGATTCTACATCTAAATAAAGTTCTTGTCTTGATTCTAAAAAAAAAAGAATTAGGTTTGTGTCATTAGAGAACACAACGTAATTAAGCATAATATATATATATATACATACAAAAGAAATAAAGAAGTTGTGTATATAGACTTGAGCGCCGCAATGAAAAATTAGCTGAGATATCGGCACCGAGTAAGGTAATAAGAACACCTGCCCCGAAACATACGACGGCCGCTGTCGGACACACACATACATCTACACAACAAATTTTATTAACTAAATATTATTTTCTTGGATTCTATTGGAAAATGAAGTCTCTTTTCCAGATTTTCTTTTCGATGTGTTGTCCTTTGCCCATACTTTCGCGTGGACTTCACGTGTACTCATGCGGGATGAAGTTTGTTTGTATGCTCTTTTACCTTTTTTTTTTTTTTTTCTCTTTCCTCTCAAATTAATTATAATGTGTTTGACTGTATATTCGGGTCTTGGATTTTCGTTGTGGCAAATTCTCCGGTGATTCGGACTTCACTTATGTGCGTCTTGCAGGTTTTCTCTGTCTTTTTCTCTTATAATCAGGCATATCCCTTAAAATAATGGCATAATTTGGACATATTTTGAACCGATTTAATTTCGTTTGTGTAAAAAAAGTTTAGGTAAGGGACTTTGAAAACTATTTTTACATTTGTGCCAGATAATTGAAATATGATATTTATGTATTTTGTTCAGAATATAAAATAATTTCATTTTAATATTTTGATTTGAGTTTAAAAATGTGGGTTGTGATTTCAAAATAGAAGTTCTGGAAAAGATGTAGGTTATATATGTCAAATCATGTCTTTTTTTTGTAACAAATCAATTGTTACAATATAGTATATCGATTGTTTCAGTTATTCTTATTTAAGTTGAAACACTTATTTTTTGAATTTGAACCGGTGAAAACAATTTCAAATGATGTTTGGTCTAACAAAAAAATTGATATGGTTTAATGAATCAAACAAAGTCGATGTATCCAATATTACTCACTCCGTTTCAAATTAATTGACACATTTGTAAAATTTTCATGTTTGAAATTTCTAGTCACATTTGGTTTTTCAATGCATCTTTTTTCAATTTTCCCATTTCTTACTTTTAGGTTTACACAGTAAATTAGAGTGCATAAAGATCAATGATTTTAACTAAAACAATCATTAAAATGATATTTCTGACATTTTATCTTGAAAAAGTGACTAATTATTGAATTTCTTAATATGTGTGAAAAGATCAAATGTGCAAATTAATTTGAACTGAGGGAGTAACTAATTTATTTCATTAACAAATAATTTATTGAAGTGGTTTTCAGGAAAAAAATTTGTCCAAGTCTGGCTTGGTCAAACTCATTCAACTACCAAACATGTGTATTGCACTTGCTTTGTGATAGATTACTCTCCTAGAAGTTTTATCCAATCACAAAACAAGTGTACTACACTTTTTATATAGTTACTTTGTGTTCGCCCAAACCAGGTCTGAGTAAGAATTTCCCGGTTTAAAGATGTCAAGTTTTTTTTTTTTTTTTGGATAATATATCTTTGAGAAAAAATGAATATTTTCTTTCGAAGAAGAAAATCATCATCCGTCATATGATTTAACGAAAGATTTAGGAAATTATTGCAATAATACATTTGAAGCTCTCACTTTTAAAATTAAATGACCAACAACTTAAAACTATCCGGTCTCAGTTTTAAGAATTAGCCAATGAACATATATACTACTAACATTAGCACCAGCAAATCTGATCTCGTGAAAAAAGAAAGGAAAAAAAAAAAAAAAAAAAACAGTAGCAGTTAGCACCAGCAATTTTAAATAAGCACAAGGAATTAATTAAAAAAGAGAAGAAGTTTATTAAACTCAATTATTATGTTGATGGTGAATCCTCTTTCTCTTTCAATACCATAACACGAAAAATATGCTAATTTAAGTCCACGTCAGATCAGAGAGCTTTTTAAAAGGCAGAACGTGAAAATACAACTTTTTCGGGGGCAACTTCAGATATTGTCAAGTTTAATTTTGTTTTGGTTGCGCTTTCTCTCTACAGATAATATAACTGTGGCATTTAACTTGCTGACAAGAGAAAACATCTTTACAAAAGTTATGGCTCCTATTCAATCTCCGGCAAAGTAAATTCCCCAAACAAAACGGAATGCAAGTCATTTTCCATAACTTTACATATATAATAACCGAAAATTGTAATATCAATTCAGGTTTCTCGAATCCAAATTATTCACATATCTATTCAATATAAATTACAATATCTACGAGTATATTTAATTTGCTCTGCGATTGAATTTGGTCGAGTGTTTATGTATTTTCAACATGCAACTAATATATATGTTCCTAACCAATAGTTATTGCAGAGATAATTCTTACCCGAACCTAATTTGGTTGAGACCTAAATACATACTCCACATAGCACTTGTTCTGGAATTGGATAACACTCCTAAAATAATGAGTATTCGCAAGACATGTAATATATTTATCTTTATTTGTTTATTATAAAATAAGCTGAAAAAATATCTAATTAACGAGTTATAGGTTAATTTCACTCAATATCATCCACATAAAGCTGCTTAACTAATGGAGATGAATTCAAGATCCACTTCCCCTCAAGAAAAAAATAATGATTCTTGGGTATTTCGCCTGCCTGAAACTTGATCTGGAAATATGTCAAATTTGTGAGCAAACTCATACTTAAGAAGATTACTTTCAATCTTGAACCCAAATACTGAAACTGCCACAGAGAAAATACTTTATCAGTAGCACCGTTAAAAGATTATACATAAATCGAGGATAATTCTAGCCTGAACCAGGTTCGACTGCACTCAATTAATTAATCGTTCACGTGGAAAAAGAAACAGAGAAGTAATAAAAGTGAGCTGTAAGAATTTGTGAAGAAGATGTAGTAAAAATAAGTGAGGGTAAGTATAATTAACAAAAAGTAAGAAAAAAACAAAAAGAAACAGAAACCAGCTGAGCTTCATTACTACATCACATCCAGCTACAAGCTTGGTTCCAGTAAAAAAAAGTAAAAAAAGTAAAAAAAGAAAATGTACAGAGTCCACAAAATTGTAGTACTAAAATGTGGAAGAAAGTCCGGGGACGCTTATCTAATCTACCAATCCCTCAGGTACGTCTCTGCTCCACCATAGATATAGATATTCATACTTGCTTTTCCAAATCCTTTGAGCTTATGAATGTTCCATGAAATCCATATGGAACTCTAGATGGAAGCTTTACTGTAGCTTCAAGCATTAATGTCTTGGCATTGATAATCTGAAGCTCCGATTTCCACGCCTTTTCGTCATGCACATATGCAAGTATATATCCGTCGTCTTCACTTTCCGAGTTAGAATCTGTCGGAACGAAAAACGGCTCACCGCCAAATTTCCTGTCACCGTAAATAAACTTCTCAACTTTTCCGTTTGATAGGTCGACTTTTGCGAATCCTGATACTTTAGGCCATGGTTCCGCGACCGCCAGGTAAGCGTATTTGGTCTTGCGACCGAGCATGTTCCGGTTCACCATCCCGGCTTCCAGATTAATTTGTTCAGAAGATTGAATTATGGGGCGTCTTTTCGACTCCCCTGTTTTCAAATTTAATCTAATTTCAGACAAAACACTCTGCAAATTTTCATCGCATTCGTTGAATATCGAGTCGGGTGGGGTCATGCAAGAACCGATAACAACTACTTCATCGTTCTCGGGCTCCTCCCACGCGTTCCATAGATGGAAGCAAAACGTGTTAGGACACTCGACCCAGATAATATCATCTGAATTCTTTGCATTTTTTGATAAAATCCCAAACCTCGATTTCTTATCGTTGTCGTATATAACAGGGGATCCACCTTTAAACATTTCTTGAAGCTTAAACACCACTTGTTGATCCGGGATCACAACGAAATTCTCGGTGATGGCGAAATCATGCATCATTGTAGGAACATCTAATGGTATTTCCACATCGGGAGATTTATTACCATCTTTATCGAATTTGAAGTATTTTAAAAACGGTTTTTGGACAACATCGTAGCTCAGAGCGAAAAGTTCACCCGAAACAGGGTCGATTTTCGGGTGAGCGATCATTGTGCTATTCAATTGTGACCCGAAATTATATCGCCCAATTGTTTCAAGATCACCTGATGGGTTGATTTGGACTTGGTAAGGTAAATCATCTTCCGACATAGCTAATAGCCTTTGATTAAAATAAACTAGTCCGGCGTTTGCTACCCCTGTTCCTTTACTATGATCCAATAACCCGAATAGCCCTCTCGCGTAAAACAGAACCAATTTGGCTATACCCGAATGCCCGTGGAGCTCTCCGATAGCTTTGGGAAAAACGGGTTTACCCAATTCACGTTCTTGGACCAGCCTCTGAGTCTCCGTAAATCTACAAGCGTAGCTAGCGGAATTGTCACCGTTAATAGTGACGGCGTGAATCATGCCGTCTCCATCGAATAGATGGTGACCCGCGAGTGGCTCGTGTAATGGGTTTGCGCCGTTTCGTACATAAACGCCTTTAATGCATTCGGGGATAACGCCGGTGATTTTAAGGTTGTGCTTTACGGGTTGTTCCGGTACCGGAGCGAAATTACCCGCGATTTGGACATTTGGGTCGGAGGTTTTAGGGAGTGGGTGTTTGCGATCGCGTGAGATTAACGCGCTTTCGAATACGTCAATTGTTTTGGCGGCGGCTTTTTGTAGAAAGTTCCAGTGTGACGGTGGCGGTGGCGCAGCTGGGGAGTTAGGTGGGGAGAACTCTTTAGGGAAGTTTAGGACTGAAGGTACAGAGTGTAGGGCGGATTGGATCAATTTGGGTCTTCTTGTGGGTTTTGTTCGCATTGGAATTGATTTTGGTAAATGGGTTGAAGAGAATGGTTTGGAAGATTGGGGTGCAAAAGCCCATGAATTGGGATTTATTTTTGTAATTGAAGTCATGTGTGTTTTGTGTGAAAACCAGTTTTTCTCTTTTGATTTTTTTTTTTTAAAAAAAAATGTTGAAATGGAAGATAGTTTCTATTTTGGTTAAGAGTGGAAATTGGAGGAAGAGGGGTGAGTTTTTTGGGGGGGAGAAAGTGGAAAAGAGAAGTGGGTTTAAATAGATGGAGTTAGGAAGAGGAAGAGTATTTATTGTTGCTGTGTTACGGTCCACCTTAGTTAGACATGTATGAGGAGACCACGTGTTGGATTTGTGGACATGGCACTTTGGTGTTGACATGAAAGGTGGGTGTGGGGGTCTTGAAAACAAATTATGTTTGAGTATTACATACTATTCCGTGAATTCGACCAATGATTTTATCCATTGATAAAAGTTTTTATGTTAATGTAAGTTTCGGTCACTCAGTGTAGGAATTTTTTTTTAAAATTATGAAAAAAGTTACTAAATTAAGAAAATGAGAAAATTTTAAGATATATATAAAGTTTCAAAAGTACACCTTATTATTATGAGTAGCGAATACATTCAATTATTTTGTTTGAAAGTATTTTCGGACACAATTTAGCAGCAATTATTCAATCATGAATTATATATATTTTAGACTTATTTAAAGTTAATGTTACTAACCTCTCATAATATTTAAATGTCTTTTCTTAGAAAAAAAGTAATAATACTTGAACATATGAAATTGACTTCAACACATTTTCATCTTTACTGAGTTAATGCAAAACAAACAAACAAACAAAATCACCTCTATTAATATCAAATTTATTAATTACTTTCATAACTATTTCTTGAATAAAAATAAGGGTAGAAGGGTAAATTTTCATTTTTGCGATATTTTTGCTCTAGATCGCACTTGATCCGAGTAACATGCCTACATCTAGCACGTCGAGAAGATTTTATTGCAACAAAGATCATTGACAATGAAACGATAAGAGAAATAATTTTCGATTTTATTCTATAATTGCACATCATGTGATTAACTAATTTCCTGTAAATTATCAAAATCAGAAGATAAATAAATAAATAAATATATTTAGCTGAATTAATCAAGAGTGACATAACAAAACCTGCATTTAATTTGTTGGTATTTTTGTTACATGACATATGAAATGACATGACTAGTGATTTTAAGTGTAGTGCATGTAGACCAACACATGCTATAGTGGCCGGGATTGAAATCCTGAGGAGCCATATAATTGGAGGGTAGGTTTGGATTAAGAACCAATAAGAAACGGTATTAGAGTCAGCTTATGCGCGTCTAGAAAGGTAATCAAGTTGTAAGTGTCCATCTAATTGGGAAAGCCGCGGCAGTTCACCTTTTTCTTTTTTTTAATCTTTTGTTGGAGAAGATAAATTAATATCAACAGTCAACTCCAATGCTTTTGATTAAGTGGTGTGTCGTTTAAATGTAAACCAAAAAGGTACACGCTTTAAAAGAATTGAATTATGTCTAAAATTGTACTTCAATGGTGTGTATTATTGTGGATTGTTGGGTCTTGGGACTTGAATTTCTCTAGTGTCGTTCTTTTACTGGTGGTTGATTTTTAGGGACTTTTTTTTAATCTATTACCGTGTAAAGTGGATATGTTATAGGTTGTTTTTCATAAACTAGCTGAATCTCGCAATCACTTTCGATCTAATGTGGGGATCGAATGTAGCTCCTTTTGTTAAGTCGAGCTAACTTGGTAAATTCGTTCTTGGATTTTATATTATTGACCTTATTAGATCGTATTCACATCATTAGTTATTATTAAACTGTTTGGAAATTAATATCTCTTGATCAATTTTAGATAAATATATCTCCTTATTTTGAGAATCATAATTGACGTGGGTAATCCAAGCCTTTCCACGACACCCACTTTGATCTTAATAGATAAGTGAACAACGAATTAATACGATACGTGAAACAAGAAGACTTTTGTATTTTCATGGACAAAATCTCTAATATATTTTTGAACCAACAAGTTAGGCCATGAGTGACCGCGTCAGCGTAATTCAAATTATTCCAATTGAACTAATAATGTCATATAAACTAAGAAATAAGTGTATAAACGAACTGGGTAGTGTCAATCGACACATTATTCAAACTTAGTTTGAATTTTGTACCGATTTTAAGATTGAAACTTTTATCGAATCATGAGTTCGAATTGAATATCGAGAAGCATCAAAAGTAGAACAGAGTTCATTCGATTGCTCAATTTGCAGTGATATTAACAATTACTAACAAATAATAAAGAGAAAAAAACAAGAAAGTAACAAAAACGAGTCGATCGGCTAAGTGTTGGTCTGACATGGGGGTCTCCAACACCACGTGGCAGGTTTGTATATATATAGTCTTAATTTTGTTGTTTGCTAATTAATCACGCGGAAGCGGCACAACACCGCCAACACATGACCTATGTGTTCTTGTGGCCTGGCCTAGTAATCAGCAAAATTATATACTGCCCTGAATTGGACTTAAGTTCCTCGGAAAAAACACGGTCTAGTGCTGCTCCAAGTTGATTCTTTCTACTTATTCTTTCATTATTTTATTGAATTGTGCAGATACTATTGCAGATTTTATTTAAGTAATGGATATATGCATGTGCCACGTACTACTTATATGTGTTGGAATCTCCGTCGACCTAGCTAGGTTGCACGAATCGAATATGTATTGGATATTATAATATCCAGATACTCACTCGATACCTATGAGATACGTTATCATGCATTTTTAATAAAATGAAAATAAAAAATACAAATGATACCGCACCGGATATACCGATCGAAAGGCGTATCGGAATCACTTATGACACTTAATAGCATGCATTAACAAAGTGATTTACATGAAACACTTGAAATTTTTCAATGGACCAAAGACTTTTCATATGATATTAATACTACGATTTTTCTTGGACAATTATATGACAGGGATACAACATTGTTCATTCTAAAATTGAATAAAAAGTGAACTAAATATATATTACACAATTTTTATTATACATTTTTAAAACTATAGTTTCTTATAATATTGTATTTTTAAATATATACATGTATTTTAGCCGTATTGTATTCTATAATTTTGAAAATCTGTATCGCCAAATTCGTATCGTCGTATCCATATCCATACAACATAGCTGTCGACTATCTTCTATTGCACCAACAATGAGAAGGAGAGGGTTATTATCCATATTGGGATTTTCGTCCCACATTCGTGGCACATTTTGGTGTCATACGTAAATATTTGATTATAAATGTTAAAATGTATGATTTATGTGGGTCTAAATATATTTGGGCTTAATTGGAGTGAAATGCAAAAGTGTAATAATTTTGAGGTGCATAATGCAATCTTATGACCAACAAGTTGATTAGTCTAGTGGAAGAGATTAGTAATTACAAAGTAGCGAACCCATATTCGAATCACTGTTGGGAAAAGTTTCCACTTAATGTGTCTGACGCGTCTCGAAAATGATTAAACTCTTGAAAAACAAAAAAAAAGACGCAATCTTATCAAAAATCCCAAAATCAAAGTCAAGAAGTCCACGGGTGATAAAATTCGGGCCAATTAATTCAACTGGGCTCAAGCCGAACTAAAATTGTCGGCCTTTAAATAGATATGGAGTAATTTTGTCGGCCTAAATATATTTCGGATAAAACGACAACGAACATTAATCGTGACACCAATTTTTTTTTTCTCAGACCACTCTGATCCTTGAGTCAACAAACTAGTACGTTGAAAAATTAAACACTAAAATAGAGAGTGGGGTGTACGTATTTCAATAAAATCTCACCTTCTGGATGTACATCCACAAATTAATGTTGGATAGGCCTGAATTTTGCTCGTCCTTTTCTTCAATAATTGTGATTTGAGGAGGACTTCGTTAAACTTGACGTATAATCTTGATTTATGCAGATTAGTGATTAGAGGATGAGGTATAAATTAAAGCCCAATCTCTCTCACGGTACATTAGAACGTACTGTGAATTATGTTGTCTTCTACCGAAAGACCTCGTCACATCATGACTAATTTACAGACTTTACATGTACCTAGGTGACAATCTAATTGATTATTTCAAGAAGGGGAGTTTGTTTTTCCCCTTACTATTAATTGATAAAAGAAATATTTTCAAGAAACACAATCTTCAAATAATAGGTTAATTAATTAGACACGGATGGATTGAGAATATATTCGGAATCTTTGGCTATTCGTAGACACGTGAACTTATTGAGAGAATTGTTTTTTTTTTTTTTTTTTTAATATCTAACTGTATGACTTTTTCACTTATGATACTAAGCCTCATGTATTCTACACATTTGTATTATAAGTTAATGGATGTTATCAATTTTGAAAAAATAAACCTTTCAAATTACACATTTGATTTACAAATTTAAAAGACTTTACACATTACATATCACCATTCAATTTGAAAGGAAATCCGTTTACTATAACCTCCTCAAAAGACCTGTTATGTGTAATTCTAAAAGCCGATGAGGCCTTAGCCAAGTGATTAAGGATGAGGCTCCATGACCAGGAGATCATGGGTTTAACTCCCACGAATGTGGGTATTTTCTCTAGTTTCATACTAGTCTTTCTCTAGTTTAATACTAGTAATTAGTTTACTTTGATATCATTGTAATTGTTTCGATTCGATGTAATGTTTGATGTAACAATGTATTCACCATCTCAAAAAAAAAAAAAAAAAAGATGTGTAATTTTAAAAGTTTTGTACTTTTTTGGTACGGGATTATTGCATTTTTGGATCCATAACTATAGCTCACTCGCATTTTTACCCCGTAACTTTTCGGGCTGGCACATTTGGTGCCACAACTTCAACATCAGTGGCAATTTTGGTGCCAATTGAGGCTCAATTTTGAAATTGGCCAGAAATTCCTCCATGTACGGGCCATGTGACATGAAAATTGGGGATTTTGAACATTCAACACCTTTTTCATGAAAAAAAAAATTCCACCCACCCAGAACTAGGCTACTTGAATGTTTTTATTTGGGGAAGAATAAGAAAGCGGGTAACAATTTAATTAAGGGAATGTTTGGTGAATTTTAATTATAGGAAAAGTTAGGATTTTAAATTTTGGTATTTTTTTATTGAAAAAGAAGTTGAATGGTCAATTTTGATAAATTTACTAAATCACATGGACTGCATATGGGGGAATTTCGGGCCAATTTTGAAATTGGGCCTCAATTGGCACCAAAATTGCCACTGATGTTGAAGTTGTGGCACCAAATGTGTCAGCCCGAAAAGTTACGGGGTAGAAACGCCAGTGGGCTATAGTTGTGGCACCAAAAATGCATTAATCCCTTTTTGGTACCAATTTTCCCTTCAAAATGCAACTTAACGGCCACGTGATGGCGCACGTGGTCAATTCCGTCCTGACGGTATTACCAAAATTGATAATGTACGTTAATTTATAGTATCAAATGTATAGAATACCTGAAATTTAGTACTATAAATGAAATTTAGTATCAAACGGTATGAAAATTTGGTATAAAAAAAGGAGCAATTATCTCTGAACTTATTTATCAAGAGCAGCATGCATCATCCGGCGGGTCAGAACAGTAATAATTTTGATGCAGATTGTGGCGTTAAGGCCAAAGGAATTAAATGTTGGCCCCTATTTAAATTAATTGCACTAAACAAAACGATTGCTGCCACTAACTTCCGGTAATTGTCAAAATAAATGAAGAAAATGATGGCCATTATATTCTCCGGAATTCCAAAAATAGGGAATGCTAATGTGGGAAGTTTAGCCTACATCCGGCTTGTACGCACCCAAACATTTAAAGATTTTTTTTTCATTTGTATGTGTGTTTAAATTATAATTTGTTTGGCAATGCAAGTGTTATTTAATCATAAGATAAATTAGTTTTTTTTTTTTTTTCCAATTTATTAGTAGTTAAATATTTTCAAGTGAATAATTTCGGTGTTGTTCACATTCATTCAATTTGTGGAGAATTATATGTTCCAACTCTGGATGTACGTAGTATTTTTATTACTTGAAAAGTATCATTAAATATTTTTAATCAAACTTGATTTGTCGTACATAACAAATCAATTAAATTGAAATAAATATGATTGATGGAACAATAATTTCAATCTTTTTGATTAATTTCTTCTATGATACTTAAAGTTGAGTTTTATTTGCTCATTTGAATTATTTGGGAATATATCACTAGGTACAATTAAGTAGGTACATCCAATATATATATTCTTCCTCCTCCTCCAAACAACATTATTAATTATTTTCCTTATTTTCCACTCCTCAAGCGATCATGCGAGTCGACATCTTATTACCATCTTTGTAGTAAGATTTTAATGAATTATCCTTTCATTTTGGTAGTTAGGTTCTTTTAGAAAATAGCAATATATGATTCGTGTGATCAATATCGATCTCTTTAAATAATTAATTTGTAAGCATATTAAATGATTCTTAATTACTACAGTCAGCAAATATCTCCCCAGCAATACTTTTGTTTATAATAGTACATATATCCAATCTCCAACATTACCACGAGGATAAACAAGACAGAAAAGACAGAAAGAAAGAAGAAAGACCATATAATTATTCAACTTAGAGAAAGTGATTGATCTGGTCCTATTGGAAAATTGCATATTATTCATACATAATTAAACTTTTAGTATTTCTGATTTCACACTTCCAAAATTTCACTTTTGATCTCAATTTTTTAAAGTTATTTTGCATTTGGTAATATTATGTCTGACCAAAAATACAAAATTATGAGAGAATTCCGTAAGACCAAAAATATATGCTAATTACAAATTATTCTATGCGATTAAAAGTGCAAAATATTCTTAAAATTGGAAGACACACTTTATAAAGTACGGAAAGCACATTTAAAAATTTGGGACCAAATTGTGCCATATATAACTGCTGAGGGTCAAATATTTTTTTAATCACTTGACACATAGGCAAATTATCGAGAGCCAATGAATTAATTAGCAGTTTAGCACATCCATTAATGTTGCAATGGAAATTAAACTACTAGATATTTTGGGAATTTTTTTTTTAATAATTTTTTACTCACTATCTTCCTAAAACTGCAATAATGTCTGACAGTGGGATTCTTTCTTCATGAGTTTGTAGCATATTTTAATTAAGTTTTAACTCATTCTGAGAAAGAGCTCACTAATTAATTAGTTAATTAATCTCATGTGGCCCATTAGCCTAATTATATAATTTACTTTGGTTCTTAAAGTACTACCACTGCAAAATTAAGGCAATGCGATCTATTAATTCTCAGATTTTGAATCTGAGTATTAATTAAGCCCATTAAATCGTTTCATATTTTTTTTTTTAATAAATAAATTTCATTCCACACTAATAAAACGGTTCAACAAAGTCAAAACGTGGATTGCCCATCACAACAAACATTTAAAGAAATTAAATAAAAATGAATACAATTTGACCAATCCGATCCACCAGAGTTAATTAAAAGCCCACGAAGCAAGGCTGTGGACGTCAAAATTTGAGATACGAGGAAAGAATTTGAACTTCGACTTGAGCCAAAAA
The DNA here is from genome assembly GCA_030819805.1 of Penstemon newberryi var. newberryi. Taxonomy (NCBI): domain Eukaryota; kingdom Viridiplantae; phylum Streptophyta; class Magnoliopsida; order Lamiales; family Plantaginaceae; genus Penstemon; species Penstemon newberryi. Next base: position 18,231,558 of record JAUALY010000007.1, read on the forward strand.
AACCCAAAAATTTGTGGATTTCAACAATGAGGACGCCACAAACAGATCAATCCGACACATTTGAAGATAGATTGGAGACAATAATTTTCAATGCGTATGTAATTAATCTGATTGGTCTTTCAACATGTACATGACAATCAATACGTACATAATTTCTTGCTCAACATGTACAGACATGAGTGATGTGCCATGACAGACTGTTTTATTGCTGCAACTTGCATAACATAGTACCAACATGGTATGAAGGCTGTATTAAAAAAAAAAAAAAAAAAAAACAAATCGCATGCATTCTTTGGTAGACATATAGCTCATCTTTTAGATCTTTTTGTTAAAGTTAGTCCCCTAATTAAATGAGCTCTGATTAAATGCCACTACATTGATGGTGGAAAGAAATAAGAAAATGGTTCAAATGTTCAATATCCACTTGCATATTCAAACAAGTCACAATTGATTAATTAACCTATTGGCCAAATAGTCGTTATAGTCGTATATACTGGACAAATTAAATGTTAGAGACATAAAATATTAAATATTTCTCATTTATAACTCATTTATTAGGATTTATATAGTAGAAATTAAATAGAACAAAAACTTATATAATATCACGTCCCAAAAAGGATTTAAGCTTGAATTTCTCCAATACCCTCTATGTTTGCTAATTATTTCAGTCTTCTGCTGCACCACTTCATCATACACACGTGGTGTAGCAAATTAATTACACAGTGAAATGTGAAGTAGTATCAAATATCAATTCACATCATGTTCAGAATCAAATATATTCTCCATTAAGTAGATTTTGAAAACAAATTACACTCTTATAAAATTGGATGCTTAATACATAATTTTTTTTGTTCATCCATTGTGGAAATACATATTTTCTTTTTCTAATCCATAATGTACCATGTATTGGTACACAAAAATTGAATCCAATATATTCAAATGCTGCACCACTTCGATCACACTAGCAAGTGGTGTGACTTCTAGTTATTAATTCATGTGATACCAAATTAAAAGAACAATGCATGACACTGAGAAGCAATAATGAATGTGTTAGTTTTTGTGTGGTCATACTCGTCTCTGCTCCAAGCCTAGCTAACTGAAGAGAAAGTACGATTAATTAGGGTTTCCGTTTTGGACAACGATGTATACTTTCAAGTGGAGGGAACTGTACTTTTTATATCAAATTTTTACATATTTTATATATTTGGTAAAATATTTTCTGAAAAAACATATTTAATATCATTATTACACCCTCAACATATTTCTTTTCTCCTTCAAGTTTTGGACGGAAACCGACATAATTTTTTCGTTACAAGGCCAAATTTCGTGTTATTTATATGGCTGAAAAGCTCTTGATGAGAGATTTCTAACGATACACGTTTTAATTCATGAAACACAGTAAACAATCCGCACAAAATTAACAAAATTTTGGATATTAATCAATATTAAATTATGTCTCATAATTTACAAGGAATCATGCAACAATAATTTTCAGGTATGATATAAGGCACATAAGCATGCCATTTTGGTGACTTAACGGGAATTTCTGTCCAGAAGTTGATGGACAAAAGAAATGTGTCGGGGAGGGGGGGGGGGGGGGGGGGGGTGAGGGTGAAATCATGGTATTAAATTTATTTTTTTAAGAAAACATGGTACAAATGTATAAAGTAGGTAAAAGTTTGGTATGAAATTGCAATTTATTCCTTTCAAGTGGATGATTTATCATTAATTCTTGGAGGATAATTAAATTAAAATAGGACAGATAACATAAATATTTATCACTAAAGTGAACCATTAATTGCAAATAGGGAAAATTGGTTTTTTGGTATCATAGGATAGACCTACTTGCAATTTTGGTACCATTGGATACGAAAATGCAAATTTGGTACCATAGGATAGGTTTTCATTGCAACTTTGGTACCAAACCCAATTTTTTCCCAAAGTTAATGATAATTTACCCCCTAAGAAATGCATAATGTTCAATTTATCCCCTTGTGGTTTAAAAAAGAGCATTTTACCCCCTGAAATTTTGTAAAAGTTTCACATCGCCTACCTGATATTTTTATAGGCGGCACTTTATCTACTTTTATTATGATAATGTGGTATTTTACCCCCCGTGTTATGATAAATGTGGCAATTTATCCCCCTATGTTATAAAATAGTTTACATGCTTACTCTCAATTTCGGCAAGTGAGTTACACTCTCTGGCTGAAGGGGGTAAATTGCCTTATTAAAAAATTTACATGGGGTAAATTGATTTTTTTCCAAATTATAGAGGGGTAAATTGAACATTATACATTTCATAGGGGTTAAATTGCCGTTAACTTTGGAGAAAAATTGAGTTTGGTACCAAAATTGCAATGAAAACCTATCCTATGGTACCAAATTTGCATTTTCGTATCCAATGATACCAAAAGTGCAAGTTAGCCTATCCTATAGTACCAAAAAAAGCAATTTTTCCATTGAAAATATGTTAGTACATGCTTTTCGATCGGCCATTAATGCATATATCTGCATTAATTAGCAGAAGTTGGTTATTGCAGTAGTTGGCACATGGAATGCACGAAACGTTGAAAATTTCCAGCACTTGGTGTTAACTATTAAATTAACCAATTATTAATTAAATAGTTCTCCATTATAGTTTGTATTTATATGATTACGAGCGAATCCAAAGAGTGAATTTCTTATTGTACCTGGTTTCTCTTTTTATATAAGATCCTTCCTTTATTATTCATCATCAACTGTGTTGCTTGTATAATAATAACTAAGCAAAGAGTAGCTCATGAATATTTTTTAGTCTTAATTGATAGTATTATTGTCTGTACCAAAATATAACTATTTTCTAGACAATTTAGTCCTAATTCGATAAGATTAGATCAAATAGGCCCACTAGTTTTGGCTATTGCACTACTGTATGTTGGTTTGTTTTCAATGTATTTTCCACTGCATTATATGAAATTCTTCAACATGCTTATTCATTTAATTTTGTTTTTACCCTGTGATATTTTAAAATAAAAATTAAGTCCCATGAATATACAGGTATCAAAAACCTTGGGGTTACTCAAATTAGGCTCGGCCGAATTCAAAGTATGTATATGACAAGTGCAATATATTTATTTATTATGTGATTTGATGAGTTTGACCAAATCAGATCTGAATATATAAAATAAGAGTTGCACATGAAATCTAGGTCCCACATTAATAAGAGTTGGTTTAATTAACTAACGATATTCGAACATTGCTTTGCACATGAAATCTAGGTCCCATGCAAATCCTAGGAAAGAGTTGCCTTGCCGCACCACTTCACTTAAACCTCTTATGACTAAATAGAAATCATAATGATCAATATTAACAACAAGGTTAAATTTTAAACAATATATATAAACAACTTAGCTTCAACATTATTAATTATAATTATTTTTCTTGTAGTGTACGTAACTAGCTAGAAGGAATTTTAGTTGGCACAAGTAGAAAATTGTGATCTTGACAATATTAATGTCGACAACGACCAAGCACATGCTTAGCGGTTATTGCAATTGACATGAATAATTCAATTCATTCATCCTTCCAAATCATGTGATGGCTAATCATTAATTGAGGAATTTTCTATGGTTGAAGTTTGATTATATTCGAATCAATGGTTTTTTTTTGTACATAGTTAGTACATAACCGCCGTTGGTTCCATTGAACGAACAATGATTAGGAACATTCTCATTAGCCATATGCAACAAGTGTTGGTTGAAGTCTTGAAGATAAGATTTAGCATCAACTAATCTTGATTCTCTAAGGCAAAGTTGACCAATATTAATTTGTTTATACCAATTGGTGTAAATCCACCAATGGCCAATGGGTCTTTAATCTACTAGTAATATAAATTAAGATGGAAAATATATAGTAAAATACTATAACACACTAAATAATATTCGTTATTGGCTTGACTCATAATGTTTACTAGAAAAATGATTGAGCCTCCTTTGGGTCGATTCTTATGCTTTTTCATTGTAAATTAATTTATTTATCTTTTAATCGATAATATAAACATTATATTTGTTGCATGTAAATTCACTAGCAGTATTGATCAGGTCACTTCGGTGACTAACAAATCATCATAACAAAGATAATTTTTATTTTCCCGTATGGTGTTTGGTTAAGGAAAGGAAGTTACAAATTTTCTTAAAATATTTCCTACAAATTTTTGGATGAGAAAAATTAAGAAAAATCCATGTCTGATTATATTTTATCAATATTAATTTACAACTTGAATAAGGGCATTTTTGTCATCACAAGAAAAGAAAAAAACTTATTCACCATTTTAGTATTAGTATATTAGTATAGATATAGATAGATAAATCAGTTCTAAACATAACCTAAAATGAAAATATCATTTGAAGGGAGTCGATGCCAACCATGTGTGGCACGTTCAGAGGTAAACATTTATTTGCAACATAATAAATAAGCCGCTAAAACTTTTTCGTCCACATGTGCACATGTATTTACATGTGAACAACCACATTAATTTGTTTATCATGATCTGTTGAAAGATTTCCTCAGATTTTCTCTTGTAATATTTATAATTAAGTTGCTAATCAACTTGAGCTTTTCCTAGCACTTTAATTATTCTTAGTTTTTAATTATAGTATATTGTTGAAGAATCAAAAATCATCAACCTTATACATAGAGCACCATCGACCTTTTTCATTTTTAATTTGTGTTCTTTTGTTTCTTACTCAAACAAGAAATAATAAAATCTTTTTCTTTTAGCAAAGTTAAATAATTATTAATATCAATTGATTTGTCGGCTATTTCTCAACTATAACTCTAATGTTTAACTTATAATAATTAACTTCTTGGCATATGAAAATAAGCGCATTACCTTCAATAGAAAATTTAAACGATCATTTTGCCTCTTTCTGTTATGCAATGTTGTAGGCGCGCCTAACATTAAACCTGAGCGTCAATATTGACACAAAAATGATAAAATTACTCCTGCACACATATAAAAACACATGGAGATAAACAATTTCACATAACATAACACGGTCAAATAACTATAATTGTTGCACATAAAATACAACAGAGGCGTAAATTGTCGCCACGTATATAATAAATGCCACACATATATTGAGGTGTTGAATGTATACAAATAAAAGTATACTTGTACATGATTAGGTCTAAATATCCAGTGGTGGTAGTGTGTTTTAATTTAATAAAGAAATGGAGATAATATGTAATTATGTTAACTTTTGAGAAAATGGTAAATTGCCCGTTACAATTATCACACGGGATAAAATGTCATTGACTATTGATTTCTTGCAACAAGTAAAATGTAATAATGTGGTATAAGAGATGCATAAAATAATTAGTTCACATTCGATCCCCACCACTAGGGCGGGGCAATAAAACATAAGACTCCTGGGAATTTTTTAATATAGGCATTAATTGGAGAACTTTATTGCGAAGACAAACCATCAACATGTAGGCGGCAATGCTTGCGAATTGGGTGGCATATAATGTGGTCCGTTTAAAATAATTCTCCTAATTATTTTCAATTCGTTTGTGAAATAGGTCAAAAATATTTTATGCTAAAACCTTTTAATAACGAATTATACATGAATATTTATAAAATGGTGATTGGTTTAGTTGAATGGATTAGTCCCGACAAAGCCGCAAACTCAAATTTTAATTTCTGATGCGCCTCGATAGAAGTTAGATTATGTGTAATACATGAATATCCTTGAAAAATAAAAAAGAATAAAATTTTATATGACCATTTTGTTTGGATAACGACAATTTCAAATTAGTCTACGCAAAACATTAAAGGATTAAAGCATATATTGACTAGATTTCTTAATTAATTAGTTACATATACTTTACAATATACATGGAAAGTCAATCCATTGTAGAGGTTCTGAAGCGTGTGTGGAAAATCAGTGAATCGTTCAGGTAAAAAGCAAACATTTCTCAAGAATCATCTTAGTCAAAAGGCAAAAGAGAAAGTTAACAAATTGTTAAGCTTCTCAACCAAATCAAAAGTGGAGGATATGTAATTGGATTTCTTCCTCTTGGATATTGAGGGCCACTAACCTATTTTATTTTTCCATGTAAATAAAGACTATGTAAATGATATATAGATTATGAGAGAGAACTATATTTTTCATATCACACTTTATCATATATGACATATTTAATAAAAGGTTTACGAAAACACATATTTGATATCATAATTTGACGATTTTTAACATATTTAGTTTTATCGTCAAAACTATCTTAATTTAATTTTCATCATCAAATTCTAACATTGTATATATACATAGATTATCATCTTAGCTAGTTGTAAGTAGAGAATTAGTCTTTCCATTTTTGAGTGAATGCCCTCAATTAATTACATACTACATGTTTCAAATTAATTGTCGTCGTTAAATCCTACGTATTGGATCATCTTAGCGTAAAGAAACTTTTTTTAGAAGATCACTTAATTAATGTCCACCATTAATCACATATAAGATATTGGAGTAATTGGCTTTCTCATGTTTGATTGAATATTGCAATATTCAAATAGAAAGTTTTGGTTTGCACGCTTAATATTGTGACCAATATTTTCCACTAAACCAAGTTATTTCATTTTTTAAAGTACTCTACATGTGAATACAATAGCTTTTATGAGGATCTCTTGTCCTTGTATTATGTATACATTGAACATGAACCAGACAAGATAAAATTAATTTACCTTTTGTGTTGATTAATATTCCATGCACATTAATTTTGAACACGTTGCATTTCCACTCTTACATGATCAAATTCAAAAAGTATAGGGGATATATATTCTCCATGTTCACACGTATCGAAGAACGAAATTAATTAAGATTAATTACCTGAATGACTTTTCTGGAATGAATTGGGTCGATCCTAGTATTTTTGGGGCCCCTAAGCCTAATTAAAAATGAGATTCTTACGTGAAAATGATAATCTTATGTGAAATCTGTTTTTCCTGAGTCATTAGTTTTTTAGATTGGATATTGAATAGTTTTGTTATTTTGGATATTACTGTATATGTTAGTCTCAGTGAAATGTAAAAATAGTTTCTATGTTTTGCCAAATTGGTAAAAATTCATATGTATGATTTTTATTAGCAAAATTATTTCCTTGATATTTTCTATTAGCAAAAAACTCCCATCTATGCTGGAGTACATATTTTGCAATAAAACCGACAATTAAATCATGTCATATAACTCAAGAAACACCACTTTTCAACTACAAAATTGACGTCAATGAGGTCATAGACCGTTGATAAGACTCTAAGGCTGAGACCCTAGGATTAAGAGATCATGGGTTCAATTTTCACTAATGTGGGTTTTCTTTTAGTTTTTTTAAACAAGTTAAGCATGCATTTTTTTTTTTTTTTTGAGAATACATTTATCATCAATCATTACATCAGGAAATATTTCAATAATTGTCCAAAAACTAAGAATTACGTACAAATAATATACAACTACCAAAGACTAGTATTAAACTAGAGAAAATCCACATTCTTAGGAGTTACACCCAGGACCTCTTGGTCATGAGACCTCAGTTTTCCCAGTGATTGCCACTAGACTACTGCCTCATTGGCGGTAGTCTAGTGGCAATATGATGTAATTTGTATTAAAAAAAAACTACAAAATTAATAATAATCTACTTGTTCACTTTGCAAATTTGAAATTACCCCCTGTTTACTTAAAAAATTGACAGTAACCCCCTATTGATTTATGAAGATATATCAAATGAGGACAGTAAACTAATAAAATGTGGACTTGGAGAATTTTTGCTAATAAAAAATAATACAAGGGGATTTGCTAATAAAAAATAACACATAGCATATTTTACCAATTAGGCAAAATAAAAAGGGTGTTTTTGAATTTACCTCCTTGGATATATTATTTAGATTGCCACTGTTCAAAATAAAAAAGGAAACATATTTAAGTACCACATAAAAATAGGAAACATATAAATGTCGATTTAAATCAATCAAATTATTTAAACGCATGTGCATCATTTAAATACTTTTGAATACATCTAAATGCACCATTTTCCAGTGAAAGCAACATTTGATCCTTAACTAATTTACTTGGTTAATTACTTCATTTCTTTCAACTCATTTAACTACATAATTTTGAAGACGGTACTTTACATGGGTATCAATTGCAATAGTCCAAATTAAGGTTTCGGCGTTGGTGCATTCTTTTTCTTTTTAAGGAACCTCTCCACATGAAAGTTACAATTTGAGTTCGTCAAATTATGATACTAATCTCTTCCATTAGACCAATTAATAATTGATAGTGGTGCCTTATTTTGCGTTACAGATGTCTTTTATGATTTTTTTTTTTAAAATTTAAATACCCAGCTCTGCCCTTTTTATTACTCGAAACTATATATAGTCCAAAACTTCACTTCTCTTTTCCATTAACCAAACGTTTGATGATCTCTTCCAAACTTGAAAGAGTAAGCGGGTAAAAAAGGCAATTTTTAGTTTCACAGAATTTGAAATTCATCGCTTTTGGTACCATATGTTATAAAATTGTACTTTTAGTCTCGAATGTTAATATATTTTGTATTTTCGGTCCCCGCATACAAAATTACACTTTAAATTTGTTTTAAATCTTTTGAGTATTAATTTTGCACTTTTGGTCTCATGTATACGATAGTTTTAGTTTTGCATTTTGTTCTCAAATTAGCAGGTCGGTTGAACCAAAATACTGAAAATCTAGTGGAACTAAATATCCAAGTTTGCAAAAATGAATTGACATAACATTAGGTACGTCAAGTTGCATAGTTCAAATAATTGGCTGCATGCTATAATATCGCAAGTTGAATAGCAAAAGTATCGATCATAAATAGGAAAAAGGGCCCTAAACTTGTGGAGAGACATATATCCCTGTTTATGACAAATGGGGATTAAGGCAAACAAAACTGGTACCTCACACCTAACAGATTTCACAGGTTTGTGGAGCAACCAAGTTGTTAGAATTAGCTACCAAACTCAATTATTACATTCTTCCATATATATATATAATATATGACCAAAAGATTATGCGTTCAACTTCCACGAATGTGTGGGTATTTCACTAGTTTAATGCTAGTATTTGTACAAATTCATGTATTTAACTTATTGTTATACTTCAATAGTATTTGAAATATCTAAAAAATAAATATAATATACGGTTTCTACTTTCTAGTCACATGTATATTAGATATAATTAGATAAAGTCCACGTCATGTAACTAAAAACATGGAGTGTATATATATACTGCATACACTAGTGGAAGATTCAAATTTTAAATTAACTTTGCTTCACGCAAACTAATAGATGTTCAAATATTTCGGGGACGAACTTAAAATATCTAGACAACAATGACAATATGTGATGTGATGTGAGTGAAGAAAATGTTAGCATGTTCTGAGAAATCTAGAAGAAACTAATTGTTTGCGCGTAGATTAAAAAAAATTATCAAATAAACTTTACTTATTAAGAGACAAATGACTAGTTAAGGAAGTTGGCAAATTATAATTAAACAGTCAAATATAATAATTAATTATGTCAAAATTATTGTCAGTGGTGTCTAAAATTGATTATGTTAATGTGCTGCATGGGCTTCTGGTCAAGTACCCCTCTGGGCCCTTGTCACAAATCTGCGGCTTAATTATTTATAAGAGTCGTTTAAGGACTATAAAATTTTATTCAAGCCCATGAGATCTAGCCCAGGTTACTGGATAATTCTTTGTGCTCTAGTCCTGTTATTGTTTTATGAAAAAAAAAAAAAAACCTTGTTATTGTATTGAAATCTATCCTACGGCCCAATTATTAAAATATTTAAAATGGTAGAACAAATATTTGGTACATCATAATAATATTAAATTTAAGCAAATAATAATCTTGTGTTACTCATCCCCGAGAGTACGTATGCAAAAAGGTAAAAACTATTTAAAATAAATTTTATATGTTTATTGCATTACGTCTTGTGCAATGGATGAACAAAACTAGTTGTTAATTTGTGAAAATCAAATAAACTATAAACTTCTTTGGGTTATTTTTTATGCATTGCACCACCACCTACGCCTCAAGATTGCAATTAGGAAGTGGTAGTGCACTGCCTTGGAATCAGTTACGAATTTAAAATATGGGAGTTCAAGATTATATAAATTCTACATGAAGTATTCGATATTATTGATAGTGATTCTAACATAAAACTTTGTAATAACGATCATATAAATCTACATTGGTGCAATGTTATCTCGATATAATAATTACTTGTTCAAGAAACAAATTTGGTCAGTGCATTGTCATATCAATCATGACTAAGATAAATTATAACGGATGGTTATTGGGAGGGGCGGTGTACATCATATAGTAATATTTGTTTAAGTGGGTTAGGTGTCAAATGCAGTGTTTTAAAAATTGGACCGGACTGTCCGGTTTGATCGGTTTAACCGGTAATCGGCTGTCATTCAGGTCCGACTCATCCCTCCAAAATCAGTCTTGTTCTTGACCAGTTTGAACCCAAAAAAATCGATCAAAAATCGGTAAAACCAATGAGTCAGTGAACAGGTGGAACCACTGGTTCACTTACCATAAAAAATTACATAAAAAGTTATGGATTTTTTATTAATTCATTATTCCTAAATTTCAGATATTTTTATGTTTTCTTTCATAAAAGGGTTTACGTGACAAAATTTTATCCAATATTTTCTCTTTTCTATAAGCGATTAATAATTAAAATCATTTTTTGATATGGTGTTTATCATAGTTTGAATTATTGTTTTAATATTATGTTATCATAGTTTTAAATTTGGATATTTGATGCTTATTTTGATTTAGGTCTATATTTTATATATATGATTGTTTATTTTGTAATTTGTTGTCTTCTTGTTGAATATTGATGTGATAATTCTTGTTTGAACATGTTATATTGGATTTATAATGTCATAATTATATGTGTTTATTTTATTTTTAGTTACATTGAAATGATTTGTTGTCTACTAGCTGTGATTTGTGAAAGAGCATTAAGTTATGAAAATAAATTGGAAAAATTTAGATAAGATGATTTTTTTTTAAATGGTTGATTATTTACATTAAAATTTAAGTTAAATTACTACTTCGTAATGACGTCACATCGGTTGAAGCAGTGATAAAACGGTTAAACCGATCTAACCAGTAACCAGTAATGCTACCGATTCGATGTTCGGTCCGATTTTTAAAACACTTGTTAACTCTATAAAATAGAGTTATTTTCTATATCTTTTTGCGGGGAATGGCATGAGTTTCTTGAGTTCTTGGATTGTTTTCATTTGGTTTAGCTTGATTTAGGTCGTTGGTGATTCACGTACTCATTTTGGTATTTTCTTGCAAATATTTCAGATTTTTCTCTTGAGTTTTGGAAGTGCAAACAGAAGCCTCTTTGCTGCAGCGGAAAATCTCTCCGCTGGAGCGAAATCACAAAGCAGACAAAATTCTTGGACAGAAGTGTCTCCGCTAGGGCGAAACTACTTCTCCGCTGGGGCAGAAGATTTCCGCGAATTTTAATTAGAGTGCCCTAATTTGACTTGGAAACATATATCTAAGTGGGGGAAGAGAGAGAAAACATATCTTTGGACACCTTTGGACAGAAGAGAAACCAAGAACAAGAAAATATCATTAGAGAGCGTGGAAAACATCGGAGAATACAATTCTTGAAGATTTGAAGACAGATCTACTTCTCTTTCTTATCTCTTTCAATTATTTTTCTCTTTTGTGATCTTATACTCATGACGTTTGTTATTCTCGAGTTTATTTCCGTTTTAGCTATGAACTAAATTTACTTTTCTAGGATTGCAATGGAATTCTTTGTTTGAATTGATTGTTACTTATTTTTCCTTATTCTATTATATTGAGATTTGTTGTTTACCCATTCTTGTGCTTTAATTTCAATAGCCTGATCAACTATTGTTTCACAAATCTAATTGAATCGGGAGAGGAAATTATGTTTTAGGTTAAAGATTGGGTAACCTTTGTACGAATTGCACCCACATCGAATTGGGTAATTTGTTTAGCAATTAAGATAGGAATATACTTAATTGCCTTAGGTAGTCACAATTAGGGCTTGTTCTTGATTCAATTTGGCCTAACTTCATTGGCATAGGAACTCTTTGATTAGGTTAGATTAGTTTTACAATATTCTGGAAAGAAATTGTAGAAACTTAAGTGCCCTAGACTAGCAATGAAACTTAATTGAAATAGAGTTGTTGGGAAAATAAGAGCAATTAGTTTGACATTGAAGGAAGTTGTAATCCTAGACTTTAATCATAAGAGTTAATCTTGTCAATTTAGAATTTAGTTTTAATTTCATTGTTGCTTAGTTATAATCAGAATCAAGAATTCGTTTAATTTGGATAAGAACAAGAGTGATCTTTTAGTAATTAGTTATTTTAGCTCATTAATTCCCTGTGGAGACGACACTCTACTTATCATTATATTACTTGTTGCGATTGCGTATACTCGCGTTTACAAATCGTGCCATCAAGTTTTTGGCGCCGTTGCCGGGGAATTAATTGCGCTATTTTGCTAATATTAATATCAGTCATTCTTTTCTTAGATCAAATTTTTATTTGTTGTCTTTTTCTTTATTTTCAGGACATTTATTCTTTGCATGCGCAGCGATCGAAATAAAGAACTTATCCCACTAGATCTTGAAATCGAGCGCACAATTCGAAGATTAAAAAGGCTGAAAATAAATTCTGAGTCTCAAGGTCAGACTATGGGCGAACAAGTCAATGGAGCAGCTGCTGCTGCAAATCGCTCTATCAGAGATTATGCTGTCCCTCATGTTGAAGGACTAAGATCGAGTATTGCTAGGCCAGCTGTTGAGGCCAATAATTTTGAAATCAAGCCAGCAGTCATACATATGCTTGAATCGAAACAATTCGTCGGGCATGCTCATGAGGATCCGAACAAACACTTGAAAATATTTCTGAGGATGTGTGATACATTCAAATTCAATGGAGTATCATCAGAGGCTGTAAGACTGAGATTGTTCCCTTTCTCATTGACTGGGAAGGCTGCAGATTGGTTAGAAGCTCTGCCAGATGAGTCTATAACAACATGGAATCAGTTAGTGGAGAAATTTTTAGCTAAGTTTTTTCCACCTGCAAAAACTGCAAAGATGAGGAATGACATCACTGATTTTCTGCAACATAAAGATGAAACTTTAGACGAAGCTTGGGAGAGGTTTAAGGATATGCTGAAAAAGTGTCCTCACCATCAAGTTCCAGATTGGTTACAAGTTCAATCTTTCTATAATGGGCTTACAGATAACATAAAGGGAAATCTCGATGCTGCAGCTAATGGTGCTCTTTTAGGAAAATCTCCTGGTGAAGCCAGAGATATTATTAGGAAATGGCATCAAATATCCAACAATGGTCATCAAGACGTACGGAGCAGAACAAGATAGTCGGGGTTATAGAAGTTGATGCTATTGCTTCTCTAACAACTCAATTGGCAGCTCTCACGAAGAAACTTGATGAAAACTGTAGTAGAAACAATGTTCAGAGAATTTATGCCACTTGTGATCTTTGTGGAGATAATAATTCGGTTGCACATTGCCCTGGGAATCCAAAATCGGTAAATTTTGTTGGGAATTCGAATAGTATGAGAAACAATCCTTATTCCAACACATATAATCCGGGATGGAGAAATCACCCTAATTTCTCATGGGGTGGTAATCACCCACAAATTCAAGCTCAAGGACCAATTGCACCTCCGGGTTTTCAACAACCTCAGGCACCTATACAGCCACAAACACAAGCACAAAAACCCACTACAGAAGAATTATTGCTCCAATACATGCAGAAGACAGATGCCATAATGCAAAACCAGAGCGTTGTAATTCAAAACCAGAATGCTTCTATCCGTGCTTTGGAGACTCAAATTGGTCAACTGGCTAGTAATCTTAATGCTCATTGATAGAATAGTGTCCGGCAAGCCAACTGTATGGCTGCCATTTATTGTAATAAATAAAGGAACTATTCAATTTAGATTAATAAATGCATCTTTATTATATGGTCATCTTTATCTTATGTAATAATTATCTACGCATAAGGATATAAGTCCTTAGATCACAGGGCTATGGGACAACCCGTGGACTGATCTCCAAGGCCGTGATCTAGAACATATTCAAGAGTCGTAGAATCCAATCGAGATGGGACATCGTTGGATTCGGTTAGACTCTCACTGATGTGTATACTCCGATGAACTGGAGGACGCTGGGGTCCACGAGCGTGACTGGGATAGTCGATACACATAAGTGGGTGGCTTGCTGGGATGGCAAGTGCACTGAATACCCCAATTAGGAAATAACTCATCATGGAAGCGGTAGTCGCATATCGGAGTTGAAGTTATTCCAATTTACAACAGTATACGAGGAATGATCCCCAAACACTTGAGGTGATAGGGTTTATCTGGTGCGAGAACGTCTATACTTAGATGTGAGTTCCGACCGACTGGAGATCACCAGAAAGTCTCTGTGGATTCACGTTGGGTATAGAGGGACTCGTATGCAGGTTCATATCATCAACAAAGGATCCATTGACCTGACTTGATAGGTTGGGAAATTCTCCTATGGATTTCTGTGAGAAATTAATTCTGGTAAAATCCTTGGCCAAGGTATCTGACGGCTTTATGAAAGTAGCTCATAAAGATTAAGTCAAAGAGAATTATTTCGAGATCAGAATGCATAAAGTCAAAACAAAATTAAAAGGGAACCGATGAAAAATCCATGCCCTTAAGTATTGACTGGGAGATCGATCGATGGAGAGATTATAGCGTATATGGAAATTGTAAATGATTAAAAGGTTCACTGAATTAATTCACCAGTGATTGGGCTCCATGGGCTTGTGGCCAGACATCGACCGTGGAGTGTGGGAGAATTCCCAAATTAGCAGGGGTGCTAATTTTGGAATGATCAATCGACAGAGTGTTCAATTGATTTAGAGTATTTAATGCTCGAGTAATTAAATAAATATTTAATTACAACCCACGGCCAATTATGTGGTGAACCTACGGGGGCATACACAATACACATGAAGCGAAAGCGAGGAAATGAAGAACAACTGAGTCAACCAAAAATCGACTGGGTCGATTGGGGTGACTGGGTCGACCGAGTCGACTGGGTCGAGTGGGTCGATGCAAATTGGATCGAACTTGATCCAATTGTAATTGGATCAAGATTATAAATTAAATTGGAATTTAATTTGTGAGTTAATTAATTAGATTGGATTTAATTAATAAAGGGAATATTTAATTAAATAGACTTAGAGTCTAATTTAATTAAATGAGAAAGAAATAAATTGATTGGGCTATTTAATTGGGAATTAAATAAAGACCCAATTAATTAAATCTAGTATGGGCCATGAATTAATTAGAAGACTTAGTCTTCCAATTAAAAGGCCATGGCCCATGTAGGAGAATTAGAAGACTTGGGAATCCTAATCCTAGGAGGATTAGGATGATGAGATTCCTATAAATAGGAGACCTAAGGTCATATCTCATATACACTAATCAAGAGCCAAAAAGCCAAGTCAAGAAAATTCTCTCCCTTTCTCCCTTGTGATCGGCCGAATCTGTTCTTCCTTTTGGAAGAATTTTTCGATCTCGTTCTCGTTCCAATCTTGTTCTCTAATCCTAGATATTAATATATCCTATGTTCTAGCCGATTAGGATATATTATATTTCGTGATATTGTGGTGTATCAACTCGTAGAGGCGCAACACGTGGGGCGCTACAACAAAGCTTGGATCGACTTCTACCGAGGGAGAAAAACACGACTTCGTTGCTTACTTGGATTTGCTAGGAGACAGGTATAATTTGGATCTAATTATTCTTGTCGTTTTATATTCATATATATACATCCAGTTTAGTATCCTGGCAAGATTCCGTAAGAGGTCCTTAAAATTTTTGTTTTCCGCTGTGCTAAGGGCTGTTTATCTTACCGAATCCCAACAGTGGTATCAGAGCCAACTCTGGCTTTGTATATATATGAATTTGCAAATTCTGTGTTTTAAATCATATGTTTGATTTATGTGTGGCTAGTTCTTTTACTTTGCATGTTTTAGAACGTAGATCTGATTAACTTGGAGTTAATAGAAAAATTTTGATTCAAAAATTTTATCATGTTAATTTTATTTTTTGGATTGGGATTTAATTAGATCTGTTTTTAATTAAATCAAAGTAATCAAGAAAAACAAAAAAAAAAGAAAATTGTTTTAATTGGATCCAACCGCGGTGGCACGCGGCGGTGCGCGGCAGCGCACCGCGGCTGGGCGGCCACCGCATGCTGCTGCCCACGGCAGCGTGCGAACAGCACGCTGGCAGCGCGTGCGGCACACAGCAGCAGCCTACGGGCTGCCTGCCGTGTGCTGTCACGCGCAGCCGCGCGCTGTCGTGCGCTGCCACGCGCAGCAGCGGCTGCTACGGGCAGCCCACGCGCGGACTTCGTGGCTGCGCGTGTGCTGTCCACGTGGCAGTTTTCGATTGGCCACTTCGTGGCTGATTTTTGGTTGGACTCTAATTCTGCCTATTTTGGAAAGTTTGAAAAATCTTGGAGATTTGTGAGATTAGGAAACTTGGAGTTTTGGATAAGGTAGGAATCTTGGAAGATTTGGGAACTACCTTAGTTATCTAATCTAATCAAAATAGGATTATCTTGAGAATCTTGGAGATTTGGTAAATTGGGAAACTTAGAGTTTTGGACAAGATAGGAATCTTGGAAGATTTGTAACTATCTTAATTAACCAACTTAATCAAGATAAGAATTATAGATTACTTAGAACTGAAGTAAGAGTTAATTAATCTTAGAGATTAATTATTAATTCAAAATTAAATTAACTTGGATAATTTTTGTGAATTAAAATTAAAGGAGCCGATAAATTTACATTTATGCCCTTATGTGAATTTATGCATGTTCTTGAGTGAATATGTGGATTGGTCGATTTTGCCCCTAAGCCCTGTGTAGATTTGGTTTATTTATTTTATGGGTTGTAATTAAATGGGCCTGATTGGTG
The DNA here is from genome assembly GCA_030819805.1 of Penstemon newberryi var. newberryi. NCBI lineage: Eukaryota > Viridiplantae > Streptophyta > Magnoliopsida > Lamiales > Plantaginaceae > Penstemon > Penstemon newberryi. The sequence continues at coordinate 18,248,625 of JAUALY010000007.1, forward strand.
CCCCTTGCTTGCGCAATTAAAATGTAATAGAATAGGGCCATTTTAAGTTAGACTTAGTTTAGGCTTGGAGCCGAGAAGACCTCATGAAGACTTGGAGATCCACATGGAGGCCCATTACCTTGGAGGACATGGAGGCCCAATTCATTACATGGAGGCCCAATCAAGGAGGATATTACAAGAAGGCCCATGCATGTATGGGTTTGAAAATTGTAATAGTTAGGACATTTAATTTCCACCCTAGACTGACCAATTGATCCATCGCATGGCTCGTGATGGATCGCATAGGATGGGCAATCGATCAATCATATCCTGCTATGTGATGTATGTTTACTTATTTATTATTCTTTGATGTATGTGATGCATGCTTAGAATAGATAACGTAAACAAGATAAAGCATAATCTGATGAGACCTCGCACAAGAAAACTGAAAAACCTCCAATTGAACTTTAAAACTCAATTATAATATTAAATCGAATAACGGGCGCATATGAATGGTGTCTATGGTCCGAGCCTATCCAATTACTAGGTCTTAAGCATATTGTACGAATATATCTCGATGTCTCACGAGTCGTGGGTCGAGCTATAGGAAGATAATGTGTTTATTGCCTCGATGCACAGTTTAGTGCCAAGGGAGGGGATAGCAAGGTTCTAGGCGCTGTCTCACGAGTCGTGGGGCGTCTAGGATTGAACTATTTCTCTCCACGAGTATTGGACATGATTTAACGCTAGTAAATATGGATGTCTCACGAGTCGTGGGTCCATAAAGAAAAACGAGGCTAAATGAACTCAAGGGTTAGCTGCGATGGTTAACCGGCGACGTGATCGCCCACCAAGTGGATCTAATAGTATGGCCAACGAGTCGTGGGTACTAGAAGATTGCATTTGGGCCTTGAGCCCGCTAGGATTTTTTAATATTCCCGAAACTTATGTGGGGGCATAAGATTTTGATTAAAATAGTGGGAGTAATTTACAAATAAAAACCATGTTTGTAAATTGTGCATTTAAAATTAATCATTCGCGTATTTATTTCTTCTATCGTCTTTTTGTAGATATAATGTCTAAGAATCCGATTTCCATCATACTTGAACAAAACAAATTGACTGGACCCAACTTTCATGACTGGGTCAGAAACCTTAAGATCATTCTAGCTTCTGAGAAACGATCTTTTGTCCTTGATGGGCCCCCACCTAAAATTGTTTTGGATGCTAGTGACACTGAGAAAGAGGCTACTGAATTGTGGCACGACGATGACTTACAGTCACGTTGTCTTATGCTAGCATCCATGTCGAATGAGCTTCAAAAGCAGCATGAGCATATGAAATCTGCTTTTGAAATCTACACACACCTCAATGGCCTCTTTGGGGTACAAAGTAGATATGAGCGGTATGAAACTGCTAAAACTCTGCAACAAACGAGGATGGCAGAAGGTACTGATGTCCGCTCTCACTGTATCAAAATGATTGGGCTTATTGAAAAGCTTGGTCAACTTGAGGTGAAAATGGACAAGTCGTACTGCCAGGATATAATCCTCCAATCGTTGCCAAGATCATTCGAGCAATTCGTAGTGAACTACAACATGCACAAGATGAATGTTGAACTTCACGAGTTGGCAAATATGCTCGCCACTGCAGAGGCTTCCATGAAAAGAGAGAAGCCAGTGATGGTTGCTACTTCCACCCAATCAAGGTCTAAAAGGACTAAGAAAGGGAAAGGGAAGGGAAATGCTCCTCCGAGCAAAGCAAAAGGACCATCTGGGCCCATAGGAAAAGGAAAGAAGCGAAAAGCTTCTACTGGTGAACAGAAATGTTTCTACTGCAAGAAACCTGGACACTGGAAGAGGAACTGCAAGGAGTTCTTGGAGAGCTCCAAAGGTATATTCCTTGTTGAAGTTAATTTATCAATTAACTGTGCATCTTGGGTGTTAGACACTGCTTGTGGTTCTCATCTTTGTAATGATTTACAGGTGATGGGAGCAACAAGGCCACTTAGGCCTGGGGATTGGATCCTACGATTTGGCAATGGAGCTAGAGCTGCTGCCGAGGCCATAGGCGAAGTGGAGTTAGATTTAGGTGGTAATAAGTTAGTCCTTAGGAACGTTCTTTATGTACCTGGCTTAGTGAAAAACATTATTTCCATTCCTGTTTTAGATAATGAAGGTTTTAATTTTAATATTAATAAAGGTTCCTTTTCATTATTTATGAATGATCATTTGTTTTTTCACTGGTACATTAAGAGATGGACTATATACCATAGAACCACCTAAATTAGTTATGCACGTACAACAAAACAAAAGGAAACAAGATAATGAAATATCTGCCCAATTATGGCACGCTCGACTTGGACATATATCCAAGTCAAGGATTCAAAAGTTAGCATCATCTGGCGCGCTTGAGATCAAGCACATTGATGAAATGCCAACATGTGAACCATGTCTTAAGGGTAAAATGGCTAAGTTGCCATTTAAAGGAAACCCTGAGCGAACCAAGCAAACATTGGACTTGATACATACTGACGTATGTGGACCACTAAGAAAAAGCGCCCGAGGGGGCTACGACTACTTCATCACCTTCACTGACGACTATAGTCGTTATGGATACGTGTTCTTGCTGAAACACAAGTCTGAAGCCTTTGAGCGATTCAAAGAATTCAAGATGGAAGTAGAGAATCAACTTGGTCATACGATAAAGGCTCTTCGTTCTGACCGAGGTGGAGAATTTCTTAGTAACGAATTTCTAAATTATCTTGTAGAGCATGGAATATTATCTCAGTGGACTCCTCCTGCTACACCACAATTAAATGGAGTAGCTGAGAGAAGGAATCGAACCTTGATGGACATGGTTCGATCCATGATGAGTGCCACTGACCTTCCTCTTTCATTTTGGGGACATGCCCTCCTCACGGCAACGAAGATACTAAATATGGTACCTTCTAAATCCGTACAAAAGACACCATACGAATTATGGTTTGGCAAGGCACCCTCATACGCATTCATGCGCATATGGGGATCTCCCGCTTACGTCAAGAAGCTAGTGGGAGATAAATTGGAAACAAAATCCTCTTTGTGCAAATTCGTGGGGTATCCAGAAAACTCGATAGGATACGAGTTCTATGATCCTACGAGACAAACTACGTTTGTCTCAAGGAACGCACACTTCTTAGAGAAGGATTTCTTGGTGGACAAGAAAGAACATAACATAGAACTAGATGAGGTCACTGAAGCTGAAAAGGCCGAAGAGGTCGAACAAGCTGACCCATCACCACAGGCAGTGGGAGAACAAGAGCATGAAAGTGCACCAGTAAGTACACCAATACTTCGTAGGTCAGAAAGACAACGTAGAGAACCCGAAAGGTACTACGGTCTGCTGCATGAGACTGGACAGTCTCTAACCGACCCAAGGACTTACGATGAAGCTATGTTGGACATAGATTCGGGAAAGTGGCGCGAAGCCATGGAATCCGAATTGGACTCCATGCACTCAAACAAGGTCTGGACCTTGGTAGATCCACCAGTGGGAGTGACTCCCGTGGGTTGCAAGTGGATCTATAAGCGAAAGCTAGGAGTGAACGGAGAGGTAATAACCTACAAGGCGCGACTAGTGGCAAAAGGATACACTCAAAGACCAGGAATTGACTTTGAGGAAACCTTCTCGCCCGTCGCAATGCCTAAATCCATTCGAATCTTGCTAGCCATAGCTGCGTGGTATAACTACGAGATATGGCAGATGGATGTGAAGACCGCCTTCCTCAATGGAGACATTGATAAGGAGATCTACATGGAGCAACCAAAAGGATATGCATCCAAAGGAGATGAGCACAAGGTGTGTAAACTCCAGAGGTCCATTTATGGACTAAAGCAAGCTTCCCGAAGTTGGAACATCCGTTTCGATGAAACAATCCAAACGTTTGGATTCATCAAAAACGTGTTCGAACCTTGCGTGTACAAGAAGATCAGTGGGAGTACAGTTGAATTTTTGGTGCTTTACGTTGATGACATCCTTCTCATTGGAAACAATATAAAGGTGTTATCCGAAACGAAAGCATGGTTGTCTACACAATTCTCAATGAAGGATTTGGGAGAAGCATCCTTTGTACTAGGTATAAGGATCTACCGAGATAGATCAAAAGGACTGCTGGGCCTCTCCCAATCACAGTACATAGATAAAATACTGAAGAGATTCCGTATGGAAGAATCCAAGAGAGGATTACTTCCAATGAGACATGGCATTGCACTCTCTAAGTCTATAGCCCCAAAGACGCCTGAAGAGAGAAGCAATATGTCTCAAATACCATATGCCTCCGCTATTGGAAGCATAATGTATGGTATGCTATGTACTAGACCAGACGTGGCGTACGCATTAAGCGTTACGAGTCGCTATCAGTCTGATCCAGGAGAGCAGCACTGGATAGCCGTGAAGGCAATTCTGAAGTACCTGAGAAGGACTAAGGAATTGTTCTTGGTATACGGTGAAGGAGAATTGAAATTGGAAGGCTTTACAGATTCGAGCTTCCAATGTGATGTAGACGATTTCAAGTCAACATCTGGATACGTATTTTGCCTCAATGGTGGTGCGGTAAGCTGGAAAAGCTCCAAGCAAGATACTACCGCAGATTCAACCACCGAAGCAGAGTACATTGCAGCGTGTGAAGCCGCTAAGGAAGGTGTTTGGATGAAAAACTTCATCCAGGAATTGGATGTGATACCTAGCATTGCTGAGCCCATTACTATCTTCTGTGATAATAATGGAGCAATAGCGCAAGCAAAGGAGCCGAGATCTCATCAGAAATCCAAGCACGTACTTCGACGATACCATTTGATAAGGGATATCATTGGTAGAGGAGACATTAAGATGGAACGTGTCGACTCAGAAGATAATATCGCGGACCCGCTTACGAAGCCACTGCCTCAAAAGGCATACGAGAAACATCTGATAAAGATGGGACTCAAGAACATAGAAAGTTGGCTTTAGGACAAGTGGGAGATTGATAGAATAGTGTCCGGCAAGCCAACTGTATGGCTGCCATTTATTGTAATAAATAAAGGAACTATTCAATTTAGATTAATAAATGCATCTTTATTATATGGTCATCTTTATCTTATGTAATAATTATCTACGCATAAGGATATAAGTCCTTAGATCACAGGGCTATGGGACAACCCGTGGACTGATCTCCAAGGCCGTGATCTAGAACATATTCAAGAGTCGTAGAATCCAATCGAGATGGGACATCGTTGGATTCGGTTAGACTCTCACTGATGTGTATACTCCGATGAACTGGAGGACGCTGGGGTCCACGAGCGTGACTGGGATAGTCGATACACATAAGTGGGTGGCTTGCTGGGATGGCAAGTGCACTGAATACCCCAATTAGGAAATAACTCATCATGGAAGCGGTAGTCGCATATCGGAGTTGAAGTTATTCCAATTTACAACAGTATACGAGGAATGATCCCCAAACACTTGAGGTGATAGGGTTTATCTGGTGCGAGAACGTCTATACTTAGATGTGAGTTCCGACCGACTGGAGATCACCAGAAAGTCTCTGTGGATTCACGTTGGGTATAGAGGGACTCGTATGCAGGTTCATATCATCAACAAAGGATCCATTGACCTGACTTGATAGGTTGGGAAATTCTCCTATGGATTTCTGTGAGAAATTAATTCTGGTAAAATCCTTGGCCAAGGTATCTGACGGCTTTATGAAAGTAGCTCATAAAGATTAAGTCAAAGAGAATTATTTCGAGATCAGAATGCATAAAGTCAAAACAAAATTAAAAGGGAACCGATGAAAAATCCATGCCCTTAAGTATTGACTGGGAGATCGATCGATGGAGAGATTATAGCGTATATGGAAATTGTAAATGATTAAAAGGTTCACTGAATTAATTCACCAGTGATTGGGCTCCATGGGCTTGTGGCCAGACATCGACCGTGGAGTGTGGGAGAATTCCCAAATTAGCAGGGGTGCTAATTTTGGAATGATCAATCGACAGAGTGTTCAATTGATTTAGAGTATTTAATGCTCGAGTAATTAAATAAATATTTAATTACAACCCACGGCCAATTATGTGGTGAACCTACGGGGGCATACACAATACACATGAAGCGAAAGCGAGGAAATGAAGAACAACTGAGTCAACCAAAAATCGACTGGGTCGATTGGGGTGACTGGGTCGACCGAGTCGACTGGGTCGACTGGGTCGATGCAAATTGGATCGAACTTGATCCAATTGTAATTGGATCAAGATTATAAATTAAATTGGAATTTAATTTGTGAGTTAATTAATTAGATTGGATTTAATTAATAAAGGGAATATTTAATTAAATAGACTTAGAGTCTAATTTAATTAAATGAGAAAGAAATAAATTGATTGGGCTATTTAATTGGGAATTAAATAAAGACCCAATTAATTAAATCTAGTATGGGCCATGAATTAATTAGAAGACTTAGTCTTCCAATTAAAAGGCCATGGCCCATGTAGGAGAATTAGAAGACTTGGGAATCCTAATCCTAGGAGGATTAGGATGATGAGATTCCTATAAATAGGAGACCTAAGGTCATATCTCATATACACTAATCAAGAGCCAAAAAGCCAAGTCAAGAAAATTCTCTCCCTTTCTCCCTTGTGATCGGCCGAATCTGTTCTTCCTTTTGGAAGAATTTTTCGATCTCGTTCTCGTTCCAATCTTGTTCTCTAATCCTAGATATTAATATATCCTATGTTCTAGCCGATTAGGATATATTATATTTCGTGATATTGTGGTGTATCAACTCGTAGAGGCGCAACACGTGGGGCGCTACAACAAAGCTTGGATCGACTTCTACCGAGGGAGAAAAACACGACTTCGTTGCTTACTTGGATTTGCTAGGAGACAGGTATAATTTGGATCTAATTATTCTTGTCGTTTTATATTCATATATATACATCCAGTTTAGTATCCTGGCAAGATTCCGTAAGAGGTCCTTAAAATTTTTGTTTTCCGCTGTGCTAAGGGCTGTTTATCTTACCGAATCCCAACACTCATGACGTTTGTTATTCTCGAGTTTATTTCCGTTTTAGCTATGAACTAAATTTACTTTTCTAGGATTGCAATGGAATTCTTTGTTTGAATTGATTGTTACTTATTTTTCCTTATTCTATTATATTGAGATTTGTTGTTTACCCATTCTTGTGCTTTAATTTCAATAGCCTGATCAACTATTGTTTCACAAATCTAATTGAATCGGGAGAGGAAATTATGTTTTAGGTTAAAGATTGGGTAACCTTTGTACGAATTGCACCCACATCGAATTGGGTAATTTGTTTAGCAATTAAGATAGGAATATACTTAATTGCCTTAGGTAGTCACAATTAGGGCTTGTTCTTGATTCAATTTGGCCTAACTTCATTGGCATAGGAATATAGCTCTTTGATTAGATTAGATTAGTTTTACAATATTCTGGAAAGAAATTGTAGAAACTTAAGTGCCCTAGACTAGCAATGAAACTTAATTGAAATAGAGTTGTTGGGAAAATAAGAGCAATTAGTTTGACATTGAAGGAAGTTGTAATCCTAGACTTTAATCATAAGAGTTAATCTTGTCAATTTAGAATTTAGTTTTAATTTCATTGTTGCTTAGTCATAATCAGAATCAAGAATTCGTTTAATTTGGATAAGAACAAGAGTGATCTTTTAGTAATTAGTTATTTTAGCTCATTAATTCCCTGTGGAGACGATACTCTACTTATCATTATATTACTTGTTGCGATTGCGTATACTTGCGTTTACAAATCCGTCATCAACACTGGTCAAATGGCCTCTTCGTTGAAGGGAGTAAAATGAATTTACTCTTGTTCTTTCAAAGTTGTATTCATTTTCAATAGGGTTAGATGCAATGTTATTAAAACCGCACCGGACCGGTCGGTCCGATCTGTTCGACCGCAAATCGGAGGCTTGTTCGGTCCGGTTAACCCCCTAAAACCAGTAAGTTTAAAAACCAGTTTGAACAAATTTGGACCGGTTCAATCCGGTTATGATTTTCCTTTTTTTTCGATTTTTTAGATTTTTAAATTTTTTAAAATATTAAAAATAAATTGAAAACTTTTGTAGAAGGAGGGATTTGAATACCTAACCTCTTGAATAAAACATAACATCTTTAACATAAGAGCTGCATCATTTTGTTGAACTTTTAGTATAGAAATTTATAAATTATAGAAAACTTGTAACCAAATTTATTTATAAATTAGATTATGATGATTAACTCAAATTAATATTTTACACATTATCAAATTAAAATTAAAACTAATTTTAGTTTTATGACATATATTCTTATTAATTTTTTTCTATAAGATTATTATTTCAATCTATATATTTTTAGGATAAAGAGTGTCAAAGTTTGAAAGTCAAATCGATATATTATGCAAATTTAATTTTGAATATTAGATTTGTATACATAATCATATTTTAAAATTTATTTATCTCTTAGTTTGTTGTATTTTTAACTTATATTTTTATATTTTTAATTAAATAAATATAATCATATTATATTTATATGAGCTTACTAATTAGTATCATATTACCACTATGATATAAGTTAGATAAATATTATATGGTTTAATTTAAATATATTAAAAGTTTTGTATATTTTTAATCAATTGTAGGATAATGTTTAAATTTTATGAATATTGTATATACTTTAAAATTAAATATATTTATTATATCATTACGATGTCATCCGGTCTGACCGGTTCGATCAGTAGAACCAGTGACCAGTCGGTTCACCGATTCATTGTCCGATCCGGTTCTGAAAACATTGGTTAAATGGATACTTCAAAATTATGCACGGTACAATATTGAATACTCGATTACTCACTTGATATGCCATCGTGGTGTTTTTGAAAATAAGAAAATAAAAAATAAGCAGAATACCATATCGGATACACCGGGAATCGCAGACGCTTGAGATACTTAAGGACATGTATTTCTACAAATAATTTCTAAATTATGTAAATCATCAAAGTGATCTTTATGAAACACTTGAAATTTTTCAATGGCCAAAGACTTTGTATATGATGTTAATACTATGACTTGAACAATTAAATGAGTGGAGTAAACATTGTTAATTTATACAATACGTAATTTATATTATACATTTTTAATGCTATGATTTTTTTTTTCTAGAATATACACATATACCTTAACATTATCATATTTTATAAATTTTGAAAATCAGTATTATCGTGTCCGTATCATACTCATTATATCAACGTATCCATATCCGTTTAACATAGATTTTCAAACATAAATTATGTTCATCAATAAAGATACTATTTTGAAGTAAAAAGAGGTAGGTAATCTGAAAATAAGACAATATATTATCATACCTTCTTTTTGATAGGTTATTGTAATGTAGCATGCATTCCACTTTAGATTATTTATATAATGAAAAGTCCAAAAACAAAACCTGTTGTATTCACTTATCACCCAAAAAAATAATGTTGTTGTATTCGTTAGGGTAATTCTTGCTCAAATCGGGTTTGATCGGACCCAAAACATTACATGGCAAGTGTACTATACTTGCTTTGAAATAGAATAACACTCAACTAATCTCAACACAAGTTTATTGCACTTGCTCTGCAGTTAGATTGATTCTGCCAAGCCCGATTTGCGCTCGAATTCTCCGTATTCATGTACTTTATTTTTAACATTTTTCAAAACATCTTAGATTTTAAGATGAATTGAATTTCAGATAAATGTAAAATGTGTGAAGCTGAGGAGGAGGTCTAGGCCGATGGTGAAGTGGAAGCCATGACCAAGAGATTATGCGTTCAACTTCCAATGTGTGGGTATTTCACTAGTTTAATGCTAGTATTTGTACAAATTCATGTATTTAACTTATTGTTATACTTCAATAGTATTTGAAATATCTAAAAAATAAATATAATATACGGTTTCTACTTTCTAGTCACATGTATATTAGATATAATTAGATAAAGTCCACGTCATGTAACTAAAAACATGGAGTGTATATATATACTGCATACACTAGTGGAAGATTCAAATTTTAAATTAACTTTGCTTCACGCAAACTAATAGATGTTCAAATATTTCGGGGACGAACTTAAAATATCTAGACAACAATGACAATATGTGATGTGATGTGAGTGAAGAAAATGTTAGCATGTTCTGAGAAATCTAGAAGAAACTAATTGTTTGCGCGTAGATTAAAAAAAATTATCAAATAAACTTTACTTATTAAGAGACAAATGACTAGTTAAGGAAGTTGGCAAATTATAATTAAACAGTCAAATATAATAATTAATTATGTCAAAATTATTGTCAGTGGTGTCTAAAATTGATTATGTTAATGTGCTGCATGGGCTTCTGGTCAAGTACCCCTCTGGGCCCTTGTCACAAATCTGCGGCTTAATTATTTATAAGAGTCGTTTAAGGACTGTAAAATTTTATTCAAGCCCATGAGATCTAGCCCAGGTTACTGGATAATTCTTTGTGCTCTAGTCCTGTTATTGTTTTATGAAAAAAAAAAAAAAAAACTTGTTATTGTATTGAAATCTATCCTACGGCCCAATTATTAAAATATTTAAAATGGTAGAACAAATATTTGGTACATCATACATGGATGACTTGGTGCAACTAATCCTAAATTTAAGCAAATAATAATCTTGTGTTACTCATCCCCGATAGTACGTATGCAAAAAGCTAAAAATTATTTAACTAGCTATGATTTTTGAAATAGCATTTAGTTATGAAAATAACTTGGAAAAATTTAGATAAGAATTAAATTTTTTTAAATGGTTGATTATTCATTAAAATTTAAGTTAAATTACTACTTCGTAATGACGTCACATCGGTCGAACCAGTGATTAAAACGATTAAATCGAGCTAACCAATAACCAGTAATGCTACCGATTCGATGTTCGGTCCGATTTTTAAAACACTGGTCAAATGGCTTTTCGTTGAAGGGAGTAAATTTGCCCTTGTTCTTTCAAAGTTGTATTCATTTTCGATAGGGTTAAACGGAAACTTCAAAATTATGCACGGTGCAATATTGAATACTCGAGTACTCACTTGATATGCCATCGTGGTGTTTTTTAAAACAAGAAAATTAAAAATAAAAAGAATACCATATCGGGTACTCCGGAGAGCTTATCGGAGATGCCTAATATATTTAAGGACATGTATTTCTACAAATAATTTCTAGATTATGTAAATTATCAAAGTGATCTTTATGAAACAGTTGAAATTTTTCAAAGGCCAAAGATTTTGTATATGATGTTAATACTATGACTTTACTTGAACAATTAAATGAGTGGATTAAACATTGTTCATTTATACATTACATAATTTAAATTATACATTTTTAATGCTATTTTTTTTTTCAGAATATACACACATACCTTAATATTATCATATTCTATAAATTTTGAAAATAAGTATTCTCGTGTCCGTATCATACTCATTTATATCAACGTATTCATATCCGTCTAACATCGATTTTCAAACATAATATGTTCATCAATAAAGATACTATTTTGAAGTAAAAAGAGGTAGGTAATCTGAAAATAAGACAATATATGTTCATACCTTGTTTTTGATAGGTTATTGTAATGTAGCATGCATTCCACATCATGAAAAGTCCAAAAACAAAAGCTGTAGTATTCACTTATCACCCAAAAAAATAATTTTGTATTTACTAGGGTAATTCTTGCCCAAATCGGGTTTGATTGAACCAAAAATATTACATGATAAGTGTAATATACTTACTTTGAAATATAATAACACTCAACTAATCTCAGTACAAGTGTATTGCACTTGTTTTGCAGTTAGATTGATTCCGCCAAGCCCGATTTGGGCTCGAATTCTCCGTATTCAATGTACTTTATTTTTAACATTTTTCAAAACATCTTAGATTTTAAGATGAATTGAATTTCAGATGAATGTAAAATGTGAAGAAAATTAGCCAAAATTAATATTGTATTAAAAAATATATATATATAAACTATTACATACCAATGTTCATCCAACATAGTTATGAAATAAATAAACCAGCCCCATTAGCTCTATACTTCAGTTTTAGATTTCGGAGCCAAAGAAATTCATCTGGACAAAAATAGTTGATAAATAAGTGATGTGACAAAAACATGACTAATGGAAAAAAACAAAAACAAAAAAGATAGTCAAACAAAAAAATGATCTGTCTACAATAGAAAATAATTGATCAGTGAGTAGAGACCAACCAACAAAATTAAACTAAATCATGAAAATCGTTTGAAATTAATTTCTAAAAGCGTGAGACAAATAAACCACTCTACAAAAGACTCGCTAGCTACATTACGCGACTTCAGATAAACAGACGCACGAAGCCACAAAACTCAACCGCGCGTACTGGAGGTGAAAATCTCCACAGAGAAAACTAGAGAGAAGAGAGACATGGGGGCGGTGACGACGGCGTTGATAGCAATTGCGGCGGTGGCGATGGGGTGGTTGACTATAGAGGTAGCTTGCAAACCCTGCCTCGAGAAAGGCCGCGACGCCATAGATCGCAATCTCAACCCTGACTACGACCCCGATGATCAGAACGACACCGTTCACGCCCCTCTCATTTCCAATAAAGACGACTCTTCTTCCGCCGTTGCCGATGCGGCTGCTGTCTCTTCCACAACCGTCAAGGCCATCTGATCCTTTTCTCGTGTATTTTTAGGTTTTTTAATTTTTTTTTCTCAGTAATAATTTCTTTTGATCGTATTGCTGTATAAGGAACATCGTGCAATTGTTCTGTTTCTTTTCTTTCTCTTTCTTGATTTTGTCAGGAAATAAAAAACTTTGATGTGGTCTAGAATGATTATTCTTTAGTAAATTCCCTTTTATTTTTGTGGATTTTGTATGATTTAATTAAAATGTCATATTCATGTTGTTCTTCATGATGATCTCTTGAAACTCGTTCTTTTAATGCATAAATAAATGAACAACATTATATTCAAAAATTGATGTATTCATGTTCTGCAATTTGGTTGAATTTTAATTTCTTCGATAAAATTTGTGCTTGACAGATGATAAGAATAATTGACTCATAATTTGATTTTGCATTTCAAGATTCAGTAGTTGTAAAAATGGTTTTGACTTTCAAATTTGATATAATGCTTCAAAAGCAGTGAGTTCTCATTGCCCCCTCGTGTCTTCCCTGTAACACTATAGTTAATGGAGTGAAATTGATTAATTTGTAGAATTTTATAAATGATACAAGTGAGATATGAATATGGCACCAGTAAAATGATACTGTGTTTTAAGATTTTTTTGTGCTGCAAGTATTTTCTGAATTTTAAGAAGCTAGGAAAGATCAATCCACCATCGATATCCTTAATCAACCATCAGAGCTCAAATGAGTTTACGTAGGAACATATACAGTTACACTGAACATAAAAACTTCGAGTTACACCTGTACACAAACAGACATGGATTCATAAACTCACTAATCCATATCATTTCCGAGGAAAATAGTTCTATACCTTGTAGCCCATTTACGCAAGGTAGTGGTATATTTGAGGATTATTTTTGTCACGCTCCAAATACTCTCTGTCTATAAGACTCTCAATCCTTTTCTTCAAGTCAGCTGGTTTTATTGGAAACTTGAGCTGTTTCATCAACATAAGAAAGCATATTTAGTCAGCTTCGCTTATCAAACATGCATTTCTTATTTCCTTCTATTTTTACACACACAAGTGCATTCTTAATTACCTGCTGAAAAAGTTCAGTTATCAAGAGGGTGTGACTTAGCACTTTTCTCGTCTTCATTATCCGAACAACAGCAGCATCGATCTGGAGAAATGAACAATACCATATTATTTTGGGCTGCTAAAACAAGATGTGAACAAATTGGAAACATTTTTTTGACAATTTAGTAGGCGCAGGCAAATTGAACTAGACCTGATATTGACGGTCTTGGAAGACTCTTTCTGTAGTGCTGGCATTTTCCTCAACCGTTTCCTTCATTTGAATGGCATTTACCTGTTCATATAAAGTAACTCTAATTTTTAGTGCAATCCTGAGATTCATCGGCATTGCTATACAGAGTAGATGTACCTTGATGCGATATAGTGGAGCAGTAAATTGATCATTGAACTCAAAAGAGTCTTCATCTTCCACATCTCTCCCTTTGGGAAACTGCAATGGTGGTTATATTACTTAGCTGTTAACAAATTAAGTTATGAAAATCGAAGAATCTGTTTAACAAAGGACACTTGCTTTATTAAGTATACGGAATTTTCCACATGCAAGGGACTGCAAAGTCCTCTTCAGTTCTTTATCTTCAATACCAGTGGATTCCTTCATATCTTGAAAGCTAAGTTTTTGTGCATCATTGAACAGCATCAAGACCACAGTCTGAGGCAAATAACAAATATTTGTAATAAAATGTTGGGAATATTTAGAGAAGAGCGAGGCAATTTCAACAAAAAAGAAGAGAAGCTTATGAACTGACAATGTACAGGCTTGAGTAAGACCAACCTGAAATAGTGAAACGGCCAGCTCCTTTTTACCCTTTGCAAATTCTGCTTTTAGCACACAGTGACCTAATGAATTTTGCCACATCAATCGCCTCCCACTATACTTGCTTAAGTAAAACTCCTTAAATATATCCTGGAGGATATTTGAAACAACAAAACAAAATATTCCATAAAACTGATGCTTTTTGAGTACTAAATTTTACTGTAGCATATGTCCAGTTTGTTACAAACCTGATAAACATTGAGTTCATGAGGAAGCCGAACATCCATGGGTGGATAGGTTGGCCAGTACCTGCAGCCAATAAACAATACATTTGGTCATTACCCAGAAGTCTGGGATAAGATTGAAAATTATGAAATGTCCGAAAGATATATAAAACCAATAAGAGATTGCCACCTACCCTGTTGTTAAGACGTGGACACTCATCTCGATTCCTAATGGAAGTTTTGTCCGAGCTTGAGATGATTGCCTGAATGACTCATTAATCTCTTTTGACAATTCAATGTCCTGGAGTAAGGTTTTACAATTTTATCAAGTTAACCACAAGTTTATGAAAAGTGAACTCTGCAAGGTTAGGGAAAGGAGTAAACTAAGATCTAATAATGATCCTAATGCCTTATAGTATCTTTAAAAAGGGATATAATCTCCCTCTGTGCCGAGACGGAAGTAAGGTGTAACTAGAATAATAGCATCCATTGGTCAACAGCCATACATTTTTTGCCCCATAAATAACTCCTTATTTAATAAAACGAATGTAAGTGTTACCAGGCACTCAACCTAGAAAAAATGATGCGCACCTTGAACATTCCTTCAAGTTTGCTAGTGAACTGACTGCCACATTCAGTTTTCAACTGCAAAAAGAATACAATATTTTCAGTTAACCACGGCTAAAGATATGGCCAGGGGTTGACTTAGAAAGAGAAGTTGTACCTTTGTAATCATTGACTTCTCTGCATCAATTGAAGCACTTTTGCCCAACAACAGTCTTTTAGCGAGATCTTTCTTGTAGAAAGCTTCAAATACATCTTTGCCCTACAAGAGTTGTGAAAATTGAACCTTGATTTGGGGGCATATTGGGTGATGAAATAAATTCAAACAGACAGAATATCAGCAGCAATGTTCAGTCTAACACTATTACTTTTGCTTCTTAGTCATTTTTTATGTCGTTCTCCTCCTTTGGTGGACAAACTTAGGGCAGTTTCAAAATGAATGCACGAGTATTACCTGAATAAATCTGAATAAAACCAAGACTTTATCCAGTGTCCCCTCCAGTTCCTCCTCTGACGTGCCCTTATTTCCAGAACGAAGTTTCTCATCCACGAATTTGGCAATTAGCTCAGCAGGTCGGTTCTGGAACAGAACAGGAAATTGCAATATACAATTTGATCATAAGAAGCAGATGAACATAAATAACGCAGAACATGCAGATTTTGCTCATTGGATGCGGAAGCACCAGACTTTTTTTCATTTTTAACCGTCTTCATCTTTACCCAAAATTCCAAATGAAAAGTTCATATTCATTTAGTCATACATTGGCTCCCATCCTCTGCCTTCTCAAATCAATTGGGCCCCAAAACACAAGGAAAAAAGGAAGGGTATAAAAGGAGAAAGATACCATGAGTTCTTTATGTAGTTCACCTTATATATCGAGACTAAAAGTAAATATATTTTTAACAGCGTAGTAGAACCACGTGGTTGAAGAGAAGATATTTTTATCCAAATTTATATACCAGTCAGTTATTCTGATACTCAGACGAACGAATATTAAGAGTAACCAAAATCGACAATAAGCTACCAGTGCATAAGATTTTTGTCCACCCCACCACGACAAAAAAAAAAAAAATTCAGAGCAATGCCTCAAACTTTAGTTATCATTTCAATTGATGCTATGGATTCATACAAATACTTTTCTTCTCCATTTCGAAAAGTAAATTAGGATTTCAAACCAAATAGATATGCTTCAAGCAGCAGACACTAATGCTTCTTGAATTTAAATTCAGTCATCTGATTAGTGATGATTATGTTTTTTCTTCACTCCCAGAAAAGCAAGCAATCAAACTAAATTTAGTAAATAATTGTACCTGGCGAAGATTAATGAGATGCTCAAATGCATCCTTGATAGTAATACTGAATGCTTCATTTTTGGAGAAGCTTTCCTCCCATATCCTATCAAGATTTGCCTTAAATTCTAATAAGGTTGATACCATATCTTTGTCTTTCTCTTCATCCATGACAATGACCTGGCCAGCTTTTCGAATGTATAGACTAAGGGATTGCCTCAAATATTCAAGGGAATTAACCCTGGAGAAGAGCACAAACATTCTCTGAAGATCATCAAAACGCTTTCCATCCATCAGCATCACAAAACCCTGCAAAAATAGATAAATAGTACTATATAAGATAGACGCAAAAGAAGACATTTGCAAGGTATTAGATGGTATTGGAAATGATTAGTTAATAGCTACCTTATCAAGAATTGCAGATATATGGCGTTCAAGAAGTTGTGCCTCTGCAGTGGCTATCAATGGCTTTCTAGAAGTAGCATCTAGGTAGAGTAAGGATCTTCCATTTTCCTCCTGCAACCTTATCTGGAGCATATGACAAGAATTCAAAATAGATTTACTTTCTGATTAAAGGACTATACAGAATGCTTTTAAGATGGAAACCTGAATGCTAAAACACATTTAATTTTTTTTTATGTTATAGTGAAAATGTTAAAGAAGAGAAATGCAGCCGATTCACACCTCTACATGTTTTAAATAATCTGGAACGTCTGATTGCTGCATGTATTTTACACCTTCAGCCGCATAAAATTCAGATGTGTATTCGAGGAATGGTTGCTCAAAACTTTCTGCGTAAATTCCCAATGCAGTGAACATCTTCAAAAGATGATTAAGGAGAGTTCTATCAACTGCTTCACCTAATCTATAAGAATAACAAAAACAAGAATGTTAGAAAACGATAAATTCTGCACTGCATGAAGTCATGAACTAAGCATAAAATAATTCTATCCAGTGTCTATATTGAAATTGCCAGGTATAAGATTTTCTTCTCTGTGACAGTAACAATAATAGCACGGATTATCCTAGAAACCATTAAACTGCCAGTAGCACAAAGGAAAATGTGTAAATCTTCCAGAAAATCAGTAAAATGTATGATTAGTGATATGCACAAAGCAATGTTGAGTAACAAAATATCTTATGTCCACTTTAGGAATTACTGTATAAATTTAGCAGTTACTGAAAGCGTATGCATGTAAACGAATGTCAGGCTTCAAAAGAATTGCAATTACCTCTCACTTTCAATCATTTTTAATAGACCAAATACAGTTTTTTGCTCAACTTCTGAAGCTAGGGTAAGATGTTTGCGGAAAAGCTGCAAGCCCATGTCCCACAAAGAACGAACATTTGGTGTTTGCTTCACATATGTTCTATCCAAATATAATGCTATACCACGGATCATCAACATCTGGTCACAAAAATCCTGCCAGCACTTCTCAACAAGTGATAGAAAAACCACCAGATCTTCACTTTGGTCAACCAATGATTGCAGAGCAGAAGATATGAATAATTCGCACTCCCTCTCAATTCGCTGATAGAGACTGCTACTCATCTTGTGCAGGCAAAGGTCATTGACCGCCTAATAATTATATCGTCAGCATATAATAAGAGATGCTGAAATAGGAAAGAAAAGTACACACTTTTCACTAACCTGATAGAGTTTTTCCAAGTCACATGGATCTGGCTGTTTTAAAAATATGGAACTGATTGCAGATTTGAGTGTTCCCCATGTATTTTCTTCGAAATTACTTGGCAATGATGGTTTCGCTTCAGGGACACAAATCAAGCAATTGTTCAGTAATGAATACTAACAGGCAGAGGAGATTACTTTTATGGCTTCAAACTTATTTTGATAATCAACATAATGGTGGCATGCTTTATTAATGATGCAATTCCTACTGATAGTTATTTTATTTAAAAAATAAACCATCTTACAAACATTTTTCTTGTAAAAATCAAGCATGCAACAAAAAAAAATATATCAAGCATGCAACAAGCAAAATCCAAAGCATTTTGGAAATGTTCTCTTTTAAACAAGTAATCATAATACGTTCATGCATAACTTGTGAAAATGATATACAAATGAAGCTTTAAGTACAAGAAATCACATGTGGGAAGCAATTATTGCGTTTTTACTGTGTACTTTGCAGAAAGTTAAATATAATTCGGATCAAGGAGAAACTATAATCTTAATTTCTCGTTCAACCTCATTAATAATACATTATGATGTACAATTTCCACAAGTAGCATGTTATCCTTTGGGCGGGTTAAGTGTCCAGATGATATTTTTTACTTGATCTACAAGGAAAATGAGCAGGGTAATAAGTTCTTCCATATCTCTTTGAACCTTAGAAACACAGATTCATGCAACATCAAACAAGTAAAACAAATGGTTAAAGTGACATATTCACTGTTAGGAAGAAAATCATTTACAGAACTAACTCCTTCGAGCTGACTAGATAGCATTTTTTCAATATTCACCTCAGGGGAACATAGAGTAGCATGAACGAATAAAATGCTTTTGACAAAGGTGTCAGCATTCGGCAAGATCTTCATTGTGAAACTATCCAAAATCATTCATCTTATCTGTCATATAAACCAATACATATGGCAAATTACCTCCATCACAACTTCTAACAAAGAAATGAAAGCACTTCAATTGTAATGTTGAAGATGCTACACACGTGAACTGTGGACATAACAAGAAACTACCTAGGACTCCAATACTATACGCGTCCATATTCATATGGCATTACTGCTTAAATATTATAACCAAGAGAATTACAACATTAAGATTTATTGCAGTGTCATATGCATCCACCTCTACAGCTTTACCATCATGAATCCATCTTCCTAAAATTAAACACCTAAAATTGCCTAGAAATGAGACTACAAAACCAGAAATTCGGAGAGAAATCTGAAAATTACTAAAATGGACTGCATACATAATGCAGGTAAAATTGAACCAAAATAAGTCTAATTATTCATTAATTCAAGCTTACAAGTCCTGTCTAACTCATGCAATTGGAATTAACAGGTTCTTAAGAACCTTAGAAAATTCATATCATTATATACTGGTGAGTATGAATATAATCACACAAAAAACACATCTAAAATCGCCTTGTTCACGCCCTAAACATTAATCTCAAACTGCAAAACCCTAAGATTTTGACCTCCAATTAGACCAATACATAAACAATACCAAAAATTCCTGAATCATCAGCCACAAGTCAATAACACTGAAATCGATAACAAATTTGCAAAATTAAGAGAATAAAAAGATTCTAAACCTTTAACGAGCTTAATGACAAGCTTTTTGGTGGGCTTTGGAAGCGTGGCTTTCTTCCGAGACAAATTAGCGGTGAATCCTCCGCCGGAACTAGATACACTGCGGCCGAAAGCGGAGGAAGAAGGTGATGCTATGGCCTCCGATAAGACTTCGTCGGGATCGTCTTCCATCATAGGGGAGTCAGCGAAGTGGACTTGAGGAGGAGCACCTTTTTGCTCATCACTCGAGTACTCGACTGAATGCGACTTTGCTTTTTTCATCGCCGGAAAAATTGGGGCTGCGGTAGTGTTGGGGGCGGAAGAGGAAGAATATGTGGATGCGGAGCGTTTTCTAGAGTTTGTGGAAGGGGAAATTGCAGGTTTTGACATAGAAGAGAGGAAGGAAATCTTACTAATAAACAGAGCTTCTCATTGTAGAAGAGTAATTCTTGAAGATGAGGAAATATAAAATTGAAAATGTTTTTCTTTTTTTTTTGACGAAGAAAATGTTCGATTCAAGAAATAACTCCAATATTCTTTTCATGAAAAAGAATGGCGCCGCTAGAGAATTGTTGGGCTATTAAGAACAAGTTTTGGTGTCCATTTGATTTTAAAAATTGATATGAAAGTTTTTCGACAAAATCTTCGGAACATAATATTATAATGTATAATTATTTAAAAATACTATAACTAGTGAATTTGAAATTTAAATTATATTCGAATTGGAGTTTCCGAGAAATATTAATGCAAACCTCAAATTTATAATAATTTTATAAGTGTCTATAAAATAATAAATATCAAATCAATAATTTTACACGCACATATAAATTTGGAAGTTTTTTATGTAGGCTGAAATCTAGGGTATGGGTCATTTGGAAATTAAGTTTGGCTCAATTTAGAGGAGTCTACACTAGAGTAAACGATTTCCAAAACGATCTGCTGTTTTATATTGGGGTCTAATTACGCAAAAGCTTGCTTTCAAAATAGAAAGTGGGCCCGAACTGTTTAGTAACTGGAGTAATCTGAAACAGGCCATATATAGTTTATTAACGAGGCCCAGTATCATGTGTGCCAGTACCTTACCTTCTATATATTTTTAGAAGGCCAAATATCGCCAGCCCTTTTATAAAGCTCCCCTTCACGATTTTTTTAGTATTTTTTTTTTTTAGGTACATGATTTATAGTAACTTATCAAAAACAAAAAAAAAAGGAAAAACATAACTAATAGTATGATAAAATAAGATAATTCCGCATGGGAGATTGGGTTGTATTCTTTTAATCCTACTGGAGTCATTACATTAGGGAGAATCTATACACAATTCTCTCTTCGGTATGAGCTGTAAGTAGATAAAAATAAAAAATAAAAATGTAACAATTCAACATAAGTTAGGTTAATATTTTTTAAATTTGATTTGATTATATGGAAATTAAGATTTTTATATTTGTAGATGAACTTAGTGTGTGCTCATAGTCGAACACGAGTCCAACTCAGATAGTTCATTTATTCTCATCTTTGGAGCCCAACCCAATTACTTATGAATGGATAAGTTGGTCAACTAATTGATGGGAAACGGGTTGTTTAGGCAAAATAGTGGAATTCGTGTCAAATTAATTATTGATTTTGATTTTTGGTCCAAGCTATATCACATCGTTGAATTTCATCCCGTAATTTAATATTTAGCCTTAATTATGTCCCCTCGTTACATCTTTGACCGAAAGTATCGTTAAGTGCAATGTTGTTGGAGAAATAAATAAAATTGCAGAATTCGTCCCAAACTAATTTGTCAATTCGATTTTTGTCCAAACTAATTCCTAAATGAAATAGCATAATTAGTTCCTATGAATTTTTTTTCTTGAAATTTACATTTTCTTCCCGAATCTCATCACATAATTTCTCCAATTTTTCTTTTTAGTCTCAAACTGGATGGAGGATAAATGAGATGAAATGCATAATAAACAAACTAGAAATGGTAGGGATAAAAGTGCTATGTTTTAAATCAGAGAACTTAACAGAGTTTATATCTTTTTGTTTTCAAGATGTGAAATAAGAATCCGAAATGTACTTTTTATATACACTGGAAAAAAATGGTTTATCACCAAAAAAAAAAACTCATTTTCATTCAAAAAGTTATCCTATATACAAGGACGGACGGACACAGGGACAAGGGGGGGCTATAGCTCCCCCTGAATTTTTTTTTTTTTTTTAATATAGTAGTGGTGTATTTTATTTTTTTGGAAAAAAAAGTTCGATAAATTAGCCCAATAAAAATTTTCAGCCCAAATATAATCCTATATACTTGTTAACATTTTCATAAGTATTAGATTAAGATATGAGGATAACTATTATATTAAAATAATATGATGATTATATCAAGATGCAATAGAGTTAATAATATTCATTTACATATCAAACACTAATCTTAGATGGTTAATAGTTTTTTTTTATTGAAATGTCAAACACTAATCTTATATTCTTAATAGTCTTTTATTAGCATTTATTGGCCTATTGGGTTTCAACCTCTCTTGTTTTATCAAATGGAATGAAAAATAAGTCTTATCATTATTATGTCTCTATTATATTTAACTTCTACTTCTTGAGTATGTTTTTAATCTTGAGATATGTTTTGTACATTTTATGGTGTTAGAAATATGGAGAGATACTTTAAGCCTACACCTACACCTCACGAGGAGTCTTCAAGTAACGTTCACATTCAACGTGACCCGCATGAGCTTCCAAACTTTCATATTGAAGCGAACTTGCCCGAGCTTCCGAGTGATCCCGGTCTACGACCTCATATAACTTTATATGATTCTAACATTCGAGAGAGAGTTCGTAGAGCATACTTGCTCAAAGGTCCATGTCAACCACGCAACCTTGAGTTTTGGCAAACGTTAATGGGAGGTCAATGGCTAAATGATAGTTTAGTTGTCTCTATAAAGAGAGACATATTTAGTAGTATTTCAAACGATGCTATCATGAACCGATTTCAAAAGATGAAAAACCGTCGTGGTCAATTATTAAAGTAAATATGAAGATATTTTGGGTTCTTTTGGGACTATAATGGGGTATCATATGTAATTAAAATATCCCGTGGGGTTTATTTTTGTCAAACTCCACCTCCCTATTTTTGTATTGCGTCATATATTTTCCCGTGAATAATATAAACTTTAAGTTTAACTGTTAGGCCATCTCCAATGGAGAGGGCCAGCCCCGGGGCTCCGGAGCCCCGAGCCAGCCCTGCGCACCCCCCCACCCCCCCCCCCCCCCACCCCCCCGAGCCCTGCCTGGTCGTCTCCAATGGCATGGCTCCGAAATGGAATTAATTCCATTTTGAAGACTTGCCCACTCTCACCTATACTTTTAGTTTTAATTTTGTTTTTAATATTAATATTAATAACAGTAATAATTATTAGTACTTGTAATTAAATTATTAATTATATTAAAATATTAAAATTAAAGAGAGTAAATAATTAAGTAAATTAAAATTAATAGCCCATGTTTACGTAAAATACAGTTAAGCATGAATGTAATTGTTTGAATTTACTTTTCTTGTCTATTTTAGTATGTATTTAAATATTTAATTTAGATTACGTATTAATCTAAATTATTTGTATAAGTGTTTAATTTTATTTTTAACTAATTCCGTATTTTTAAAAAAATATAGCCACCACCAATGTTGTAGTTAAATGATTAAATTTTTAATTACAATAAAATATATTAAAATAAAATGGGCTGTTTATTTATTAATGATTTGTCCATAAATAAATTTAATTACAATTCTAATAAATTATTAATGATTTTAATTTTTAAAAAATATAGCCACCACCAATATTGTAGTTAAATGATTAAATTTTTAATTACAATAAAAGATATTAAAATAAAATGGGCTATTTATTTATTAATGATTTGTCCATAAATAAATTTAATTACAATTCTAATAAATTATTAATGATTTTAATTTTAAAAAAATTAATTTTATTATATTAAATAATCAAATTAAATATTGATGACTACATATATTTATTAAATATGTACAATAAATATACTAACACATTTTATTAAATAATTCAATTCTACAAATTTAATTTAATTAGGAGGAAATTTTAATTTTATTAAAAATTACTTTAAATAATTAATTATACATATATTAAACAATAAATAACAAATAAATAAAAAAAAAAAAAAAAAGAACCACTTGGCTGCACCTGACTTAAAGAGGGGCGCGTGTTCTTCTTCCCCAGCCCGTTCCCGCCCGGTAGCCGCCCCGCCCCGCCCCGCGCCCCTGCACCATTGGAGACGACTCTGCCGCTGCAGCCCGGCCATCTCCATTGGAGATGGCCTTAATTTTTTTTTTTTTTTTTTTTGTATAAGTTTAATCCCCCGACAAAAAATCCTGGATCCGCCCCTGCCAATATAAATCTGCAACCATTCTCGAGTGGCATATCAGACTTTCTTTTCAATGTTTATATATTGTACATTTTCGTTTCTTATTTCACATTTGAAAACGTAAAGACATAAACTCGATCAAGTTTTATTTTAAACCTATAAGCATGTCATAGTTTTAGTCCAGCTTTAGAAAATAGCACTTTTGATCCCAGCTGTTTTCTCGTGCATTTCGTCTCAACCCTCTTGAATCCAATTTGGGACCAAAAAAAAAAAGACAAATTGCAGATAAGGTGTAGACAAGGGAAAATTGTAAAATCAGTCCCAAACTAATTGCTGATTTTAGTTTTCGTCCCAAGCTATATCACATCGCCGAATTTCATCCCGTACTTTAATATTTGTTTGAATCTCTTTCCTCAATTTCTCTATTTTTCCTTTTTGGTCCCAAATTGGATGTGGAGGGATGAGAAGAAATGCACGAAAAATAGTTGGGATAAAAAACACTATTTTTTTAAAGCGCGGGGACTAAATGTATGACCATTCTAATAGGATTAAAATACAAATTAATTTGATTAAAAAAAAAAAAATTGATTCATCACTGAGAATGTTTGTATAGTGTAAAATTCCGGGTGATAAATAAGTTCTTTTTTTGGGTGTTTTTCTTTTCTAGTGTATATATATAGCGTAAATTTATGTTTCTTATTTCACATCTTAAAATCAAAGAGACATAGGGGTGTTTGCAAAAGCTTCTTCACGTGGAGAAGCACCTGCTTTTGCTTATTTTTTAACGCAGTTGGTGTTTGCATTTTTCAAAATAAGTAATGGAGTAGTGTTTGCAATCACATAAAATCAAATTTCGTAGTTGTTGTAATTTTTTATTTAAAGACAAAATTAACTCGACTGCTTAAACATTTCTTCATTAACTTTATAAATGTATGACTTATCAAAATATTTTTAGGCTAATAAAATTAACACTAAAAACCAATTGCAACAAAAATTTATTTTTCAAAACATCAATTACTACTTTACAATTAATTATATATCATTAAATTGACATTTTAGTTGGACCGAGAACAATCACAGTCATAAATTATCCATTCAATAACAGTTGTCATAAATCATCTCCACATATTGAATAATTGTTTTAACATCAAAATGAAAAATATATTAAGATAATAAAAAATATGCTATGAGCCACATTAATTTAATAAATAAACAAAAAATTACTTTAATTAATTAATTAATTAATTCTATTATAATAAGTTTAATTAATTAACATGATAAGATTTGAATTTTAGTTAATTTTTGTGTGAATAAATTAAGGGGTATAAATTGAATATCCATAGCATTTGAAGGACAAATATGTCCAAAACTGCTTCTGAAATGCCACCAACGGAGAAGTAGGTCACGGACTGCTTCTCCCAAACTCCATTTAGCTGCAAACACTTTCAAACTGCTTCAAACACCCCCGTAAACTCAATTAAGTTTCGAGCTTTATATACATATCACTTCTCATCTCAGTTGTTTTTAGTTTGTTTTTAGGCATTTTATCTCATCTCTCCATTCAATTTAGGTATAAAAAGGAAAATTGGAGAAATCAAGGAATGAGATTGTGGCGCCCCGCTTCCCGGGTTGGGTCCCATGTGGCCCATCCCCGAGTTTGGGATCGCCCGGCGCGGGATAACCCATCAGAGTTGCTGATTTTTTTTTTTTTTTTTTGAAACATGATGACATAAATAAAGCATGCGATAAATCCAAATTAAAATTCAAAAGGCCTACTAGCTCCATCATATACGGAGAATGACAAATATACGGTCATACGAGTAACCCCGCAAGCCTACGGAAAACAAAATACAATATTCAAAATACATCATTCAACCTTATAACAAGGTGACAAAAAGTAGTAGAGTTGCGAAAGCAAGTAAAACGAAAGGGAGGACAATCCCTCAACGACCAACTGGATCCTGGAAACTGACTCGACGACTCAACCATCATAACATGAGACTCCTGCATCTGAAAAGATTGATAAAAGGAACGCGTAAGTTGATCGTCCAACTTAGTGAGGTTGTGGTGCATTGTGTGTGTGACACATGGATGCTACATAATATATATCGTGAGCATATAAACGAATTAAGCATATATCACATATATAAAATCAAAGCATATAGTTCAAATAACCAAGAGTTGCTGATGCCGACCTCCACTTACCCTCCATCCTGATTCTGATAGTCCATCCAAACACACCGAGTAAGGAGCGACCTTACTATCTGAAGTGCATCGACATGTCTTTGCCAAAGTTCGTCCTTACTCCCCAAGTGTTCCTCCCCACTTGGATTGTAAGGCCAGGCCTACGGGTAACCGTGACAATCCTGCCAGCCCTTGCCGGCCAGGTTGTCATCGGGTCCATATACCAAACAAATAGGGCCCGTACAAAATCGAAAACAAACGGAAACATAACATATCAAACAGATATAACATTTTACCAGCAATAACAATTCACCGAAAGCAATTTAGATATATGGCTAGGTGAACATATTCGCAACTAAGTAGATCTAGATTTGGGTGTAACATATATTAAGGTAATCATGTTGATATGCTAAGTGATTCATACAAGTCAACCTATTTGCAATATATATAAGGAGAGTAACATAGCACATGTTCGGATTATTCATAGCTAATGTACATGCTGAGACTCGACCTACTAGCATATCAGACTGACACACAAATGAACACACAGCGCTCACTTGTGCTGCTTACGGTTCTTGAAAGTTTATCGGTAGAACGGCGATTCCAGATCCTGTACATATTTACGTAGCGTTTAAGAATCTAATCACGAGAACTTACGATCGACTAAGGAACACTTAAGTCGCACTTATAGTGGTGTCATGGTCGAAACGAGACCATGATTCAACTTGGATTAATTAACCCGGTCTAGGGGTTCCTAGAGCTACGTGGTATGGAAAGCCACGAATAAGGATTTATAAAAACCCAATAAAATTCTTTAATAATAGGCATTCATTTAATTTGAGTAAATCAAAGTTTATTTTAAAATTATTTATTTTTCTAATTTTGAAAACTTTATTTATTTATTAATTTTATTTTCGGATTAATTAAATTTAGAAAAACATTTAATCAAAACTATTTTATTTTATTTTCAAATTATTTATTTTCCGAATAATTATTATTAGAAATTATTTTATTTTAACCCTCTTTTCTTATCAAAATTATCTAAGTGATATATTTATTTTCGAAAATATATTTATTATTTAAATTAAATAAATATATTTTATCTTTCAGGAAAAAAAAAGGGGTTTATTATTTATTTTTCAAATTAAAAAAAAAAAAAAAACTTTATTCAATTACTAATTTTATTTTCGAATTAATTAAATTTAGAAAAATATTTAATCAAAAATATTTTATTTTATTTTCAAATTATTTATTTTCCGAAAAATTATTTTAGAAATTATTTTATTTTCCCAAATTATGAATTTTTTTTTTTTTTATTAAGAAACAAAGTTTGCTTGAAATTATCTTCTTTTTGAAAAATATTATTTTTCATGATCTTATACGGAAAATAATTTTATTATTATTTAACCTTTTATTTTATTTTAAAAATTAATTAGATCAATTTTCAGAAAATTATTATTATAATTAATCCTCTATTTTTTTTCAAATTTATTTAAGTAATATATTTATTTTTCAGAAAAAGATTTATCATTTAATTTAAATATTTTTTTTAATGTTAAATAATTATTTAAAATTATTTTTAATAAATACAAATTTTATTTTCAGAATTCATTTATAAATTTCAAAATTATTTTTAGGTTTTTATTTTTTTTATTTTTATTTTCGGAGTTTAATATTTAAACATAATTAAGAAATTATTTTAATTATATTCATCTTATTTTCAACAATAACTTTTATTTTATAAATTATATTTAAATAATTCTTCTATTTTCAAAAGTATTTAATATTTTTCAGAATATATACTTAAAAATTATATCTACAATCTTCAGATATATTTTGTTATGTAATATGTATTTTCCCAAAATTATTTATTATGTATTATTATTATAATTTCAGAAAAAAATTATTTAATTATCAAATTTTTTTTTTTTTTTTTTTTTTTTTTAAGAGATGTGGACTGGCCCTTTGGGCCAGCCCACAAACAAGCCCTAGTGCCAAAATTGGGTCTGTTGCACAAGCAACAGACCCGGCAGCAACCTGGCCGCTGCACAGCGGCCGGAGTTTGCTGCCGGAGGTGGGGTGGCTCCGGCCACCTCACCAAAAATGCATAAATACCCCCTATTTTCCAAATTTACAGAAATAGCCCAAAACAAATAATAAAACTTTTTAACACTTCAAAAATTCACAAATTTCAAATCTTTCAAAAAAATCCTATTAATCTATAATATGTCATATTCTTTTGTAATTTTACACATGTAATCTTAGGGAATAACATACCTTTTTGTTTTCAAAACTTACAAAAATGTTATTTCATGGAGAAAACATAGATCTATTAAAACTCCAACAAAATCAACTATCAAATCACATATAAATGTAAAACTATTTTTTTTTTAACCCAAAATAAAATCATCAACAAATCTGAAAATTAAAGTTATTATATGAACTAAAGTTTTTAAAAGTATTTCAAAATCATTTTCATTAACATAGGACTTAGGGTTTTCTACCAAGAACAAAAACACTTATAAGAGAGTTTTGAGGTTACCCACTCCTTGCAAGAGGTTCCGGTGGCGGGTGGATGGCGGTCCGGCGACGGTGGTATGGCAGCGATGGTGGGGTTCGGTGGCGGTGCTACGGCAGCGGTGGTGAGGTCCGGTGGCGGTGGTGAGGCGGTGGTGGTGGTGATTTCTCCTTCCACTTCCTTCGCTTTCTCACACTAACTTTCACCTCTTCTTACACACTATTTTTATCTCTAATTCTAACTTAACTATGAACTCTAAGGTGTAAAATGAGTGGAGAGAAATCTGAAAATGAGGAGAAAGGTGTTTAAATACACCTTGGGAAGATGAGAAATATAATTACTCCCCAAGAAACAAGCCAATGCATGTCCACCTTGGGTAGAGAAGTTTCTCTACCCAAGAGGCATGCTTGGCCACCCTAGGAAGCTATAAAGGCTCTCCTATCAGCTGCAATCAAGTATGGGTTGGATTTTGCACTTTGCCCCCCGAAGTTTCGGTAAAGTGCATTTTCGCCCCAAAATTACTTATTTTGCACAGTTAAGTCCAAATATATTTCAAAAAGAGGTATACTATTATTTTAAAGAATTTTTGTGTTTCTAAATCATTTTAAAGTTAATAAGAACATAGGAGATAATTTAATTGTACATTTTAACACAAAGTAGCACTTAATTTTGAAAAATAAGATATAACACATAAAAATTGGATTAAAAATTCAATAAAATACAATTGAAAATCCCTGAAATTTACGGGGCGTTACAATCCTCCCCCCTTAAAAGAATTTGGTCCCCAAATTCGATTGTGGGATTCAGAAGGTTCGGATTAGAAAGCGTCACTTTCAAATGACAACATTCTAATCGGGGCAAAGTAGATAGACAATAAGTCCATACTTATAACGTCAAATCCTAGGGCCAGAGATGTAATTAGATCGACATAAAATACCATTTCCTCGATCTTAACCTTGTTTACCTTGAGAACCAAACTCGTTTTAAACGAGGTTTCTAACGAAGTATGAGCTTTCAACTCACAGGGTAAATTTTCTACCATACTTTATTGGAACTATACTATAGTACTACGAATGAATGAGATGCTCCAATATCAAACAACACTCTACATGATGGATCAGAAACAAAAGTATACCTTCCAACACGTCATTCATATTTGGCTCAGTAGCTAAACGAGACTCAACCCCAAACTCCACAAAGTAACTAAATTCAAATCAGACCAAACTATATATGTCGTATAAATAGGTAAACTGGCAAAACGTCAAGCACTACCTTAATATGAAACCCTATCAAACTCTCAAGACAAGAAAAATAATGAATTCACATAACATTTTATGCATGATGACCCAAAAGACTTAGAACACGACTCAACATACGACTTCCAAGGATCCGTGACTCGATTCAAAACCAAAAGCTCTGATACCATCTGTGGCGCCCCGCTTCCCGGGTTGGGTCCCATGTGGCCCATCCCCGAGTTTGGGATCGCCCGGCGCGGGATAACCCATCAGAGTTGCTGAATTTTTTTTTTTTTTAAGAGATGTGGACTGGCCCTTTGGGCCAGCCCACAAACAAGCCCTAGTGAAATTGGGTCTGTTGCACAAGCAACAGACCCGACAGCAACCTGGCCGCTGCACAGCGGCCGGAGTTTGCTGCCGGAGGTGGGGTGGCTCCGGCCACCTCACCAAAAATGCATAAATACCCCCTATTTTCCAAATTTACAGAAATAGCCCCAAACAAATAATAAAACTTTTTAACACTTCAAAAATTCACAAATTTCAAATCTTTCACAAAAATCCTATTAATCTATAATATGGCATATTCTTTTGTAATTTTACACATGTAATCTTAGGGAATAACATACCTTTTTGTTTTCAAAACTTACAAAAATGTTATTTCATGGAGAAAACATAGATCTATTAAAAACTCCAACAAAATCAACTATCAAATCACATATAAATGTAAAACTATTTTTTTTTAACCCAAAATAAAATCATCAACAAATCTGAAAATTAAAGTTA
The DNA here is from genome assembly GCA_030819805.1 of Penstemon newberryi var. newberryi. Lineage (NCBI taxonomy): Eukaryota > Viridiplantae > Streptophyta > Magnoliopsida > Lamiales > Plantaginaceae > Penstemon > Penstemon newberryi. The sequence goes on from JAUALY010000007.1 coordinate 18,279,562, forward strand.
TTATATGAACTAAAGTTTTTAAAAGTATTTCAAAATCATTTTCATTAACATAGGACTTAGGGTTTTCTACCAAGAACAAAAACACTTATAAGAGAGTTTTGAGGTTACCCACTCCTTGCAAGAGGTTCCGGTGGCGGGTGGATGGCGGTCCGGCGACGGTGGTATGGCAGCGATGGTGGGGTTCGGTGGCGGTGCTACGACAGCGGTAGTGAGGTCCGGTGGCGGTGGTGAGGCGGTGGTGGTGGTGATTTCTCCTTCCACTTCCTTCACTTTCTCACACTAACTTTCACCTCTTCTCACACACTATTTTTATCTCTAATTCTAACTTAACTATGAACTCTAAGGTGTAAAATGAGTGGAGAGAAATCTGAAAATGAGGAGAAAGGTGTTTAAATACACCTTGGGAAGATGAGAAATATAATTACTCCCTAAGAAACAAGCCAATGCATGTCCACCTTGGGTAGAGAAGTTTCTCTACCCAAGAGGCATGCTTGGCCACCCTAGGAAGCTATAAAGGCTCTCCTATCAGCAGCAATCAAGTATGGGTCGGATTTTGCACTTTGCCCCCCGAAGTTTCGGTAAAGTGCATTTTCGCCCCAAAATTACTTATTTTGCACAGTTAAGTCCAAATATATTTCAAAAAGAGGTATACTATTATTTTAAAGTATTTTTGTGTTTCTAAATCATTTTAAAGTTAATAAGAACATAGGAGATAATTTAATTGTACATTTTAACACAAAGTAGCACTTAATTTTGAAAAATAAGATATAACACATAAAAATTGGATTAAAAATTCAATAAAATACAATTGAAAATCCCTGAAATTTATGGGGCGTTACAGAGATTCAAGAAAAATACTAAATTACGGGACGAAATTCGACTAAGTAATATAGCATGTGACAAAAATCAAAATCGGCAATTAGTATTGGATGAAATCAAAATCAACAATTACTTTGGGACGAGTTCCGAAATTTTACCTATTTGTCCAGCTCCAACATGGCACTTAATGGTACTTCCCGTTAAAACTTTAACGGCGGAACACAATTTGGGAAAAAATATGAAATTATGTGATGCAATTCGGCGAGGTGATATAGTTGCTTTTAGACAAAGATTAAATTACGGGACAAAATTCGACAAGGTGATAAAGCTTAGGACTAGAACCAACAATCAACAATTTGTTTGGGACGAAGTCCACAACTTACCTATTTTCTCAGCTCCAACATGACACTTAACCGTACTATCTGTAAATGTAACAGTTGGGTGAAATTTAGGCAAAATTTAAAATTATGGGGTGAAATTCGACAAGGTGATATATTTGGGACGAAAGCTAAAATTGTTAGTTAGTTTGGGACCTATTTTACAGTTTTTATCGGGTATTTATCATATAATTTGGGCTTTTTTACTTTGTATTAGTAAAGAAACTGAAGTGTAATATTCTTTACCAAAATAAATAATTTTTTAAGAGAAACGATTGCTAAGTTAGTATCATTACATCGATATCATTAAATCATAAATCTATTGAATCACAATCAATTTATAAATAAAATTAATCACTAAATACTAGTATTAATATAGATAAAAAACCCATATTAATGGGAGTTGAATCCAATACTTCTTAGTCCTATGGCCTCAACCAGAGACGGAGCTATATGGAGTGCGGGTGGGGCACCCGCACCCCCCGCCAAAAAGAACTGTCTATTTACTTGAGCCCAATTCTATTTCCTTTTCTAACCAAAAGCCCAATCTAATTAATAATTATAATTTAAGAATAATTGAAATTTTGTTCTACATGTAACCTAAGTGGTCCTAAACTCCTAATTGAACAAGGAAAAATATAATATGAAAAGTAACTTTTCATTTAAATTTCTGTCGGATTGATTCTTCTACAATTTGTGGGTTGTTGATCATGTAATCAACGTAATATTATAAAAAGTTATTACTTCAAACTTTATTCTTAATTTTATTACTTAAACAGATGAATTTTATTATTATAATTCTATATTATTATTTTTATGACATGCTTGATTCTTTTTTGCTTTTAATTTCTTGACAATTGTATAGGTGATTTAATTAGTTTTTTTTTTTTTATAAATATAAACATAAGAGTCTTGAACTTAATATTCGTCGATAAACATTTGTTTTCGACATGTCTCAGCTTTTTTGAGTTGTGCCAAGTATTTATTATGATAGGAAAGTCAAACAATTATTATCTTACTGACATATCAAATCGACTTCTTTGGCTCATCATCTTTCCACTTTGGCATCTAATTGTGCATTTTCATCTACGAAAATGTGAAGATGTGGTTAGGGAGCAAAATGAAAGATGTCGTTAATAATTTATATAAAGATATAAATTGCTTGGTATTAACTCAATATTGTAGATGAATTTGATGTCATGAGAAAGTGCAAACCACAATTTATGATGACTAATTAAGATTTAAGTATGTCATATTCTCATTCATGTTTCCTAAAAAAATATTCTCATTCATGTGTAATGAGGATTTTCTTACATTTCATGATTGTTTATTTATTATTATAGAACTGTTATAGAACTTATACATATTTGACGAAAGATTAGCAAGTATCATAGTTGATTATATACATTATTTGTATGAATTTTTATAAAGATTGTCGATATGTTAAAATTCTCGCCCCCTTGACTTAAATTCTTAGCTCTGTCCTTGGCCTCAACCTTACTGATGGGTCATGGACTCATAGGCAAAAATAAATATAATTGAAGAGCTATTTCTGGTAGTCTCGTGTTAATTGTTAAGGAATTGGTCTTCATAATTTATCGTTTATATCATGAGTATAACTGTTCTAGTGTTCTATGGACAAACTTTCTTTGTAAGATTTCACCGGTTTTGTACTAGTTTGAATCATGTTTAGAGAATTGGAATTAAAAATGTAATTTTGTAAAGTGCGGGATCAACAATGCATATTTGTACTAGTTTGAATCCTGTTTGGAGAATTGAAATTAAAAATGTAATTTTGTAAAGTGCGGTATCGACAATACTGTCGATACATAATATTTTAAAAAGTAGGTACAATGTTTTTATAAAGTTCCGGAAAAATATTGATGGTCCAGTCCCGTAAGATTAAACCAATCCCGTAAGGCCGTAACATTAAAAATGCAATTTTATCTAACATTAACTGTAACTTTCACGGGAAATTGTGATATAATAGATAAGTTGGAGAAAAAAGCTATCGTCACAAATTGTTTGGGTCGAATATATAAATTATTGGCATTACAGTTTATAAAGGCTACAGTTCATAAGATAAGCATTTTCCTTATCATCTTGTCGCTTGTATGATCTTATTTTATCTCCTTAGCGTGATGATCCTTCAATATTTTTATGTTATCCTTCTTTCTAAACTTATTTTCATTTTATCACTTTGATAAAAATCACTTTTATGCTGATGAATAGTTGTCATCTATAGTCCAAAGTTTGTTTGGATTTGACCTTTTTCAATTATTTTATTCCATATTTAATTTCTTGATTTGTTGTAATGTACGGAGATGATAATGATAGAGTGTTCCAAATTGACTTTATTTTGATAAAATCCAATTGATTTAAGTGGACTTAAAAAAAAGGTATTTTGATTTTACTGGTCTACTTTATATGAATATATTAGGGTAATTGATACTTGATGTAAAGTCTAATTATATAAATCTCTCTAAAGTATTTTGCATTAACCTCCTCCCCTCCCCTCCCCTATGAGGTTTGTCATGGTTACACTTAACCCCTTATCCATGAAAAGTTATACCTGAGGATTTCTTTGTATCTTTTAAATTTTAAAACTTGGATGCTAATTAATGTAATATTTCATAAATTATAAAATTATTAATTGTATATTTACCACCAAGAAATTTGATAAAACTGTGTAATTTCCCATAAGTATCAATAGATGTTAAGAAATTCCTATTTTCAAATTTATTAACAATTTAATTTTAAATTATAAAAAAAATATTTACACATGGAATTACATAAAGTAATTGTTTATATCTCAATAATTATTCAACAAAGCCGCTCTCCTGGCAAAACTTTGTCTCCTAGCAATGCTATCCCATTCAATACTTGAAAACTTTAAAGGGGATATATTTGCACTTGTGGTACCAAATTATATGCCGATTCTTACTTGTGGTACTATATAAATTGAGGGCGGCACATTTGGTACCACAATTTAATAAATTGAATCACTTTTGGTATCGCCGTTAAAAATCACTGTTAAGTGATGACGTGGCAGTTAAGTTTTATCTCAGAATTGATGTCATTACTTATGTTGTCTGACAATTCTACCCCACAACATTTCAGGTTGGCAAAATAACCCCATATCTTCAAATTTTATTGTTGCCCAATTTAAAAATTGGCTCGAACAAGACACGTGCAGACCAATTTGGAGAACAATTCTACCCCATAACATTTCAGGTTGGCAAAATAACCCCACATCTTCAATTTTTTTGGCGATTTAGTTCACAATGTTGCCCAATTTCAAAATTGGCTCGAACAAGACACGTGCAGACCAATTTGGAGGACAATTCTATCCCATAACATTTCAGGTTGGCAAAATAACCCTCCATCTTCAAATTTACTGACGATATTAGTCCACATTGTTGCCATGAATTAAAATTTCGTTTCGAGTGTATGTTTTGGTTAGCCAAATATTGAAAACTTTTCGGAAATGTTTCGGAAACATTAAGGAAAAATTTTAAAAAAAATTACTAAATTAAGAAATATAAGAGAGTTTCATTCAAACAAATAGTTTCAGAATTACATCTTGTTTTCGTTTCGCTTGATTCAAAAATCGAAACTTTTCGATGTTTTCGACGGAAAAGATGAAAATTTTGATCCATGATTGTTGCCCAATTTCAAAATTGTCTCGAATAAGACACGTGCGGACCAATTTGGGGATTTTACTTATTATATTTACATATTTATTTAACTAATTTGGTTTTATAAACAATATCAATAGATCAAATAATACTTTAATATAAATTCGACAAAAAATATATTTTTTTAAAATCTAAAATTTATATAATAATATTAATATATTTAATATTTATCAAAATAATAAAGTTGTAAATTATTAATATATATTTATAATTTAAAAAAAAAATCCATCCCTCCCAACCCACCCTTAGAACATATCCCCGCCCCCCACCCCACCCCACCCCACCCGTGCAGGCTAGGTCTCTCTTTTTTGTAGGCACGACGTACAAGTTATCCATGTTCTAACGCGGAGCAATCGGATCCTACCGGTATTTGAATCCAAAGGTGTGTCCTAGCATCAATTGTTATAAAAATTAAATTGTTGATAAATATGTAAAAAATATTATTCTAATAATTTTATCAGTTTTTTTTTTATGGTAAATAATCAATGAAAAAAAAATTTATGGGAATACATATTACTTAAATTGGTATGGTGATCATGAATAACCCTTTAGATAAACAATAAATTTTTCACATCTTGAAGTAGCAGAATCTATCATCTTGATTTGTTTTTTTATTTGTTCAAAATATTTTGAATATTTTTCTTTTGTCTAACATGTATATTCCCTCTTTACGAAAGGCTACTTTTTGCTATATATGTATTGCAGCTAGATGCCTTAATTAGTTTGTTCCCACAATGCCATACAATGATTGGAAGTCGGGATCGACTTTTGAACTTTTTTTATTTTAAAAGAATATATGTGTAGTGTAACCCCTTTACACACATCAATAACACTATCAATTTAAGGGGAGATTCTTCCACGCGGACCAGGTAGACTATGTGGTGCACCTTTTTCCCGTTAAAAAATTCACATATCTCCTTAACTCCACCAACTAACCAAACCATATCAAACAATGTTTTCTCTTTCACTTCATTCCAAACTCTTGGGAAACAAAAAAAAAAAATACCACCAAAAAAAAAAAAAAAAAAAAAAAAAAATCTTTGAAATTTTATAATTGACCCAACTAAAATTAAAATGTGCACCTTTGACTTATATAGTCTAATTTTACAGCAAAATTCATTGTATGGAATTATAAATAACAATTTTTTGTTCATGTAAAAGATATGCGTATTATTTATGTATTACTACAGAGTATATACGAACATGCATCGACTTTTATAGCACTTCATAAAAATTACAAAAATGGTTAAGACGATTACAATAATATATGATTGTACAAAATAAAGATGTATGTGTAATTTAAATGTACTTTGCGTAAATATTATACATCTAATTATCTAATCATTATTCAAAATTGGATCTCTACATCTCATCACATATTAAATACTAAGACGATGTAATCGAATTCCAATAAACCAAGATCTTTCATCAAATGCCACCAAAATATGAAATTCTTGAGAACCAAAAAGCAAAATTCTTGTCCTTTTCACATTCGTCATTAATATAAAGGTGTTCCTGTAGAATAATTGCTAAATATACACACCCCAAACACAAATATATAGTAATTCAAATTTTAAAAAGTTAAAAAAGTAAGTAACATAAAAGAGATCATATTATTGTGTGGGCAAAAGTTTCATCATAAAACATATTAATTTTATGGATCAGAAGTGTGGGCAAAATTTAGCAAATAAGTTTCTAAATGGAATTGGAATTCAAATATTGCAAAATTGCAAAAACAATATTCCTATAACTTTAGCACCCTCTCAAAACTAGCCCTGTAACAATACAAGACAAACATTTTAATTTTAGTAGGGTAAATTATGTAATTATACAGATTTTTTTTTGTTTTTTGTTTATTAGTTACTTTGTATGGTTTATTTATTTGGTCTGAAGTGAAAGAGAAAACATTGCTTTCTATGGTTTGGTTAGTTGGTGTAGTTAAGTTAAGAAGATATGTGAAATTTTTTAATAGGGAAAAAAGGTGTGGACCACATGGTCTAGGAGTTGGTCCGGGGAATAATCTCCCCAATTTAAGAAGTGTTGCATCAAAGCTGATCTCTTTCTCGTAATATACAAAACTGCATACAAGATCTATTTCATGATGCCTCGTATCAGGGCGGATCCAGGAATTTGATTGAGTGGGTATGAGTTCTACGATAAATAATCGGAAAAAAAAATCAAATTAAATAGTCAAGCTTAAAATTCATATTTCATAGTCACGAGAAAATATATGAGGAGCTTCCGAAAAGAAGTGGTGAAGTATAACAAAAACAACCTCGAGGGGTTATTTTAATTGCATATGATACCCGTTATATATGACCCCAAAAGAATTCAAAATATCTATGTATCTTAATTATAATTTCAAAATGACACAAAGAAGTGTTGCATCAAAGCTGATCTCTTTCTTGTAATATACGAAAATTGCATAGAAGATCTATTTGATGATGCCTTGTACCAGAGCGGATATGGGAATTTGATTGAGTGGGGGATGAATTCTACGATAAATAATCGGAAAAAAAAATCAAATTAAATAGTCAAGCTTAAAATTCATATTTCATATTCACGAGAAAATATATAAGCAGCTTCGAAAAAGAAGTGGTGAAGTATAACAAAAACAACCTCAAGAGGTTATTTTAATTACATATGATACCCGTTATGACCCCAAAAGAATTGGAAATATCTATGTATCTTAATTACAATTTCAAAATGACACTAATTACATTCACAATTGACCGGATCAATTTTTTATTTTTTAAAATTAGTCCATCATAGGTAGGGTGGAGCTAGAACAATATTTTTATTTTTATTTTTGGTTGGGTGGGTGGGTGGGTGGAGCGAAATATTGTGTAGTAATGTATTAAATAAAAAAATTGATATGAAGAAACCTTATTATAAAAAAAACAATTCTCTTGATTGTTATTAAGAAAGAAATAAAATTTAAAAAAAATAAAGAAAGAAAAGAATGAAAACAATTATTAAGAAAAAAAATGAATTAAAAGAACAATTGTTAAGCAAGAAAAAAAAAATTAAAGAACAATTATTAAGAAGAAAGACTAAAAATAATTCTAAATTAATAAGTAGGGTTGTTCGTGTAGAATTGAGAGGCTTAGGTTCGAATTCCTCAAGAAACAAATTTTATTTTGATATAAATAATTATATATATATATATATATATATATATATATATATATATATATATATATATATATATATATATATATTATATAAATATATTTACAAGATTTTGAACACGGGTTTAGTAGTAATCTTGCAACACCTTAACCAGTGAGTCATGGATGCTAGTTTGTCAAGAATACTAACTACTCCCTTCATCCCTTTTTTTTGTTACTTTTACTTTTGGTACGTATGTAAGAGTTGAAAAAATGGATTTTTTGTGTATCACATTTATGCTTTTAAAATTAGTGGTTGAGAGTAAGTGGTGTGAAATCATCACTTTATCTAAAAGGGTAGTTTTGAGAAAAATAATTTCATTTATAGGAAATGAGTGTTATTTTGGGACATGAAAAAAAAAAATAGTTCATGAAAATTTAAGGAGGAGGAGTATATTTTAGATATATAAATAATTTGAGGAGAGAATTGAACTTGTGGTACCAAACTATATACCGATTATCACTTGTGGTACCATAAAAATCGAGGCCGACATATTTGGTACCACAATTTAAGAAATCAATCACTTTTGGTACCACCGTTAAAATTGGACGTTAACTGATGACGTGGCAGTTAAGTTTTATTGCAAAATTGATACCATTACTTATGTTGACTGACAATTATACCCATAACTTTTCAGGTTGTCAAAATAACCCCGCATCTTCAAATTTACTGACAATTTTAGTCCACATTGTTGCCCAATATCAAAATTGGCTCGAATAAGACACGTGCAGACCAATTTAGAGATTTTACTTATTATATTTACATATTTATTTAACTAATTTAGTTTTATAAATAATATTAACAGACCAAATAATACTTTAACATAAATCCGACAAAATATTAATTAAATCTAAAATTTATATAATAATATTAATATATTTAATATTTATTAAAAAATAAAGTTATATATTATTAATAAAATAATTACAATTTAAAATAAAAAACCCATCCCTACCCCCAACCCACCCCCCTCTCCCACACAAATCCCAGGCCGCCGTCGGCCTGGGATTGCTGGTCCCAGGCCGCGGTGGCCTGGGATCGCCTGTCCCAGGCCGTGGTGGCTGGTGGCCTGGGATCGGAGAACCCAGGCCACTGCGGCCTGGGATTTGGGTGGGGGATGGGGTTGGGGGGTAGGGATGGTTTTTTTTTTTTTTTTTTTAATTATAATTATTTTATTAATAATATATAACTTTATTTTTTAATAAATATTAAATATATTAATATTATTATATAAATTTTAGATTTAATTAATATTTTGTCGGATTTATGTTAAAGTATTATTTGGTCTGTTAATATTATTTATAAAACTAGATTAGTTAAATAAATATGTAAATATAATAAGTAAAATCTCTAAATTGGTCCGCACTTGTCTTATTCGAGTTAATTTTGAAATTGGGCAATAATGTGGACTAAAATTGTTAGTAAATTTGAAGATGTGGGGTTATTTTGACAACCTGAAAAGTTATGGGTATAATTGTCAGTCAACATAAGTAATGGTATCAATTTTGCAATAAAACTTAACTGCCACGTCATCAGTTAACGTCCAATTTTAACGATGGTACCAAAAGTGATTGATTTCTTAAATTGTGGTACCAAATGTGTCGGCCTCGATTTTTATGGTACCACAAGTGAGAATCGGTATATAGTTTGATACCACACGTGCAATTCTCTCATAATTTGAGTGGGGCTATAGACTTCGTCACCTCACTAAGTCACTAGTCTCTATGATTTCATATATGCACTTTTTTTTTTTTATAACAAACTAATTTGTATTACTAGACTTGTTTTAGGTACAACCGAACCTTATTACACTCAGAACCATATTCGAATTAGCCTTAACCGAAATTGGTTGAATTATAATCTTATGATTCCTTTTAGTGTCCAGAAAAGAACACAAATATCTTGTGTTGTCGGGTTATGTCTTGACCATTTATCAGTATTTGTAGTGTGGCTGATGAGACCAATGCATCACAAAAAAATATATTGTGCGGTTGCAATTGCAAAAAAAATTATTGAATGACTTGACATTCCTTGATCGCAACCTCGATGTAAACAGAGTAAGGCATATGCAACCCGCCGTACAAGGAGGCCGGGGGCTAGGTTAAAGATTTCAAATTTCTCTTTTCAATTTTAAAATTTAATTATATTTAGCAAAAATGATTTCTTGATAAACAACTTATAATTTAAAATGTTTTTCTCTCAAAAGAGTTTTAAAAATTATTTCATTTCAGTTAAATCCAAAAATTAGTTATTTTCTAAAAGAAACACATTAGTTCAAAAATAACTTTTTTATATAATGTTATAATAAAAATATTGAAACTATCGTGTTTTTTTTTTGTTATTCTTAGTTCACTAGTTCAAAGTATTATACTAAATTTTTTGGTATATCTATATTATAAAAAAATAATGCATGTAAAAAAAATCAAAGTTAGTTTAAATAATTTTGCTTTTTGAAATATAAATAAATATATATAAGCTTATATCAATTATAATAGTAACTTTTTTTTTATCTCTAAAATATAAAATTCGGGTAATCAATATTTAAAGAAAATTCTTAAGAAAAATTAATAAATAAAACTAAATAGTAACTCTTCTTCTTCTTCTTCTTCTTCTTAATATTAGTAAATATATAATTATAGTATATGTGTTTAACGTAATACTAAACAAGTGTTATGCAGTTATAATTTATTAATTTTATTAACTCCTTAACAAATTTTCATTTGCTATGCAAAACCGTAACAAAATCAAATTAACAATATAATTGCTACAAATTAAATAAATATTTCCTCGGATATTTATTTGTTACCAAGCCTATGATGAAATCATTTTATAGTTGTTGATTAGTTTTGTGATTATTTAACAACATAACAATTAAGCACAATTGGTTATCAATTATAAGTTGGTCACTGATAGCAACAATTTTAATTATATGTTTGTAATCATGTGGTTGTAGCGAAACAAGTGTGGACGGTGCTCCTATTCTAGCCTGTTGCACATGAGAATATGAATCTTTAATTCAGGTCCACCATATTGATCAATAGGCCTTACAAAAGTTTGAATCCAAAAGTTATGCTTCATCCCATATATATATTATGGATAGTGAAACACGTCAAAAGTGATGAAGGGGATTTTCATTGGTGGACCTGGTCAATGAAGTAAGTACCACGTGGTGATGCTCTTTTGTTGTCAGTATGAAATCTTTAGTCGGACATGTTGAATTGAACTCCACTTCAAGGAACTTAACCATTTGTTCAAAGAAACTCGTCATTCATGTGCATGTGGCCGACCCAACGTTGATCTATGCCTAAGTCAAATCAATTCGAGGAGATAATCGAACAGTATGTAGCAGAATGTAGTACATGCATAATCAAATGTGCACCTTCAAATGTAATTAATGCGGGATATTTATAGGTGTAAACGGATTTTTTGGGTCAATTGGATCTCGATCGGGTCACTCGATCGAGATATGCAGATTGTTTAGGGTATTTCGGTAATTATATGATACCTTGGGGATATTTTCATAATTTTAGGTTGGTCTTCAATTAGTTAGGTCGGTTGACTTAGTACTACCTGCAACTAGGGGCGAATACAAGATTTTCAGCAAGGGGCCTAAAACTGTACCCAAAAAAAATTTCAATCAAATATTCAAACTTAAATCTTATATTATGCACGAGAAAATATAGATGCAATGCAAAAAGGGGGGAGGTGGAGTTTGACAAAAATAACCCCCACGAGATACTTTAATTACATATGATACTCCATTATAGTCTTAAAAGAACCCAAAATATCTACGTATTTACATTTATAACTGACCATGACGATTTCTCATTTTTTGAAATCGGTCCATGATAGCATCGTTTGAAATAGCTCTAAATATGTCTATATAAAGGCAACTAGACTATTATTTAGCCATTGATTGCTCATTCGGTTACGAAGTTGATTCTTTACTATCTTCATACCCTAAAAACTCTCTTTACCGATGCAGTTGCAATGGACAGAATAAGCGGCAATGTCACAAGTTTGTAAACAAACGAGAATGCGACATGCCTTTTAGTTGCAACCATCTTCTTAGCAAGATCACCAGTCTCTTTCAAGCTAAAAATATCATCACTTGATCGAACATTCCTTATATAATTTTCAAGTTGATTGGGAAGGGCCGATAACTCAAGAAAATATAAGTCGTTTGGATTAAATATTTGAGTTTGGAGATGTTGGGAGAATATTTGAGCTTTAATTGAGCCTATTCTTTTTTTTTTTAAAACTACAACACTACTATCCTAAAAAAATGTTTTGAGGAGGTCTATAAACCCCTAGTCCCTCTCTCCGCCCCCTGCCTGCAACGTGCCAATCATTGATACGTGCTATACATGGTATATCAAAAAGGGGATTTCAAGTTGCAGAGAACACAACATTGACATTTTATACGAATCATGAAACCTTATCCAAAACCTACTATAAATAGCAATGAATGCATCATGCATGGATAAAAAAGAACAACCTTAACTTATTTCCAATTATCATTAAATTCGAATATGGTAAGATCTATACAACCTTTGGTTCTTGGTCGGGTGGTGGGCGATATCTTGGACCCGTTTATACCAATGACGGAGCTCCAGGTTTTTCATAGTGGTGGAAGAATGATTTATAATGGCGGCAGTCTGAGACCATCTCATGTTGTGAACCAACCTAGGGTTGAGATTGGATCAGGTGATGGCTTTCGGGCTTTATATACTCTTGTAAGTATATGTATAATTTTTTTCCCCCGAGTTTACTGCATAATTTATTCCCCAAAAAAAATAAAAAATACAAAGTTTACTGCATAATTAATTTTAAGTTAATTATTGGAGCAAGCTTTAGATTACTTGCCCGGTCTCTTAGCTGGCTCCTTGGGTAAGCTTTTAAGGAGAGTTGGACCAAATTTATTTAGGTGGATTTAACTTAATCAATTTTTTTAAGAATACATTCATTAGTAATTATTATATGAGAAATCATTTCAATAATTGCTCAAGCCCAAAGAATTATAAATAATAAATTAATACTAAACACTTGTATTAATATAGAGAAAATTCACATTAGTGGGAATTAAACCCATGACCCCTAGGGACTTAACTTAATACATGTGTTTAGCATACTTACCATTAATTAGGTCCATTAACCTTAAGTTAGTCGCTCTTGTGACTAAGCAATTTGAGAAACATATTACTTAAGTCAGTGTATCATAAATTTATTCAATCGCTGTAAAATATATAGATAAATAAATTATCAACTATCAAGACTCGTATTAAACTAGATCAATACTCACATTAGTGGTAGTCGAACCAAAATCTCATGCCCTCGTGGTCTTGCAACATCAGCTTTCACCACTAGGCTATGGCCTCATCAATAAGAAGTCTGGATTTGGGTTTCATTTAAGTTTTGTCATGGACCTAATTTAAAGTGTAAAAAATGCATATTTGATACCATATAATATAACACTTTGCAATATTGATATCACTGAATACACAAATGCACATTTAATACCACAATTTAAATATTAGTTGCAATGTTCATATAACCATCAAATAATTGAACTAAAATGGATAGAATCGACCACGTGCACCGCACAAGGTCGTTATCTCGTCTTTTGGGGTGGAAATTATTACATGATAATGTGATAACGTGAGAGAAATGTCATCATTTTTCATTCAAATGATGAGATATGTGATAGTTTTCCCTCCAAAAATGAGGAAAATGTGATTATTTTTCCTCCAGACGACGAGATAACATCCATGTGTGAGACTCGCATGTGGCCAATTTCATCCATTTTCGTCCAATTATTTGATAATGGTATAAACATTGCAATCAATATTTAAATTATGGTACTAAATGTGTATTTACGTATCCAATTTCATGATTTACCAAAATTGGGCCAAAACCTAATCTAATGGAAGTCTTAGGATCTAGACTCTCCTATATTTTTTTTTTTTAGGAAAACCCAAATCGGGTAAATTTATTCATGGACTTTCCTATCGAGGAAAAAACATTTTTGATATCAAATTTTAGTCCAAAAAATACATTTGATGCCAAACTTTTCGGAAAAACACATTTCATACCATGATTCACACCATCTTGACTCATTTACTTTTGCCGTCAATTTTCGGACGGAATTTAGCACGTGCCGTCAATTGTGGGTCTTTAATACTCGTGCATGTTTTCCCTCCGATTGTCAACTTAACGGGCATATGAGCGGCACGTGCTGAATTTCGTCCAAAAATTGATTACAAAATTAATTGTGTCAAGATTGTGTGAATCATTTTATGAAATGTGTTTTTTTTTGAAAAACTTGATACCAGATGTATTTTTTGGACTAAATTTGGTGTCAAAAGTGTTTTTCTCTCCTTTCCTATCTAATACATAAAAGTAAATAAGATTGATCACTTTAGAAAGGAAAAAAAGGTTAATATACTCAAACTGATTCAAATTGTTTTGAGCACTCAAATTCAATTAAATCGGTGTTCTCATATAGGGAGAATTACTTTTTTTTTCTTACTATATATGCTTTATTTTACTTATATTTGGTATAAGATATTTTGAAAAGACATGCACATTTGATATCATAATTTGATGATCTTTGATAGATTTAATTTTTCCGTCAAATATTTGAATCATACCATTAAATTAAGGGTTGATGCCAAGTTACCCCTGTAGTAAATGTTCAATTTACTCCTTCCATGTGATTTGAAAAATAGCATTTTATCTCTTGTGAAAATTTTAAGGAAGCTTTACTTCCTTGCAACGGAGATGTAACACACCCGCCCGAAATTAAGAGTGACATGAAAATTTTTGCGTAGAAAGATAAAAGTACCCTTAGGAAGTAAAATATTTATCATAATATCGGGGAATGGTGTTTAAGTGCTACATTTATAATAACACAAGGGGACAAATTGTCACATTTATAAGTTTGATGCTCACAGTGTGAAACTTTTATAAAATTATAAATAGGTAAATCACATGAGAATCATACAATGGGGTAAATTTCCATTAACTATTAAACTTATATCAAACTGAGGAATAGTTATAGCTTTAATTGTTGCTCACAGTGCATCTTCAAACTCTTTAAGAGCCAGACATAAATTAATAATTCAAATATTTGACGGCAAAACTAAATATATCATATGCCGTCAAATAGTGAAATAAAATGTGTTTTTTTTCAGAAAATTTGATATCAAATGTGTAAAGTAAGACAAAAACGTACTTCTCTCTCCTCAGAAATGAAAACTATGGTTGCAAAATTATAATTAGGCTATGTCTGATTATTGTTCATTTGCATTTTCTTTATCATTTTACTCACTGAAATCTATAAATCAAACACGGCGTATTGTATTTCCAGAAAATGATTATAGTGATTGTATTTGTGCCTTTTCGCAGATTATGGTGGATGCCGATGCTCCTACCCCTACCAACCCAAACCTTAGGGAATATTTGCACTGGTCTCCCTCTCTCTCTCTCTCTTTATCTATATATACATCCCAGAAAACATGGAATTGATTAACTTGTACATGGATTAATCCATATTTTTTCAACTGACAAATTCTCTTTTATTCAAAAAATTGGATATATAGGATGGTCACTAACATCCCAGGATGCACTGATGCTGGATTTGGTGAGCACATTAATGTATTAATTAATGGAGTATGTAATTGTATTTCCAATAAGTTGGTGGATTGAAATGCAATTAATTGATTTATGCAGGGCAAGAAATTGTGTGTTATGAGAACCCTCAACCATCTATGGGCATTCACCGTATCGTTTTCGTGTTATTCCGACAAATGGAGCGACAAACAATCCATGCTCCGGGGAGTCGCCAAAATTTCAACACCCGAAGCTTTTCAGATCAATACAATCTTGGTATGCCTGTTGCAGCTCTCTATTACAACTGCCAAAGGGAAAATGGCACAGGAGGTCGAAGAGCTTATTAATTTATACATTTGCATTTCTACCGTACAACAAAATACATTCCAACTATTCAAAGGGGAAAAATAATGCACCCTATCCATCCGTGTTTTGGGACACCTGTGCAAAATCCCCCGTGTTATTTTTATTCCAAATAATTCCGTTGTGTTTTACCCAATATTTTAATGCTAAATTGTTAATGGCGTTAATACAATTTGATATTCATATTTTGACCTTCATATACATATATGATTTCCTATTTTAATCTTATTTTTATTATGCAAAGAATCCCATGGGTTATGCTTAATTGCACATAACCCCCCTGTCACATGTTTTTATTAAGTTATCCTTAATTTGCACAGAACACTTGTTTTGTCCGTAGCACACGCGGGTGGGGTTCACGTGCATCCATATATTTTTCACGGAAAAGTGATTCCTTTATCTGGTAAAACACTTGCAACAAATTAAAATAATACAAGGGGAATTTTGCGCAGGTTTCCCAAAACACTGATCCGTAGAGTGGTTTTTTTGGCTATTCAAAGTAACAAAATATCCCTACCATTTTCCATCGCGGGGTTGGACAAGTCATGAAATCAATCATTTGACATTTAATTTTATGAACTACAATGTTCTTACTCTGCATCTGATATTTTGCTTTATGACTATTCTGCTTCGAAAAATTCTACATCTTTAGAGAATTTTCTAAGACTGGAAAATTTCATATTAAACCCAACAAATAAAACCACACCCGTTCTCTAATTAAAATTAAATAATTCGAAGTGATTGGATATTCAAACCATAAAACATACTCCTCCGTTACAAATTAATTGACACATTTGGCCTCTTCACACATATTAAAAAACTCAATTAATTAATCAATTTTCTAAGATAAAATGTCAAAAATACCCTTTTAATAGCCAAGGTTTAGCTCAGGAATGCCATTGATCTATGTAGACTCTACTTTATTGTGTAAATCTAAAAGTAAGAAAAGATAAAAATGACAAAAAATTCATTGAAAAATTAAATGTAACAAATAATTTAAAACATGAAAATTCTAAAAATATGTTAATTAATTTGAAACGGAGGGAATAAATATTACTATTAAAATGATAATTACATTTTAGTTACTGCACCTCACACATTCTTCTCGATTATCAATGGGCGTAAGCGTATGTGCACATGTTGTTCGTTGGAGCTACTTGCAGGGCCGGCTCAAGTGCTAGGCAACTAGGGCCGGCGCCTAGGATCCCAAGTTTGGAGGGACCACACAATTTATATCTAGGCCTCTAAATAAATTTAAAATTAAATATATTTAATTTTATGTACCCAACATATATATTGTTTTATTTGATTAGACTTTCTCCTCATGAATGAGAGGTTTAGGGTTCAAATCCCAATAGTGACATTATTTTATCTGTATTTTGATTGTTCTATGTTCTTTTAGCTTTTTTTCTTTTCTAATAATTGCTCATCTTTTTTCTTTTCCTTTTGTAGTAATTAATCTTTTAACCCTTTCCTTAATGATTTTTTGTCAAAATATTTTTTCAAAAATTACTTTAAATAAAATTATTACTTAATAATTATAAAAGAATACAATTTTTTTTCTTTATAATAAGGTTTTTCTGCTTAGTACTTTCTTTACTTAATACATTGTAAAAAAGAATCTCGCTCCCCTAATAAAACTGGTCTACCGCCATCCCTGTTTATATATGTATGTGTACCTTTTTTTTAGTTTTATATATGATGTGTAACTTTTTCTATACACGGTGATATATAATTAATAGAGTTAAGAATGTAACGGAATGAAATAAAGTGAAACAATCAATTATAATATTTGTAAAAGAATGAAATAGAGCTAAGGATATACATATACTTGTAAAATGTGCTACGGCTAAAAAAATATTTTCAAAATTAAAAATTACAAAAAAAAAAAAAATCACGATTGAATCTTTTAATAATTAAGTGAATTTTTTTATTTAATTATCTATCTAAAATATAATAAGTTAGAAAACATAATATATCAATATTTAATTAGATTTTTGTATTTAAAAAATAAATAAATTATATCTTTTTTATAATAAAGGGGCCCCAAATTTAAAATTCGCCTAGGACCCCGAATGTCTAGGGTCGGCCCTGACTACTTGTTTACATTCCAAACGCACTCCCTAAAAAGTTGATGTATAATATTGGCTTCACTAAAGACACGAAGATCAATGGTTCTCCCAATGTTTTTAAACGTTGGTAAAGAGTAGGGGATGGTTATACTCGATAGGTTGGTGGTGTAAATTAAGTGTTACCTGCATTATAGTTATAAGGGGTAATGTGTATTTTCGTAAGGGTATTTGGTACATATAATTGAACAATCCAGTTAACTAACGATTTTTTTAGTGACTGAAAAATGTTAAATGATGCTTTGTTACATTGAAAAATTCCAAGAGATGTTTGAGATTTTTTGACACATTAAACAGTTCAAAAGGATGAAGTATTGAATAGATAGTAGGGTGTTTCTAAAATGAGATTCCATGGAAAATAGGTGTACATACGATACCCAATCTTAACTATTAAAAAGGTCAAACTTAAATCTGGACCACAAAAAATAGTCAAAATGTCCGATGATAGACAAGGCAATCGGACATCATCGGACATTTGAATAAAGTAGTCAATCTGTAAATTACATAAATAGCCGTCAAGTAAATATACTTTTCTCTCTACGTCTGCAAATCTCCAATCCTCTTCACCTTCACCTTCACCTTCACCTTCATAACTAACAAAAAATAATCGATTCTTTCTACAAATTTACAGAAAAAAGGTGATCACTTATAATTTTAGATCTGGTGGCCTGTTAAAATCAATCTTAATAGTTTTTTTTATCTTTGTGTTTTGTGATGCAGGAGTACTACGGAGTATATTAAGGATCAAATTTATTAGAATATTTTTGTGATCCTATAGTTATTTTGTTTCCATAAAAATTTTCATTGTTATCTGTTATTTATTTTGTTTCTTCCAGGAATCTTATCTACTTTTAGTTAGTTATTTTTTTTCAACTATAAAAGTCCACCTTGAAGACTTATTTTAGGGGAGTTGATTATTTTGATATTGAAAAATAGAAGAGAATTTTCTTTCTAAAGTTTTTATACCCATCCTACAATCGCAATATTGTCCGACTTCAGTTAGTATTAAATGTTCAAATTTTTTCTTTTCTGATGGTCGTGAGCATGGTTTGTCGTGGGCAGGTTCCGACTAAGGAGGTTCAGCACCATGATCGTGACATTTAGGATTCGAAGATCGAGGTTTTGCCAAGCAAGTCGCAAATTTACCAAACCTCTGGTGAATACTCGAGTTTTTTCTTCATGTGGTAAAATTCTCATCAGCTTTAATGATTGAATCGTGGTGATGTTGAGGAGTCCACACTGTGATCTAAGACTTCACCCCAAGAAATTATTGATTGAGGATTTGAAGAGGCAAGTCTAGGATTTAACCCAACATTTGACGACATGGTGGAAACAACTAAGACATTCATGGGAGAACATGACAGACCCAAGTACAAGGCTTGATTGACCGTCATCGTTAGTTTGTCCTGATTTTGTGGATCTTGATGACACTGCTATGAACTCGAGGACAAGTTCTTTCCAACCTTGAGCGACTGATGCAGGGGCACCTGAGACAATCTATCTTTTTTATTAGTTTTCCTTGGTGATTAGATTTCTTATTTTTTAGTTATTTAGTTTCCATGTTTTTGGTTATTTTGTTTTCATAGGAGTTTATGAGTTATTCAGTTTATTTTAGAGTCATATTTCCATTCAATTATTTAGGGTTATAGTCTTATAAAACGAATTGTAATCTTTATTATTATGAGATGATGATTATTATGACATTTTGAAAAAAAATAGATTTGCTCTCTCAAATGTTTATGGGTGCCTATTTCTCGTGTTCTTAGCAAATTTATCTGATGGAACTTGCCTGCAAAATAATTGTTATTTTGCCCCGACTTCAGTTGGTATCAAAGCCGCATTCGTTTCCTAGTGGTAAGGTTCGTGGTTGGCATGGGCAGGTTCTGAAAGAGGAAGTCCAACACCATTAGGGGTGGGCATTGGGTATCGGGTTTTGGGAACCCGTCCCGTCTCGGTCGGGATTTTGTAGTTTGGGATGAGAAACATGGTAGATTTTCGGGTTTTGGGAAACCCGAATTCCGGCAAACTAAATTGGGATGGTATTCGGTAATGTTTCACACCCGATCGGAAAAACTGAATTCTGAATTCCGAATTCCTTATTATATAAAATAAATTACCACGTAATCAACTCTTACTCCAAAACCTAAGCCCCATCACCGATTCCATGGTCTTGAAATTAACAATTCATTACCATAAAGAAAAATATAATGCTATGAAGGAGCAAAATAAAGAAAAGTGTATTATTTCTACCATATAGGAGTTTAAAATTACTATTTTTGGGAAACCAGAATCCCGATCCCGAAAACCCGATATATATCGGGAAACCGAAATTTAGGGACCAAGTCAATTCAAACGGAATTCGGGTAGTAAAAATCAAAACCCGAATCCCAAAAACCCCATCCCGAATTACCTGAAATCCCGTCCCGATCCCACCCGTAAACACCATAAGCGTTTCGCTACGATGAAGATGTTTGAGGATCTATAGAGACAGGTTGCAGATTTATCCCGGCGTTTGGCGACGCATGAAAAATATCACAAACTTCCAGTATTTCGAGAGCACCATGATCGGGAGGAGCGACATCGAGATTTTGAGTTTCCAATCGATTTGTCCGAGTTGCCTCGTTAACTCGAGATGAATCTTCCTATTTATGATGAATATGATACGGAAAACGTTCCTTGTTATGATGAAAGACTTTCAACTTATGATGAATTTTGATGTGGAATATGTTCCTTTTATTGATTAAGGGCCTCCAAGTTATGATAAATCAGATGACGAAAAAGATGTTCCGTCTTTTGATGAAGAAAATATTATATGTGAAGATTTTGGTGTACCCTTGGTTTCAGCCATGGAAGATGTGGTGATCGAAAAAAATTCGTTAACTACACTTTCAAGACTGATTCCCATCTTGATGATGTCGATTTCGTAATTGGTACATCTTTAGAGTGCCACCTTGTTAATTAGGTTGAGTACGTTAACTATTATTCAAGCCCAAATCTAGACATAATTTCAAAATCAAATTTTCTTTTTACATTTAGGAAGAAACTTTTAAAGATTCGAGGAAGAATTTCCTCCTACTCTGGGTCGTTCTCAGTTCGAACTCGAGGACGAGTTCTTTCCAAGTTGGGGAGACTGATGCAGGAGTACTATGGAGCATATGAAGGATCAATTTGGTGATCCTTTAGTTATTTTGTTTCCATGAAAGTCTTCATTGTTATTTTCTATATATATTTTTTTCCTCTATGAGTCTTATATAATTTTAGTTAGTTATTTTTTTTTTTCAGTTATAATGATTTAATTTTTCTAAAATATAACAAATATAAATAGTACTTTAATAAATAAAATTTTATATGTGAAATAAACGGCTTTAAATTCAACTCTTTATATTTTAACGATTTAGTTAACTATTAAATTCAAATCGACATTTAATAAAATTTTCTATGAACATATATAATTGATGATGTGACCTACTTTAAGGATTTGGTACCACAATTATTTCGTCCGACATATTTGGTACAATTATTTGACGGAAAGTTACACATTTCATACTTCCGTCAAATTAATAACAGAATTTTGACGGAATTGATGAAAAAATTGTAGAATTTGTTCTATAATTAAATATTGTTGGCCACAGGTTTTCTGGTCGACAAATTTACTCCATAATTCACAAATTTGAAGCATTTCAGTCACAATTGCAAAAATAGTTAAATTATTAATCCTATTTAATAAATTTTATATATAATTATTAAATTTATATAATAATATATAAATTAAATAATATTTTATATAAAATCTGAAAAAAAAACTTTTAAAATTATATAAATAGTATTAATCCTATTTAATAAATTATATATATTGTTATTATATATCTTATAGAATGGCCAGGGAAAGCCCTTAGGGCATCTCCACTCACCCCCCGGGATGGGTTGAAGATTCTTTTAAGGGGCTAATGTCAATTTATTCCTATGTGATATGCATAATGATCAATTTATCCGTCTGTAATATGTATAATGTTCGGTTTACATCTCTATGATTTGAAAAGGAGCACTTTAACTCCTGTGAAAATTTTAAAATGGAGCAATTTATTTTCTTTCAACGGATAGTAACACATTCGCCAAGTTTTCAGAGTGGACATGAAAATTATTGGGTAAAAAGACAAAAGTACCCTTAGGGAGGTAAATATTCATATTTATCATAAGACAGGGGGATTAAGTTCCATATTTATCATAAAACAGGGGGTAAAGTGCGAAATTTATCAAAACACAAGGTGTTAAAATGCCACATTAATCATAAAACAAGAGGATAAAATGTCACATTTATAATAACAAAAGGGAATACAGTGCCACATTTATAAGTTGAGTGAGTCAAAGTATAGTATATAAGAGGGGTGGTTTTGTCAATTTATAATTTTTTAAGTTTAAAAATATCAGAGAGGCAGTGGATAAAGTGTTCTTTTTCAAATCAATATGTAATAAACTGAAAATCATGCATATAATAAGGAGATAAACACCGATTCGGTTTCAACATTATTTAAAACTATTAAAACACTAAACCTAAAAACATATTGATTTCAAATTAGTCATCTAATTTTTCTCCACAAAGTCATTGATTTGACATTGTATACCAACTATTTTGATTGCTCAAACTCAAAAATTCAAACTCAATTAAAATTATATATTTTAAAGCCCTAGAACTTAACATTCAAACTCAATATAAATCATGTTTCAAAGGTTTCGTGAAACTACTCAAACCTATTTTTCGAATTCAAAATCATGCGATTTCAAATATAGACAGGCCAAAACTATATCCAAACAAAAATAACTATACGAAATTCTATTTTAGGAACCAATTTTATTTTATTGTAATCTTACCTATAAAATGAAATATTATACAATTGAGATTATCATAAACAATTTTTATTCATTTATTGGTTTACATGGTTGGGTCGAATAAGGAAATATTTCTATCAAATTTCATTTTAATTCAATTCTTTTTGGTTAAATGATGTTGAATGGAATAATGGTTGGGCGAAGTGGTAGCAACTTGCGATTCTTAGAGGCAAATTTCAGGTTCGAATGCTACTGAAGTCACCATACTGGAAAATACCTATACCAAATGCAGCCTTCGATCCGGACTATGATCAACCAATTTAGTAGATAAAAAGACACGGAATAATGCAAAATTTTCGAGTTAAATGTATACACTACCATATGCATCAGAAAACTTGTACAAAACTTCTATATATACCTATTTAAAGCATACACGCCACTGTCTGGTTTAACTAATGTTTTAAAAACCGGACCGAACATCGAACCAGTAGCCTTACTGGTTACTGATTGGATCGGTTTAACAGTTTTAACCACTGGTTCAGCCGGTGTGACGTCATTACGAAATAATAATTTAATTTAAGTTTTAATGTATGTAATCAACCATTTAAAAAATCAATTCTTATCCAATTTTTTTTCAAGTTATTTTCATAATCTAAATATTATCTCACGAATCACAACTATGATATACAACATATCAAAACAGTAATTTTATTACTAATCACCTATAGAAAAATGAAAATATTGGATGAATTTTGTCACCTAAATTCTTTTATGAAAAAACATGCAAATACTTGAAATTGGGGAACAAGAAATGTATAAAAATTCCTTAGTTTATTTTTATTTTTTTTGGTTATAAGTGAACCACTGGTTCAATCGATTCATTGGTTCACTATTTTTACCGGTTTTTGACTGGTTTTTTTCCGGTTCGAACTGGGCAGGAGGAAGACTGATTTTGAAGGATTAATCGGATTGGATTTAGCAGCTGGTTACCGGTTAAATCGGTTGAACCGGCCGATTCGGTCCGGTTTTAAAACACTGGGTTTAACTCGATTAATTTTAACAAAATACATTTTTACCTTCCATGTCCAAACCCATTTTACATATCTTCATAAAATAAATGAAAAAGTCAAGTTATTTTATATATATAAATAAATAAAATGACAAAAAATAAACTCAAAATATACTATTTTAAAAGTATAATAAAAAAATGCAAAATGAAAATATAAACTTTATATGAATAGAACAAAGTAGAACCCACCCACCCCGCCTACACCACCGTACTTAATTATTCAACCCAACTATCATTTTTAATTTTCTACATTATTCGTTGATGCCCAACTTAAAAAAAAAATAAGAAAAAAATAATACTCCTTCCATCTTCTAATTTTTGTTCCTATTTTCTTTTTGGAATGTCCCAAAACAAATCTTCGTTTTCTAATATGAATTTTTATTTTCAAAAATACCATTTTACATAAAATAATGCTTTGACAAACCACTACTTCTCTCTATCACTGCTTTTAGGGTAAATATAAAGATATCAAACTTTGATGTGTTTAACAACCTTGTTTCGATATATATCATTTTATGTCAAAAAATAAATATTAAAAATGTATAAAATTAATTCATTTTATTGGTGAGAATTGTGGTATAAAAATATGTTAACTCATTCTGTTATACTAAAAATAAAATATTGTTAATGTTATTTATATAAATAATTTTTTTTGTAGATACATATAAGATTTTATTTATTTATTTATTTATGACCGCATTCTGATTTAATCAAATAAGATCCTTTATATTTTAGTCGGTTATATGACATAATCAATTGGAACAAATTCACATTGGACTCAACTCCATTCATAACCCTAGCTCCCCCGCAACCGTCTGATTGCAAAGAAATGTTAAATTATGTTTCTTTAATTTGTGTGTTTATAAATAATCATCTTTTGAAACTTTTGTCTATATAATTAATGTTTTTTCTTCCTTATTCTTTTTTCCTATGACTCTTACTAAATGAATTATTTTTCTATTTGTCAAGCCTGAATTAGAATTTCTATTTTTATATGTTTCCATTTACAATTTCATTTTTTGGTTATCTTTTTTCATTTTTCCCATGTACCATAATGAAATGGGAGAATACTGAAAATGGAGCTAAAATATCAATTCAAAGAGTTAATTCAGAAAAATTATTTCCAAATATCACATTATATTAGTGCGTAAAATGAACATATATGGTCTATATAGATCCACACAAATTTTAACTAATTAGCAAATAAAGGAGCACTCGGAAAGATACTCTTAATTAATTAATTTAATTGTTAAAGATAGGGAGCAATATTTTTTAAAGGTTAGTAGGAGTTGTTAGAATAGGACTTTTCATTTTATATACTACTAAAAAATACTCCTAGTATTTGGTCTAGCTGTGTGTATGGTCCTCGTTCGCACAAACAAAGTAGTAAAGCTGCCAATGCATATGTCGATAGAAGAAATACTCGAACGTGTTAAGGCAAAGCCTTGGGATTCTTGGGTGAGTGGTCCTTGTTCTTGGTTTCAGAGAAAAAGCAAGGAAGTCGGCAACTCAAACAAAGTCAAACTCATTTTCTTGTCCACTTATGTAATTTCAAAGTGGATAGAACTTTAAAAATGGATTTGAACTCTTTAGAAACTACATACAGATAAACTACTATAAATAATATCGATGAGGACTTGTTAAAGACTAGCACTTGTTTAATAGTTTCTGTAAGGGCAAACAGGTTGAAGACATTCTACGCTTTTAATTATTAACCCTGCTGATCGGTAACTTGAGATGGTCTCAGACAACAATTTGTTATCTGAGACCATCTCAAGCTATCAATCAGCCTCGGGTTGAAATTGGACACACGGCAGACTTTCCTTTCTACTATGGTTCATACATTTTGTGTCTTCATATGTTAAAGATATAGCTTTGCATGTATCATAATGTTCTAACTGCTTTTATCTCCTCCCCCTCTTTAATATTTACACGGCTGTATAAGGGGCTCAAAACCATGACTTGAAAACAGCTCCAAAACTCAAGCAAAGTTCTTTGAAAACTTTCTGAAAATGGGTAAATGGCCTAGATTCATGACTTTTATTAGTACAACACTACAATGGGTGATCAGTGGAGAAAGCATCAATATGCTGCAAGACTTGTCAATTAACAGCAATACAAATAAAAACCTATCTGAACAAATTATTAGGGACTATTTATTTTTCCTCACTCATAAGCCTACAAGAACACTGCAGAGGGACTTCTTAAACTAGTTTGGAATTCCAGTTAGCCAACAATTACAATCGACTTAACGAACATCTGCAGATAGAACGATTAATTGATCCAGAATTATGAATTATATGAAAAAAACCGAGTGAAAGATAAAAACACCCCCTATGCTTTCTCTAATTCCTGAAAAAACCCCTTTGTGTTTGGTTTTAGTTACCACACTCGACCCAAGTAGAATTTGACTTTTGACTTTTGGTGAAATGACAAAATTACCCCTATGTATTAGTTTTTTTTAATTCCTTTTGAAAACCCAAGTATATATTACTTGGATCAATTGTGGTAATTAAAACCAAACATAAGGGGGTTTATGGGAGTTAAAATAACACAAGGGGATTTTTTGGGAGTTAAACAACGCATAGGGGGTGTTTTTGTCTTTTGCTGTCAGGGATAAAATTGTCATATTAAAAGCAAAATGTGAACAAACACTTGCTATTTCCGCGTTTGAATAACACTCTCTTTTATGGGGGATGAATTTGGTACTGACTTGAAGAGCACATGAGGTTTTTTGAGAGTTAAAATAACATAGGAGTTTTTGGGGAGTTAGACAAAGCATTGGGGGGTGGGGGGGGGGGGGGGTTGTCTTTTGCTCGAAAAAAAACTCAAGTTATATCACGTAATTATGGCTAATTCTGGATAGAGAACATATCAAATCATTTCAAGTCGCCATTCAAATTTGGCCATCACAACACCATAATGAATAAGCAACTAAAACCCAAATTAAGGGTGAGTTTGGCCCAGCGATTCGAAAATCAATTATAGGAGAATTAATTTTACTAAAATGAATTTTGGCAATAATTGATTATGATAAAATTCAATTATAAAATAATTGCTTTTGGATAATAGCTTTTGCAAAATTAACACTTTAGTAGCTTCTAAAATAAGTTGATTTTTAGCTTCTGGAGATCCCAAAAGTGATTATGATATTGGGGGCCAAACACCATTAAAATCACGATTGACTAAAAGCAATTTCTTTAATTGGGGCCAAACGCTTCAAAAATCACAATGGAGGTCTAGAAGTGTTTTTAAAAGTTCCCACCGCTGGGCCAAACTCACCCTAATAGTAGAATCACATTCACCTTTTTAATCTTTTTGGCAGAATAATAGCTAATAAATAGAGTGCAATCTAACAGGGTACAACATGCTATAAAATAAGAAATTAACAATTCCCATTCAGTCAAGTTGGTCAGAGAACTCTAACTGATAACAGATCTAAAAGGTTCATATTCTTGGATATCACTGACATTATTCTATTACCAAATCTCATCTATTCGGATGTGATCATATCTTCAATACCCGACAGAATCCGAATTCAGAAAACTGCAGAGTTTGGATCTGAACCTGAATATATATATATCCAAACAAAAATAACTAGGCAAAATTCTATTTAGAGAACTCATTTTATTTAATTGCAACTTTACTAATAAAAATGAATAATTATTTTCTAAACAATTTTTCATGTATGATGTTGTATAATGAACTCTGATCAAAATATGGTCCAAACCAAGTTAAATCTGATCCAAACCAGGACCAGGAACAATCTATGGGACCCATGGGGAACCGTAGCACCTCGTTGTCCGGCCTCCCCCAAGGAACCGGCTGACGTGTCGCAGAATATCTCCCGAGCTGAGGTCGTCAAAGGCATCTACCTTAGTGTCAAACTGAAATGATCAACTCCTCTCTTTTAGGTCGGGGATAAAAGGCTCATCCAAAGAGATCGCCAATCTTCGGCAAGTACATCGCAAACATATATGGTGTATAGTTACTCTAAATAAAATTTCCAATAGACATGTATATAATATTTAAATATGAAAAGTTACTATATTTATATAGTTATTGTTAATCTAGATAAGAACAACCGTAGCGAGTTAAAGCACTCTGCGCAAACAATTAAGGAAGTAAAGCTGCCAATGCAAACACCTATCTTGGGAGAGTGGTCTTAGTTCTTGGTTTGAGAGTAGGAAGTTGACATGTTTAAAATTTTCAAATTCAACCTACAAACTGGATAGACACCAAATATATCAACATTAAGCAAGCAGTTTATACATAAATAGGATTAAATAAATTCTAACCTGGCCACCTTGTTCACATTTTTATGCTATTCATGGTTGCAAAGTTGAGTTTGAGCATATTGAGTATTGACATTTCCACTAAATTGGAATGGCAAAACAGAGGAGAAGTTATTCAAGCAATTCCTTGTAAAATAAATGTGGGAACGGTGGTACACCTTACAAAAAAAAATTAAAGCTCCTTATGGATCTATCTTGGCTTGGTTTCGCCAACCAACGAATCTAGGCCAGAACCAAATCAACACGCGTTTGGATGAGGTTTAAGTGAAATCCAACCCAAAATCGGATGAAACCTATTAAAATCTACCACCTACTTTTACTCATCTTAAATTTTATAGAAGTCATTTATTTGACACTTATCACTACATTTTCTCATTTTAAACTCTATAAAAGTCACTGGTTTAACACATACCATCTACTCTTTTACCCAAACCCTACGTCCAAATTCAATCCAAATCACATCTTAAGTTTTCAAAACCCTCAAAATCCAACATTCAAATCCAATCCAAAAAATATTAAAAAGGTGTCCCGGAAACCACCCAAATAACTATTCTGAAACCAAAACTCATTGAAACCAGACCAAAACCAATCTATATACACCATAAATAGTCAAATACTCATATGCACCTTAGATGTATGTACTTCATGATGTTGGTATTCTTCAAAAAGCAACTTGCAACCGTACCGCTTATATTTTAGGATTAGAGAATATAAAAGAAAGGATGGAAAAAATATTGAAACTTTAACATAAACCAGTAAAATTTAAAAACTAAAAAGTAAAAGTTATATAACAAAAAATAATGCGACAATACCAATTCAACTCAAAGAAGAACAGTGAATGAGAATAACCGGAAGAAAAAACAAAAACAAAAACAAAATATTATAGATTCTATACAATCATGTGAACAGTTTACTTTAGGGAGAGAGATAGAGAGAAAGATACATTGCAAGGGATAAAGGTTGCAGGCTTTGTTGTGATTGGTGAGCATATAAACTAAGTGGATAAAACTTAAAAATGGTTTTCAGTTTCTTAGAGACTACCTAAAAATCAACTACTGTAAATACGTTAAGGACTCCTTAAGAGTAGCACTTCTTTCTATAACAGTATTAGGTTTTTATTTCATCCTTCGGCCTTTCTGAGGGCAAACATGTAGAAGACATTCTACACATTTATTAACCTGGTGATTCGTAACTTGAGAGGGTCTCAGACATCAAAAGCTGTATTCGAGACCATCTTAAGCTATCAATCAGCTTTGGATTGAAATTCGACATGCTCGACAATCCAATCTGCTACGGTTCATACATTCTGTTTCTTCATATATAAAGCATATAGCTTTGTATATTAAAGTTGTCCTAACTGCTTTATCCCCTAACCGTCTTAAGATTTACAATTCCGTGAAGGGGCTGCTACACTTGCTCAATTTTTTTGAAAAATCTTTGAGCTCTGGATTGAGTTTTGTTCTAATTTTTTCTCCAAAACCATGACTTGAAAACAGCTCCAAAACTCAATCAAAGTTATTTGAGTCACAGGCTTGGACTTGTTTTCAAGTCAAGGGTCCAAAAATAATCATTCCAGAATTGAAAACAATCTGAAAATAGGTAAATGAAATTGATGTTTACACATAATACTAGATTCAATACTTTTTTTAGCAAATGAATTAATGCAAATCATTCAAAAACTGAGGCACCCAAACCGCAACTCAAAAAATATTAATTAGCGAAACCCACAAACCAAAGGCATTTTAGTTTTACGACTCAGAAACAGCAAAAACGAACACCGTCTCGCAGCTTGCACAACTCCAAACTCCAAAATTTTCTCTCAAGTTTTGCAAAAGCCAAACAAACAACTAACAAGGGACAAGCTCATCCAACAATTTATTTAGATCTAATAAACAAAAGCACAATCATCCAAGGAATACATGTTATATGTAAACTAGACTAGAACATAATCAAGATAAAAAATGAATAAGCAAACCTGAACGGAAGCTGCAAATTTAGCCCTCTATGCAACAACAAAGCTTTAACTGTTGTAAATTTCGCCAGCCTCAACTAAAAGCACCAAACAGCTGCCAAACATCAACACAACAGGTGTATTAGTCGAGAAAGCATCAATATGATGCAAGACTTGTCAACTAACAGTAATACAAATAAAAACCTATCTGCACAGATTATTAGGAACTTGTTATTTTACCTGACTCATAAGCTTGGAAGAACACTGCATAGGGACTTCTTAAACTGGTTTGAATTACCAGTTATCCAACATTTACACTCTTCTATGAATTAATTATGGCCGATTCAGATAGAGAACACATCAAATAACTAATGAAGAGAGTGCAATCGTACATTCGCATTCACAATTTTAATTTTTTGACAGAATAATAGCTAATGAAGAGAGTGCAATCTAACAGGGTAAAACATGCTATACAAATTTGACTAAGAAACAAAAAATTCACATTCCACTGTCAAGTTGATCGGAGCAAATCAATGACTGGTAACGGATTACATTGAAGGAATTAACTCTGTACAAAAATTGTTGAATACCGTAGTAGTATACTCATAATGTATAATGCCTGATCTATCAACATCTAACACACACACACACACACAATCAACACGCAGGATTGCCACACGGAATTATACTCCATTTGGATGTGAATAAAAGCTTTTCACAAACATAGGCATCAATTTACAGAACAGAATTGGTCATTTTAAAATTAAAATAAGCAATGTTATCTGAATAAATGTACCTTAATAGTTTCAAATAATTGGAAACGGGAGATAAACCACGTCAGTACTATTAAGGGTAATTTAGCATTACTGGTTGATATTTGAAGAATAAAATCGAATTGCAAAAAGACAAGCCATAATGACCTGCTTCTTCTTTTGCATATTTCCTTTCTTCCTTCTGATTCATTTTCCGCCTATCAATAGTGCTGGGCCATGGGTTTGCTAATTATTATTTGGGAAACTAATTGCTTGGCCCAATGGGTTTTTTAAAATGATTTGGCCCAGTCTACTTTCTCAAAGCGGGCAAAATTTCATTTGGGAATGAATTTGGTCTCTGACTCTCTGCTCTATTTCTAGATTTTAAGAAGTTCTAAAATAATACTGTCTATGAAATTATTTTTCTCAAAATTAACCTCTCATAAAATAATAATTTGGCAACATTAAATTTCAACCAATTTTTGAGGGAAAAAATATAAACTTACTAAAAAGTTCCATTTTTCAAACTCTCATACATAAAATTTCATGTCAAAAGCAAAATGAGCAAAATTAATAGAACAGAGGGAATATAAAGTTATTGATTTGACACATATTATATATTTTTCTCCTACAAACGCTAACAATCAAATTAATATATCTCAGATTTTCGAACTCACTAACTATTATTAGTATTTTATTAATAGGTTATCATCTCAATATTCTATTTGAAAAAATTGTCCAATTCTAGTTTCAATATTTTCACCAGAAAGTTCCAAATCAAATTTTAAGATCAAATCGGAACCAAAACAAGTCAAAACTGTTCAATAGTAGCACATAATGCTTAGAATGGGGACTAAGTCAGTTATTATTTAGAAATATATATTTCAAAAAGCAAAACATATGATTGCATAACGTATTATTTCTTCAAATTTAAATTTTATCACACTATAAATAAGGGAATTGTACTTTTCATACCTAACTTTCACATATTTTATATATTTGGTACTATATTTTTTGCAAAACCACATTTAATACCATGATTTCAATCCCCCCCCCCCCCCGACACATTTCTTTTCTTCGACAATTTTTGGATGGAAACCGCCGTAACTCCTTCGTTACAAGGCCAAATTATGTGTTCCTTATATGACTGGAAACCTCTTTACTAGAGCTTTCTAACGGTACAAGTTTCAATTCATGAAACGCAATAAAAAATCGGAATAAAATTAACAAAGTTTCGGGATATTAATCAAAATTAAATCATAGCACATAATCTACAATGTATCTATGACATATAAGCGTGCCATTTTAGTGACTTAATGGTGTTTATGTCCTTAAAATTAACGGAGAAAGGAAATGTGCCGAGGGGGGTGAAATCAAGGTATTAAATGTGTTTTTTTTCAGAAAGAATGATACCAAATATATAAAATAAGTGAAAGTTTGATATGAAATCTACAATTCCCTCATCTATAAATTGAAATCATCCCCACAATTTTTTAATAATCAAATAGTAGTAAATTCATTGGGATATTCATATAATTCATATAAAGTAAAAATGACGAGTTTGCTCGAGAAAGCGCATCTCTACTCATTTAAATGGGTCTATTTGATACTATATCCTTAAGAACTTTTGCACATGGCATCCGATTTTTATCTACTTTCATGCATGCAAACATAAGAAAAAAGAAATAAAATGAAACATCTAGCAAAATTAGTGTCCCGCTAAGAACAACAAAATCAGATTAGGTCTAGCAAGATGGGTTACATTCCTGAATTCTTGTACTAATTACTTGATATATTGTTCGAAAATTAGATTTGAGATTACTCGTAGTACTCAAGCCTCAGGTAATTGAGAGTCGGGTAAAAGAGAACCCACTCCTTATGTTTGCATCTAATTTTAAAATATTAGTAGTATTTAAATTCTATACTTTTCTCGATTGTGAAAAAAGATAACCAATCTTGGTTTTCATTTCCTCAACTTGCTTATCTTATCATGAAGATTACTTGTATAATGGTCATGCCTCCTTTTTTGACTACGATATAATGGCATATTAGCATTTCAAATTTTCAACATGGCCACATCATGAATTGGGCCACCAATTTTACCCATCAAATCCATCTAAAGGTACATAAGAATCCATATTAAGAAAATTGTCTAGCTTCGAGAGCAAACACAAGAAAACTACATTCTTTGCACGTTAAAATTAAAGAAAAGAAAAATGGAACGAATCTTCTACCACAATTTTTGATCATGTATGAAACTTGTATATTAATTGATAAGTGTTACAATTTAAAGTTGAAGTTGGTCTACATATACATTTGTCTAAAATGAAACTGTTGAGACATAAATGTAATCGAGTTTGACCGATAAGTAACTCTATGACAAGTATAATACACTTAACTGGATATATTTGGTCAAGTCAGATCCGAACAATTTTTTTCTCAAATGTAATACATGCAAGAAATTATGATAGAAAATCTTACGTGGAAAGAAATTTAATGAATCGTGCATTAAGATTTCATGCACGCACCACTGAAAATTCTTTAGTCTTTTTTTCTTTAGACCTTCCTTTACACCAAATGGCTTTGCCAAAAGAGCCATTTTTTTCGTCCCACCCTTTTTATCTGTTCTATCTAAGGCGTACTTATCCAATACATATGTTTCTTTTTCTTTATATGCACAAGAAGGAAAACAGCTATTGCGTTGACCATCAAGAAGGAAATATATACATATGTATATTGTATGGGAAATTTTAATCCAATAACAAAATAAGTATAATACCCTAGCTAGTTATGTGATTAATTAACACTTTAAAATGATTGTTCATGACGCAAAATATGTGCAATACATTTAATTTAAGAGACGGGATAACTAATTAGGATAGCAGTAAGTATTTCCGACTCAAACCCTTCGTATTTGGGATGCCATTTTTTTACATAAGACGACGTAGTTAGCATTTCTTTAATAATAATGGTATATATAGCATCGATAGCAAGTTGACGTACAACCCTAGGGCTAGCTTGTCCTTAATTTGGGAAAACCAATATAGTTACTTTTCTTTTATTACTCCCTTCGTCCCATTTATTTTGTTCATTGGTACGGTCAGCTGGTCAACTTGATTAAATTATAAAACTTATAATAAATAATTTAATTAATATATTTCACTAATAAGTTGATAATATCATATGACACCATATATATTAATATTTGAAAGGTTTAATACACCACAAATGTGAATAATTTAATATGATAAGTTACTTAAAAGATTGAAAAGTTTGACCGAGTACTGTAAAAATTGGAACAAATTAAATAAATGGGACGGAGGGAGTATTATATAATTTTTAATGCTAATTAATACAAAGTTTATACTCGTGATCAATGTTTATTTTTAAGTTTTCTTAGGTTTGTAATAAGTACTACAATTTTGGATAGGCATTTATATATTCACTTAAATGTTGAAGTACATCTACGTCGAATTTGCCTAGAAATGAAGGAACGGTACATACGATCTTTATCTACTTGTTGCGTCAGATCAACACTCAAAAAGCTCTAAATTTACTATAGAAAAAGCGTGTTTTGGTGGTTAGAAATGGAAAAATCAAATCTAAAACTAAAGCTTATATACAACAGTATTGCCTCTTGAACATTCACGAATAGGTAACGCTTTATTATTGTCAACAAAAGTCCTTTTATGACGAAAGCCTTCTTCTTTTATCTGTTTGATAATCTCTCGATATTGCTCGTGGATGCGCAATTTACAGCATGATCAGCACATACTCGATCTTATGTGTTCAAGCTATGTCGGTAAGATGGATAACTCAAAAAGGAGTGATTGGCAATTTGGCATCCTTAATGTTCTACCAAAGATCATTCCTAATCCCATGCATTGTAAACAGCTTTTGTGTCACGTTCATAACTAATTGTCACGTGTCAAATCGAATATACACAATTAATTTTTTATCTTTTTCTTATTCATCTTCGTAATAGATCCCCTACTACAATCATAGGCCTATATTTTTTTTTTTTTTGGTTTCTCAAGAATTTTTATCCTTTTCGAGGTGCGTCAGATATAGTAAGTGGGAACATCTCTCAATAAAAATTCGAATCTGAGTTCGTTACTTTGTAATGACTAGTCTCTTCCACTAGACCAATCACATATTGGTCAATCATAGGCCTATATATTTAGATTTTAGATATATCGAAAATTAATTCATCTCAAATAACATCAAATACGATGATAAATTTTTTAACCAGTAAGTTTTATATCTGAATTTGAAAGATATAATATAATAAGAACATTATATTTTCGAACGAGATTTATTGTTACAAAAAATGGTGGCCACTGTGCCGCCAACGTGCACTGCCACATCGGAATATCATTGCCGTCAAATAGTAGGAATTAAGAGATCTAGTTACATTTCAGGTCATGGGTTCGACTACCACTGTAGGTACGTATTTCTCTAATTTAATGCTTGTGTTGTTGGTTAATTTATAATATATTCGATATAATTGAATATATTCAAATAGAGTTTTTGATGTAATATTACAATGCAGAAATATATGTGCTCATGATGTAAATTGCGCATCCACGAGCAATGAGGGAATTGCATTTTTGGTATTGTTCTTTAGGTCAATTTTCACATTTGGTACCGCCGTTAAAATCATCATTAAGTGGTGAAGTAGCAGTTAAGTTTCATTGCAAAGTTGATGCCATTACTTATATTGACTGATATTTTTACCCTATAAAATTTCAAGCTACCAAAATAGCCCCACATCTCCAAATTTAGTGACGATTTTAGTCCACATAGTTGTCAAATTTCAAAATTTACTTGAATAAGACCACGGCTGGACCAATTTTGAGATTTTACTTATAATATTTACATAATTAATTTAATTTTATAAACAATATTTATAAATTAATATAAATCTGGAAAAAAATAGTCTTTTCGAATCTAAGATTTATATAATATTATTAATAAAAAAAAATTCTTTTACAATCTAATATTTATATAATAGTATTAATCTATTTAATATTTTATTAAAATAATAAATTATTTAATATTTATTAAAATAATAAATGATTAATAACTATAATTTAAAAAAAAAAAACTAATTAACCACCCCCTCCCCCATTCCCAGGCCGCGACCTGGGAATTGGGAGGGCAGGGGGTACGAGGTGGGCGGGTGAGTTTTTTGTTTTTTATATATATTTTATATTATAATTATTTATTAATTATTATTTTAATAAATATTAATACTATTATATAAATCTTAGATTTGAAAAGAATATGTTTTCTTATTTTTTTTAGATTTATGTTAAAATATTATTTATAAATTAAATTAGTTATTTAAATATAATAAGTTAAATCTTCAAATTGGTCCGGGCGTGGTCTTATTTGAATAAATTTTGAAATTTGGTAACTATGTGGACTAAAATCGTCACTAAATTTGGAGATGTAGGGCTATTTTAGTAGCCTGAAATGTTATGGGGTAAAAAATTAAAAAATGTTTGTCAATATAAGTAATGACATCAACTTTGCAATAAAACTTAACTACCACGTCACCTCTTAACGGCTATTTTAACGATGGTACCAAATATGTGGCACAATTTGTTAAAACGGTGTACCAAATATGTTGGACACAAAAAGCAATTTACCAAAAATAAGAATTGACCTAAGACGCAGTACCAAAAATGCAATTCTCTCCACGAGCAATATAATGGAACATCAGACAAAATTAGAATTATTATTCAGTACGATGAATTAACATACCCAACATAATTTTTAATGGAAAATGGGATTCAAGAAAAATTAAAAAATTTGAATTGTTAGTTTCAGTAATTTCTATTGGCTTTCCGTCACATAACAGTTGAAAACTTTAATATTGCTTGCATTATTTTGGTATAAAGAGCAGTTAATACTGCATATTTAGAAATAATACAAGCAATATTCAAGTTAAGTAGAGGGTTTTTTGCACTTTGCACCCCCGAAACATGGGAAATAGGCACTTTGCACCCCCAAAAATTAGATTTAACACTTTGCACCCTCGAAATATGAAAAATGCAGCACTTTGCACCCTCTTTTATTTTTAGGCAAAAACTCATGGGCAAAATTAGGGCTGGGTAAATGGGACCGGGTATCGGGTACCCGTCCCGTCCCGATCGGGTTCTCCCATTTGGGACGGAAGAAAACGGGTTTTTTTCGGGTTCGGGACATCCCGAAACCCGGTCAAGAAAAATCGGGACGGGTTTCGGGTTTTGATCCCATCCCGATCGGGGAACCCGGTCCCGATTAATAGTTTAATTAAAATAGATTTCTATATATAAAAAAAAATTCAATTATCCAAAAATCTAATACCTAATAGACTTTATTATGACTTATGGGATATGTTTGATTTGCACACTTTACTTTGGTAATTTGGATTTTTGAACCATGTTATTTGGAGTTGTCACTTTGGTTTTAGTAATTTCATTGTGTTGTGAGCTTGTGATAATATATTTTTCTTTTTTTGAAATGATTGTGGTGATATGTTTGAATTGGTTTGTTGTACAGTAGACTAGTAGTCATGATATTTTTTGTCATTTCATTTTAACAGTTAGCTCCAAAAAAAAGTTTACTTTGCACAATTTAAATTTGCAACTTAGATTCCCGGGACTCCCGAACCCGTCCCGAAATCCCAAAAATTAAATCGGGTACCCGAAACCCACGGGACCTTGGTTCATCTACCGGGTTTCGGGACTTAAATTTGAAATCCCGAAACCCGAAATCCCGTCCCGAAGTACCCGAATTCCCGAAAACCCGTCCCGATCCCACCCCTAGGCAAAATCGATAATTCAATATAAATTTTTGACACTTTGCACCCCCAAATTTTAAAAAATTGGCGATTTGCACCCTCGAAACAAAATTAGCAATTAACACCGTATAATTAAGAACAAATCAGCAATTTGCACCCCCGAAACACAATAAATAGGCACTTTGCACCCCGAAACACAAAATTAACACTTAACACCCTCAAATAAATAAAAAAAAACTCAAACCCCTCGTTTTATTCGGCAAAGTTGACCATCAGGGTGAAAAAATCTAAGGCAAAATAGGTAATTCATTTTTTTTCCTTAAATTAATTTGTAAAATACAATTATAAATACTAAAATACTCATTTCTCTCCTCATCTTTCTTTTCATCAATATACATATCCATAAATAACTAAATAAAGTACAAGTAAACTTTGCCGGATAAAACGAGGGGCTTGAGTTTTTTTTTTATTTGAGGGTGTTAAGTGTTAATTTTGTGTTTCGGGGTGCAAAGTGCCCATTTATTGTGTTTCGGGGGTGCAAGTTGCTGATTTATTCTTAATTCGAGGGTGTTAAGTGCTAATTTTATTTCGGGGGTGCAAAGTGCCAAAGATTTATAATTGATTTACCGATTTTGCCCATGAATTTTTGCCTGAAAATAAAAGAGGGTGCAAAGTGCTGCATTTTTCATATTTTGAGGGTGCAAAGTGCTAAATCTAAGTTTTGGGGGTACAAAGTGCCTGTTTCCCATGTTTCGGGGGTGCAAAGTGCAAAAACCCTTGAGTAGACACTGGCTTTATCAGGCTTTTTCTACTCGTAGCAAGTGTATTTTTAAAATTCTGAAAACGCGATAACATAATTATGCAACTCAATGTTCTTGATTAATTGACAAATTACTAATTATCTTGAAATCTGTATTTTTTTAAAAATAAAAAACCCAACTATTATGAAATCTATTTTCCTTCACATATTTTTTCCAAACAATACAAACAAAGTAAGAGCTAACATAAAATTAAAAGTTAAAATAAAATATATAATGTACAATCTAGATTATCTCAAATACTTTCTTCACAATGGGTAAATTGTGACGACCATACATATGTTTTAATTTTCCAATGCAGAAATATTAAACTCGAAAAAATTATTGGAAAGTTACAATTGGACTGCTTACTCGAGCCACATCATATGGGGCCTGGACATGACTTTTGTCTGCATAAATAATGATGTATATATATTTTAAGCATGATAAATGCATATATAGCAAGAAAATGAAAATCAATTGAACTCAAAATTGAAACGTAAGGACACTACTAATAAAAGTCCAATTTTTCCCACGTATTCCATTCCTTATCCATTTACCAAACACTTCCACTTTTGTGTTGGTTTCCTTGCCATATTACGTGTAATTAATTATTATTATTATTATTTCTTTTAAAATTCTGAAAACACGATAACATTCGGTAAAGTTGAGGCTCAAGAATCAAGAGATACCGAGTTCTAACTCTCATTCATGTGAATTTTTCTGTTAATTTAATACTAGTTTTTGTATTGTTTTTTAATATTACTGTCAGTTCTCAACCAAAAAATGCCGAAAGAGCAAAACAAACTACGAAGTGTATGGGAGCCCATCCGTAATTCGGTTCTTGGCTGGTTAATTTTGAATTTATTTCACGAGATCTGTTAATCTACGAGGGAATTGCATTTTTCATACCAAACATTTACCTACTTTATACATTTCATACCACACCTTTCAGAATGACACATTTCATACCAAAATCAATCAACCTTTTTCAATTTTCATACCGCCGTTAAATTTTGGACGGAAATGGACACGTGCGCCGCACGTTTCCGTTAAGTCACAATTTTGAATTCTTAGGGGGGGATATTTGCAATTGGTCAGGGGGGATTTTTGCAATTATTTTCCACCATCTCCACCACCTCCACGTAATTTTCAATTTCCCGGTGACTCCGGCCACCATTAAACCTCTTCTTGGTGGCTACGGCTTCGTCTTGACCTCCTCTACAAAGATCATACACTATTTCGTTGTTTCATATCGATCCCGTCGCTTGTATTTCAAATCTACGAATTTTAGTATTTTCGGTTTTTGCTCCGCCGCCGGCGGAGGAGGTCGACCCACCGTCTAATACTTAGTTCCGTTCATTCCCCTTGGTGTAACGGTTCTTTTGCCACCAACCTCATCCATTTTCATCAAGTATTGAAGAAATCCCCAATTTTTAAAATTTAGGTTACTGTTCATCGTCTTCTACGTGAAGAAATCTGGAATTTTTTTTTTTTTTTTTTTTTTTTTTTTTTTTTTCTGAGAGTTAACGGACACGTGCGGCGCACGTGTCCATTTCCGTCCAAAATTTAACGGCGGTATGAAAATTGAAAAAGGTTGATTGATTTTGGTATGAAATGTGTCTGTAGACACTTAAATTTTATGCCGAAAAAATAAAAATGAAGTCATATTGGAATTATATTAAATTCGCTATTTTTGGACTTTTTCTAAATTAAATTCCAAAATAAGTAGTTAATTTAATTTGATTAAATTCCACCTACATTTTATTGACCAATAAAATGATGCCAAGTGTCGAATTGAAGTGTCTAAACCAATCAAATAATATTTTGACTCTTGGTAGAAGGAACCAATTAAATCATGCCAAGTATTGAAGATGATGTGTCACGACCAATTAAAAGAGTGCATATCTCCTACAGGTGATAAACATTTAAAAGAGTTCATATCTCTTAGACAAAAAGAAGTATGTGGGTCTTCTACTACTGAGAGCCAATCAAGTTACACCATCTTCTACCTGGACTCTTCTTTCTACCACTATAAATAGGGGTCCTCTCTTAGAAGAAAAAGACACATTTTCTGAAGGAGCAAAATTCTCTCTACGAGACGTTCTTCAAAACCTTTTTCATTAACTCAAGACATTCTTCGAAGATCAAAGAAGAAATCCGGCGTTTGATTCGAGAACAAGCTAAGAAGCCCTCATTTAAACGTTATTGAAAATCTACAACGGTCCAAGGAAGATCAAATTCTTCAAAAATTCAAAGTATCCACGACGAAGTTCAAGACGTTCGTTGAAGAGATTCAAATCATTTCACGTTTGATCCAAGATTAAGCAAATTTGCCCTTGGATTAACGTTATTCGAGCACAAAAATCATTCTGGATAAGATCAAATCAACATTTTCCAAGATCAAGTGCAAGAAACATTTATTTTTTTTTTAAGATTAGAATCAGGGGAATCATAGAGATTGTAACCACTTCATTAAATCATTAAATTTTAATTTGTACAATTATTTCTTGTTTAATATATTTTAGACTCGAAATTTTGTTGCTACAGTGTCATTCTGAAAGGTGTGGTATGAAATGTATAAAGTAGGTAAATGTTTGGTATGAAAAATGCAATTTCCTCGTTAATCTACTGACTTTATTGAAAAAAAAATTCTCTCTTTTTTTTTTTTTTCCTGGGGCTTTCATCCATTTAGTGATGCAAGTGTATTTAATTTCGTTAAGCACTCAGAATTTATGGATCAGCATAAATAAAAAATAAAAAGAGAGAGATAGAGAGAGAATTCATGGGTAATTTTGGACATACCAAATTATTTCACAAATTTAAGTGCAATTTACAGTTGCATTTTAAATGAATAACACTACTAAAAGAGTGATCAAACACACATAGCCATATACAATTATGCAAACTATTTAACTAGATGGGTGGCAATGAGGCCGTAGCCATGGGTAATCATCGGCAAAGCTGAGGCTCCAGGATCAAGAGGTCATAGGTTCAACTCCACTAATATGAGTTTTTCTTTAATTTAATACTAGTGTTTGACAGTGATTTAATATTTATAATTATTGAAATGATTAATAATATGTATTAAAAAAAAAAAAACTACATGGATGTGTTAAGTCGTGTATGTATGAGCTAGATTCGTAGAATTATACCAAAGTCCTTCTAAGAAATAGTAGTTCTATAAAGACCAGTTATTCTAAATTATTTTATATACTTTATTCATTAAAAATGTAACACGCTTGTTCTATGATTGAGCAATACTTCCAAAAGAATATCTAATCACAAAAAATGTGTACATTTTTGTTGTGCATGATTGAGTTTATGTATTCAAACCACAACCAAACATCACCTTAATTTTGCACACGCCTTCTTAATTTTTTTTTTATTTTTATTTTTAGAATCGATCATTACATTCAATATCATTAAATCAGAAAATCTATTGAATTACTCTCTCCGATTTTTTTTATTTGTCGCTTTGGAAAAAAAAATTATTTATTTTTATTTAGAGAGATTTGTACTTATGGTACCAAACTATATGCCAATTCTCACTTGTGGTACCATAAAAATCGAT
The DNA here is from genome assembly GCA_030819805.1 of Penstemon newberryi var. newberryi. Lineage (NCBI taxonomy): Eukaryota > Viridiplantae > Streptophyta > Magnoliopsida > Lamiales > Plantaginaceae > Penstemon > Penstemon newberryi. Next base: position 18,321,785 of record JAUALY010000007.1, read on the forward strand.
GCCGACACATTTGGTACCACAATTTAAGAAATCGAATCACTTTCAGTACCACTGTTAAAAATGGACGTTAATTGATGACGTGGCAGTTAAGTGTTATTGTAAAATTGATACCCTTACTTATGTTGACTGACAATTCAACCCAATAACATTTCAGGTTGTCAAAATAACCCCACATTTTCAAATTTACTCCACATTGTTGTCCAATGTCAAAATAGGCTCGAATAAGACACGTGCGCACCAATTTGAAGATTTAACTTATTATATTTACATATTTATTTAACTAATTTAGTTTTGTAAATAATATTAATAGACCAAGTAATACTTTAATATAAGTCTGACCAAATATTAAAAATAAAAAATATTTTTTTGAAATCTAAAATTTATATACTAATATTAATATATTTAATATTTATTAAAAAGATAAAGTTATATATTATCAACAAAATAATTATAATTTTAAGGCCTGGGATTGGGGTTTGTGGGGGGGGGGGGGGGGGGGGGGGGATGGGGGGGGCGTGGATAGGGATGGGTTTTAGTTTTTTTTTAAATTATAATTATTTTGTTAATAATATATAATTTTTTTAATAAATATTAAATATATTACTATTATTATATAAATTTTAGATTTTAAAAAAATATGTTTTATTTTTAATATTTTATCGCATTTATATTAAAGTATTATTTGGTCTGTTAATTATAAAACTAAATTAGTCAAATAAATACGTAAATATAATAAGTAAAATCTCCAAATTGATCTGCACGTGTCTTATTGGAGTCAATTTTAAAATTGAGCAACAATGTGGACTAAAATTGTCAGTAAATTTGAAGATATGGGGTTAGTTTGACAACCTGAAATGTTATGGGGTAGAATTGTCAGTCAACATAAGTAATAGTATCAATTCTGCAATAACACTTACCTGCCACATCATCAGTTAACGTTCATTTTTAACGATGGTACCAAAAGTGATTCGATTTTTTACCACAAGTGAGAATCGGCATATAGTTTGGTACAACAAATGCAATTCTCTCCTTTTATTTATTGTTTCAGGAGTTCAACATAAAATTAATTATTTTCTACTAATTTTACCCTTCTTATTAATGGTTGTAATTAATGCTAATTAATGTTGTGATTATTTGATTAAAAGGGTGTTTTGAAATTTTTCCTTTAAAAAAGTAATTATTTATTACATTTCTTAATGTATGTGCAATTCTTCAAAACGACAAATAAAAAAAATGGAGAGACTACAATCAAATTACAAGGAAAATCAACAGCAAACACTAGTATCAAACTAGAAAAAAAATCAGCATTATTGGATGTTAAACCCAAGAACTCTTAGTCTTGGAACCTCGACCTTACCAACGAGCTATGGCCTCATTGGCCCTTCTTAATCTTCTTTGTCATAACTTTTGTTACTAAACAAACAATCTCCATTGACATTTTTAATACTTACACTATTAATCCCATTTCTACTAGCACTTTAATTATTTTATCTTATCTTTTTGCTTTTGGATGAAAATACTCGGCTAGCTAAATTTATAAAAAGGGCGCGTAATCATGATGGTTAATAAATTTTAAATAATTAATAATGAAATCAAGGTCGCCAAAATCGGTCATAATGAATGTGATTAATTATGATTATCATGACTTTTGACATCATCCAAATATAGTTTATACAATTAATGAAATCAAGGTCACGATCTATGATTCTATGTGATGCTTTCGTTTGTTGGTAGTGCATTTGATTGTCCAAACTTTAAACCATTGTGCAATTAAGAAATGACAAAAATGTATCTTCCGAGAAGCACTCTCAATACAGATATAATTTGTAGATAAGGTTGAAAGTCGAATTAAAAGAGTTGGATCGATGAAATTTGCCTGATATCGATTTCCTATGCATTTGATACAAGAATGAAAAATGTATTCGTCTTTTGTTAGCTTTTGAACTCAAATCAAATTTGATTTTATAAGCAAATGAATGACAAAGTATAAGTAAAAACAAAATTTTCAAGCTCTATCAAAGTTTATGGTAGCTCAATTCATTTAACAATACAATCAAGTAGAAATATAATGTCAAGGCCAGAAGTTTGAATATTTGACGAAACTCAATTATACACGTTGACATATATATTTATATATAGGGCGATTTATGATTTTTTTTGTCAAATATAAATTTCTCAAACAAAGAAAAAGCGAACAAATTAAATATTTTGATTAATTAGATACCGAGTATTAAACTATGTTAAAACACTACAAAAGCATGCATGCAAACTAATTACTTAACGCAAAATACCAAAGTTTTAGTTGGAATTTAGTTTTTTTTTTTTTTTGAATGGGAATTTAATTAAACTCAACTAATTACAAAATTTAGTATTAGAGAAAAAGGTTCTGCTGTATATATTAAGGATTTTTTTCTCTTTTTATTAATTATTTTTTTCCAAAGTAACTATATATTAGTTTCTAATATATTGTTTATGTCGGCACTTTATGCCATGTTACCGGGACGCGTAAAGCATAGTCTAAATTAATGTACAACTAGTAGCATATGGTATGCTAACTATTGGATGAACATTTTTCAAAAGTATATACTAGAAAAAGAAAAAGAAAAAGAAAAAAAAAACAACACCACTATTTTCAAAGTTTTTCAGCAATTCAAGTGAACTTTAGCCAAAATAAGTAATTTAAAATTCATGCAGACATTTTAGTGGAAGTCTGACAAACTTTCTAATCCATAATCCAACAATAGATCATGTGGTTGAATGTTTTTTTTTTCCTTCTAAATTATATCGAACCTTTTAGCATTCTAACAATAAATAAAATTAACAGAAATGCTCGTGTGTATATATATATATATATATATATATATATATCCTTTTGTTAAATGAATTGTGATAATAGAAAATGCATATGTATATAAACTTACTATCAGTTCCCTTAAAAAAAAATGGAGGGAACCTTAGATTTATCAAACTCTGGATTGGAAAACATTTGACATTATGTTACATATCACCCTTAGAGTGAGGACTTTAATGAGGGATATGATGAAGGTTCAATTAATCTTCCGTTTATATTACGTATGAATTTTATCTTAACTAGTGCATGCCAACACGATTTTTAATCTACTAGGAAAGGGCACGTATACATTGTACGTATCTAGTTAATTTCATGGTTTTTTTTTTCTGTAAATTAGTAAAGTTAATTTCATTATGTCATAAAATAGAGCAAATTAACTTGTTTTCACCTAATTCATTTTCACTAGTTTAATATGTTTTTCACTAATGTTGTTGTTTCACCGATTTCATCTGTTTTTCACGAATTTTCATTGATTTCACAAGTATTTATCGATTTCAGGGACATTTTTTTTTACCGATTTCATCCAAATTTTCACCCATTTCTCCAGTGATCACCAATTTCAACTGAGTTTTCATCGTTTCATATGTTTTAATTATTTCATAGATTTGTTTTAATCGATTTCACCATTTTCCACCAATTTCACCCGATTTTCATGAAAAGAATTCCATGAAAATTCGAGGTTATGCATGTCTTGATATTATTGAATATTCTTTATATTTTTCTATTCTAGACAAAGTAAAATTACGTAATTAGCTAAGTCATATGTATTTTTTATTCTTTCATAGTAAGATACGATTCAATTTTAATTTTTTTTTGTAATAGAATGATATTTAAGAGAATTTTATTTTAAATTTTTATATTTAGAGTGTTTATGACTTATGTTATACTAAATTAATATTTTCTTACTTAAATAAATATTTATGCTAAAATATAATAATTTATATATATATATATATATATATATATATTATATATTAGGGGCTATTTAAAATAATAGTGTTTTCTTAATTATTCGTTTTTATTTATTAAGAGAAGAAGATTAAAATTACAAAAATTGATGTAAGAGATAATTTATAAATTTTAGGAGTTTATGTAGGAGATAAATATAATAAGATTTCATGTCAAATTATACATCTTCAATTACTTTTAGTCTTTTATATATTTACCATTTAATTAAATATCACTTTATAATTTAAATGTGGGTATTTTAGTCTGCAAAAAAAGTTAAGAAATATTCATATTTTTATAATAGTAGAGATAGAGATTAGTAATTCAACCAACACAAAATACCTCTTATCAACTTTAAATATATTTAATATAGTGTCATATTAGATATGAATGGATCATGCTCTACCCATAAGTCGATAAGAGCCGCAAAATTTTAGTTTTTGTTAATTGATAATGCTAAAATTGTAACATGTGATTGATCCTCGACACTCTTAATGATATACTTTATAAAATATTGTACTTTGCTCTCACATTTGATCCAATAATTTAAAACATATCGCAATTTTTAGTCTTTATATTTAGTATTTTTGGTGTCATAGATCTATTTAGATTTTGCACTTTTGATCTCGGAAGATGTGATAAACTACAAAATATTTTAAACTTTTGGCACCAAAAATTTAAATTTACTATATGCAGGATCAAACGCTAGGGATTGAGTATAATGGGACTAAAATACAATTTCCCCTAATTTATATAAATTAAATAAATGAAATTTGAATGGCATTTTCCATGTAATAATATTTTCTTCCCCACCAAAAATTTAAATTTACTATATGCAGGATCAAACGCTAGGGATTGAGTATAATGGGACTAAAATACAATTTCCCCTAATTTATATAAATTAAATAAATGAAATTTGAATGGCATTTTCCATGTAATAATATTTTCTTCCCCACCAAAAATTTAAATTTACTATATGCAGGATCAAACGCTAGGGATTGAGTATAATGGGACTAAAATACAATTTCCCCTAATTTATATAAATTAAATAAATGAAATTTGAATGGCATTTTCCATGTAATAATATTTTCTTCCCCACCAAAAATTTAAATTTACTATATGCAGGATCAAACGCTAGGGATTGAGTATAATGGGACTAAAATACAATTTCCCCTAATTTATATAAATTAAATAAATGAAATTTGAATGGCATTTTCCATGTAATAATATTTTCTTCCCCACCAAAAATTTAAATTTACTATATGCAGGATCAAACGCTAGGGATTGAGTATAATGGGACTAAAATACAATTTCCCCTAATTTATATAAATTAAATAAATGAAATTTGAATGGCATTTTCCATGTAATAATATTTTCTTCCCCACCAAAAATTTAAATTTACTATATGCAGGATCAAACGCTAGGGATTGAGTATAATGGGACTAAAATACAATTTCCCCTAATTTATATAAATTAAATAAATGAAATTTGAATGGCATTTTCCATGTAATAATATTTTCTTCCCCACCAAAAATTTAAATTTACTATATGCAGGATCAAACGCTAGGGATTGAGTATAATGGGACTAAAATACAATTTCCCCTAATTTATATAAATTAAATAAATGAAATTTGAATGGCATTTTCCATGTAATAATATTTTCTTCCCCACAATGCATTTCTTATATGAAGAAAGTGAAAGGATAATTACCCCCCCCCCCCCCCCCCCAGCCAATAGGACATGAGTATGACCTCCCTAAAAAGACAACTAGAAGGGCATCAAAGGAAGACTGAGGAGATCATGTCATTCAATTTAAAAAACTACTTAAAAGTGTACACGGCAAGCCACCCAACCGAAAACCTCCTACCTAATAAAACTAAAAAAACAAACAAGCAAAGAAAAGAATTCACTGTAGACTCATCTATATATACATCCTTGTTATCCAAGTCCAATTCATTTCTCATTCTCCCAATTTGTTCAATTATTGAAATTCCTTTTCTCTCTCTCTCTCCCCCCACTAAATTCTCCCTCGTACTCATTTTTTATTTAATTTTCTCAATTCAATGGAGATTCTTCTAGGCAGAATTTCGATATTACATATTTTTCTTGGATTCATTGTAACTTTATCAGGTAATTAACACCCTCTTCTTTTCTTATGTTCTTACATGTGCCTAATTTGTCATCTTTAGACTTTGTTACGTCCAAAACATATGTTATGTTATAATGATGTAATTACTGTTTCACTGATTAATAAATTTCAATTGCTGCAGGTTTTGGATTTCTTAGAGAAGTAGAATCGTTAGGCATTAACTACGGTCAAGTTGGCAACAATTTACCTCCTCCGGGCAAGGTTCTTCAACTCTTACAATCACTCAAGATAACGAAAGCAAGAATCTACGACACAAATCCTCAAATCCTAACATCATTTTCTAACTCCAACGTCGAACTCATCGTCACAATAGAAAACGACATGCTTGCCACATTAACCGACACGAACCAAGCCCTTCAATGGGTATCCACACACATCAAACCTTATTTTCCCGCCACCAAAATTACTGAAATTGCAGTCGGAAACGAGGTCTTCACCGGTGGAGACACCACACTCATAACGTACCTCGTACAAGCCACTGTCAGCATCCACGCGGCATTAGTTAGTTTAGGATTAGACCAATTCATTAAAGTTTCCACGCCCAATTCTCTAGCGGTTCTCCAAGAATCTTTCCCTCCATCATCGGGGTGTTTCTGCCCTGAACTCAATGAGATAATGCCAAAGTTTTTGCAGTTTTTGGCGACTACGAAAAGCCCATTTTGGATCAATGCGTATCCTTATTTCGCATACAAAGACGATCCGAATAGAATCTCTATAGACTACGCGCTTTTAAACCCAAATTCGGGTATGGTGGATCCGTATACCAAGTTACATTATGATAACATGTTGTATGCACAAGTGGATGCGGTTATATTTGCTATGGCCCGAATGGGGTACCAAGGAGTGGAAGTGCGGGTGTCAGAAACGGGTTGGCCATCATCAGGTGCTTGAACAAAAAAAATATACGTTGCCATTAATAACTTTGATATTTTTTAATCAATTGAAACGTGTCTATTTCAATATGTTACTTTCATTATAATTTATAAAAAAAAAATGATTACTTTTGAAACATAATATAAATATTTCTAAGATTTAAATAACTGAAACATAACAAGAAAATAAAATTTTAATTCATATTCAGGTGATAGCAATGAAATCGGGGCGACCCTGGAAAATGCGGCGATTTATAATAAGAATTTGTTTAGGAGACAATTGAGAAATGAAGGGACACCGTTGAGGCCTAAAATGAGATTGGAGATTTATGTGTTTGCTTTGTTTAATGAGGATATGAAGCCCGGCCCGAGATCGGAGAGGAATTTTGGTTTGTTTCAGCCCGACGGTACAATGGCGTACAGTGTCGGGCTTTCTCCATTAGCAACTACTTCATCGACTTCGACGGCATCTATTTCCTTAACTTCTAGTGCGGCTCAGGTAAAAACATAGCTTTTTTTCAAAAAAATAAAAAATAAAATAAAGATATTTAATTTCGTATAGTATATAGTTTATTGTAACAATAAATTCAGGATGCGATAACTGCCGATGCCGCAGATATAAACATGTAAAAACCAATTAAATCACTGATGTATTATATTTTGATATGTATAACCAATGCATTTTTTTTATTTTTTTATTTCTAAAATTCTAGATTAAGGATGTTCCTGTTTGTGTTGTAGGCCACTTTGTATAGTGCTGATTTCATTTTTTTTAACCGTCATAAAAAATGATATGTGATATTAATTAAACTACAAAATTTTGATATTACTATAATGCCCCTAAAATTACCGAAGTATGGAAAGACAATCAATGTTTTTCATTCTTTTTTTATCTTCAATCATTTCTCCAATTTTCGTCAAACTGCCACTTTTAAATTTTCTCTTAATTTCATACGATTTATTTTCTATAATCATATCACATCGTACTATAGCATATATGTAATTTAATTTAATTTCTTCTAATGTTCTCACTTTTCTTATTTTATACTCCCAATTTCATCTGTTTTTTCAAAATTATGCACGCAAATATTTCAATAAAAAAAATATAAAAGTATTTTAAATGTGAAGCATTATGAATCTTACGTGTTGTATTATGTTTTTCGTGAACAGGTTAAACAAAGAGGATACGAGAGCTTCCTGTATTCTTCATTTTTCCTATATTTGATGGCCTTCCAATGTTTTATCAGAAGACAGTAAAATATAATGCTACAGCAGTAAATTTTGGATTAATTTCTGGCGTTAATTAACTTAATCCAATCCAACGGTTGCAAATCTTAGCTAGGAGTTGTGGTCGATCAAGTACCAGTGATATTTTAATACCACATTGTCAACCGCGAGCGCTATTACTTAATGATGGCTGGATGAACGGTTGAGATTCATCTTCAATTCAAACAAGCAAATCAATATTTCTGGAAAAATATAAATTAGCTGATTATTGTAATATAAATGTAACAAAATATTGTACATATGATTAATTAGTTGAAAAATAGTCTCACGTTTCGCTTTTCCTTTTGGCTTTTTAGACTATAGAAATATATTACTATTTGTGTTTATGGTATTGGTATGGACGTGTATATTTCAAATTTTAGAAAAAAATCTTCTTGTTTGTAGATAAAGCTGTTTACTTTTGGACGTGGATTCCATAACTGTGTTATTCTTCATTTAGAAGTTATTGCTTTATCATTGCATTCATGCATATTAATATAAAAAATGGACTAGAAATTAATATGAATTCCCCCATATAAAATATAAATGAAGCAAATAAATTTGATTTGTGAACAAATTCACATTTTAATGCTGCTCTAATTTGAGCATTCTAAGTACTCCTAAATGACAATATAATATGTTCATGGCCAGCAATGTTCGAAAATGATTAAACCAGATCTAGGAAATGTATCATCTTAAGAAAAAAATAGTAAGTTTGTGGGATTTTTTTCTTTCTCATTTTATTTTCATAGAAATGATCAACTTTATTTTCTTTTCATACATAAAAGTAAATACTCTTTACTATTTCACATATATGGACAGTAAATTGCAAATTTCCCATTAAGTGCATTATTACTAAAGTACTAGTATTATAAATTTAAGATAATGTTAGGCTTTGTTTTGTTTCCTCTTTTTCATTATTTTAAATTTGCAAATATTGGGATTCCAAAAAAAAATTAAAAAAAATTCAAATATTGGGCGGCCCATGCGTGCTTTATTCTCTGAACATAACCGTCAGCATTGACACTACCTTTCCCCAAAGAAGCTTTTACTAGTACTATATATATAAAAATATATTTACTCACATTCACACACAATCACAATAATGTGATCCTGAAAGGATAATTAGGGTGGCGGTCAGCTTATCTGAGATCAGCTATTTGCCTATTTGTAGCAGTGGTGCCTATGTTGCACAGACACTGACTCGGCGACTCGGACTCGACACGATTCGGATTCGGCGATTCATTTTCTAAAAAAATTTTAAGATACGACACGGCATGGATACGCATATTAAAAAATAAAAAAAACTATATAGTTTATATAAAAATAAAATAAATTAACATCATAGCCAATGAATTAACATTCATTCTAATATTCCAAACACAAAATAAAAATAAAGATCACAAAAGGTGTATAAATTCACTCTAAGCACATCGTAAATGATTCAAACAAGTCTCATATGAAAAAAAATATCAAAACAAGTCTCATAAGAAAGATAATCACTCCAAGTACATAACAATCAGTCAATTACACAAAAAATTTTCGAAATCTTTAAATAAAATTAGTTTTTTTTTATTACAAGATAGAAATACCACTTTTTTTTTTCCTCTTTTGCTTCAGATTTTTTTTATAGCAATTACCTAGAGGTTAAAAGATAATACATTTCTTGCCAAACAAAGAGAAAGAGTATGGTTTAGGTGCAATGGAGTTTAACAATGCGGCACCTCACTGAATAGAAACACCAGATAAAAGAACTCCAAATAACTCTAATTTAGGCCATAATGTTAATAATTTTTGTAAAAGAAGTACACATTGTTTATAGAAAAAGAAGAAAAAATAAAAACCCGAACTCAAATTTCAAGGAAATAAAACATAAATGCACAAAAATGAGGTAAAAAGGAAGAGAAGTACTTGTAAATTTGAATAAATTGGAAGAGAATTCTTGAACTAAGGTTTATGAAATGAATGAAATTAGGGAGTTCAGGAATTGTTTTAATTTGTGTTTGGAATGAAGAGGAAGAGTATTCTGTAGAAGTTTAATCGATTAGTTCACAAAAGTATAACTATTTTCTAATTTTTTTAATTAAGTTTCAAATTTTTAATTTTAACCCACAATTTTAAAAAAATTGCAGAAAGACCCTGCCGTGTCCTTGACCGAGTCCTGCCGAGTCCTTGACCGAGTCCTTGACCGTATCCCCGCCGAGTCCAATACCGTATTTTCTCGGACTCGCCACGTGGCGAGTCCGACGCGTGTCCGAGCCGAGTCGCATGGGTGTCCGAGTAAGTAAAGAGTCCGACTCTGCATAGTGAAATTTTTTGAAGTATCCGTGCTTCATAGAGTGGTGCACCTGAAGCCCAATAAACATACAATATCATGTATATTGTATAGATAACTAGATAAATTTCTGTGCACTAGTTTGTTGTAAATGGGTCCTACGTACTCCCTCGTTTCAAATGAATTGACCCGTTTGGTATTTTCATAGATATTAAAAAACTCAATAATTAATAATTCTTTTAAGATAAAATATTAAAAATATCAAAAATATTATTTTAACATTAGTTTTTATTAATGTCATTGATCTTTGTACACTCTACTTTATTGTGTAAACTTAAAAGTAAGAAATAATAAAATTGAAAAAAGATGCATTGAGAAATCAAATGTGACAAGTAATTTGAAATATTAAAATTTTGCAAATATGTCAATTAATTTGAAATAGAGGGAGTAGTTTATAATTTTAACTTATTATATAATGGAGAGAATTGCCCTTGTGGTACCAAACTATATACCGATTCTCACTTGTGGTACCATAAAAATCGAGGCCGACACATTTGATACCACAATTTAAGAAATCAATCACTTTTGGTACCATCGTTAAAAATGGACGTTAACTGCAAAATTTATACCATTACTTATATTGACTGACAATTATACCCCTAACTTTTCAAGTTGTCAAAATAACCACACATCTTCAAATTTACTTACAATTTCAGTCCACATTGTTGCCCAATTTTAAAATTGGCTCGAATAAGACACGTGAAGACCAATTTAGTGATTTTACTTATTATATTTACATATTTATTTACCTAATTTAATTTTAAAAATAATATTACAGACCAAATAATACTTTAACATAAATCCGACAAAATATTAATTAAATTTAAAATTTATATAATAATATTAATATATTTAATATTTATTAAAAAATAAAGTTATATATTATTAATAAAATAATTATAATTTTTTATAAAAAAAATCCCTACCCCCCAAATATTAACTGATGGGATGAGTTTTTTTTTAAAAAAAAAATTTATAATTATTTTATTAATAATGTATAACTTTATTTTTTAATAAAATATTAAATAAATTAATATTTAGTCGGATTTATGTTAAAGTATTATTTGGTCTGTTAATATTATTTATAAAATTAAATATGTTAAATAAATATGTATATAATAAGTAAAATCTCTAAATTGGTCCGCACTTGTCTTATTCGAGCCAATTTTGAATTTGGGCAACAATGTGGACTAAAATTATCAGTAAATTTGAAGATGTGGTGTTATTTTGACAACCTGAAAAGTTAGGGGTATAATTGTCAGTCAACATAAGTAATGGTATCAATTTTGCAATAAAACTTAACTGCCACGTCATCAGTTAACGTCCATTTTTAACGATAATACCAAAAATGATTGATTTCTTAAATTGTGGTACCAAATGTGTCTGCCTCGATTTTTATGGTACCACAAGTGAGAATCGGTATATAATTTGTTACCACAAGTAAAATTCTCTCCTATATAATGATACGTGAAAATTTGGAGCCAAATATGGGTGGTTTGAATCCCGTGTCCCTCTATCCAAAGATAAAAACGTCTGCTTAATTAAGTGTGTAAACTAAGCCTGTGAAATGAACATGGATAAGTTACGTCGGGGCAATTCAGACGAAGTCACTCTGATGCTTAAGTCAGATGGTAATAATAGAACTTAAATAATAATGACATTTAATTTGGAATTAAAAGAGAAATTGGGTTAAAAACATATTACGGTTTGGATTAGTACGCTTGGTAACTATTTCCTTAATTATCTTGATAATTTTGCCATGATTGTAAACAATAGGTGTGGTAGATCAATATTTTTTCCATAACATGGTGGAAATCCATGTATTGAAACAGATTAGAAGGAAGATCGAGGTTGCAAGTCTGCCGAGTTGTGTGAACCCCGGGCTAATGCTAAACGAAGACAAGTAGCTTGTATGCGATCTTCATTATTCGGGTCGTGAAGTGTCCCTTAATTTATCTCTACATCAGTATATATGATGTTGATTAACTTTCTTGCGAACTCTTCATCGATAATATGAGGTGAGTTTTGACGTCGTGGAACGTAGTATTAAGACGAATATATATGTAAATTTGTTCTTGTTATAGTAAATAATTATGACATCCAATTTCTAATTAATATCACACCACCAATTATATCCTTCTTAGATGAGTATCTTGAATGATCCAATTTGTACACAACGAATTCATCTTTCTCATCTACTCATAGCCGCCACTGAGTCAGACTATCCACATTCACAAAATTCCACAAAAAAGGTTTCCTTACCACGTAATCAAAAGCGGATATGTCATAATTAGAATCTAACTGATAACTGAATGCTTAAATCCACACGTTATGTATATCCACTCTTTTGTACTGCAAAATTATTAAAGTCCAAAAAACATAGTGTACGTACATTTATGTTGTAGCTCGGTCTTTAGGTAGCTTTCTAGCTCAAAGTAACATGGTATGCCACGTACATAAGCATGTGAATGGTAAGGGCAAACTACCCTTTACGAAATTATATATGACTAATTTATGATCTTAAATTCATAGGGAAAACGAGTTATTATCTAACTGCATAATGTATAGTGTTGTTAAAATGAAGCTAATTAGATAGATTGTAACGTCTTAGCCAGTTTCTTTATATCAACACAAATATGCATGTGAGTTTATTAAAATATTAGTTACTACTAATTTTATGTGTTAAAAATATTAACATGTATTGTATTTCCTCTCTTTTAATTTCCGTCGGTTTAACTATTTAGATTAAAATTTTAATTTAATGTCGATATTTCTATAGTTTAATGTTAATATTTGTAGTTAACTTATCGTTGTACTTCAATAGTAATTGAAATTTATGATGTATTGATTAATGTATTCATTGTCTCAGTTCTTTTTTTTTTTTCCAATTATTTTTATCTCCGCATTTTCATCAATAGGACTTAAGGTCCCATTTTCTTTTTAATTTATTTGAGTAAATTACGAATACCCCTGTTGTAAGGTCTAATTACAAAAAAATTCCTCACGTATTGGGTATTGCAATAATTTTCCTCAGATTTGTCACCTTCTTACAATTAACCCACTGCCCCCTAAAATGTTCCAATTTTGCCATTTCACTACTAGAAAACAGAGAAATTTCGACGGAAATTTCGACGGATTGAAATTTATATATTGCGACCGAAATTTCGACCGAAATAGGCCGTCGAAAAAAGTGTCGTCGAAACCAAATTTTCGACGGAAATTTCGACGGAAAATTTTTCGACAGAAATTTCGACGAAAATTTTGAGATGGAGCTGGAGGCTTGAAGGAATTTGGGGGTTATTTGAGATGCTTATAATATCTTATAGATTTTAAAATTTGGGTGCTACTTGTTATATCTTATAAATTATAAAAATGATAATCATATATTTACTATCAAAATAATTGATATAATTTATAGTTGCCCATAAATTTCAATATACATTGTAATTTTTTTACATATTTATTATTAATTTAATTTATATAATAAAAAAATTACATAAAATTTATATATAAGAAATTTTAGTTTCACTAATTAAATACATAATTTTTTTATTGCATTAATAAATATTGAATTTATAATACAATATTAACTTTATTAAATTAAAACATTTAATTTGTAAATCAATATAAATTTTATTAAATTTACTAATTTAGAAAATAAATTTATTTAACTAAATGCGTAAACAATTTTTCACATTTATAAAATATTATTATTAAAATTCTATTCAATTTATTATTATACAATTTAAATTGTTAATAAATATGTAAATACCCTTTTTTTGCAATATTCATTCAAGCTTATGGGAAATTATAAAATATATCAATTATTGTTGTGGTATATATATAATTATCACTTTTATAATTTATAAGATATAACAATTGGTACCCAAGTTTTAGCATTTATAAGATATTGCAAATATTACAAATAATAGCCAAAGGCATAATTGAAACATTTTAGGGACAAGGGGTTAATTATAAGAAGACGACAAACTTGAGGGGAGTTTTCGTAATACCCAATACTTGAGGAATTTTTTTATAATTAGACATTTTTTTTTTTGGTTTCCCAAGGGTTTAATCCCTTTCGAGACGCGTCGCATGAGGGGTATCCGTAATTTGCTCAATTTATTTTACACATTTCATCATTTCCCTCACTTTCTATCCAGTTTGAAATCAAAACTGCAAAACATATATAAATTGTCCCCTATGACCAAAAGAGCGACAAATTGATGGAAAAAAATGACCGCAATGTGCAACTCTAGACTACGAAACAGTCCTATAGAATCTAGTACAAAATAGAGACTATAATATATTGATATATATGAGGCCCTAATTATAATATAAAAATTGAATGGGAAGAGGAACAAATGGTGAAATGTACAAGTCACTATCATATGAAACTACAGTATTTTTTAATGTTTTTTTAAATGAGATTTAGACCTTTTAACCTTCTAAATTAAAAAGGAAAAAAAAAAGGAGATCTAGAGAATAATAAAATTCTTTAAAATAAGAAGTAGCCCTTCAGAAAGAGGGGCGGTAATTAGAGCGTTGCCGACTCTGGGTCCCAGATACTAGTTCTAATAAAAGTATATGGATATGGTTTAGGCCGGTTTATAAGGCTTCTGTGCTTTGTTTATGGTAATGATGATTATTAGTCTATCTTATCTTTGCATTCTTTTTAGGATTAATTACGAGGACCTCATTCATGGTTTGATGTATTTTGCTTATAATCTCATCGAAGAATCATAATTACAGTAAATTTATTAATGTGTTTTAAAATTGAAGTACAAGGACAAATGAGTAAATTATTGTTAATTATAAGAAAAACAAACATGAAGATAAATAAAAATGCAGTATATTCAAAATTTATATTTAACCCATAATTTTAATAATTTCAAATTTTCAGATAATTTTTTAAAGACTAAGGATAAATGAATAAATTACGGTTAATCATGAGAGAGAGAAAAACTTGAACATAAATTAATAGACATTAAAAATACTAAAATATTCATAATTAATAATTAACCCGTACTAAAATTTCCGTAAAATTTTAACTAAAACAACCAATAAATATTTTTTACAAAATTTAAATACACTCATTCAAATACCCATTTAATAAATAATTATCTACGTATTATTTTTAGTTAATTAAATTGATGGGTTTTTCTAAAAAAAATAAGATACCCAATATTTTTTTTAGTCTTAAATATGTGTAAGTATTTAATATTTTTAACAGTACAATCATTAATTTATTTCTTACTTAAATATAATACGATCAAATAATATTTTACTATAAAATACGGAAATAAATTTTTATTTACATATTTATTAAATTATTTTTTATATACTATTAATAAATTATATGAAAATGATATATAAAATTTTATAAAATTTGATCTTTATTTTTTTTCTTTTTTATGTATTATACATTGGGGTGGGGGATAGCTTTTTTTTTTCCTTTTTAATGTTTAAATTGTATTTTTTTTAAAGTTTAGGGACTAAAATGAAAATATAAAATTTGGTAAGGTTTTGCAAATCTTAGAGGATGTTGGAGTAATTAAAATTGACGAGGACAAGAGGGTAATTTCACGCATTCCGTCCACCTCCGTTAGTCTCTGCTAGGGTCTGTAAAGTTTTGCAAATCTTAGGCGAGATCCCTATAATTATGATTATTTGAGGAGATTGGACACTAAATACACCAAACCACATGACAGACTCATGTAATTAACCCTTCTTTTTAATTAACGTAATTTTGGGAAGATTCTTTCTTAGTAAAGTGGAACAAATTTTCTACTTGAACTTGTACATAGACAATAATACGAAAATAGCGGCCTTATAATGGCAACATAAATTAGGATTAAGATAGTAGAAGTAGTTCTAAAAAAAAAAAAAAAGAAAAATAGTCGAAGTAATTTTACTAGGTACAATTATTTGTACAACACACCGTTAATTATATACTTGCTTATTGAGACTAAACGCTCAACATGGGTTGAAAACAATTGGACAATCCTCACTTCTTAAGCTAGCTTTTGAGATGAGTTAGACTCAAATCATGTAAATGGACTTGACACAATCCATGTGGTGAATTCTAATATAGTATCAGTGCCCAAGGTTAAAGTGGGGTATCATCATTCCATGATGGGCTCCTCCTTGTATGCATGACGGACTTCATTATCTACCCATACATTTCGCCCATATAACAACGGTATGAGTTGTCATTATTCCTTTAGTTAAAATAAGGTTTGGAGTGTCATTATTCCTCTAGTTAACAAAGGCCCGGAGTGTCATTATTCCTCTAGTTAACAAAGGCCCGGAGTGTCATTATCCGTATGTTGGGCATACCCACATGTCGCAAATTCGCAATGTTGGGCTTTATATAATATCACGTAATGGGTTTGCTTCACCCACACATTAAGCCCGCCCACACGTGAAGGGGGGGTATTGAGACTAAATGATCCACATGGGTTGAAAACAATAGTTAAGTCCATATTATAAGGTCTTAGGCAACCTTCATTTCTTAATCTAGCTTTTGAGATGAGTTAGACTAAACCATGTAAGTGGACTTGGCCCATTTCATGTAATGAATTCTAATATTGCTAATTGTTATCTTCTTAATTTTTGGTACTATTGTCTTAATTGGGATGTCCCAAATTAATAATACTTTCTTTCTATGAATGGATTTTTTTCTTCAAAAATACTATTTTACATAAAGTAATTATTTGACATCAGTATTAGTTAATTTAAAAAAAAAGTGATACTCAAATACTTTATCTTATTGTCAAATATAATTGAGTTAGATGCTCTCTGTCAATTAATTTATAAATGTTGCACAAAGTAATAAAGTATATCTTTCATTAGAGACTTGAATATTGGGACATTATGGGCCTGTTTGGAATGATTTTCGCCCAAGATTTTCGTCCGCGAAACGGGCCAACCATCATCCCAATCACTTTTGGCCCAAAAAGTCCGTGAAACAGCTTGTTTCACTTGAGGCCCAAACAGCTTGTTTCAACACCTTTTTCATGCATGACACTCGTTCATTTCAGTCATAATATACTAAAAGGTCTGACACTTTTGTCTGGTGTATTACACTTACACAGTTACACCCATGCCCCCGTTTATACTATATATAATTGTTGTATAAATATATGGAGAATTCCAACATATCTTGTATATTATACAGTGTGTGTATATATAGGAGTATATAAACACACAAAATAAATATAAATTTGTGTAACATTTCTTCAAATGTATATTAATTATTTTAATATTATTAGCATTTCGGGTGATATTATTTTCTTCAAATGAATTCTCATTTTAATATTATTTTATTTTAAATAATTGTGTAATAATTACTAATTATATACCAATGAAAAGTTTTATCATTACTATATTATTTTTAAATGATTGTTTAACCATTATTAATTATATATAAAATTTAAAATTTATTGTTAATATATTAATTTTGAAATATCCTATATATATAAAAAATACTATATAATTATACACCTACATTCAATTATTATTAATTATCTAAATCAATATTACAATAACATTATTAAAATCATCATCTCAATCATAACAATATATTACAATCACAATCTCAATTATTACATTATATAATATTATATAATAATTCTATAAAATTTTTGATTTGACTCATGTCATAAAGTTTTCACCCCCAAACACCAACATCCAAAACCATTCCAAATCATATCTCACATTTTCAAAACTCACTATCTATTATTTTACTAATATTTTACTATCTCAATATTCCAACCAAAATCAATTCAAATCGTGTTTCAAATGTTTCGCGAAAATCACCCAAACAATTTTGAAACACCGAAATAGGGCGAAACAGAGCCAAAACCGATCCAAACGGGGCCTATAGGTCTGTCAATGGGTCGACTCGAAACGGAGCAGGGATTTGAAAAATCCCAAAAGCAGAAGCAAATAGGGAAACAAAAGCCCTTTATTTTAGTTGCACATGGCAATTATCTTGAAAAAAGAAAAAGAAAAATACTGCATATGACCCATCCCAAATATTCCAACATTTGAATCTCTGTTCCATTTTTTTATGCATATTTTTTAGTGTATTAAACTTTTGATCCATGACAAATTTTATTATTTTATTCATAAAATGTATAGGTAATATATTAGATAGATATACAAAAACAGATTATGATTTTAAATGGACACTTTGCACCCCGAAACACATAATTAACACTTAACACACTCAAATTAAAAAAAAATCAAACCCCTCATTTTTTCCGGCAAACTTGACCATCGGGGTGAAAAAAAAACCTAAGGCAAAATAGGTAAGTTTCCGATCCGATTGAACAACCTATAGTTATATACATATATACGAATTAAATACCATGAATTTGGAAGGATTACATCATATAACAAATTAACAAGCCATAAATTATAGCTTGTACAAATTAAACGTGCTATGCACAACAATTGAATGGGTAAAAATTGGTAAGTTCAACTTTGTCGGAGAAAATGACGGGTTTGAGTTTTTTTTTTTAATTTGAGGGTATTAAGTGTTAATTTTGTGTTTCGGGGTGCAAAGTGTCCATTTATTGTGTTTCGAGGGTGCAAGTTGCTGATTTATTCTTAATTCGATGGTGATAAGCGCTAATTTTATTTTGGGGGTGCAAAGTGCCAATTTCTCAAGTTTTGGGGTGCAAAGTGCCAAAGATTTATAATTGAATTACCTATTTTGCCCTTGAGTTTTTGCTTGAAAATAAAAGAGGGTGCAAAGTGCTGTATTTTTCATATTTTGAGGGTGCAAAGTGCTAAATCTAAGTTTTGAGGGTGCAAAGTGCCTATTTCCTATGTTTTGAGGGTGCATAGTGTAAAAAACCCTCTTTAATTGCATAAAAAATTAAATAAATAGAACTGGATTCTAATATGGCTTAACGTCCGCTCCACTAACAGTCCACCAACAGATTTAAACCTCATTGCCAGAATTCTCTTTAGATGTTTTGGGCTTGGACCCGATTAATAGAAAATACTCTAAAATGTGCTAAACTCGATTGAGGACTTTCAAAATGGTAAAAATTGAGTATTGATTTGGGTTCAACTTGGATCGCACCCGACTATCCCTAATTTTTATTTTGTTCAACTTTTTTCCCGGAATTTAATTGACTGAGCTAGAATAAATTAATTAAAACATATGAATATAATTTAATTGAGTATTGATATTCCTGAATTTTTATTTTGGATAATCTTCGTAAAGTTGGGCTTGGAATTCATTTTGTGAACCTTAATTACTGATCATTAATAATGTAATTTGATCAATTTCATATATTTACATTATAATCATGAATAATGTAAATTGATCATGATTCATGATTTCATAGTAAATTACCATTCTAATTTTGTAAAAGAATCTCACTCCCTTTCTCCTATTTTTACACCTTTAGAAACTATAATGGTGTGACTGTGGAAGTAAACTAACTTTGGCTCGGCGAGTTCAAGAGCTCACTGAACCGCGACACCGTGAGGACTTTATTATGACGCAAAACCCAACCTCCATTACAGGGTCGGTCCCTCAAGCGAGCTGCGGTGCACGTACCTTGGCAAGAACAGCACCGCGAGGCCATCAATTGGGACGGAAGTCTCTTAGTAGAATCTTCCCTTATTCAAACTCTCATTCTCATGGGAAAAAAGGTCCTAAAGACAACTAATTCCTTTATGCAAGGATTCTTCCCTACAATGGTTGAATTTTGGATCACCTGACCTTTCTCTGCTCCAAACAAGTATAAATATCCCCAAGATATGATCATTTACAACTAATACTCTACTACATAGTCTATACTATATTCCCTACTTTCAAGTTCGAGTATCTATTACTGACTTAAAGGTTGCGGTTGTTTAGGTCCGAACAATTATATTTTGAACCCAATTTTTGCACTTTTGGAGGGAATTGTGCCTAGTCCAAAGAATGCATGTGTTCCTTTCCAAATCACCCTCTCGCGTTTATAAATAAGAAGCAGAATTTCGGCAACTATGCATCCCCTTTTTTTGATAATATTCTTTTCTCTCTTTTTTATATCTTTGTCGAAATAATGTGATTTGTTAAACGGTTCGTTGTGCGTTCGTTATATGTTCAAATAAATTAATTATTATATCTTGTGAGACTGTGAAGTATCAAACTACATGCAAACTAAGATAAACCTGAAGATATCTTCTTAAAGACATTGCGTTTTGCAAACGTCGGCGTCTTTACTTAATCATACTTTGTACCGATCCATGTTAGATTATATTTTATGTTTCTCATCTTATATCTATGTTAGAAACAGTCTGTTTATTGTTACAATGCAATTATGCTTAATTTTTTTTGAATTTTTAAATAATTTCTAAAATTTTAAGTACACATATTATTAGACATCAACATATGAAGTCAAAAAAGAAAACTACAAAAATCAATTTTCAACAATAACCACTATATATAACTATTTCGAACACAATTTAGTATGAAGATTATATGGATGGAATTCATTTTTTTCACGGGCGGAGCTAGACCATTTTCGTTGGGGGTGAAGTTCTTTTGGTAGCAAACTCGATATTTTGATAAAATGACGAACTAAATTAAGATAAGCACACTGTCCCCTGATTATCATAATAAGTTAATCTATTTAATTTGATGATTTTAAGACGATAAAATAGCCTAAAAGCAGGAACATATAGATTAATCAAGCCATGCCTTTGATATGAGATCAATCCAAAATAGTAATCAATTTACAATAAATTCAACCAAAAGTAAAACTTGTTATGCAGTGATCTTTCTTGTAGAAGAAATTATTATTATCATCATAAACGATTAATAATACATACACATATTAACTCTGCTGATATTACATAATACTCCATATGATTATATACATCATGAGCATTATTCGGCTACATCTTCAACAAACAAATGTATATATATGCTGGTACATATGCTACAAGGTATATTAATTCAAAGGCTTTGTGATGGCCATACGCGTTTGCGATACTCTCCTAGTGCCCATAAGGGGAAAATATTCCTGTATTGTGCATAATGCAACATACAGTTCTTCATGTAAACTCCAGTGATTTCCTGTAATTTTATGAATTCGTTCGAGGTCAATTTTTGCCCAAAATAAAATAAAATTGGTCGATGTTCTGAAACGAAAACAAAAGCTAAAAGTTACCTGTTGAGGGAAATCTCCGTCATCCATTTGTGCATTAATCAACAACTTTGCTGCTTTATGTAAAGGTTCAGGATCCCTCTCAGCCTGGTTTATTGGAAACAAGAAAAATTATAAGCATGCTTCAATATGTAGCTCCTAGTTTTCGATTTTTTTTTTAACTTTAGAAGAAATGGCTTAAGGTATATATACTAACCTGTCCGGCATACATAAGACCTAGCATTGCCCATGATGTTTGTACCAAATTAGTTCGGTTTCCTTTCAAAGGTGTATATTTCTGTCAAAAGATCGTCAATGTGAGTATGCATAAGTTGAAAACTTTGTCGTAAAATGGGATTTTACTCCAAAGAATATTGGGGGTACAATTTTTCTTTTTAGTTTCTTAAGGGTATCCAGGTTTTCTCATCGATCGGACATATTACGTTGCACTTCTCACAACAGGGATTCAAATTTGGATCGCCAGTTTGTGAGAATTAGTCTCTTTCACTGAATCTGATCCATTTTGGTTTGGTTGTGGGTGGGTCGAGGGTGGTGGGTAATTATTATTTACTAATTAATTACCATGCTTGGGCAGGACTCGAGGCTTTCTCCCCATCCACCTTCTTCATTTTGTGTTGACAAGAAAAAATTGGCTCCTTTTCTAACAGCTTCACTGTTTTCATATGTCTTCCCCGCGGAAGCTAATCCACCTAGAACAAAGAATGTGCCATAGAGGAAACATATTCCCCAATATCCATACCATGAACCATCAGGCCATTGTCTTCCTTCAACGAAATGTAATGCTTTTGCCACGGAGATTTCTATTTCTTTCTCCCGATGCCCTGGATGCATACGCTTGAATGCCAAAAGAGCTTGGATAATCGAAGCAGTGCATTCTACGTGCCTATAACATTAAACATTTAAATTTAGAATCCACAACTGCAAACAATGTTCTAATAAAAAAGTTCATCAAAAGAATGTAGAGCTTATAAGATCTTACTCTTGCTCGACTACTATGTCCGCAAATAGTTCTGAAGGATTCAAAACCTGAAAGAGAAGCACACACAAAAAAAAAAAAAAAAAAAAAAAATTGCCCTGTTACTCCATGCATCATTTAAATTTGAAATAATTTATACATGAAAAGAATTGCACAATTTTTTTAAGTTCTGAAAAATTCTTTACCTGCAAATATGGTTGTGGAATTGGGGGCTCCCAGATAGCAAATCCACCACTTTCAGGACTCTGGATAAATATGTAAAACAAATTAATATTGAAAAATAAACAAAATATGTTGAGAAAAAATAGAAATAACTAATGTGGATATTCATACTTGCAGATAAAGAAGCACATTCACAGCGTCGTACAAGCGCTGAACATCGGCTTTTTCGCCCGAAATTTCAGTTGGCATTTGTGAAAGCATAAGCAGACACTGCAATAGTAAATAATAAGACGTTTCATACATTTTATTTTATTTAATTTGCCATAGTTTTCATAATGGAAACTGAAATGTATACCTTGAGTGCTTCAGCTGTGCAATCTGATACAACCCAACCTTGATCTTGATCAGAGAAAGTCCATGCACCTTTAGTAAAATGACGATACATTCCTTTGAAATCGCCTTTCGGATTTTCTTTTATCTGCGTATATATAGTTCACAAACTCAATAATTCAATCCACCTTATATTTAAAAATCAACATGTTTGTTTTTTAGAAATGAACCTGAGATTCTTTAACATAAAAGTGTGCTTTCTTGAGACAATCTCCATATTCCTCAACCATCCCAGTAGAAATAACTGCTTGAGTAGCAAGAGTACTGTCCCAAAGTTGACTTCCAAAACTCTACAATTAAAATTACATTTAGTGTTATGTATCAATTTAAATGAGAGTCAACGACAATTTACCAGTATGTGATATTTATAATGTTCAATTTATCACGCAGCATTGTGATTATGTATTTAAAAAAGACTCTCACCCTAGGCCAAATGATCATTTAAAATTTTCATTGGGGGTTAATTTGTCCATTTGTACATGACAGAGGAATAAACTGAACATTATGCTTATCACACGTAATCAGATCGACCAAAACTATACAACTTCATAATTTAGTTACCTGCATTTTCATTCCATCTTCAGCAAGCCATAAATAATCAGGGACTCTAGCTAGGTGATGCTTGAATTCATCTCCATTCGGGTCGTGTGCCCACCAACACATCATCTGAAGACTCTGTATCAACAAACATAGTACAATTAGTTATTCAGTAATATAAGCACATATATCAATATGTTGTCGTCGTGCAATAAACGAAAAAAATGTAACATACTTTTTCGACACATCCAATAGTAATATATCGACTCTCCTCAGCTCCATGTCGCATGTATTTGATTGTCTTATCGAGTGCTTTTTGTCTAATTTTGTTCAATGGCCAACGCCTCATTACCGGCTCGGTGCAATAGTTTAGAGTATCCCAAAGAAAATCTTGTATGAATGTGTGGGGATAATAAACATCCTCCTGCATTTTTAAATTATTAGAAGCTAAGATCATATTTAATATGGGACTAAAAGTGAAATATTTAAATTATTTGTACCTACCTTACAACAATGGTGGCGTGCCTTGTTCCAATCAATTTCATCATAAGGTTTGATGTGAATTTCATTTCTCAGGGACATAACAAGGTCTGTGATTGGTCCATGGTATTTTCGACCATATAGATACGACATCGGCATGTATGTTGTACGACAATAACACCACATTTTTGCTGATTGAAGAGTTCGAAGTGTTAAATTATATTCTAGTCAAACATAATTAAATAATTACTTGATAGAAAAAAAAAATTAATTTTTTTTTAATTCTAAATTTTACCTGGATGAAAAGGGAAAACTGAAGGGAAAAGCCAGAATTCTGGGGGAAGCGGGTTGCAACCATCCCATTCATGCACTCCCAGGACCTAATCCAATTGAAGAAATTTTGTTTACATAATTAAATTATTATCACTTCATAAATATAACATGACAAAATTGTATTTTTTAATCACACATGATTGGCTCTGGCTAATCTATAATACTCTCTGTCCCCTACAATGTGCATTATAAAATATTTAGCACTTTTGGTGCCGTACTTTATAAAATTTCACTATCATTTTTTTAAAATATCCTGCACTATTGCATAGTCACATAGAGTAGTCTCTTTTTTAGTATTTCATTTATCACATATATAGGATATTCTCATTTTTGGTCCCTTGGGATATAAAATAGGACTAAAAAGTGCTAAAGAATAAGATTAAGATCAAATTAAATGCTACTTTGTGAAATGGGGGATTAAAAATGTTGAGAATTCAACCGTGTGGGACCAAAAATGTAGTTCCTTTCTAACATTTTCATTCAAGTTTCTATTTTGAGATATTTTTTTTTTTTTTTATGTATTTAAAGAGAAAAAGAAAGTCGTAAAATATAGGAAACATAATTTGCATAAGCGATTAAGAATCGTGTTTTAATTTACCGAGAGATAGGTCTTTCCCCATGATGGAATTCCTGTTGCACCCCCATGGTCCAGGATCCATTTCCGGGCCCTTGCAACGGCACCTTTCCCGTCATCCGGTCCTTCTCCAAGCAAACGTAGTGCAACGTAGCTAAGCGCCGACCCTATCATTGTGCTATGTCCTTCTATGTAAAATCCCCATCCTCCATCCTCATTCTACGTGATCATTAATTTTGTTGGTTCAAAAAACAAAAGATTAATTCATTCAGTTACTAAATAAGTACAATATTTATTATGAATTATATGGAAAATTAATTAATTGAATGTTCATTGTGAAATATATACCTGATGATTGTATATGTAGCGAATCATCTCCTTTTTGTGTTCTGATGTAAGAACTGTGTTGATTGCTCCACTTATGTACAAGGCAATAATCTGCATGTGTGACAAGTTTTTACTTAAAATACTATGATAAACCAAATTGTGAAAAAAGTTATATTAAAGATAATAAACTAGTTAAATCCACACCAGAAACTATATGGCTCCATAAAAATTAACAATGTTTTGATCTCGGTCCCGAAATTAAAGTTCCAATTCCGTGAACCTTATAAACATAAATCTATAAAAGATACTGGTTTGACACATATTCTTCTCTATAACATATATTGATTTGATACTAGTTACCACCTATTTTTCCCTCTCCTATACCTACATACAAAACTTGTTCAAAATCTCTCAAATATTGAAATCCATAAATTTCAACATTCAAACTCAAACGCAATCTAAAAACTCAAACTCAATCTAAATATTGTTTTTAAAATTTCGATGAAATCACTCAAACTTTTTTAATTTTTTAGACCAAAATCAAGCAAAATCGAGTCTAACACCGATTCATATGAACCCTGTACTACTTTAAAACATTTTTATGTTCGAAGATCATAGATAAGATTTTTACCAAGGGAGGAGTGAAAAACATCGGGCCTGCGTTTTCAGCTGGCCAGTGGCCGTCACTTGCTTGGACCGCCCTATTCAGCCTTAGAGCCTTCTTCACGGCAACCGTCGCCTTTTCATACGTCACTTGTTCATTTTCTTCAACTCTCACCGGTGGTATGCTCAACAAATCAATTCCATTTTCCCTTTTAAGCTGTAAAACAATATAGGATGTCAAAAATAAAAAAGGAAAGATTCATGCATGTAAAGTCTAGTTAAATCATAATTATAAATATCAAGGGTGGGGGTGGGGGGGGGGGGGGTGTATTTTTGCATTTTGCTTACTAAATAAATGAAGATCCACGTAAAATGTAAAATTACAAATATCATATTTTAATTCCACAGTTTAAGCTTTTAGACGAGTCGCTTATATACCTGCATTCTCATGAATAAATCACCACAAGAATGAAATCCTTTCTTTCTATTCTCGTTGAATTCCTCCCGAGCCTTTTCAAATCCTTGGAGTTCTTCGGGTGTTCCTCCATCCGGGTCGTACTCCCAAATTTGCCTGCCCACGAAATTGTTTGTGGTGTACAAATACGGACCGTGTCCTTCAGCAATCTTCAGCTTCCACATTTTTCAATTAATTTTCTACGTACTGCAGTTGTATGATTTTGTGACAAACTGAAATTAGTATTACTAAGCACAAAAGCTTGTGTATTAACAATTTCTAAAAGGCCCGTCAATTTATAATATGCACACATTAGTTGGCATGTTAGATATGGAAAATATTAGGCTCATATATATCATATATGATCATTAAATTACTAAATAGTATTGTTAAATTTGAGGAGAATACTACGTGTATAATATGTTAGTTTCTTTTAGTAAACAACTATGTTATTGCGTTTTATTTCAAAAGAAAATTACATCTAGTTGTATAACTGCTATTCCTTGCAACAAAAATAATATAATACACTCACCTACCTCGAGTGAAACACATTGCGGCTAAATCAAAGATAAATGATTTTGAGATGCTAATAAAAATAATACGGAAATTATTTACCAATTAAATAAAGCACGGGGAGTCTTATATATGTGTTACACTCCCATAATTTTTTAGAGGAAATTATATATATTAATTCAACATGTAAGTTGTGAATTGACATTTAAGAAAGCATAACGATAAATCAAATTTATGTTTTGCTTCTAGGGTTGAACAAGAACATAAGTACAAAAGTGTGCCAGAAATTAATAAATTTTCAGTTGAAATTTATCTATCTTACGGCTATCTTAAATTTTGGCTAGAATTTTCCAAAGTTCATTTGTCACACAAATGCATAACGGTTCTACTAGGCATGCTATGTTCCTAGTTAGCTAGGGCCTCAAATCTACAAAACGAAAATATTTTAACTTTTTCTTTATTATTATCTCAACAAATGACATGTAATTTCTGATATATATATATATATATATATATATATATATATATATATATATATATATATATATATATTCTGTTGAACTATGCCACACAAGAAAGATTAATTTTGTAAATTGTTGATTTGATTGTAAACAAATTTACATTAAAATACCAGACTATGAATTCTTAATCGATACCTTTAAATTAGTTTTAAAAAAAAAAAAAAACTATAGAACAATATAAATAAAATATTTATCATACAGGAACCTAATTTTAAATTTCGTCTAGGATCATGTTATATTAGAGTAGCACTAACTCTACACATGCAGTCAACGAATCTGTAGTTTAGTGGCAAAGTCAAGGTCCCAAAACTAAAAAGTTCTGGGTTCGATTTTTACTAATATAAATTTTTCTTCTAATTTAATACTAGTGTTTGGTAATTAATTTTTTCATGCTATTTAATTGCATTCAAACATATTTTCTGAAAAACCTTAAACAAAATAGGAGTTTAGGGATATGTGATCAAACAGAAAAGAGAGAACAAATTGAGAAATTATTAAAAAGTTTAGTGGGGAGGGGAGGAAACTTAAGAGTGCTGATCTAGACTAAAATCTGAAGCAAGCAATTATAACAATTAAAAGAATAAAGAGTATAAGTTAGCTACAATTAAATGGGAAAAATCTTGAGTAGCAATATTGGTACTTCTAGAATTACAAGCAAGAAGAAAAGTACGTAGATGGTGAATTAGAAGCATATTAATTACAAGCAAAAATAAAATTTGTTAAAACCAAAAAAAAAAAGAAAATTGTCTAGAAAGGGCGAATGGGCTAAATATATAATTTTCCTTTTCTATGGCTGAACAAACATTCATAAATTAATAAATAATAATAATAATAATAATAATATTATTATTATTATTAATTTATGTGGTGTCTGAAACTGTAAAATCATTTCCTCACATATTCCATGCATCGGATATACCAGGTATTTTTTTCTTTTTAGGACCCGTTTGTTTGACGGGAATGGAATCCAGATTTGGTAATCTGATTACTTCGTATTACATAATTATGTTTGGTAAAAAAAATCATATTATGGGAAAGGAAATATATTCCTTAAAACTAGGAATATTGCAACCAAAATCAAGGAATATGAAACCCATCTTTTCTATGGTATTGTGATTCCTTTCCTATGGGATTTGATACTAAAAATGTGAAAGACATTGTTGCCCCAAATTTTTCTCGCATTTATTTTTCTCTCTCACAAATTCTCTTTAATCCATTTTTTAATGACTACTTGAAATTTGGTTCATGAGAATAATATTAATTTTTTGTTTTGTTCAAGAAGATAACACGTGATTAATGCTTTTACTTGCATAATCAAATGATAAACTGCAAACTAATTTATACATTTTTTTTTGTTATTCATGGACGCTATACAAGAATTTATTTATACAAAGTATAAGGTTTGTGTGAGTACTTTTTTTTTGTTGAGAAAATTAATACTACATACTTTATATATAGTATATGTGTAAGGGGTATTTTTGTGAACGTATTAAATATTAATTCCATTCCTTATTATTTATCAAACATTATAAAATGAATTTGTCTAATTTCCTTGCTCAAATTCAAGTCTTACCCAAACGTCATAATGGAATATTATTTCTGGAAATCAAATTCCTGAAAATCAGATTACCAGATTCAGATTCCATTCCCGTCAAGGGTTTAAAAAGGGATCGGAGGCTTCATTAATATTTTTATTTTTTTTATTTCGATATTTAAGATGGGGGAAAGTGAGGTTTGCGAAAGTTCACACCGGTGGGCCATTCAAATTAGAGAAACACTTATTTCATGTCTAATTCTTGGCTCAATTAAAAAATCTTTAAAAATTTAAAAATGGAAAACGCACTCTTCAATCGAATTTCTTTAATTTGACAAAATCCACCCTTGACTTGATGAAATATTTTCGAACATATCCTAAACGTACATAAAAAAGTCCATCCACACACTGTTAAATGTTAATGGTAAAGAGTGTAATATAGTAATCTAAAGTCATGAGTAGCAACCATACAAAAGTCTTCATTATTTCTGAAGACGGCGCTCCAATTAATTCATATATTCACATGTATTGATATAGGTACAGTACATATTATACACAACAAACACGTGAAAGTCTTGGCTAGATATGGAAATTAGGCTCACAAACGAGGACAAATCTAATAAAATATACCATCTACTAATTAATGAAGGGAAGACTATTTATATTCGTAATACTATTTTCGTTCCAAACTTTTTATTCTCGTCGTATGATTGATCAGTCAACTTGATTAGATTTTAAAAAATTATAATAAGTAATTAAATTAATTTATTTTAATAATAACTTAATAATATTATATGACATCATAAATATTAATATTCAAAAGGTTTAAAACGCTATAAATATAAAAGAATATACTTCGTAAGTTACTTAGAAGATTAAAAAATTTAACTTTTACGCTGTAATTAATGGAGTATATTTTTTGGGAAAGAGAGTATTTGTTAGTATCATGAGAAAAATGAAAATGAAAATGATACTTTATCATGTGTATGAATTGTCAAAGCTTTATGGCTATTGAGAAAAATAACAGAAGTAAACAAAAGTGTGCAACTAAAATTCCAAAAAGAAGCTATATGGAGAGTCAACTAATTTGACTGCACACATTATTCAATCACAATATAACAATATTTACAGTTTTTTGCAGTGTTTTTAAAACCGGACCGGTCATTGAACCGGAAGCCCTACTGATTACTGGTTCGATCGGTTAGATTAGGTCGACCACTGGCTCGATCGGTATAACCGGTGTGACTTTATTATTATTTAATATTTATATATATATTTTTAGATTATCTAAAATACAATTATAATTCAAAAAATTATCATTCTTTGTCAATATAAATTTCTATTGTTTCATGCAAATAATCAAAATGTCTTAAAAATTAAGATCAATGTCAAAAATATAAATCTCAAGTATCCCTCAAAGATACATACATTCAAAATAAGACAACAAAATTAAAAGTTCATCACATTTTCAAAGTTTTGGCTTGTTCATTTGGGTTCTATTGTTGTAACTTGATGTGTATATGGTAATTGATTTGCATAATTTCATACACAAAATAATATTATTCACAATAATGAGAAAATGGTTATGTACTTCTTTATGTAAAAAACATTGTAATATTGCATTGATTGTTCCTCATTGATTGTTAAAACACTAAACTAATGAATGTTATTCCAATTAAAGTATATAAATGTAATTCTATTAAATGTTAAACAAGAGTTCAAATAAATAATAATAACAAAAAATCTCTAAATTAAAAAAAATAAAATAAAATAAGTGAACTACTGGTTCATTGGTTTTACCGGTTTTGGAGCCGGTTTTACCGGTTCGAACTGGTTAATTAGGAGACTGGTTTTTAGGGATAAATCGGATCGGATTGGGGACCGGTTAGCGGTTAAACCGGGCCAACCGGCCGGTCCGGTCCGTTTTAAAAACACTGATTTTTTGTTACTGATTAGTTCTTGAATGTTTCCAGCTTATTATTTTCTTTACCAATTGAAATGAAATTAATTGGGCTAGGATATTTCAAATATAGATCAACTGCGATAAGTAACAGTAAGATGCACTAAAATTAACATGGTTCTCCTAAATCGGACTACGTCCACAGATTGCTAAAAACTTTTTACTAGAAGGGGCAAAGTTAATAAAGCAGTGTTTACAAACACTCACAAGTATATGTAATTGCTCATTGGAAAAATTGTTCACTCAATTTTCACGCAAGGCACATAACGTGAGGCTTAACCATGTGACAGAGAGGTCAATGCAGTCTTAGTCAAGTGGTTAAGGATGAAGCACCATGACCAAGAGGTTATGGGTTCAGCTCTCAGTATTGTTACTTCGATACTAGCACATACACGCAATGATGAATATTTTCTCTAATATAATACTAGCATTTATAATTAGTTACTTTGATATCAATGTAATAGATTCAATTCAAGATAATGTTTGATGTAGCGATGTATTCACCATATCAAAAAATAGAATCATAAGAGAGAGAGAGAGAGAGAGAGCTGACCTATATGGTACGTAAACAAACTTCTCAAGCTAAAAAGTTGAAGAATAGCAAGTTTGTAGGAGTAGTAAAAGTTATATGGAAATATATAGCTAAAAATGGTTGCAAAATTAATTAGTGTTTGTGATCTTATGAGAAAAAAAGGTATAGTAGTGATGGTACTTATAGAAGAGCTAGGTAAGGTGTCTTGCCAAATGCCAAGCATGGTGGAAAGTAGGTAGTACAAGTTGTCAATAAAGGGAGATATCGACTTCCTTCATATATTTTTTTATATATATTTTTTTTGTTCTTTCTTTCTTTTGGGTGGGGGTAAATAGCTAATTGACGCGGCTCATAAATTTTCAGTTTTGGTGGCCGGGGCTGCACATACTACGTAATACAAATTTCCTCATAATTTAACTACAAATTAATGTTTAATTTATGTTTTTATAATCAAAATGGAAGAATGTAATTAAAAAGTACTTATGAAGTAATAATTATTAATCAATAATTTCAATTTATTTAGATTTTTACCTTTCATTTTTGACTTTATCAAAAGTAGCATGAGCTAAATATTTGTTAAACAATTTCAAATACAAATGCATTAATTTGTATCTTTCAAACATTTTACAAAAATAGGTATAAATATTGTGAAATTATGATAATATAAGAGATCCCAATGAAGTTTGCGACTCATCATTATCCAATACATATAAACAAAAATAATAATGTTTTGTCTTCAATAATATTGTCCCTAACAAAACACCATAGATTCATAACCAAAAAAAAAAAAAAAAAATAGATTCATAACCAATCATCTTATAAATATCCAAAAAGACCCAAATCAAAATGTGGAAAATTATTGATAATTCTAAATTCAGAACTGACTGATAAAAAATAAAAATAGAAATAAAAAAACTCAGAATTGGCTACCAACCCAATCACATGGAAAATGTCATTAAATACAATGTTTAATTGATCATTTTCGTAAATGCATCATCCAATCTTTAAACAAAGTGCACTCTAATTGATTTGTGAACAATTTGGACGAAGGTCGAGAAGAGAGAAAAAAGATCTTGAAGAAGACATCAAACTTATATAGAATTATAATATTTCATGACTAGCTCTTTACTTTTATTGAGAGCAAATTGTCTATCAAAGTGTTCTTTCTACATATAACAATAGTCATGCCCAAGAATAATAATGCCGGCCACAAAACAGGGAAAGAAATTGCAAATCTGTGGTGGCCCCCCTGCAAAAAACTTGGCATTATTTGTAAGGTTATTATGCAAATTAAATTTTTAAGAGATTAGATTTTATATTATTTATATCGCAAAAGGTTATTGTGAAATTATGAATATATTATTTTTCCTTTATTTTAAATATTTTTTAATTGAATATTATTATTTTTATATTTATAATATTTTATTAATTAGTTTTTATTTAAATTATTATTATGAAAACATAAGTAAATAATATTATATGATAACTTGAAACATATTAACTAAATTTTAAGTTTTTGTAAGTATTATTTTAGTGATATTCTTTCATTTTTTTGTACATAGTATATATATTAAAATTATATATTAATATTATATAATAATAATATTATACCGGTCCGACCAGTAACCTGACCAATCTGATCAATAAAATCAGTGATCAGTTGCCCCACTGATTCATTGTCCAGTCTAATTCTAAAAGCATTGGTGTAATAGCGAATAAGAAGGGCTTGCCCTGATCCTCGTATGCATACACTTGCATTCTTTCTTCATTATTTCACACAGTATATATATATATATATATATGTTCATGCCTGTATTTGTTGGTGTTATTAAGTTCAACATAACTATTTGAATTGAATCAAATTAGCCAATGTTAATTACACCTAATAATGAATGAAATGAGAAGAGAAGATTGTGTGTCTTCATCCTACATGGGAAAGAAGGAAAAAGTTGAACTACGAAATTGCTTTAAAAAGGGTACCAAGCTTGCAAAGGGAAAAGGCTTTGTAGGAATGGGCCTAGAATTATTTCAGGGCTAATAATTATTTAAAAGTCCAAATTTTACACAAAGATCCGTGGGTAATCCAAATAGGATCCGCGTGTGATCCGAGTAGGACCAGCTTGTGATCCGAATAGGATCCGCGTGTGATCCGAATAGGATCCGCGAGACCCGTTTCTAGAAGGTCCGAGAATGATCCGTGTTACCCGCCCAATTTTGAATGAAATGGTGTGTTTGGTCGGATTTTGAACCGAACGGGTGGTACCTGTTCGGACCGAACCATTGTTTAAGTTAAATCCGAACCGTTGTGACCCTCCAGCAACACTTTTTCAATTGTTATAAATAGGAGAAGAATCTGGTCAATTCTTCACACTATTTTTCAGCAAATAAAGTATAAAATAATTATCTCTTCTCTACTTTTCAAATTAAATAAATTTTCTAGTCGAAGTTTTGTTTGTTCCAACTCGCCCGTGACCTTTTGTTCGTGCAAAACAACAAGGATCAAAACTGTTGTATCTTGGGAGACTACCGAGGAGTACTGATTGCACTGAAGGCAGCCTCGAAAATATTGTCTTAAGCAGATTGCATCCGCAGCCTCAGTCTTAATTCATTTTTTTTA
This sequence comes from Penstemon newberryi var. newberryi, assembly GCA_030819805.1. Taxonomy (NCBI): domain Eukaryota; kingdom Viridiplantae; phylum Streptophyta; class Magnoliopsida; order Lamiales; family Plantaginaceae; genus Penstemon; species Penstemon newberryi. The sequence goes on from JAUALY010000007.1 coordinate 18,355,899, forward strand.
TTTCCGATACCAATTCAGTGAGTTAAATTAGTTTTATAAATACTTGATTACGTTCTTAAAACATATAAATATAGTTTAAAATCTTCTCGAGTAAATTTAACTGAATCTGTTTCTTTTAAAATAAAGTCAACTTTTTTCTATTTAAGTTTTCTATAATTTTCATATAAGTATACTAATCGGATTCTATTTGTATTTTAAGTCTAAGAACTTGTATTATTTTATTCAAATAAATTGAATTCATTTACTTATATTGAAACTAAGTTAATGTTTTTCCTTTTAATTCGTATAAAAGAAATTTATTTTTAAATTGAAACAAATTTATTAAAATTAAAATCTCCACTACTTTGAGTATCTAAAGTTTATGTATATATAGTTTTATGCTATATACTATCTGGTTATTTAATTGAACGATAATTAATAATTACTATAATTATAAAAAATATAGTTGAGTATATTTCTATTACACAGATTGTTAATGCCACTAACAATCTTAAGACAATATCTAATTGTTTAGTACATCTGTGTAGATGGCTTCAAACAACATTATGGTGGAGACACCAAAAAGCATTCCTACCCCTCCGTTGATTCCACCCTTCAAATTCAAAGGGATCGACTTTGCAACTTGGCAGGACAAGATGATGTTCTACCTAACGACTTTAGGCGTAACTCGATACCTTACTGAGGAGGTACCGGTGGCTAAGGAGAATCAAACTCCTGAGGAATTCAAGCAAATCGAGTCGTGGAATCACAATGATTTTATGTGCCGACACTACATACTGAGTTGCTTGGACGAGACACTCTATAAGGTTTATAGTCCCCTAAGGACTGCTAAACTATTGTGGGAAGGTCTGACAAGGAAATACAAAACCGAAGACTCAGGATACAGAAAATTTCTTGTAGACAAATTTCAGTTCTACCGAATGGTTGATAGCAAATCTGTGTATGATCAAGTGAATGAGCTTCAAACCATGATCAATGAACTTCTGGCTGAAGGTCATGAACTAAGTGAGTCTTACCAGGTTGCCTCCATAATTGGAAAGCTTCCTCCGGCATGGACATGGTTCAAACATCACCTAAGGCACAAGAAGTCGGTTTCAAAATGGACCGTGCAAGATCTTGCAGAAAAGCTCAAGACACAGGAGAATAGCATGATCACCGACAAAGGGTTGAACTACATGGGAATGCTTCATCCCGGGGGAGCCAAGGCTCACATTGTGGAAGACTCTCAAATGAGTAAGAAGCAAAAGCCGAATCCACCTAACAAAGGAAACAAGGGTAACCAAAAGAAGAAATCCAACATGATCTGCTTTGTCTGTGGAAAGAGCGGCCATCTTGCAAGGAAGTGTCGTCACCGGAAAATCAGAAAGAAAGATGAACAAATATCACTGTGGACCTCGCGGCATCTGACATGGACGACATGCATCTGGCAGCGGTCGTATCTGAAACATTCTTAACCACCGATACCAAAGGATGGTGGGTGGACACTGGGGCTACCCGCCATATCTGCTACGACAAAAGCATGTTCACTACTTACAAAGATTCTGAACATAAGCAGATGCTTTTCATGGGAAACGATGCTCATTCCGTGGTAGAAGGAGAAGGAAATGTGGTGCTAAAGTTTACTTCAAGAAAAGATGTTACTCTTAATAATGTACTTTATGTTCCCTACACTAGGAAGAATCTAATTTCTGGTTCTATCCTTACTAAAAACGGTTTTAATTTAGCCTTTGAGTCAGATAAATTTGTGCTGACCAAAGGAGGTATGTATGTAGGAAAGGGTTACATGTGTGATGGCCTTTTTAAGGCAACTGTAGCCGTAATTGGCAAAGACAACAAGTTTATTAATAATAATATTACTTCTGCTTACTTGCTTGAGTCTCCTACATTATGGCATGACCGTTTAGGTCATATTAATTTTCGAAAAATGAAAAAATTGGCTAACTTAGGTTTAATACCTAACTTTGAAATAGACAAGTCATATAAATGTGAATTTTGTGTGTAGGCAAAATTTGCCAAACAACCTTTCAACTCAATCGAAAGGAGCTCACAACCTTTAGAGCTAATTCACACCGACTTGTGTAATTTAAAGGCAACACCTACTCGTGGAGGTAAAAGGTACTTCATCACATTTATTGATGTTTGTACGCGCTATTGCCATGTGTATTTATTACATAAGAAAAAAGAAGCAATAAATGCCTTTATACAATATAAAGCCGAGGTTGAAAATCAGTTGAATAAGAAAATTAAAATTCTTAGATCTGATAGAGGAGGTGAATATGAATATCCTTTTCAGCAAGTGTGTGCTGAATCAGGGATAATTCATGAAATGACTGCACCCTACTCACCCCAATCAAATGGGGTAGCTGAACGGAAAAACCGAACTTAAAAAGATATGATGAATGTCATGCTTTTAAGATCAGGTTTACCTAGCAACTTGTGGGGGGGGAAGCCATCTTAATGGCGAATCATATATTGAATCGAGTCCCACACAAGAAAAATGCTGCTATTCCATATGAGCTATGGAAATGAAGGCAACCTAGCTACAAATACCTCAAAGTGTGGGGGTGCTTGACTAAAGTAGCGGTTCCAAGACCTAAAAAGGTAAAACTTGGATCTAAAACCGTCGATTGCTATTACATAGGTCGAGCTGAGAATAGCAGTGCTTACAGATTTTTGGTTTTTAAATCTGAAAATAGTGAGGTTCACGTTAATACAATTATTGAATCTCGAGATGCGATATTCTATGAGAATATATTTCCGCATAAGAAGGACTCAAACGTCACTTCTCAAAAGAGGACATACGAATCAATTTCTGAAGGAAATGATTCTCAAGTCAACGAGGAAGTCATGGAAGAGCCTAGAAGGAGCAAACGAGCTAAAATAGCTAAATCCTTCGGCCCAGATTTCTTAACCTATATGATTGAGGATGATCCTCAAACATATAAAGAAGCTATGACTGTTCCCGACATAGCGCATTGGAAAGAGGCGATAGATAGTGAGTTACAATCCATCTTAAGTAATAATACTTGGGAATTGGTTGATCTTCCTACGGGAAGTAAGCCAATTGGATGTAAATGGATTTTCAAAAAGAAATTAAAACCCGATGGGTCTATCGATAAATATAAAGCTAGATTGGTAACGAAGGGGTATCGACAAAAGGAAGGGATAGACTTCTTTGATACATATTCACCAGTGACTAGGATAACATCCATAAGACTATTAATAGCTCTAGCAGCTATACATAATCTTGAAATTCATCAAATGGATGTTAAAACGGCTTTCCTTAATGGTGAATTAAATGAGGAGATTTATATGGAACAACCAGAAGGTTTCATTGTTAAAGGAAAATAGAACAAAGTTTGTAAACTTGTTCGTTCTCTTTATGGCCTTAAACAAGCTCCTAAACAATGGCACGAGAAATTTGATAGTGTCATGATTAAAAATGGCTTTCGCATTAATGAATGCGACAAGTGTGTATATATAAGACGATACGGACAAGCAATTGTCGTAGTTTGTCTTTATGTAGACGATATGTTAATATTTGGAACTAACATGGAGGTTATTAAGTCCACAAAGAAAATATTAACAAATATTATTTTAGGAATTAAAATAACAAGATCATCAAGTGGTATTAAATTATCTCAGTCACACTATGTGGAAAAGGTACTTGAGAAATTTAAGAAACATGGATTTAAAGGAACTAACAATCATTTTCTCCCATCAGTGGTGTTACACAAAAACAAAGGAGCTAGTGTATCACAAAATGAGTATGCTCGTATAATTGGATGTCTCATGTATATTATGAATTGCACGAGGCCAGACATCGCCTACTCAGTTAATAAATTGACTAGATATACGAGTAATCCAAGCAAGCTTCACTGGGAAGCACTAATGAGAGTGCTTGGATACCTAAAGAATACATCAGAGTATGCATTACACTATGGAAAATATCCAGCTGTCCTCGAGGGATATAGTGATGCAAATTGGATCTCTGATTCGGAATGTATTCACAATAGGAGGAGGCGCAATCTCATGGAAATCTTCTAAACAGGCGTGTATAGCTCGATCCACAATGGAGTCGGAGTTTATAGCTTTGGATAAAGCTGGTGAAGAAGCTGGGTGGCTTCATAACTTTCTAGAAGATATTCCACTATGACCGAAACATGTGTCAGCCATATGTATACATTGCGATAATCAAGCGGCTTTACATAGAGCTCACAACTTTATATATAATGGTAAGTCACGACATATTCGCCGTCGACGTAATACCGTAAGACATCAACTCTCAAATGGAATAATTTCCATCGACTTTGTGAAGTCAAAAGAAAACCTCGCGGATCCGTTGACTAAAGGTTTATCTGGTGAGAGAGTAGAATGTGCATCAAGGGGAATGGGCTTAAAGCCTAAATTAGACTAAGTTACCTTGTATGGAAACCTAGCTTGGCGACTGGAGATCCCACGGACCAAGTTCAATAGGCCAACCAGTCCTGGTTGACTTAAAACCAAAGCACTTAAGAGTTTTAACTCTATCCCATTTCTATGATGCAATAAGTGCATACCCACCGTGTTATTTTATAGGATAAGCAAACGCTTTTAATGACATCTATATCTTGTTTAAAAACAAGTGGAGTATGGTAGGATACTCTTGATAGAAGCGGTCACCTATGTAAGTGTGAGCTGGGTCGGCTCGTTGAGAATTTCTTTATAGGCTGGAATTCTCTAAAGCACTCGCATTACCAAGAAAGTTCAGGACCGAAATGAACACAACCGAGAGCTTGTAACAAATCGGTATAATACTATGTTAAGTTTATTGTCTTGGTTTACACCAACAGCCGACGGTTCAAGATGAAATATTTCACTGATTGGCTAAGTAAATCCGATAAACTTCAACTAGGGAAGGTTCAAGATGAAATATTTCACCTATCCCGATGCACTATTATCCCGAAAGATTACTTCGACATGATATGTTCTATGAGACGGGACATGAAGAATAATTTCATTCATGTGGGGGATTGTTGGTGTAATTAAGTTCAACATAACTAATTGAATTGAATCAAATTAGCCAAAGTTAATTACACCTAATAATGAATGAAATGAGAAGAGAAGATTGTGTGTCTTCATCCCACATGGGAAAGAAGGAAAAAGTTGAGCTACAAAATTGCTATAAAAAGGCTACCAAGCTTCCAAAGGGAAAAGGCTTTGTAGGAATGGGCCTAGAATTATTTCAGGACCCAATAATTATTTAAAAGTCCAAATTTTACACAAAGATCCGTGGGTGATCCAAATAGGATCCGCGTGTGATCCGAGTAGAACCCGCTTGTGATTCGAATAGGATCCGCGTGTGATCCGAATAGGATCCGCGAGACCCGTTTCTAGAAGGTCCGAGAATGATCCGTGTTACCCGCCCAATTTTGAATGAAAGGGTGTGTTTGGTCGGATTTTGAACCGAACGGGTGGCACCTGTTCGGACCGAACCATTGTTTAAGTTAAATCCGAAACGTTGTGACCCTCCAGCAACACTTTTTCAATTGCTATAAATAGGAGAAGAATCTGGCCAGTTCTTCACACTATTTTTCAGCAAATAAAGTATAAAATAATTATCTCTTCTCTACTTTTCAAATTAAATAAATTTTCTAGTCGAAGTTTTGTTTGTTCCAACTCGCTCGTGGCCTTTTGTTCGTGCAAAACAACAAGGATCAAGACTGTTGTATCTTGGGAGACTACCGAGGAGTACTGATTGCACTGTAGGCAGCCTCAGAAATATTGTCTTAAAGAGATTGCATCCGCAGCCTCAGTCTTAATTCATTTTTTTTTTATTTTCGATACCAATTCAGTGAGTTAAATTAGTTTTATAAATACTTGATTATGTTCTTAAAACATATAAATATAGTTTAAAATCTTCTCGAGTAAATTTAACTGAATCTGTTTCTTTTATAATAAAGTCAACTTTTTTTGTTTAAGTTTTCTATAATTTTCATATAAGTATAAGTATACTAATCGGATTCTATTTGTATTTTAAGTCTAAGAACTTGTATTATTTTATTCAAATAAATTGAATTCATTTACTTACATTCAAACTAAGTTAATGTTTTTCCTTTTAATTCGTATAAAAGAACTTTATTTTTGAATTGAAACAAACTTATTAAAATTAAAATTTCCACTACTTTGAGTATCTAAAGTTTATGTATATATAGTTTTATGCTATATACTATTTGGTTATTTAATTGAACGATAATTAATAATTACTATAATTATAAGAAATATAGTTGAGTATATTTCTATTACACAGATTGTTAAACGCCACTAACAGTATTAATTTATTATGATCATTTAATTAATTCATATATTACTATTATTATTGTCGTTGAAAGTTGGTACGTGGAATATTTTGTGAAACAAGAAATTTAGATCCCTTTTGGGTGGTACAGGGATGCTTGAAATTTACCTTTTTGTGATATGCATGTATAGTAAAGATGTAAAAATCAAGAGCGATCAACTTTGTTTCTCTTAGAAAATACAGGGAAGGTTTTGTCTTTTTTATTTATTATAGATGACTGTAAATTGCGTTTGCTGTTAACTCAATATTATTATTTGTTCATAATTTGATTGGCAATTGGCATCGTCCTGTGAAACTGTAAACTTATTCCTTTTTGTGATATGCATGTATAGTAAATATATTTATTTGACTTCTTTTCATATTTTACGTACATGGAAAGAACAAATGCGGTTAGCAAGAATCTCCACTCAAATTAAATAATGCAAATTTTTTGTCTCCTAAGGTTTGTCTATCTGATTGTTTCATCACCGAGTAATGTAAATGTATTGACCCTTTCTTCCACTTTATAATAAAGGCAGGCAACAAAGGAAAGTTCAATTAAGGCGACGGCAAAGGATATTCAACTTAATTGGACTAATTCGAATCTTTTCCCACAACAAATGCTGAACATATATATGCCATGCACCTTTTATGTAATCAAAACAAAGTTACCAATGGCAATGAATGATGATTGAGAAATTACGGGCTAATCACCAATTATTTTTTTGGATAAATCAAGAATGCATTAAAATTAAAGTAAGTCAAACAAAGGGCAGGGTTTACAGACCGTACCAGCGCGGTTTGAATTTCTAGAGATAAAAATAAATAATTTCCATGTGCCAAAATCTTTGCGCAAAATTGTATTAAATAAATAACTTTTATACATATACTAGTTTTCAAATATCTGATTTTCAATTTTTAGGTAGGGCTGTCAATGGGGCAGATTTCAATCCGAATTTGGTTCAATTTACTAGGATTTTAATCTGATTAGATATTTGATGGATCTGATCCGAATATAAAAATTCATAATCTGAAATGCATGGATCTAGATCGATCCGATCCGTATCTGACAATAAAAAAATTATATATATGTAACGTTTTGTTAAAATAAGTATAATTAATAATATTTCACCATTAGTTTAAGAATATATTATTTACTAATTCGTTCACAATTTATTTTTATGCATATTTTCATCTGAAAACATGAATATTAGTTAAGAAACTTTGAACATGTGAGCTAAATAAATAAAATCATAAATTAAAATACTGATGTAAAATTTGAAAGTGAAGAATTTAATGGATCCGAAATAGATCCGATATTCAACCGAATCCGGCCAACATCCGACTCGATATAATGGAGTTACATATGGGTCGAGCCTAGTCCGACCCGAAACCGGCCCATTAACAGCCCTAATTATGAAAATAATGTGCTAAGTCACTACTTGAGATAATTATCTGTTAAGTCCAATCAATAATATAACAATTAAAATCAACTATACATAAGTAATTAAGTATATAGACCTTGAATAAAACATATGCTTATTTATTTAATAACCATATGAACTACTTTTATCAACACTAACTAAATAAAATATTTATAATAATGTGTCAATTGTTTTATATTTCCATAATAACAAAAAAAAAAGAGAATTCAATAATAAAAAGAATTCACTTTGCCCCCTAAGGTTTGAACGTTTTCCCACTTTACCCCCTAATCTTTGTGAGTTCCCACTTAACCCCCTCAGCTATTAAAAATGTCCCAGATCACCACTTTTGGACATTCACTGACGGAATATGTTCAAATGTTGGGTGGCAAAGTGCAAAACCGTTCAAAGATTGAGTGGCAAAGTGGAAAAACGTTCAAATATTAGGTGACAAAATGAGAAAACGTTCAAAGCCACATCATTAAAGATGGACGGAATATTTTATTAGATACTAGCTTTTTGGATTTTAGAGGTTATCTGATATATATTTAACAGTTTAGGGGGTTAAGTGGGAACTCACAAAGATTAGGGAACAAAATGGAAAAACGTTCAAAGGTTAGGGGGCAAAATAAGAATTTATCTTCAATAATTCATAAAAGAAGAATTTTTTTGATATTTACAAAATCTTAATTGATAATTTTTTTGTATTTTATATAAAATATTATTATTGTATATATATTATATATAAAATATAATTAGTTTAAGAGATTTAATAATTATTGTATATAAAGTTAATAAATAGGATTTATAATTAATATTATTTGTAATTGGGACTGAAATGCTTCAAACTTGTTAATTGTGGGGTAAATTTATCGGCCAAAAAATACGTAGGGCAAAGTTTGGCAGCAATCTATAACTAGAGGACCAATTCTGTAAATTTTCCATCAATTTTCCATCCAAAATTGATTTTCCTTACAAAAATTGACGGAAGTACCAAATGTGTCGAGGGCAGTTAACATGTGGTACCAAATGTGTATGTTTTTAAAATTATGGTACTGTAATCGTAAAGTAAGGTAACTTGTGTTACCAAAAGTGCAATTTTCTCTTTAATATTTACCACGAATCAAAAGAATAACATACATCTTTAGTGAAATTGTCTAAAATGAGATTTCATTGAATAGGGAGCATGTGAGAGACCCTTTTTTTCCATTGACAAGAGTCCAATTTTAATTTATTTTTAAATTATTTAATTGTAGAAAAAACAATATACCCTATTTTAACTTGTAATACATTAGTACGTACCAGCTATAAAAAGGAAAGAAAAAAAAATTAAATCAAAGATGGATTCCATGATTAATAATTTGAATAATATTTAACTATATACATACATAAAAAAGTACTGAATTAATTTGATGTATCAAAGGGGTAACCGATTAATTTGATGGAATCGGGATTGAAGTTTTGTGTTCAACCAAAAAAAGAAATCATCAAGCTTCCTACCAAAAGATATTTCATGCTTCTATGTTCTTTTGAGAATATAAAGTTACAAAGTGGAAAATAAAATAAAGTAGTATATTTAGTAAATAGATATATATTACTCCATTATGATTATTTATTATTATATGCATCAACGCAAGCCATTAAGAGAAAGAGAAAAGATTCAAACAGTCCTGTTGTGAGCAGTGATCCCTATTGAAGAAAAAAATCACAAGCTTCAAATAATTTTGGTACCGCTTTTTAGGTCAATTCTCATTTTTGGTACACTATTTTATGTGTCTAAAATATTTGGTACCACGTTTTAACAAATTATAACACATTTGGTACCGCCGTTAAAAATCACCGTTAAGTGGTGATGTTGCAGTTAAGTCTTATGACAAAGTTGATGTCATTATTTATGTTGACTGACAATTTTACCCCATAACATTTCAGGCTATCAGAATAGCCCCACATCTTTAAATTTAGTGATGATTTTAGTTCACATTGTTGTCAAATTTCAAAATTGACTCGAATAAGACCACGCGGACCAATTTAGAGATTTTACTTATTATATTTAAATAACTAATTTCATTTATAAATAATATTAATAAATTAAATAATACTTTAACATAAATCTCAAAAATAAAATTAATTATTTATAATTTATTATTTTAATAAGTAAATATTAAATAGTTTTTAATTGTATAATTTATTATTTTAATAAATATTAGATAGATTAATACTATTACATAAATCTTAGAATTGAGAATAATATTTTTTCCAGATTTATATTAATTTATTAATATTATTTCTAAAATTAAATTAATTTTGTGAATATTACATGTAAAATCTCAAAATTGGTCCGCACATGGTCCTATTCGTGTCAATTTTGAAATTTGTCAACAATGTAGATTAAAATCGTCAGTAAATTTGAAGATGTGGGGCTATTTTGTTAGACTAAAATGTTATGGGGTAAAATTTTCAGTCAACCTAAGTATTGATATCAACTTTGCAATAAAACTTAATTATCACGTCACCACGTAATGGTTATTTTTAACGGCGGTACAAAATGTATCACAATTTGTTAAAACTTGATATCAAATATATTGAACACATAAAACGATTTACCAAAAGTGAGAATTGACATAAGTCGCGATGAAAAATGAAATTCTCTCTTGAATAATGAGAATACAAAGCTTTAAAGTCATGATGCACTTATTTGACTTAATTTATCAGAATCTTTGGGCCTGTTTGTTTGGCCTTTGGGAGAGTGGTTTGGGAAAGTGGTAGAGGTTTGAGAAATAATCTCGATTTGCGTAATGTTGTTTGTTTGGGTTTTGGGAGAGTGGTTTGGGAAAAAAAGTAGGTGTAGGTTTTTTTGGTAGGTTTGAGTTAGTTAATTAGGTGTAAGATAGTGTAAGACTTTATGTCACATCAGTTAGTTATATATAATTTAATTTATTGGTGTATATATTATATGTAATATATGTGGTAAATAATATTTTTAATTAATTATTTGTGCTTTCTAAAATAATAAAAAATAAAGTAGATTAATTTTTATTTTTTCGAATATTTTTTTATAAAATATTATAATAAAATCATTTTAATTATTTTATCGATCTGACAAATTCATTCAAATGACATATTAAATATGCCAGGAATTACACAATATTCTTAAAATATTAACCTAATAGATTAATTTTCATTTTTTCGATTTTTTTTATAAAATCATTTTAATTATTTTATCGATCCGACAAATCCATTCAAATGACATATTAAATATGCCAGGAATTACACAATATCCTTAAAATAATAACCTAATAGTTATTACACAATATCCAAATTAATCTACGAACGGGAAATAACATATTAAGTTGTCTTCATATTGTCTAGCATAATAAAAATTAACGGCAATTTTACAAAATTACCCTTCATGGACATACATTTGCCCTCATTTTCTTGCCAGAAGATTCAGGGGCAAAATTGTCATTCAAGGTTTGCATATCCACATTCCGAAAAAAATTATACATAGACCAATCATAAAAAAAATACTCATATAGTAAGTCCCTATGAAACGTCACCAATCAAACATTAATTTGATTTTTATATTATGTGAAAGTTAAATTTTGCATTACTCTATAAGCATTCTTTATTTAAAATTAGTTTTTAGCTAAATAATAAATTGGATATATTTTCTAAATTATATTTAGTTACATACTTACTTACTTATTTCTTTAATTTAAAAATAATAATAATGTTTGATAATTAATTGTACTCTTAGTTAACTTAATTCCTTTGAATTGTTTTTACCCCAAAACATACTCCGATTCTTTCGCTACCCTTTCCACCATTAACCAACCCTGAAAATTTTGATTTTTCTTTTTTACCCTTTCCTGCAAATATTGAGAAAATCTTATGGAGAAAATAGGAGTAGAAATTGAGGAGATATTGGCAAATGGTTTTCAATAATCAAAAGTGGAGCTTGTGATTCATTCGTGTATACATACACAAATAAACAGATTGGGATATATTTTTTTATACATAAATGTCTGGATTGGTGGCTCGAACTGGTCGGCATCTGCAGCGTTACGAGAATGGTCACCACCTCATTGCTGGGTATTTTAAATTTAATTTATTTTTGAGAGATTGAGAGAAGAGAGTTTAGGGGTTTAATTTTCTGTGATTTACAGAGAGAAGATAAAAGAGAGAAGAAAGAAGAAAGAAGAAGAAAGAAGAAAGAAGAAAGAAGACAGCCGCTCTGCGAGACAGAGGAGAGAGAGAGAGGGGGAGTAGATAGTAGGTGTTTTTTGGGTCAAAGTGGGCTGCAGCCCATAGTTTCAGAAACTAGTTTGGGAAAAAATTAACTGTTGAAGGAATTTTCGGAAATGGTTTGGGCTGTTTGTCTCGCATCTCGGAAGTGGGAAATAATTTTCCCAAATGCGAGACAAACAGGCCCTTTCTTTTTCACTAGCCGAAGATTATTTAATGCAACCTCAAACACCGACCGCCCTCTAATTTTCAAAAGTAGAAAAAATAATAGGAGAATTGTTCAAATTATCCATAAGATTTAGTGTAATTACATTAATCACCTGAAAAATTACTTAAACTATCTCTGATGTATTACAATGTCCCTTTACGGTGTTAATTTCATTAAAAGAAAATTTAAATTAAGAAATCACAAACATCAAGGGTGCATGACAAACTGATTTCGCCTATTTTTTCATCAATTACAACATTTTTTCCATGATTGATTGAACGCAATTTCACCAATTTCGCCCGTTTTTTCACATCAAACTAAGGGATAACTGTAATGAATTCAATTTCTAATAGTAGTTGAATCATTTTCAACACATGGATGATGGTCAGTATAATTACACTAAACCTCATGTAATATTTGAGTAATTCTCCCCAAAATATATTGAAAAATTAAGAGTCTCTCCTCTCTCTCTTTTTCTCTGGCAGAATTTTTTATATTGTCTTACTAAAATTTAAGATCCAATCATAGTGTAACTGAATGTTGTCTAACTCAGGAAAATACGTACTTATAAAAATTTCAATATTTCCTTGAAATTAAAAGTGGTGACACTTAATTCCCATGAATGTTTTATATAGAAATTTTATTGCCTCCTTAACCAAATTGTGAGACCACTTGATTGACTATATACATGTTTGTTCATATTAGGTCAAGTTTTTTTATAGCATGAAATTAGATTTTGCTATCATGTGGACATGGTATTCGTGTTTACAAGTGAAAATTCTACTTAAATAAAATAAGTGAGTAGTTAACAATGGAGAAACCTAACGTACGTTTTCACATAGTATTTCAACAATCATAATTTAAATAAATAATTAACCACGACCGGATTAGGTCCCTTATAAGATCTTTAGGTTAATTAATAATAACTTAAGTAATCTTTAGATTAGGCCCTTCATAAGATGTCATACCCAAATATAGACTTGTCATCAGGGTTCATCTTTAAAACCACATGCATAGGACTCAAAATGAAGATAAGTTACACGATACTCGATTGAAGCTCGTTCGATAAAAGTTTGTTTGAGCTTGGTTCATTATATATTTCAAGCAAGATTTAATTAACGATAATTTTCGTTTGATAACTTTTTGTAGCTCGGTACGAAATCGACTTGATAAGCTAAAATTTGTCTAAATACATTTACAAATAATAAGCTACATACTTGATACTCGACTAGAGTTCGTTCTATATATAACAGCTTGGTCCAACTCGATCGATTCATTTAACAATCTAGCCAAATTCAAACATAATTTCAAGTTCGATACAAAATTCAAAGTAAACTTGAAAAAATGCATCATTCAGAACTATTTGACTCATTTACGACCATACAAAGGCATTTTATGGATTAAATTATACTAAGATTAATGGGTAAAATATATTATCTACATGATCAAATATGTCAATTTCATTTTTTCTTCTTCCTTCTAGTTTTTTCTGATTTGTCGGTACTTTTAGTCATGATTTAGTCATAATTAAATATAGATTCACTATTGTCTTATTTTTTACACGCACAAATTTGACTAGGATTTTAAAATCAACCAACGAATGTCAAACATTTTTGGGAGACGGCTTGCTTCCTCAGACAAGTAACCATACAATCCACAAAATCAAAATTATAATATTGTAAATCAGATATCCACTGCAGTAAATGAAGGTTTATTTAAGTTCGATTCATTGTTAATTCGTCGAGAAAACAGTAATGTGAGCAGTTGAATTGGATATGCCGGACAGCCGGAGTAGAGGAGGTAGCCTAAATTCAAACATTAACATGTATATCAAGGAATTAATATGATTTTTTTTTTATGTAGGACGGAAATAAGGGAAACTAGTTATTGGGTCGGTTTTTCTCGCTAATAACAAAACATTTCGGTGCTCTATAAAAAAATCAAATATACAACATTTTTGTTTTTTTATAAAAACTAAGCTTACCATCTATCAATTTCACAAACAAATCTTATTTTCAGAAAATTCTTTTATATATATTTAGAAAAACTTACACAAACTCTACTTTAATTTGACATAAGATAATTTATCTCTTATGTAATTTATCTCACATAGCAAACATAAATTGATTTCGTCAAATATAACCAAAAAAAAAACATGATTTGACATAAATTAAACTTTCTCTTAAAATTATTCTCTTACTTCCATAATCTTTAAATATACCTCCATAATATTATTCTGAAACCACTTTCATAAAAATCAAACAAACAACATTATAAAAATAGAAATATTTTAAAAAATCTGAATTTATTTTAAACTATTCTCAAAAGTTTGAGACAAACAAAGTCATTAATTTTTTTACAATTCAACCAGTACTAATATCAATAAAATATTCCTTCCATTTGTCGATAAGGCAAGTAAGTAGGTTGTTGGCTAAAGCTTAGATTCTATGGTTAAGAGACCATGAGTTCAACTCCCCACCCTACCCTTACCCCCACCCCCACCACCAACAACCCAACCCCATTCCTTTGGTCCGATTCAAGTTTTTATTGAGTCCTAAAAGTTTTGAATTAACTCAATTTAATTCCTAATATTTTACATATTCAATGTAATTCTCATCTAACCATATCTATCATATTCGTAAATATACTCAATTAAATTTATATAGTATTTCCATTTTCAAATTCTTCTACAACACCACACATCTCTTATAAATGTTAAATCAATTTCCCTGCTTAAAAATATGATAACTTATATTAAAATTAAATTTAAATAATTTAATTAACACACTCTTCCAAATTTTCAATTAAAATAATTTTAAAAATTGAAAGTTTACAAGTACGAATAAGAATAACAAATATACTGTAAATTTTATAATATTATCAAATAAAAATTCATTACATGATAATTAGGAGATAAAATGGAAAATGTTAAAGATTTTACAAAAAAAAAATAGAGTTAAGTTGGGAATTTAGGACTCAACTAAAAACTTAATTAAACTTATAGCTGAACATAAAATTAGGGTTTGGGGTCAATGTACAACTTTCCAGAATTTAAAACAACCACCCCCATCCCCTCCCCCACTCCACAACCGTCTTCCTCCTTTTGAGGTGCACCGTTGAGCTACATTCTGGGTTTAGGACATGGAAGCTAAATCTTAAATGACAAGTAAGAATCTATCATCCCAATCCAACAAACTATAATAATAACTAACAAAAAAATTAATAAAAATCCTAATAAGATCAAGCAGAAAATAAGTAAACCTATCAACACTAATAGCTCCATTATTTCGGAGAAAATGCATAAAATCCGACACAAAGGGGCCGCCTGCACCACCAGAGTCGCAAGTGTCGCATGTTTGATGTTGGGGGTGCGGTGGTTGGAATTGGAGTGAGAATGGTGGTTGGAGTATTGATGGAAAGAAAAAAACATACGGGGAGAGAGAAAATAACAAAAAAAAGGGCAATGCTATTTAAGTGGTGGGTAATTAAGTAATTTTACAAATATTTAAAATTTCAAATGTCCAATTGTCTTGTCATCGTGGGACATTTTAAAAAATAATTATGGTTCAGATTTAATTTTGATTTTATTAGTAGTTAAGATAGATATCTCATGTGTATCATATTTCGATGAAATCTCGTTTTAGAAAAATCGAGACATAAAAGTAAATATACTCAAAAGTCTTACTTTTTCAATTCTCATTTAAAACTTCGCGATAAATGTAGAGGGTGTGAAATAAAAGGACAAAAGAAGTATGAGATTATAAATGAACATAACTCTTCATCTTTCATTTCCATCTGGTGTGAATACTCACTCACATTATTGTTTAAATTTTAAATTGATTTCCTCTAATTTTGAGAATAAAATATTCCCCACTATAGAGAATTGATATGTCCTCAAGACATTTTCGAAGAATCACACTATCTTATTTTAATTTCATTGTCCAAATTTATTCATTTAAATTATGAATTACCTTTGTTTCAATAGGTTGAAATCAATGATTAAAAAATGGTGAAATACAGTTCTCTATGTTCTGCCCCCTTAAAGTATAGGGGTGGTATCAATTACCCCCTAAAGTATCAATTGTAACGCTTACCCCCTCTGTTATAGTATTGGACATTTTATTTCAAAACTACTCCCACCTATTTTATAACAAAGAAATTGTTTCTTTATTAATTTATCAAAAAAAAAAATATTAATTATTAATTCATCCATCCATCCATCCACCAAACAATATTATGTTTCAATTTCTTCATTTCTTTTGTTTCCTTCGGATTTATGTCTCAAAATTTTTCTTTATTTTCATCTCATTTTTTTTTCATTATTTCTGTTTCAATTTTTTTCTTTAGTTTATTTTTCAATTTCTTCATTTTTTTGTTTCCTTCGGTTAGAAAAAAAAAATTTGAGATCGCAAAAAGGAAGGAAACAAAAGAAATAAAAAAATTAAAACATAATGTTATTTGGTGGATGAATGAATTCATAATTAATAAAGAAATTTATTATTTATGAAAAGGGCGGGGGTATTTTCGGAATAAAAACTACAAAACTATAACAGAGGGGTACCCGTGATACTTTAAAGGGGTAACTGATACCACCCCAATACTTTAAGGGGGAAAACTGTATTTCACCCATTAAAAAACCACTTTCAGAGATTTAAATTGTCGGCTCCAGGTAGTGGCGGAGCTAGACGATTATTATAGGGGGGGCGAAAAATTTTTGGTAGCAAATTCGATTATCTTTTTATGATTTTAAAAAAAACAAAAACTAACTTTAGATAAAGTTACTATAGTTTATCCAATAAAAGATAAAAAAAACAAAATGTACTAGCAATTTTCTTGTACAAAATATGAAAAAATATAGTAGATTTTTTTTCAGAGTACATTAAATAAATGATTCAAAATATTGAAAAATTAATAAAGCATGAAAACATTTTAAATTTATCTAAAATCCAGCTTTTATTAAGAAAAAATACCTGCATATATAATACAAAAAGCAAAATAATATATAAAACAAGTAAAAAGAATGTGAGAGTTCTCTTATGTGTTCAATCCAAGGACCTCAAGAACTAATGGCAAATGCCCAACCATCTGGCAAATGAACTTTGTTTGACAATATCAACAAATTATACATATTGTTATAAAATTATTCTAAAATAACAAGATAACTAGCAATGTAGAGAATAAAGTTGGAGACAAAATATTTTCATTCATATGAAATTGGCATTGCAAGCATTCTACATAGGCACTATTTATAGGCCTTGAATTTAAAACACAAAGTGTAAGTTACAAAATAACATAAATGAGAATATACAATTTATTTGGGGGTTACAAGATTTATATTTACTAATTGTAATAATATTATTTGGAGGTTATGGACATCCATATAATTGTTGAATTATTTACAACACTCCCCCTTGGATGTCCATAAAATAGTTATGTGACTCGTTAAAAACCTTACTAGGAAAAACCCAGTGGGACAAAAACTTAGTCAAAGAAAAAAGAGTGCAACATGTCTTTACTCCCCCTGATAACAAATTCACTTAACGGCTTTAAGTCGACACATCCCAATTCTATTGATCAATTTATCAAATGCGGCAGTTGGCAATGCCTTGGTTAACAAATCTGCCAAATTTTCAAATGAATGAAAATCCTTTGTCTCCAACTTTATTCTCAACATTGCTAGTTATCTTGAAAATTTTTGGTGAAATATGTTTCATCCTATCTCCTTTAATGTACCCTTCTTTTAGTTGAACTATGCAAGCTGTATTATATTCATATAAGATTATTGGGGTATTTTTCTCAAATAATATACCACACATCCCTTAGATATGATGGGTCATCGATCTTAGCCAAACACACTCTCAACTTGCCTCAAGCATTGCAATTATTTCTGCATGATTTGATGAAGTGGCAACTAGAGTTTGTTTAGTAGAACGCCATGAAATAGTTGTTCCTCCATTTGTGAACACATAGCCTGTTTGAGAGCGAGTTTTATGCGGATCAGATAAGTATCCTGCATCAGCATAGCCAACTAATCGTGATTTTGAATTATTGGGATAAAGTAATCCCATATCAATTGTTCCTCGGAGGTATCGAAATATATGCTTCACTCCATTTCGATGTCGACGCGTAGGAGAAGTGTGAAACCCCAAAGGATTTTGGTCTAATTTTGTGTAAATATGTGACTTTTGTGTGATTAAAATATTCTTGTATTTAAAATTTCATGAAATTGGGTATATATATAATGAACATTTTATCCTTTTATTTGAATTTTACTAAGCCAAAACTTTAATTGGATCATTATTATAATATATGGTATATTTATAAAATTAAATTAACCAAAAGGGGTAATTTTGCATTTTCACCTAAAATAGATTAACATCTTCTGCGCCATAAGACATATGGCCATTGTTGGGAAGATTTCTCCTCCACCTGGTGGTCATGCAAGAAGGAGAAAAGATGGGGTTTGACCAGTCCATCTTATATTTATACTTAACTCCTATAATACATAACACATCTCACTTCAATTTAACACAAAACTCTGATATTTAGAGAAACATAGGGTTTGAGTGAGGGGAAGAAGTACCACCACCTTGCCGCCGCTGCGCCACCACTGTCACCACCGCGGGTCAGAGAGAGATTTGTGAAGGAGGGTTTGTGAGAAGCTTCATCTCTTTCTATTTTCAAGGTGTTCGGTAAAACTCTCTTAAAAGACTTATTTCTTTAAATTGTTAAGATTTTTGTCTCAATCTTGGTTTATATATGCAATTGCTTAAATTTCTTGCTTAGTTCAGATTTGTGGGTTAATTTTTATAAAATTATATTATTTTCCTTAAATTGTGATAATTATTGGAAGTTGAAGAAAAACTTGGGATTCATGTGATTTAGTTTAACATGCAGAAATTAATCCCTCTTTTGTTTTAAAATCCCTGAATTGGGTTGATTTTACTTTAAACAGTTAGTTAATTGTTGGCTATTTGTTCCTAATTGTAGTCTTGTTGGAGAAATGAAGGGATTGAACTTTGAAAGCTTAGAACACATGTTTTTGAGTTTTTAAGTGTTGTTTTGCTATGAATTTGAGAATTTGTTTTGATTATATGAAATTATAGATATCTCAAAATTTTGTTAAAGAATTTTTGGGCCGGACTCACTGCGTGTACAACTGACCTACCTCGCTGCACATAAGCAGCAAGCTCTTGCTGCCTATGTGCAGCAAAATTTGCCGCACAAGGCAGCTTGCTGCATGTGCAGCAAAGCCATTTGCCTTTATGGCAACCTGGCCTCTTTTGGGTCAAGGAATATTCTTGATTGGCCCAAAACTTTGGGTCAGTTGATGTTTCCACCCCCTTCGTTATTTCTACAAAATTTTATGTGTTTGACACTTTTAAAGATAAATATTGTTATATGAGAAATAAATTATAACTTGAGTGATTGTAAATGTTTGGGCTTATGAGGACTTTATGGTTCAAGTTTCAAGTTAATGGTGCGTATTTGTCTAAGTTTGCATACGTGTATTTGAACAGGTTCTCGAGGTGCCCCTTTTTCCGACTTTTCGAAACTTAATTAAGACAAAACAGGTGAGTGCTAAAATGTGAAATTTATGGTCCGAGTCGAGTATATATATATATATATATATATATATATAAATACATATAGATATATATACACAGTATTGTGATACAAGCGGATTGATTAGAGTTAAAATTTTAAGTCTTACACATGAAACTTTCATGAAGTAGAAACGCTATTATAATCTTATGTGTTAACACTATTAAGAATATCATGTTGAACTTATAAAATATTACGGCATGTTGTAAGTTTGAATAAGTGATGAAATTATGCATTTAAGGTCAAATTGAATATATATTGTTATGCTTGTTTTGTTATATCTATTTTTTATGTGGGCCCAAATAATTGGTTGACGGCAGATCAACGACAATCTTGGTAGACGAGGTCTGCGAGGTTGCCTTGATTTTACCTTCAACCCGACCACGAGCCAAGTATGGAGTTATACTTGGTCCGTGAAGTCAAGACTTCTGAGCAAAGACATTGTCAATGCATCAGTCTGTGTAAGGTCGCTCCTTACTGGTGTGTTTGGTTCATCTGCATGGAGGGTAAGAGGAGTCGGCTCTCTGTAAATCTGGTATATGAACTATATGAGATGATTTTGTCATTTGCTTAATTGATGTCTGAATTATGTTGGTTATATTATACATGTACAAACTGAAATGTTTGCTTCATTCATCCTAAGCATTCAGCCTCACTAAGTTGGATTATCAACTTACGCATTTCATGTTCAAAATTTTCAGTTACAGGTATTTCAGGAGTCGGTAGTTCGGGTCTCGATTAGATCATCTCATTTTGCTCAGCTTCGGATATTATGTGTATTAAAGTCTTTTGTTATATATATATGTATGATATTTTGAAACTAAACCTTGAATACTTTTGTTGTACATATATATCCTAAAACTTATGTATTTATTAGCTAAGTAATCAATTAGTCAGCACTGCATGACGCAGTCTGTGTTTGTAAATATGATTTGGTACTTTTGGGTTTTAGATTTAAAATGAATTTCCTTGTTGTACCGTTCATGTGCCCGAACTCGGGATTGACCCATTTCGGGATCCAAACCCGGGGATTCGGGCCGTTACAGGAAGAACTAAATCTTGCTAATAAACTTACAGCAAATGATATATCAGGACGTGTACTATTAGCAAGATACATCAATGCTCCTATAGCACTGAGATATGATATTTCAGGACCACGAAGTTCTTCATCATCCTCACGAGGACGAAAAGGGTCTTTCTCACATCTAGCGATCTTACAACCATTGGGTACTTAGCGGGTGTGCTTTATCCATATAAAACCGTCTTAAAATCTTTTCTATATAAGTTGATGGATGAAGAAGAATTCCATTTGATAAGTCTTCGATCTGCAGGCCGAGAAAAAACTTTGTTTTTCCAAGATCTTTCATCTTGAATTCTTTCTTTAAATAATCAACTGCTTTTTGAAGCTCTTTTGGATTTCCAACAGTATTCAAATCATCAACATAAACAACAATTATATCAAATTCTGATCTGAACCTTTTTATAACTACACATGGGCAGATCGGATCACTTTTATAACCTTCTTTTGACAAGTATTCACTAAGCCGATTATACCACATACGCCCTGATTGTTTTAGTCCATATAAAGATTTACGCAAGCATATTGAACAATTTTCCCGGGAGTTTTCACATGCATTTGAAATTTTAAATCCTTTAGGGACTTTCATATAAATTTATGTATATAAGTAGGCTGTAACAACATCCATTAGACGCAAATCTAGTTTTTCATGTACTGCCAGACTAATAAGATATCTAAAAGTAATTGCATCCACCACAGGAGAATACGTTTCCTCATAATCAATTCCAGGTCTCTGCGAAAACCCTTGTGCTACTAGTCGTGCATTATATCTAACAACTTCATTTTTCTCATTTCGTTTTCGTACAAATACCCATAGACTTCACGTTTTGAAAGTGAACTTAATTCTGCTTGAATCGCGTCTTTCCATTTTGTCCAATCAATTCTATGTCTACATTCTTCGACAAATTTAGGTTCAAGATCCTCATTCTCGTTTATAATTTTCACAGCAACATTATATGCGAAACTGTTGTCGACAACTATTTTATTTTGATTCCATTTTTCTCTTGTAGTAACATAACTTATTGAGATCTCTTCATTTTCATTATTTTCAGGTACCTGAACCTCTTCTGGGGTATTATCATTAGTTATGTCAAAAGACTCTTCATGAGTATTTGCCTCCACAATATGACCATCTTCAGTATTTGCTCATTTTCTTTACGAGGATTTTTATCCTTGTAACCGATTGGTCTACCACGTTTTAGACGTGGCTTACTTTCATTTGCACTAGCAGGTTGTCCTACTGGGACATCAATATGTATTGGAGCATTTTCAGCTGGTATATGAGATTTAGTAACTCTCTTTAGATTAGTAAATGTATCTGTAGTTGATTTGCAATATTCTGCAGATGAATTATCTTTTGAATTTCTAGTGTACACTGGTTTGTTCGAGGATCTAGATAAGATAATGTCGGTGCATTCCATGTAATTTCTTTTACCAGCTCTTTATTCTCTCCGCCTAATGTCGGGAACATTGTTTCATTAAAATGACAATCGGCAAACCGTGCCGTAAATAAATTTCCCGTCATTGGTTCAAGATACTTAATTATAGAAGGTGATTCATAACCAACATATATTCCCAACCTTCTTTGGGGACCCATCTTTGTGCGTTGTGGTGGGGCAATTGGAACATATACCGCACATCCAAAAATTCTAAGATGAGAAACTTTTGGCTCATGGCCAAAAGTTAATTGCAATGGGGAATGTATGGCCTAATGCGCACAAGTGCTGCTGCATGTAAAATGGCATATCCCTATGCTGAAATAGGGAGTTTTGTTCTCATAAGTAATGGCCTAGCAATTACTTGGAGGCGTTTAATTAAAGATTTTGCTCGTCCATTTTGTGTATGAACCTGAGCAACAGGAATTTCAATTGTTATTCCAATGGACATACAATAATCGATAAAAGCCTGAGATTTGAATTCACCAGCATTATCAAGACGAATTGTCTTGATCGCATAATCTGAAAATTGTGCTCTTAATTTAATTATTTGAGCAAGTAACCTCGCAAACGCCATGTTGCGAGTTGACAATAAGCACACATGTGACCATCTTGTAGATGCATCTATCAAAACCATAAAATATTTTAATGGTCCACGTGGTGGATGGATAGGCCCACATTATCACCTTGAATGTGTTCCAGAAATCCTGGAGATTCAATCCCAATTTTAACTGGGGATGGTTTACTTATTAATTTACCTTGAGAACAAGCAGCACATGAGAATTCTTTAAATTCAAGAATTTTATGGTTCTTTAATGAATGACCATTCGAATTCTCAAAAATTTTACGCATCATAGTTGATCTGTGATGGCCTAACCGATCATGCCAAATAATAAATGTATTTGGGTCAGTAAACTTCTGGTTTACTACAACATGTGTTTCAATTGTACTTATAGTAGTATAGTACAAACCGGAAGATAATGCGGATAATTTTTCCAAAACACATTTCATTCCTGATATAACAACTATGATATGTAAGTACTCTTTATTATTCTCATTTGTAGTCTCAATATGATATCCATTTTGGCGGATATCTTTAAAGCTTAACAAGTTTCTTTTGGACTTTCTAGAGAATAAATCATCTTTTATAACAATTTTTGTCCCTTCATGTAATAATATAATAGCTCTTCCGGAGCCTTCAATTAGTTTTGCACTACCCGATATAGTATTAACGTTTGCATTAGTTGCTATCAATTCAGAAAAGTATTTTTTATATTTAAGTATAGTATGTGTTGTAGCACAGTCTGCGAGACATATGTCGTCATGCTTGATCTTGGGTCCAACCAAGGAACTGGGGGAATCCATATTCTTCATAAAGAAAACAATACATCATAAGAGATATTTTATTCATACGTTAAAAAAATCGAAATTACAACTAAAAGCAACCGAAAAGAAATACTGAAAGCAAATAACTCCAACTGAAACAAATAATTCAATTATTCTTAGCATTTTCATCCCCAATTATTCCACTTTGATTCTCGAGAAAATCTTCCATATCCAAGTGAGTAAAATCATCAAGGTGGTTAAAGTTATCATCTTTGTAGGCAAAATTTGCTTCAACATTATAATCGAGGTCATCATCTTTATATCCAAAAGTGGCATTCGCATCATCAATTTTGTATGTCAAATTAGTTTCCGCATTTTTCCCCTCGATTGATGCTTGATAAAGTTTTACGAGATGTTCAGATGTACAACAGGTACGTGACCAGTGCCCTTTCATGCCGCATTTAAAGCACACGTTTTCAGTGCATTTTGAAAGATATTTCGGACCACCTTTTAAAGGGTTTATTGGACCACCCTTCTCTTTTATTTCATTATTGTTATTCGTTTTGTGGCCATAATTATTGTTACCACCATAATAATGGTAATTGTTACTTCCTCGACCACGCCCACGTCCACGTCCACGTCCACGACCACGACCACGACCGCTACCGCGACCACGGTATCTTCCATTGTCAAAATTACCATGCACTGCTACATTCACTTCTCGGAATGGAGCAGAACCAGTGGGTCTTATTTCATGATTTTTCATCAATAACTCGTTATTTTGCTCAGCCACCAAGAGGCATGAAATTAATTCGGAGTATTTTTTAAATCCTTTTTCACGGTATTGCTGCTGCAGGAGCACATTATAAGCGTGAAAAGTTGAGAAAGTTTTCTATAACAAGTCATCGTCAGTTATATTTTCTTCACATAATGTTAATTGAGAACTAATTTTGAAAACTGCCGAATTATATTCACTTACGGTCTTAAAATCTTGTAACCGTAAATGTACCCAGTCATAACAAGCCTTAGGTAAGATGACCGTTTTTGGTGGTCGTAACGTTCTTTCAAATTATTCCATAGTTCAAGCGGATCTTTGACAGTTAAGTATTCCGCTTTTAATCCTTCATGTAGATGATGACGTTGGAAAATCATTGCTTTTGCCTTATCCTGATTGGATGCTGTTTTTCCTTTCTCAATTGCATCTCCTAGACCTTTAGCGTCTATGTGAATCTCAACATCTAGTACCCAAGATAGATAACTGTTGCCCGAAATGTTAAGGGCCGCAAACTTAACTTTGGTGAGATTCGACATAATGCAAGCTAATATCAAATAAATAGAATAATTAGAATAATGCATTACAATTATTAAGGGATAAACCAAATATCTTTAGATGTCTCCAATAAAATTTTAAATAAAATATTTTATTAGAACATATTTAAATGAATGACCTTCAGTTTTTCTTGTTGTTTTAAAGGCACTACTTTCAACAACGAACAATAAAATTGAATTTTTTTTCGAGATTAAATTAGTGTGGCCTAATATTTCAATGCTCAATCAATTCATGTATTATGAATATACAATAGAATTTTTGTGTATGTATAACAAGGTAGTCACATCATTAGCCGATCCATTCATTTTAATCTTCTAAATCCTTTATATAAGTAGCCTTATATGAAATTGCTTAATATTCTTTACAAACAATTTAAACCAAAATTTTCAGTAGTCATACTGAAAAAGAAAACTAATACTTATGTAATGCATATGCAAAAGATGAAAAGTTGATCTCCATTAGATCAGTTTTATTATATTTTTTATTTTAACATAAGGCATAAAGAGTATGAACACTTGGGAATAGTATTACTTGATGAATGATTTTCTTTTCTTGGGTTGTGCGGATTGCAGGCACAAAGAATCAATGATAAGTGTTTATGTATAAATAATAAATTATACCTTAGATTAGTATGCAGTGGCAATACTTGTGATGAATCAAGAACTTCGAACTTCGAGCGAATTCGTGTTGATAACGTGTTATAAAATTATTATAAAATAACAAGATAACTAGCAATGTAGAGAATAAAGATGGAGACAAAGTATTTTCATTCCTATGAAATTGGCATTACATAGGCACTATTTATAGGCCTTGAATTTCAAACACAAAGTGTAAGTTACAAAATAACATAAATGAGAATATACAATTTATTTGGGGTTTACAAGATTTATACTTACTAATTGTAATAATATTATTTGGAGGTTATGGACATACATATAATTGTTGAATTATTTACAACACATATACCTTTGTCATAATTTACATATACCTTTTTCATAATTTTCTTGGGAGGGCGACCCCCCTCCCCCCAAAGAGCTTCGCCACTGGCTCCAAGGATAAATCAGAGAAGTTTTTTTAGGTAACCCCCAAAATTGGGTAGAAATTTTATTAATGATCAATACTGACAAATTTAAACTATCACGTTTAATGTTTGGCAGATTAAAAAAAATGGATAACAATCCTATCCATTTAAAGTATTACGCGGTTCATACACAATCATCATATTTGTCATTCTTTCGGTAAAACTCATTTATAGAGTTGAAGAAGTGAATCAATGAGTTATAGGTAGGAATGTCAATGGGTCGAATTCTGGTAAGATCAGACTCGTTCAGATCCGACTCCATTTATATCGGATCGGATCATGTCGGTTCGGATTTTATTCGGATTGTGCTCGATCTAGATTTTTTTTAATCCAATGGATCTTGGTCAGATTTGGCCGAATATCGAATCTTTTTGGATCCAATAAAATTTCCATTTAAAAAACTAAATTAATATTTTTTTCCTATAACAAGTTTATTAACTTTTCAATTTTATTTTATTTTAGCTCACATGTTCAAACTTTTACTAATATTCATATATGTAGATGAAAATATTGGTTTAAATAAATGTATAAACGAGTTATAAATTACTATCTTCTTGAAATGACGATGAAATATTATTAATGGTACTTACTTTTATAAAAAATTATGTGTATATATCATTCTTTTTATGTATTGTCGGATACAGATCTTTAACGGATCGGATCTACCTAAATTCATATTCACTCCATGTGTTTCGGATCACGGATCTTTATAATCGGATCAGGTCCATCGAATATCTAATCGGACAATTATTCTAATAAATCGGACCATATTCAGACGGATCAGATTGAAATCCGCCCCATTGACAACCCTAGTTATAGGTTAACGGATGCCCATTATTCCGCGTTGATTAGTTTAATTCATAAACATTAATTAAACAAAGTAATATTGTTATTGGTGTCTAACTATTTGTGTAGTTAAAATAATCCAGAGATATTTCTAACTTAACTCTAAGATAAGAATTACATTATAATCTATTTTTTTAGAGGAAATCAAAGATATCATTAACCAACAAGTTCAGATTTTACAATATTCTAGATGAAATTAAAAGAGGTAAAACATAAGAAGTACAAAAATCCTTGAAGGAGAGTCGCGCCACCTCATGAGCTGTCTGGTTCGCTTATCTTCCAATATGATAAGCCGCAAAGTAGTCGAATAAGCTCACCTCATCATGAATGTCCGCAATTATATTACCGAATTCCGAACTATTATTTGATTCCCCTATAATAGCAGCGATAACCACACTTGAGTCTCCTTCTAATATATTATTATTCAAATGGTTCTCACGTGTGAATTCCATGGCAAACCAAGCTGCCCTAGCCTCGGCTGACATCGGGTCTAGAGGTTGGTTGATACAAGTAGAAAACCATCCCAAACAAACGACAGTGTGTGATCTAGCAATAACACTCAACCCACACACGTCACATGCCATCAATTGAATTCACAGCTGCTTCAAAATTAATTTTTACCTCATGATACTTCGGAGGCAACTAGCGAATATTTCTTCGTAATCCCGATGCATTCGGTCTAAGTACACAGGTTGAAGAGTGCCTCATAGCTGTTCCAAACTTCAGCACAAAGGTAATAACCTCCATAGCATTTAAGCTATTTTCCTCAAAAATCCATTTGTTACGAAAATGCCAAAGAGCCCAACAAATTAATATGTAGTTTTCGAAAATCAGAGAGTCAACATGTTTCTTCGTATATAAAATCCAATCAAACATATTTGTTTCCATAGGCGGACGTACATAGGTAGCCCCCCCTTGAATATATTTTTTTTTAGTATAGGAGTGGTGTATTTTTTTTTGTGAAAAAAAAATTCAATAAATTAGCCCAATATGAAATTTCTAGCCCAAATATAATCTTAGTCCTATCACATAACCCACTCTAATAATAACTCACTTTACCCAATTTCTAAGCCCCAATGAAAATCCCAATTTTTCTCTACTCCCAACATCTCCGAACCCTAACTCTAGCCACCATTGCCACCTCCTGCCACCAGACTGCCGCCGCCCCACCTCCGACCATCCACCCAACCCAAGTCCCAACCCATTGAAGTCTTGAACACAAAAAGGCCCAATTGTGAATGTTAGTAATTTTTTCTATATATATTTATGATATATGTTTGTGCAATTGTGCTTATGTAATAAACTAATAGTGTTATATATTCATTATTAATGTTTATATTCACTTCCCAAAATTAATTTTTAGATTCAAGTTTTATTTTTGTGCTTAAAGTTATATATTTGTTAAGATTTCCATATGATGATTAAATCAAAATGCAATAGAGTTAATAGTATTATATTAAAATAATATGATGATTAAATGAAGATGCAATAGAGTTAATAGCATTCATTTACATATCAAACACTAATCTTAGATGGTTAATAGTTTTTTTTTTTTATTGAAATGTCAAACACTAATCTTATATTCTTAATAGTCTTTTATTAGCATTTATTGGCCTATTGGGATTCAACCTCTCTTGTTTTATCAAATGTAATGAATAATTAGTCTTGTCATTATTATGTCTCTACTATATTTAACTTCTACTTCTTGAGTATGTCATTATTCTTGAGATAGTTATGTTTTGTACATTTTATAGTGTTAGAAATATGGAGAGATACTTTAAGGCTACACCTACACCTCACGATGAGTCTTCAAGTAATGTTCACATTCAAAGTGATCCACATGAGCTTCCAAACTTTCATATTGAAACGAACTTGCCCGAGCTTCCGAGTGATCCCGGTCTATGACCTCATATAACTTTATATGATTCTAACATTCGAGAGAGAGTTCATAGAGCATACTTTCTCAAAGGTTTATTTTTGTCAAATCCACCTCCCTATTATTGTATTGCGTCATATATTTTCTCGTAAATAATATAAACTTTAAGTTTAACTGTTTGACAGATTTTTTTTTGTATAAGTTTAGCCCCCCCGACCAAAAATCCTGGACCCGCCCCTACTTGTTTCCAAGCACCGATGTACCGACCATGAAATGTTGCTCAATGCCCATACTTATCTCGAGAAAGAACACAAGGAAAAACAATGAAGTACTTCTTCAGCACCCCCATTACAAAAGTCGCACCTATCATCCTCCGTAACCTTTCTTTTCCGCAAATTAACCCGGGTAGGGAGAAAATCCTTACAAGCTCGCCACAAGAAGATTTTGATCTTGCTAGGGAGATTTAAAGTCCACAACCGCTTCCATGTCCCCGAACTACTACTTGCTGAATTGGTGACCCCTTCATCCAGCCTAATCGTCAGGCGTCAGGTGATAAGCACTACGCACCGAAAACAACCCAACCTTCTTATAGTGCCAAATACGCTTATCTGGATTCCTACATTTCCTCAACGGTATAGATAAAATACACCATCGATCTTCCTCCCAGAAAATATCTCGAATCAAATTTACATCCCAACAATTCAACTCATCATCTATTAAATCACTAACTTTCAAATCCGCTGGAAGAGAATCTTGTGGGGTGAAAGGTTTAAAAGTAAACTCCCTCGGTAGCCACCTATCATTCCATACTGAAACCGATGATCCGTTGCCAATCCTCCACCGAAGTCCAGCCTCAAGAATATATATGGCACCCAAAATACTACGCCATGTGAAAGATGGATTGGAGCCGAGAGAGGCTCCAAAAATGTCTGAGTGCCGGTAGTAACGAGCCTTGAGCAATCTTTCAAGTAAACTATCTAGAGCCTCTAAAAGCCACTAGAGTTGTTTAGCAAGTAAAGCCAAATTAAATGCCTCGAGGTCGGGTCTAGAGGTTATTTAACATTTATCTATATCTATACTTATTATAAAAGTCTGAATAATTTAAGTTTTTTTTGTGAAGACTAATATACCCTTATTTGAGTTGTAAAGTGATATTTAATTCAATGGTAAATATGTAAAAATAGTTGAAGAAGAATATTAAGACATGAAATATTTTTATATTAATAATGGTAATTTATACTTATTATAAAAGTCTGAATAATTTCAGTTTTTTTCTTTTTTTGTATTGTTCAATTTTTATTTAATTGTAATTACTATTATTTTGATACAACAGTGTTTATATTAAAGTAGACTTATTTTTCATGTAAAAATATATGATTATTCAATTATTTTATTTATATTTATCATTTAAGTAGGGGTATATTAATCATCACAAAAAAGAGAAGAAATTTTCTTGGCCAACTTGTATTTTTATATGTATAAATATAGAATAGATTGGATGTGTATATAAGACTTGTTTCATCATTGTAAGTTAGTTAGGAGATAAATGCATGTGACATTGTATTATAATTTCAAATGAAGTGTGATATAAATATGATGTGATTGAGTAATAATTATAGTTGAATTATCGCAACGTATAAGAAAGGAATTTCATTTGGGTTGGAATAGGTTTGAATCTTACTCAACCCTATTAATAGGTCATTAATTATTTTGTGTGTGCAATTCGATAGTCAACATTGAAATTCATGCTTTAGAAATTAACAATGTCTATTGATCACATCATTACCAATTGGGACCACCTTCCGAATGTGATGGCAAGATCATTAACCAACCTATAAATTAAAATCATAATTGCCTAAAAGCAATTTCTATAATTGGATCAAACACTTTAGAAATCACAATAGAGGTCTAGAAGTATTTTTAAGAGCTCTCACCTCTAGGTCAAACTTACCCTAAATATCACTTAACAACTCAATTAATTGGGTATAGTAGTCTTCACAACTTATTATAAAAGTCTGAATAATTTAAGTTTTTTTTTTTTTGTGAAGAATTATGTACCCTTATTTGAGTTGTAAAGTGATATTTAATTCAATGGTAAATATGTAAAAATAGTTGAAGAAGAATATTAAGACATGAAATTTTTTTATATTAATAATGATAAAGGTACAAGTAGACATGGAATCTTATTATATTTATCTCCTACACAATTTTCTAAAATTTAGAAATTATCTTTTACATCAAATTTTATAATTTTAATTTTCTTCTCATATAACACATAAAATAAAATAAACCATAAGAAAAAAATATTGTTATTTTAAATAGCTCCTAAAATATAAATGTAAAATTATTTTAATTTAGCAAAAATATGTTTTAAATATTGAAATTTTAAAGTTTGAATAATTTAAGTTTTTTTCTTTTTTTGTGAAGACTAATATACCCTTATTTGAGTTGTAAAGTGATATTTAATTCAATGGTAAATATGTAAAAATAGTTGAAGAAGAATATTAAGACATGAATTTTTTTATATTAATAATGGTAATCTATACTTATTATAAAAGTCTGAATAATTTAAGTTTTTTTTCTTTTTTTTGTGAAGAATAATATACCCTTATTTGATTTGTAAAGTAATATTTAATTCAATAGTAAATATGTAAAAATAGTTGAAGAAGAATATTAGGACATGAAATTTTTTTATATTAATAATGGTAAAGGTACAAGTAGACATGGAATCTTATTATATTTTTTTGATCTACTAGATTTATCTCCTACATAATTTCCTAAATTTATAAATTATCTTTTACATCAAATTTTAAAATTTCAATTTTCTTCTCATATAAAACATAAAATAAAATAAACCATAAGAAAAAAAATACTGTTATTTTAAATAGCTCATAAAATATAAATGTAAAATTATTTTAATTTAGCAACAATATGTTTTAATTAAAAATGTGTTATTCGTATCATTGAAAGATTTAGTACAATATAATTATATACAATCTTCTAAAATAAAAATATTAAAATCAAATTCTCTTAAATATCATTCTGCTATATAGAAAAAGAAAAAAATTAAAAAATGAAAAGTTAAAATAGAATCGCATCTTACCTATAAATGAACCAAAAATGCTTATGACTTAGCTAAATACTTATTGTTTATTTGGCTAGAGAAGCAAAATATAAAAAATATCAAGACATGCATAACCTCGTACTTTCATGGAATTCGTTTCGTGAAAAATGAGTGAAATTGGTCAAAAAACTAGTGAAATCGGTGAAAATTGTTGAAATCTATAAAAAAAAATTATATTAAATCAATGAAAACATGCGAAATCGATGAAAGTCCATGTGAATTGGTGAACACTGGTGAAGTTAGTTAAAAAACGGGTGAAACCGATAAAAAAAAGTGCATCTGAAATTGTAAATGCATTTGAAATCGATACAAAATTGGATGAAATTTGTGAAAAATAGATGAAAACGGGTCAAATCGGTTTAAAAAAGGTAAAGTTTGTGAAAATGTGTGAAATCAATGAAAATTAATTCGAGTGGAATTTGTAAGAAAAATGATGAAACATGTGAAATCCAGTTAAAAGGTGTAAAACCAGTGAAAAAATAGTAAAATCGTTTAGAAAGCGTAAAGTCGGTAAAAACATATTTAATCTAAGAAAAATTCGAGTGAATAACATGTGAAATCAGAGAAAAACATGTGAAATAGGTGAAACGGGTTAAAATGGTAAACACGAGTGAAATCGGTTAAAAAAAGTTTAACTGACAAAAACGATGTGAAATCGGTAGAAAAATGGTTTAAGCCGGACAAAAAAATTGACAAAAAAATGGAAAAACAATGAAAAAGGTTATAACCGATAAAAAAAAAGGGGGTAAATCGCTAAAAAGTATATAAACCGATAAAAAAAATTAAACAGTGAGAACATATGAATCGATGAAATTTTGGGTGAAATTTGTAAAGAAACGGATGAAAACTGAAAACGAATAAAATCAATGAAAAAGGGTAAAATCATTCAAAAAAGCTTAAAGTCGGTGAAAACATGTTTAATCAATGAAAAATTCAGATGAATAACATATGAAATCAATGAAATAGGTGAAAACGGATTAAAATTTAACCGACAAAAACAAGGTGAAATCGTTGAAAAAATAGTTTAAATTGGAAAAAA
Organism: Penstemon newberryi var. newberryi; assembly: GCA_030819805.1. NCBI lineage: Eukaryota > Viridiplantae > Streptophyta > Magnoliopsida > Lamiales > Plantaginaceae > Penstemon > Penstemon newberryi. The sequence goes on from JAUALY010000007.1 coordinate 18,388,833, forward strand.
CATCGAAGAAAAATAATAAAAATGAAAAATATTATAACCGATAAAAAAAAGTGGAAAGATCGCTAAAAATATATATATTAACGGGTTAAAAAATTAAACAGTGCAAACATATGAAACTTCGGGTGAAATTGATGAGGACTAGTGAAGTTGGTGAAAAAACTGGTGAAACCAATAAGAAAAAATGCTCGTGAAATTGATAAAAATTTAGGTAAAATTTATGAAGAAACGGATGAAACATGTATCATCGGTGAATAACGAATAAACTTAACATGAAAACTACTATTATAGAACAAATTCTATAAGATGTCATGACTATATCAATCATCATTTTAAATTTTATTACAACTATTTAAAGCCATCATTTTTTTTTTTTGGTAAAACAATAATAATTAATAAAAATAAATTTCATAAAAAATAAATTGAATATATATGATATTTTATAGCATAAAAAAAAGAAGCTAATTTTACTTTAATTTATGAAAAATAACTATAAAATTAAAACTAAACATGTACAACGTACTTGCACTTTTCTAATTAACACTAAAAGTTCAGATTATATCAAATAAACCACATAAAAGTAGGAGATACTTACTTGCATTGCAATAATCCAACGAACATAATGGTGTATAAAAGACTGAGGCTTGTTGTAGCCATGGATTAAAAAATTTATTTTTTCCGTCAAAAACATCAAAAAAATTCTGTTTTTGAATCAATCAAAACAAAATTAAGATGTATTTTTGAAACCCTATATTTTCCTTGGAACTTTCTCTTTTTCTTGATTTAGTAATTTTTTTCATAATTTTTCCTAATTTTTCCAAAACGTTTCCGGAAACTTTTCAAAAAGTTTCATACATTCAGCTTACCGAAACATAAATCGAAAACGAAACTTTGATCCATGGTTGTAGCAAATCTCCTTAAAACAATACTTTTGGGCCTGCCACAGTGCATGCAATTGAATATCCAACAGTCTCCCAAAATACAACAGTAATGTTGTTTGTTATTTGCTCTAATAACGAACCCATGACAGACCAAAGCAAACAACAAATTTGGACATAATTTTATGTCAAGAACATAAGAGAAAGGAGACGAATAATCCTTGTAAATTTAGTACAGAGTTTGTTAGGCTATGTCTTGTATTTGTAGGGCACGAAGAACTATTTTTGAAGGGACATATTATTTTGATTGACTAATTCCACTCCAAACAATGCAATGTAAGACATTTTTTTTATCAAACCAAAAGGTATATCTTCAGCCTAAAACCATTTCTATTCACATAACCCCAACATTTTCCCGTGAACTTGTAAAATCATTCCCTCATTCCATCCATCCTGCTAATGCACCAAATATTATTTTAGGGGTTTAATGTATTGAACAATGGCAATTATACAAAAATAAATTCTTCCATAATTATATTTTATTAAAATCAATTATTGTCAAAATAATTTTAGTAAAAATCAATTATTGTAGGCTTGTCCTTTTCAATTGTTAGACCAAACTCACACTAAGTACACTTTTACTTGTAACTGGCACGAGTTTTATTTATCATTCTAGCTCAAACTGAATTTGGTCAAACTCCAAGCATTCACATGACTAAATTTGAGAATTGAGATCAACTATACACAAAACATGTGCGTTACATTGGTCAAGTCAACTTTGGGCTTAATAATTCGTATTTTAGTTACAACTTCTTTAAAATCTTTGCAAAACCTAAACGTACAGATTAAATTCCAATGGGCACGTAAAATGTAAAAAGTATTATAAATTTAAAACCCAGGCCCAAAGCCCATAATCTCGGCAGTGTATTGTTGGACACGAGGTCTAGAAACTTCCTATATTTTCTTGAAAAACCCTGAGGATTGTATTTTCTATTCTTTTAGGGGACAGGAGTATATAAAGACATTCTCGAAACAAATTTTCAGCACAAAAAGAAGTAGAAATGGCCAGAAATGAAGATTTGGCGCTGGACTTGGAGGAATTGAACCAGCTTCATCAAATTGCAAAGAGACCTCGTGTCGTTTCTCTTATTGATTCTGAGATTCGCAAGTTAGAAGAGGTATCTCTCTCTCTACTTGTTTTGTGTTGATCGTAAAATGTTCGCCTGAAATGGATTTGTCTTACATTAGTATATTAGCAGGCTGAATGTTTGTTTTAACCTCAATAGATTAGAAACTCGATTAGCTGAAACTTTGTATAATAGTTCCTTTTGGTACTTTGTTTCCTGTCTAATTTAATATAATAGACAACTTGAATCTTGTGCAAACATAGTGCTGTTTTGTGTTTAGAGCTTGTTGTTTTGAATTTGACTGTAAATTTACCTTGATTCTACTAATGCGTGTGGTTTACTTTCTGAATTGTGATGAATTCACCTGATAATTTGGGTTGCTTCTGTGACTGTAATTTAGTCCGATGCATTTTGCTCAATATTTTGATTATTGACTAGAATGAACGGCAAAATAATGTTGGGTGTGGTTTGATTACATTTTAGATTTTACTCCCTTCGTCTCTTTTCTTTTGCTCCCCTGGATGGCACGATCTTTTAGATAAGAGTTGAAAAAGTGAAACCTTTACGTACCTTTATATTTATGGGCATAAATGTAAAGGGTATTTTTGAGTTAAAGTTGAAAGAGTGAAACTTTATGTGAAAAGGGGATTTTTGAGACAAAATAATTTTATATTAGAAAAGGGAGGGTTGTTTTGGGACATCCCAAAAAGGAAATACGAGCAAAAATAAAAGGAAGGAGGGAGTAGTATTCATGGCACTTCAAGTAACTTTGTGACCTTCTCATGAAGTCATCAGGTGCTCATGTAATCGGCATGGTGAACTTCACCATAAGTTTGAAAGTGAAGTATGTGTCCACGTGCATAAACTTTTTTCCCCATTTCGTAAATGTCAGGTTTGTTGGGCATAATTGTCTTTTTGTTTGTGTCAACATGTACTATAATCATCTGTTGTTTTGCCTTTTATGAATCGCCTACAAACTTAATCTATAATGTGGCTGAAAATGGAACATGGACTTGACAATATTCTGGAAAATAACATCAATATTATTCAAGAATTATGATCATACATTCTTCAATAGTAAAATGCTACTACGTCTTCCTTGAAAATAGATTGTGAGATCAATTACATGTGAGCTGTGAAGATCTGCATGGTGTTCTTTATATGAGTGCATGTAAAGTGAACATACAAATTAAAAATGTCAAATGAAGCGGGATTTTATTTGTAACTTGGTGCTTAATCTTGTCCAAACTTATTTTTGGTGTGGGTATGACTTATAAAAGACCACCCAAAAGTATTTATGACCTCTTTCTATGTTATTGGTTACAATGGTTCAGTTATCAAAAGAAGCTGCATCTGCACCATCTCTGCAAACACCAGCACCGGTTTCGACTGTGAACGCGCCAAGTGCTGTATCAAATGCACCAAAGGTTGCATCAAACACATTATTGAATTATGTTACACTTGCATCTTTCAGCTGGGATCAGGATAACGATCAAGTGAAGGTGAGTATGGATATTATTTAAGATCTAAAGCATGTTTAATGTAGACATATCTATCTTTTTAGAACATAGAATTGTGTAATCTCTTATGAGCAGAATTTACTGGAACATTACTCTGTTAATTGGAAGAGAACAAAAACTTGATAGGGCTTTGTCCTCCTGGTTTGATGTCAACATATTCTTTGCTTTTATCATACATATTCATTTCACTCTACAAAACAATGTCATGAGTGACTCTATTACAAATTTCACAAGTTTATACAAAATCTGCATTCATATGTTGAGAAAGACTTTAGAGTATTGGTCGTTTTTTGTGGGATGGAGAGTATTATTTTAGTTGGGTTTTTGTTAAATATGTCATCAATCTTGAGCTGATCTATAGGATTATATGTTTAGGAATTAGGATTTAATTTCAATTCTATTTGGGCAATTAGTGTTCTGCGTATAAACATTTTTCTTCTGCTAGTTAATAATTCTTCCTTTTATTTCCAGATATATATCTCGTTGGAAGGAGTTGATCAAGAGAAGATTGAAGCCGACTTTAAGCCTACGTCCTTTGATGTAAAATTCCATGATGTTCAAGGAAAGAACTACCGATGTGCTGTACCTAAGTTGAACAACAAAATTGTACCCGAGAAATGCAAGTTGATTGTGAAGCCTAAGAGGGTGGTTGTCACCTTAGTCAAAGCTTCTAAAGGAAACTGGTTGGATCTGCACCACAAAGAAGACAAGGTAAAATTCCTCCGAGCACTACTAAATGTAACTCTTGATGTTTTACTATGAGATTGGGCATTAATTCACTTATGATGATTTGTTACAGTTGAAGCCAAGTTTAGACAAAGAACGAGATCCAATGGCTGGAATAATGGACTTGATGAAGGTATTGCTTACATATGGTCTTTCATTTTAATCCTCCATATTGTCTAGTTTTGTGGGTTTCCAGCTTAAATAAAAATTTGATATGTTTGTAGAATATGTACGAGGAAGGTGATGAGGATATGAAACGAACAATTGCTAAAGCGTGGACTGATGCGAGAACTGGCAAAGCAGCTGACCCTTTACAGAGCTATCGCTGAATATTTACGAGAGACTGTTGCCTTCCCAAGTTGATACTCTGGAGCTATGCTTGGTTTGTTTGCCTTTATGTATGTTAGGTTTATATGTTTTGAGCTTCAATTTAAGAGTTTATAAGTCTGAGTATTTCAGTATCTTTCATGCTGATAGGCACGCATTGAGATGATGATTTGTGTCTTTTCGTTTAAATTGTTTTTGTCCAAGTCTGTGATGATTTTGCTACTTGATTGATTTATAAGATTTTCCATCAGGCTACAAATAACATTGTTGACGCTACTTGATATTTTTTTTAATTCATTTTTAAGAATTGGTACAAGTTTGAGTTGGCTTAAAATTAGGTATGGTCAAAATTGATTTGACGATTAAATGAAATGTATAACCAAGAATAATTAGATATTGTCATGCCTAGAGGTCAATGAAAATTGTATTTCCCTGAATAAAGAAATTCACGACAAGTGGGCTATTTCTTTAACAACATTTGTTTTATCTTTCGCTTTTATGTTGGAGATCTGCATGGATCCCAAATTAACTTGACCTCTACATGTTGTCGTAATAGGTTTTGAGTTTTGGTGAACCCGAACAATGGATGAACTCAACTGGATACTACGTACTAGTTCCCTTTTCTGAGTTATATTTAATCATTTTAAAAATTTATATTAGTGACTCTTTTTTCTTTTCTTTTGGATAATGTGTTTAGTGACTTTAAAGTGCAAAGTGTTCATATGAAATAGGTTATATTCTTTGTTTTTAACAAAATGAAAGGTATACCTTGGAAGAGTTTTTTACTCTGTTCCACGGGTTTTAGTTCCCAAAAAATGGATTGAGTTTGAATGTTGAGTTTTGTGTCTTCGAAAACTTGAGATCTTATTTGATTGAAGTTTGGGTGATGGGGTTTGAAGAGGGGAAGTAGATGGTAAGTGTTAAATCAATATATTTATGTCTTTTAACAGAGTTTTGGTGAAAAAAGTAAGCGGTAAGTTTTAAATCTATGTTTTATAGAGTTTCAAAAGTTTTGAGTGTGGGTTCGTGAATATGTTTGTATTGAGTATCATGTGTTTTGTCAAATTTCATTCACAAGAGTTCTAGCTCTGTTCGCGAACTGTCAAATTGGGCCAGAACTCTTCCAAATATATCCAAAGATTTACATAATTTTAGCTCCAAGTCCTTATGGCGCTTTAATATTCAAAATACAGTGTACTTTTTAGAAAATAAGTGTATGATTGCTAATATGTATGTAATGGAAACATATATAGTAACAAGCACTACAACAAGAATGGTGTTTAGTGACATCAACTTAATGGCATTTTAGTAAAAGATGTCACAAAAGTTTAAATTGGTGGCATAAGGGAAGAAATGTTGTAATATTTAAATTTATTACATTAAATTAATGGCATTTTATTATTGAAAGATGTTAGCAGTAAAAATATAGTGGCATTTTTCTTTAAAATGCCGTTGAATTTAAGTGTTAAGATCTATTTTGTGTGACATAACTTTTATAAATGCCACTAAGCATGATACTTTATGTGGCATTAAAAATAAATGCCACAAAGATAGGGTTTTGTCACATTAACTTAGTGACATTTTAACCACTCTAACACTTGCCAATAAAATGTCACAAATGACTAATAAATTAAATAATTAGTGACATTTTAAAATTAGTTGAAATTTTTATATTAGGAACATAACTATCTGTCTACTTTCAAAATAAAGTTTTTTTCTCTATTTGAATCACTTTTTTTGTAAAAAAAAAAAAATCACTTTTTATAAGTTACAAACAGGAAATTAAATTTTAGGAAGTCTTGTTTTAAGCATACATTATAATATGATGAATATTTATTAAAATGAGTTAATAAATAAATTAATCTTAAAATTGGCAATTTGTGCTTACATTTCATCTCCACCTTTGACAGTCACAACACACTAGAATGAGAAAATCTGTGGACTTAAATATTCATTGATGGTATTTGATAATCGATCTAAAAGAAATCTTCATTTTTTTAATCTAATTATAAAAGCCTAAAAAATGGCTTTTCCCTACTAAATCATATAGTAAGTAAATGATTTTAGCTTGTTGTAAAAATTATAAAATAAATGTGTAGTTTAAAAGAAAGTAAATACCATGGTTAAACTTTTCATAGCAAAAAGATTATTTATTTGCTATGGTTTTTTTCAGCAAAATAAATATATTCAGTTACTAGGATATTATCCTAGAGTCACTGACAATTTACTCCCTTCGATATTAATAATATTCATTTTATCCCATGTGATTTTAAAAAGAACATTTTACCCCTTATATTTTTATAAGAGACTCGTATAGTCATACTGCATCTCTAATATTTTTAAACCTAAAAATTATGATTTGACAAAAATACTCTTATATATATTGTTATACGGCATCTCTAATACTATTTTTTACATAGATGCATAAATTTTTTTTTTTAAATCAAAAGAGGTAAATTAAACATTATATATACTTATGATTAGGGTAACAAAAAATTAATCCTATAAATTCTATTATACTTTATTTTAGTTATTTCCTACACTAATTCACAAGTCCAACAAAATTAAAATGGAAAAGGTAATAAGAGTCATATAGGCAAAAATTGGGCGACATGTTTCTCCACGAAAACCCTTGTACCCTAAACTCTTCTCCCCCAATTTCATCAATTGTCATAGTTTTTTATCATCTCCTATGTCCAAAAAAAAAAAAAAAAAAAAGGGTCGGCTACTTCAATCGTGGTTTCTCCTCATTGCCTATTTTGTAGTAAAGTTTATGAACTATGCAAAAATACTTTTGGATTAGCAGGGTACATACTAAAGGTAAGGCCTTTTGTTTTCTAATTACTGGAAGAATTAGTATATGATGCATTGTTAGCACATAGTTTATTTGTTCAGTATATTTAGTTTTTAAGCATTATAACTTTCGTTTATCCATGGTGGAAAATGAATTCAGAATGAAAACTAGTAAATTTCGTAATGTATTGATTGCTATGGGAATTAGATATGCTTATGAGATATTGGATTTTGCCGAGTTGATTGTTAATTATGAAAATAGGTAGTAAATTGGAAGCCTATTGGTGGACTGGGGAAGATTTCAATTCTTTTATTTTTTGCTAAGGAAAACCTGATGTTCATTCCATGAAAATTCTCCACTCTTCTACAGGGTATTACATTCCACTTTTGCTTATTTGTCTCATTGATGGAATTATGGAAATATATTCCCCTTTAGAACTCTGTTTCTTCTAGTTTAGATGGAAATACATTTGTTTTTTGTCTCACTAATGAAAATACAACTGTTAAGGTTAATTAGAGAGACCAACTCTCTTTCTACTAGTTTGGATGTTTAGAAACACAGTAAGTTTAGGAAGAAGTTCTTGTATGAATAAGATTGCATATTACATAAACGTTTTAAAACTAAGGTATTATGATGTCCCTGAGAATAAGGAGACTTATTTGTTACTAAGGTGACACACTCTTTTATTTGTACTAGATTGAAAACCATGTAATTTTTTTTGTGTTAAATGTCCAATATGACATGAAATTGACTATTTCCGGTGTGCCCTGTCAAGAATCAGGTTCAGAGTTTATATTCATGGAACTAGATTGTGTTGCACTTGTAAGAAGTTTTCATGAAGAGGGAATAAGAGTAGCTGAAACTTTGACATTTGATTATATAGACACAACGAAATTGGTAATGGTTGCTCTCTCAGAGAGTATACGTATAGTTGATCTTTAACATATCTAATGGGTTACCATAAAGCCCATATGACTTGTTTATTACAGCTTAACTGTGCAGATTTGTGGAACACAAACAAGAAGCTTTTGGGGTACATCTCTGGTATGGTATGCAAGAGCATCTTCTTTTTGGGTTGGTTAACTTTAAGTGCATACAAGATCAAATATGTGACTTTATTTCTCTTGGTAAAGTATGACCTTATTCGACTACTGGTAGGAGATAAGAATGAGCAATCAACATTGACAATCCAGGTATATTCTAAGAGATTGCAAGTAATCTCATCTATTCTATCTTAATGTTCTAACACCCTTTTATTTTATTTTTCTTCCTATACATTGTAAGCCTGCAACCACGAAACAAGGTACCACTTTTCCAAATTTGATATGAACTCTTAATTATTAATCTTATCTAAATTGATCATCTTAATTTGACAATTACAAATTTGATCATGCTCGTTTCATTAATTTTTTTTTTGGCTAACCAGTCTTTTTTATATTGTCTTTCTTCTATGTTTTTTCTTTTTCTGTAGGCTATTCTTCAACTCGAAAATAGTAGCATGAGAAGATCAAGTGGATTCCCTCGCCTTAAACAGTAGGACACCTCTTTTTGTTTATTTGACTTGTATATTCATTTATCTTTATCTTTTTCTACTTCTTCAGCCACACTTTAGGTTCTCTCAATTTGTTAGTGTAGATTTTATGTAAACAGATTTGGTTAATTATTGGGATTATTGCATTTTTGGTGCCACAACTATAGCCTACTGACATTTTTACCCCGTAACTTTTCGGGCTGGCACATTTGGTGCCACAACTTCAACATCAATGGCAATTTTGGCGCCAATTGAGGCCCAATTTTGAAATTGGCCCGAAATTCCCCCCTGTACGGGCCATGTGACATGAAAATTGAGGATTTTGACCATTCAACACCTTTTGGCGAATTTTATATGAAAAGTTAGGATTTTAAATTTTGGTTTTTTTTTTTTTAATGAAAAAGACGTTGAATGGTCGAAATCTCCTTTTTTCGTGTCACATGGCCCGCATATGGGGGAATTTCGGGCCAATTTTGAAATTGGGCCTCAATTGGCACCAAAATTGCCACTGATGTTGAAGTTGTGGCACCAAATATGCCAACCCGAAAAGTTACGGTGTAAAAACGCCAGTGGGTTATAGTTGTGGCACTAAAAATGAATTAATCCCGTTAATTATTTATGCTGTAAATATTTATATATATTTTGATATAATTAAAGCATTGGGGTTTTTTCAGATTTTTTTTTTGTTTTTTCCATTTTATATTAGCGGCATTTTAAAATGTTACTAAACTGTTTCTTTGTGACTTTATTAAATGTGATTATTCAATAATATAGTGTCATCCCAAAATGTCAAAAATAATGTTTTTTTATGGCATTTGAAAATGACATTCTTTTTGCGTTTAACGGCACTGTGAAGTGCCATAAATCCACCGTTTACTGATATTTATAAGTGTGTCTATTTTTGGATGTAGTGTCATTTTAAAATGTTAGTAAAGTAGTAACTTCTGGCATTTTAAAATGTCATTTAATGCAGTAAATGTAACATTCTATATTGTCATTGTTTTTAATTCCTACAACAATTTATGATGTCATCAAATGATATAGTAGTGGCACTATTAAATGTCAATAACCTTTAGCGACATCGCTACAAATGACATTTCTTAAAAATGCCATTAAATTAAAAAATGCCACTATCACAATGAATAATGGCAATTTTCAATGTTAGTAAATATCATATTTGTTGTAGTGAAGGCTTGAGATGGAAAAAGTACCATGTATTGAAAGCAAATAAAGTTCTTTGTATATCTAATCCACCTGAATCTTATTGAAATATATCACTTATAATTCTTATTTCGGAGAGGACAATTTTTTGTCCTCTTATGCACATGTGTTTATCATCCAACTCCTATGGATAAAATTCACCGGTGTAGGATGAATGTAACCTTCGGACTTATATATATAAGTCATTGAGTTGATAGATAGACCATTGTTTCTTCTCAAACTATATAAAAATCATTGATTTAACATCACTTGTTTTATCTCTCGAACCCAAACATCCAAACCCGATTTGTACGACATTTCAAAATTTTAAAACCCACAAAATCCAACATTCAAAACTCACTTGAAAAGTATTCCATGCCGAAATCACTAAAACCAATACTTTGAAACCAAAACTCATAGAAACCAAGAAAAATCAATTTATATGCACCTATAGTTAACGATGTTTGACAGGAACACCGCTAACCTGGAGGGCAATTTCACACTAAATCAGCCAATTTTGATAGGGCAGGCTGACCGGCAACATACATGCCGTCTTGCGGCGAGAACTCCCTTCATGGACCACAAGTTTTGGATCTCATGTTTCTTGACAACACATAATTGATGCCCATGGCTAACTCGTTTCTGACCCAGATAGTCGAGTTGCTACTGCCAAACCTATTTGGAACCAAATCTCTCATAGGTATATTATTTTACTATAAGATACGACATACGAACCAGTATCTACTGAAACCTCACCAGTACATAACAGGAAATTCCCGCACTAGTACATCACTGTAATTGGATTTCAAATCTATTTGACCTGGTAACAAAAAGTGGAAGCTCTAAAGCATTTCTGGTACCTGTGGAACAAAAATTTAGTCAAATCACGTTCTTATGAAACCGTTTTTTCCTCCTGAGCATGTGTTTAATGTGAGTGAAAATGTTGCAATAGAACTATCAAACTGCGGAGATGGTCGAATCTAATAAAAAAAAATGACAGGATACAAAAACAAAGAATCAAACAGAAGAAGATGAAACATATATGCGCCTTCACTGGAGTAATTGGCTGCCATAATCAGCATTGAACTCTTGATAACGATGTGCTAGGAGATGAGCAGAAGGTCTAGTGTTCTTCAGTGCCGCCTCTATATCTACATGCGTAATTGGTCCAATCTTTGGCAACTCTGCATGACCAAATTTTTTTAAAGAAAAGAAGCCTATTAGTGCATCAAGTATTAGTAAAAATCAGACCATTTGAAATAAATGCATTTCAAAATTTTGCGATTTGCAAATATAGAGATAATAAAAAGTTGCAGCTCTATACACTGTGAAGTAAAAAAAGCTTTATAGTTGCTTATTTGATAATTTATTTATGTCCTCTGCGTTCTAATTTAACTTCTAATAGTTTTTCCTAATGCAAGGGCAGCAATAATCACAAATTAGTAGGGACATACCATCCTCAGGTACCAGTTCTTGTTTCTCCTCGAGAAATCCCATTAATCGTCGAAGTGGTTGCATAGCAGCCTCTTTGCATAATAGACGAATATCTGAACCTGAATAACCTTCTGTTTTCTCCACCAATAAATCATAAGGAAGTTTCTCTTCCTCAGACTTTCGTGGTAGTAACCCTTCAAACATTGCTTGTCTAGCTTCTGGCTCCGGAAGTGGTACAAGGATCTAGATCACATGGAATACGAATGTTCAATTCCTCAAAATTTGTAAAAGTTTTCATTCTTTTAAGACAATAATAAATCATTAAAAATAGGCATACTACTAATCAATTTCAGCGTTTTAACCTGATTACAGGATACAAATAGCTTCAGTTCAGGGTCTTGGCTAACAAACGAATATAAGGTAGTATAGATATCATTAATAAGAAACTAAAAGCAAGTGCATAAATATGTCTTATAATAAATGTTTACAACGGAAAAATTGTTAGTTTTGTAAGAGGGACAGATAACACACGTGTCACGTGCCATCTAAAAACATACCCGTTTTTCAAGACGCCTAAGCATGGCTGCATCTAATTCCCATGGGAGGTTAGTTGCCGCAAGAACAAAAACAAGCTCATCTGTTCGTGCCAGACCATCCATCTGCAGTCTAGTCCAAACATGTTAAATTCTGAGAAAGTATTGATGTAACTCTAAATTTGCAACAGTCAGTATGAACCCACATATGACAGAAATAGCTTAGCTGGTTGATTTAGATTTACAAACAGACAAGATGTACCTGAATTAGGATGATACTGAGTTTGAGTCAATTCAATATCATCATTTTCAGAGGGGTCTTTAACTTTAGGACCATCGTTCTCGAAAACTTTACATTTTTTCTTGAATCGAATAGATCATCCTTAACTTATTTAGCACACTCATTGCATAATTATGATACATTTTACACATATAATACGAATAAAGTGTATATGATAACCCAAAAATTATATTTTGTTATCATTTTTATGTGAAAAAAAAAGTTAGTAGATACTAAAAGGGGCACCTATTTGTTGCCATGTTTTGAAGATTTTTCTCAAAAAGATGTAATGCATATAGAATTTTTGCTCCTACTCGAAAACTTCACATTTTCTTGAATCGAAGAGATCATCCTTAACTTAATTAGCACACTCATTGCATAATTATGATACATTTTACACATATAATACGAATAAAGTGTATATGATAACCCAAAAATTATATTTTGTTATCATTTTTATATGAAAAAAAAAGTTAGTAGATACTAAAAGGGGAACCTATTTGTTGCCATGTTTTGAAGATTTTTCTCAAAAAGATGTAATGCATATAGAATTTTTGCTCCTACTCGAAAACTTCACATTTTCTTGAATCGAAGAGATCATCCTTAACTTAATTAGCACACTCATTGCATAATTATGATACATTTTACACACATAATACGAATAAAGTGTTTGATAACCCAAAAATTATATTTTGTTATCATTTTTATTTGAAAAAAAAAGTTAGTAGATACTAAAAGGGGCACCTATTAGTTGCCATGTTTTGAAGATTTTTCTCAAAAAGATGTAATGCATATAGAATTTTTGCTCTTACTCATTCTTTTAAGAGTGAGTTTGGTCCAGCGGTGGGAGCTCTTAAACACACTTCTAGACCTCCATTGTGATTTTTGAAGCGTTTGGGCCCAATTATAGAAATTACTTTTAGTCAATTGTGATTTTAATGGTGTTTGACCCCCAATATCATAATCACTTTTGGGATCTCCAGAAGCTAAAAATCAACTTATTTTAGAAGCTACTAAAGTGTTACTTTTGCAAAAGCAATTATTTTATAATTGAATTTTATCATAATCAATTATTGCGAAAATCCATTTTAGTAAAATTAATTCTCCTATAATTGATTTTCGAATCGCTAGGCCAAACTCACCCTTAAGCTAACTAGAAAAGTGCACGTACATTGTACGTGTCTAGCTAATTTCATAGATATTTTTTGTAAATTAGAGTAAAATTAACTTTATTATAACATAAAATAGCACAAATTAATGACTGCTATTCAATTTATTTTTATGAAATTTATTTTTCATTATAATTATTATTTATTAAAGAATGATGGTGTTCAATTTTTAATCAAATATAAAAGGATGATTGATTTAGTTTTGAGATCTTGTAAATTTTATTCTAAAATAAGATCATATGAAAATTATTTAGTTCATTCTATAATACAATAGTAGTTTTCATTTTAAAAGCTCTATTTATATGTTTTAAGGGCTACATATTATTGTACGTCTTTAAATTTCTTATTTAACCAATATAAAACATAAAGGCATTTTTGTCTTCACAAAAAAAGAAAAAAACTTAAATTACCCACACTTTTAGTATTAGAATACTAATACTCCATCTCTAACAAAATCAGCATGTACACGAATATTGAAGGAATGATAGGGCTAATCAAATAAAACATGATACACTCACGTTTGCTTCTATAGTACCTTATAATAACTTGTAATTTTCATATTTTTATTTAATTTTTATATTTTTTGGATTTGAAAAAATCTCCATATTTCTAGAAACACATTATGGAAATAAATAAATTCAGACATTTTCCTCACCTTTTCGGTTGTCAGGAAAGGAAGTTACAAATTTTCCTTCTCTTTCTTGTAGCCTAGAAAATATTTTCCTGCCCATTTGATGGGAAATCCAAGGAAAGCCCATGTCTAATTATATTTTCCAATTTGATGGTAAAGGGAATTTTTGTCTTCACAAAAAAAGCAAAAAACTTAAGCTATTCACACTTTTAGTATTAATATTAAATAAAAAAAATAATAATAAATAATAATAATAATAATAGTATAGATAGATATAGATATAGATAGAAGTAGAACAATTAACTTGTAGACACCAGAGACAAAAAAATCATTGAGGGACCATGCGTAGAATTTTTTTGGATAATATATGCAGTAGTAACTTAATTTTGTAGAAGGATATTTGTAATATTTTTCTTATTTGTGAGTCTTCACAATTCTACAGGAAACAAAAATTATCACCTGTATAAGCAACTCCGTCTTCAGACGCCTGCTTGCTTCATGTTCACTGCGCCCTTCACCTCGTTGGCTGATAATTGCATCGATTTCATCCAGAAATATAGTTGATGGTGCATGATGCCTAGCAAGCTCAAACAATACTTTAACCAATTTTTCGGAATCACCTGCAAGGTAGTACGATTCTAAATGATCTTGAAAGAAAGATAAATGCCATATCTGTATCAACAAGCTTAGTTTTATAGAATTCAAATTCTTCAGTTTTTCTATTTTCAAGATTTGGATTGTTTTTGGCTTCAGGTAAATGGAGTAAATGATATTCATAGTCCTAAGAAATCAGAGTCTACCAGATAAAATCAGCACAAAGCTAGTGGCAAAAGTAAAAGAAGAAACTAACCTCTGTATATGTACCTTTCTAAGTTCTTAGCATTGTTTTCAAAACAAAATTACCCTAGATATAATGACGGTGCAGAAGAAAATGGTCCAGTTTGCATCAAATGACAATTTAAATTATGTTATTTTACTCTTAGTAACATGCACTCATAGCAAAATTTGTACCTCGCCATTTGCTGACAATTGATGATGCAGAAATGTTGAAGAATGTTGTTTTGCACTCGGTGGCAACTGCTTTTGCCAGCATAGTCTGCGTGATTTGAATACATTTAAGAGATTCTGCAGTTGTAGCTACTAATTGTAATTATTACTTTACAATAAAATGTTTGAATGAATATTTATTTTGTATCAGGAGAGCTTAACAATAGTGGATCATCTGACAGGAAATAGGGAATGAAGAAAGTATAGCTCAATCAGTAGTGAAAGAAAAAAAAATCAAAACAGCAAATTTCAGAGGCTTAGCCTTGATATCCCCAATACAAATTGTATTGTAAATGGCCAAGGAAAGGATCCTAATATTTGTTGGACCTTAGAGTTTGTTTCCGATATTGGATTTAAATTTTGTAATATATGCAGGAAACTAGTGTCATAGCAAGCTTAACACCCCATGTCGTCTGATAAACTTTAAAGCTTGGCTTGAGGTCAACTCACTGATTTGTGTAGCAATATAAATAAAAAAATCAAGTTGCTCATCAGCTCAATTAAATTTCATTTGGTATTAGTTCATCAAATAGTAAAACCAAGCTCAAAAACAATATTTCAGAAATTATTTAAACCATTTGAAATTTGTCTGTTAGGCTCAAATTTTTAAATTTTTTCAGCAAAGAGATGAAACAAAAGTAGTCTATTTTGTAACTATGTGCTGTAAAATAAGATTAGAAAAGAGATGAAGCGGACCGCTGACCTTTCCAGTTCCCGGGGGGCCAAAAAGGAGAATGCCTTTCCATGGTGTTAGAAGACCAGTAAAGTACCTGTAGAAGGCGTGAAGGTGGAAATTTCTTCAATTTCAAAAAGTCAAATTTAAATACTCAGTGAGAATTAAGGTACCCATATTTAGACTTACTTTGGATATTTTATCGGCATTACAACTGCTTCTTTAAGTAGCCGCTTGGCATTCTCTAACCCTTTGATACTATCCCATTTAACATCTGGACTACCGCGAATGATATCTCTGCAATATCCACAGATCAAAGGCAGTGATAAGTTTTTTATTCATGGATAAGAAGAGATAAGTTTGAGCTAGATGACACAAAAGGATGAATTTTGATATGGATACTGCCTTTATTTACCTACACAAACTCTCTGCTAAAGCCCGCACTTCTGCTGACTCAAAAGGAGGAAGTAAAGATTTCTGCCTGAAAGTTAATATTAGATGTGAGTAGAGTCTAGACAGGCAGAGGTCTCTCAAACATTATCTTAAAACTTAAAAAATGTCAATCAAGCAGAAATGTCACATGTGGAGTTGTGGAGATGACGTAAATTATGCAACAGCCAACTAAGATGCCATAGTAGTTCGTACGATTATCACTTGGATTCACACATTATTCTCTTCATTTAACAAAGCCAAGGAAGAATCAACTGTTGTGTAGCTTGTGAGTACCATCAACTCCAGCTCATTACACACCACACCATGGGGTGGTGGACCAAAAAAATTAACTAAACAGAAAAAAAATGTCTTTTAGGTGCAAACTGCATTAGGTGGTTCTTGTACCATCAGAATCTGAAATGATGAATATTGAATACAATACTTTGAGACAGAATCACATAATTGAAGCTGCATAATCAATAACACACAGTCAAGCTACAAGAAGAAAATAAATCCAATCTATCAGCATACTCAGCAGGTGTACAGAAGCAGCAGAAAACCAAATTAAGCTACCAATCTCAGCTTCAAATCATTATTCTTTCCCTTGCATAGATTTTAGCATTTAAATTAACAGTCATAAGAATTTCATGCATTTAAATTAACAGTCATAAGAATTTCAGCATACTTATTTCATAACTTATGTTCGCTATGCTACGTATCAGATGTGCATTCAAGCTTGGGGATATATCAAAAATTGGAGAAGTTATCTGGTTAAACTTTTTGACCAAAATCTTATGAGATTAGAGTTAATTGAAATAATCCTGAAAAGGATTGATTACCATTATCTCATAAAATCAAAACGAAAACACATTCCAAGTAACATCTCAACCATACACAATTAGGAAATTGAATACTTTCTCAATCTTTCATTCTGTGTGACAGGTGAATTCTGCGGACACAGAGTTTCACCTTCTTCAGTTAAACATTTTAATGTGAAAGAAGTACAATAGGCTACAATTCAATCATATTTGGGAGAGAGGAAGACAGCATATGAACTTCAGCCTCTTATTTCCCAGCGTAAGCTTTATATAATTAGCAAGGGAAACGTTTTTAGGCAATTGCTGGAGGAGAACTGTTAGCTGGCCCTATTTTCATAATTTGGACGAGATCATTACATTACTGAAAATTTGCATATCACTTATTTCTTACATGTTCGGCACAAGTCGTAAAAACTTAATTGGCCAAAAACGAAAAACAATGATCTTACGGAATTTCATTTACTCCCGCAGATGTGACTCCATTAGACTGCACCAAATTCCCGCGATTCTGAAACAAAATAATTCATTCAAATCTCAGGACATTATCCAGTTACCAAAATAAATCAAAATTTGCATCAATATGAGTCGAAGGGACAGTACCTGGTTACGATATTGCTCGTAGACAGCCAAGTCAGATGTATTCTTCACGTTCAGAGTTCCATTTGATGTCCCATTCAAGGAATTCCCACTATACACAGTTTGACCATTTGCAGCCGTATCTTTTTCCTCAGCGTCCTTCTTCCTCCCAAATTTTGAGTCGTAAAACAACTTAAATTCCTAAAGCCACCCAAAAAAGTGAAACTCTACATAAGTATAGGTAATCTCCGCATCCAAAGAAGATCAATGGATCTATACCAAGACCAAGAATAAGACCAAGTATTCAAACTTGATTTCCGTTTTATAGTAAACCAAACTAATCGACGGACTATAAACACTTTAGTTCATCCTAAAAGTAAAATCTTCAGATAAAAACTAATGTTACACTATACATCACGCTTGGGACTGTTTCAATTGAACTGTTAAGAGCCTACTATTTGTCAATCATATTCACATTTCATTGTTTACTAAGAAAAAAATAGCCAAAACAAAAACCTTGGGAAACAAATTACACTTCGAAAAATCCAAACAAGCACAACAATTGAAGGATCTATAGTACATTCCACTATTCCAGTCAACTTTAGCAAAATTGCATAAACTAAATAAACGAAAAATGCAATAATTCTCTGTATATCAGCTATGATTCAAAATCAGCTGCATTGTACACAAAATCAAATGTACCTGAAAAGAGCAGCGGAACGGCAAAGGATCGTCGGACATCTCAAAATTGAAGAGATTTCTGGAGATGATGCCTTTTCAGTTTTCTCCGTTCAACAGAAGCACACACACGCACGCACGGATGCGTGCGTGTATATATGTGTAAGTATTGCTCTCGGTCGTTAATCGTCACACTCTATGTAACTGTAGAGAGATGAAGCATGTGCTCTTTAAAATATACTACTCCACTACCACTAAAATTGAAATGAACGGTAGGTAAAATTGCAGAAAAAGTTTCAAACTAATTAGTGATTTTGTGTTTTAGTTTTAAATTATATCACCTCACCTAATTTTGTCCCGTAATTTAATATTTTTTTGGAATATCATTCCACCGTTAATTATGAGACGAAAATTTTAGCATGAACAATTGTATAATATTGCATAATTCGTGCAAAACTAATTACAAGATTGAACCGTCATTTTCGTTAAATTAGAAATTTAATACTGGGACTAAATTCATGCAAAATGGTGAATTACAGAACGAAATTCGGCGAGTTGACATAGTTTGGGACGAAAAACCAAAATTAGTTATTAGTTTGGGACAAAATTCCAAGAAAATATTAAGTTACGGGACTAAATTCGGTGAGATGACATAGTTCGGGATGAAAATCCAAAATTACTAATTAATTTGGGACGTTTTCTGCAATTTTGTCTTAACAGTAATAGAAGTACTTTTAAAATAAATTTGAGGGGGTTGGTGAGTTTATTTGGGTTTTGCCTTGCCAAATGCAGTTGACGAGAATCTTATTGTGAGCTGTACATAAATTATTAAGAAGAAAAAAGTTATTCAGCCTTTGTTTAGTGTGAGGTGTTCGATCCTATGATTAGAGTAATAATTGCTTTTTTGGTGAAGATGTGGATTTATATATTTCTCGAAATGAATTAAATATATTATAAGATCTGAATAACATTGGGAAATAAAAAAATTCTCTAAATTGCACTTTTGTTTTAAATATATTATAAGATCTAAATAACATTAGGAAATCAAAAATAAAAATAAATACTTTAAATTACATTTTTAGTTCTCCTTATGGGTACTTTTTTGCACATTCGTCCCTCTTAAATTCAAGCTTAAATCCTAACCCTTTATCTCACAATTATTTGGGTTAAATTATTTATCCCGTAGCAACTTCTAAAATTTCACTGTAAATTGAACCAAAATGTCAAAGAAACGCCTTCATGTGACTTGGATCATGCAAATTTATAAAATTTGGCTCAATTTGGACTGAAATTGCCGAAAATATGAAAATAGAGTTTTATTTTAAGATATCAAAAAATGAAAATAGAAGTGAAAGCTTAAATCAAATATAGTTGAGCCGAGCTATCAATGATATTGGACAACTTTTCTTTACGGTCTTCTCTTGCTTCTTTTTATTTCTTTGGGTTTTTCTTCTCTAGTTTGCAGACTGAAGGTAAGGCCCATAAAGCCTGTGGGCTTCTTTTATGATGTGGGTTACTGTTAACTATCAAAAGTGATCAACTTCCACGATGTAGAAATAGCAGTTTCGGTATGGATGACAAGGTGGGTCACATGGGTTGGTCCATGATCGACCCGGACCAACCCAAATCCAATCCAATTTTATTCTATTGTTCATAGAGATTGAGTTGAGTTGAGTTGAGTTGAGTTTATATGTGATGAAAATGAGTTTGTAATGGGATAAATATGTGACAAGTGAAGAAAACACACCAAAATAAATTGATTTCATATTAAATGAATCGACTTTAAGTCAAAGTTATTAATTATTAATTTATTTTATTTTCCTAAATTCAAGGATTTTATTAATCACAATTTTAAAATAAGTATAAAACAAAATTCATATAACCTCCCCACACAAAACCCTGCCCCCAACTCCCGCGCCCACATCTGTCCCTTAATTTTATTCACCATCCCCAACTCTACCCCAGGCACCCACCCTTGGTACTTAAATTTTTATTTTTATTTTTTATAATGTACTTAAATTTATTCAATTAGAATTAACTAATACTTCACAGTAAATAATACATTTACAATTTCATGTACATAAAAGCTTCATAAAAATATGGTAACATGCCTCTTTTTATCACATAGCACATTTAAAATTAACAAAAAAAGAAAAAAGAAAAACCTTATCTATAAACCAAAGGATAATTATATTCTGACATTCATTTTACAATTTTTACGGAATTTAATGACCAATAATTTTTTTATTATTTATATAATGTTTACATTATTAAAATTTAAAGTAAGTTTATTTAACTATATCAGTATATTGGAACATTTAAACAATATTACTTGAAACTATGATGTGTTTTCCTTAATTTCTAATTAGTCCAATACGAACATTAGGAAACATAAAATGAATGGATTGGCCCAAACCATTTTCAACTCGACCCATTTTTCATCCGTAAAAAGTGATCTATATTTTACCTGCCCAAACCCGACCAACCCTCTTTGTATAATTCTATCATATGACACACCCCTTAGTTATTTTCAACTAGAAAAATCCTCCTGTGATATTTTTACCTAGTAAAATCCTCATGTGTTATTTTTGTTAGCAAAAATGCTCCTATATTATAATTAATTAGATCATTGCATCCAAATAAATATTAAGAGTTGTCTGAGAGGGGGTATTGTCAATCTCGAAGATCTGATTCGATTATGGATTGTCGTTGCTGACCTGAGTTCTTCATCCAGGTTGGTCACGGCTTGGCTTCGTCACCTCAACGGCGAAAGTGACGCAGGTGGGCACGGTCGGATGTCGCGAGGAAGAAGACTGCAGAAAGCAAATTGTTACTTCTCTTCCTTTATTAAACCAAGATTATTAGATAATTATATTAATAAAATAGATAAAAAAAATTAAGATCACTCTCACTTAGCGCAAGGATTGCACATGTATGTGAGAATCTTAACGAAATTGGAGGGAACAAGGATATTGTGCAAATTCTATAAAAATAAAATAAAATAAAATTTGTTACACTAAACTTAACACATAATAGTCTTCTGGAGGTTTTACGAAATAAAAGGTTCTTGTATAAATCCATTAAAATAATTTTCTAATCATCATGTATGCCTTGAATTCAACTGCGACTCGAAAGGTCATCTTGTCAACATCAAAAAGATTCATCTTGCCCTAGAAAGCCCAAAGGGCAAAATAATAGTATAGATACAGATCACTTGTACTAATCTCGCACTTTTATTGAGTTTTAATACAATAAAAATCAGAATCAACAATCCAAATCACATTTTACATTGAGACATTATTAATTACCTCAATGATATTTCACCTTTTGTGGCCTACATGTGAGTTTTTTATATTTAATTCTAAAGCCGCAATGGTCTTAAACGGAGTTAGTCCAATTATATCATAATGAACAATCTCAAATATTATTTGCTCGTGTTTCCACAAGTTCAATGAATTAATTATAGCCTATGTATTTCAAATTTATAGGAGTCTGAAAACTTTTGGAAAAATGGAAGGACTAGGCCTATGTATTTCAAATTTATTTGGACAAATTTATGTGAAAAGCACAATAGAATTAGAACATTCTCCTTTTGAATTTATAGTTATACGATAAATTAACAGAAAATAGTAAATTAAGAATTTTATCTCAAAGGACAATTTGACTCTTCGACAGGTTAGCCAAATGTACTGCAGTATACTATGTGGTTATTTATGACATTTCGGATGTCAAAAATATTATTTAATTTTCTATTGTCACTGTAATTATTCATTTCAATATGAAGTAAAGTAAATATGTTGATTTACATTTCCATCTTCTCGTGATTTGAGCTCTCAAAGTCTTTGATGTCATAGAATTCAACTTTCACTAGTATGGTTTCTCTAATTTAATACTAATCTAAGTAATTTGAATAAATCTTCTGATATAACAATTGATGCATGTATTCACCGTTTAAAAAATAAATAAAAATTTGTTTGTAATTGGTGAAGGAATTGTAAACTTATAAAAAATTATATTTATCTCTCCCTCAACTTGATGTCCCAGTACGTTGTGCAGTAATTTTATTTGATCTATAACTTTTAGCACACAAAATTATTTCAAATCCTACATTGATCGTTCTATTACCACTTAATCTTCAATATTCATACCTACATTAATTGAATCACATGCTATGCTCCACCGAAAGAAAGAATGATTGAAAGCATTACAGAAAACATTTGGTGGACAGTGAGTGATCTAATGATATGGAGTCTAATCTTAAGTCTAATCAGTGTGAAAATTCACAAGATCTCGTGTAAGAATTGAACATGTACTTATATTTGCACATTACTAAAATTGCTCACTTGAAAGAATATTGTCGAAGTGATTGTTAAAAGACCATATAAGATTCTTTTGTTTGATCAAAAGCAAGTATTTGTTGTCTTAAAAAAGTTCTCTTAATTTTATTATTTTATGACCCGATCGAGTCAAGGGGCTTATTTTTCAATTATTTTTTGCTATTAAAATTTTACTCATCGCAAATTAATTAACAATACAACTAACATTTTGGATTATAATATACCAAATTTTTAATTCTTTTTGAAATTTTATCTAAAAACTTTATGAAATTATAATGGGGAAGAAATAATGAAACTGGAAGAACTAAAAAGGAAGTTTAATAAACCTTTCATTATTCTAGAAAATGCTTTCTTTAGGCCCAGAACTTGACATAGGCCTAGAATTAGGACTGTGATGGGATGGATTTAGGTTGTATCGGGCTTGATCCAAATCCTACTCTATTAATGTCGTTTTGGAGTAAGGTCAAATTCAGATTTCACTTGCAGCTAAATTTAGATTCCAATGAATTTTTTCGGATATAAAATTTACATTTTCATAGTATTTTTTTCTTAAAAACAAGTTTCTTAACTTTGTGATTTTATTTAATTTAACTTACATATTCAAACTTTATTAACTAAGATTCATGCTTTTAAAGAAAAAATATGAATAAAAATAAAATTATGAATGAATTATTTAATACCATCTTCTTAAATTGATGGTAAAATATTTTTATATTACTTATTTTAATAAAATCTTATATATATATATATATATATATATATATATATATATATATATATATATATATATATATATAATTTTTAATTTATTATCGGATATATATTTTGAACAGATTGAATAGACATAGACCCATATTTGTTCCATGTCTTTCGGATTACTGATCTTTATAATCGGATCAAATTCATCGAATCTCTAATCGAATTAAAAGTAATTTTTTATATAAGAGGGACTTAAATGTAATTTTTTTGACAAGAGGGATACAAATGTAAAATACTTTATATTTGATGGACCACAAATGTGTGTAGGCTAAGGAGTAATATAATTAAACCAAAATCACCCCGTATTATTTTTAATTGGCAAAAACACTTTCATGTTGTTTTTATTAACAAAATTTCTTATGTTGTGATTTGATTAGTTAATTTTTCAATAAATAGGAGGGTTATTGCAATTTTCATAAAAACAGGTGAGACATTAGCTAATTTTTAAATAATTTTTTTTTTTCATAATTGTGCAAAAATCTGAAGAACACTTGCGATTCCAGCGCAGGAAGCTCACGCCCGCCTTGGAATGGATATTTGTTTTCGACTTATTGAAACAGACCTGCGGTTTTTGTTGGTTAATAGAAATAACACTAGGGGTATTTTTGTATTTCATTGTACAAATGAGTGACGGATTTAAATACCAGCTGCAAGGCAGAAGCTAAACTTATAATAATAGGAAATGATATATACTCGGAAGTTGGAATTAAACAAATGCAAGTTTATTTTTGGAGGGGCTCAAATTAAGTGATTAACAAATGCTGTATATTTTAGTGGTTTTTTATTAAGCTATAATAATGATATTTTGGCCAAGTGCAACTAAAAATGATGATTAAGTTGTCATTTGTCAATAGCTAATAAAGATTAATGATAAATGTGTAACCAAATAAGTTAAAAATTCCGAAAATTTGTAATTGATCGTATGTGTATGGGCCTATTTTAGAAATGGTAAATTTAAAAAAATTCTCATTCTTTTTTAGAATATTTTATTTCAAAACATTGTCACTCGAAATTTTCATCTTTAATAAATGTAACTTCGGAATTTTAATTAAATGAAAATTCAGCCCATAAAACGGATTTTTTACAAGTTAACTCCCCGTGATATGTCTAATGAGCAATTTGTCTCCCTATGATATGAAAATAGATAATTTACCTCCATGTGAAATTAAAAAATAGACAATTTACCGCCCAACAAAATGAAATAATGAGTAATTTACATCCTTGCTAGTGGAGGTATTACGCACACACTCTATAATGCGACTGAGACTTTTTTTCATGTAAAAAAATGACCAATTTAACCTTACTCTTGACAACATATAATTCACCTCACTTGACCCCCCACGATATACATGCGTAAATAGGTAATTTACTTCCCTGTGATATTGTATAATAGACATTTTACCCTTTTACAATTGTAAAAATATATAAATTCATGAGGGAGGCAATGTGCTTATTTTATAAAAACACATAGAGGTATTTTATCTTTTTATTTATCAAAGAGAATTAAACTGTCTATTTAAAGTAAGACAATTAATTTGTTATTATGAGATATAGATCAATAGAAACTGGTGGAGTCGTTTTCACGGCCACCACTTTAAAGCACGAAATGTTAATAAAGTCAGGAACGACCTGGAAATGGGGTAGTTAATTAATAATGTACATTACAGTTGGATTGCTAAAGCAAATTCAAAGAGAAAAAAATACTCTAATTGCCTAAGAATCTTGGAAGACAATTAATTGTGTTTAGGAGATGTAGACTGTCTGGAGACCATCATGTTGGACGTCATTTTCATTGAAAGTAAACCCCAACTACTACTCGAAGAAATTCAAAGTACAAAAAAATTAGAAAAAGAAGAATGTGAAAGAAAACAACCTGGTTGATAAGGACCGTCACGACGATTTTGAATAAATTGATGATATGTAGCGCTGCTGAAAGGATATATATGGAAAATTTCAGTACAGAATAAGAAGAGGTCATAAGCTTGAGTTTTAGTGTTTTACTACACGTAATTTAATAAAAAAGAAACAAAATTCAAGTTAGGTTTCAAAAAAAAAAATCGCTTATAAGTTAGGAGATTAATAATTTTTTTAGAATACATTTATCATCAGTCATTATATCAAAAAATATTTCAATAACTGGTCAAGTATAAAAAATTACAAATAATAAATCACTACCAAACACTATATTAAACTAGAGGAAAATCAACATTAGATGAAGTGTACATTCATTTTTAATGAAAGAAATTGTTTTGGCTTTCCAATTTTCTACTTGAGAATGGTCCTTGGTCTGTGCGGGGGTAATTCTTATATAAATCGGGTATGGTCGAATCTATAACATTCACATGACAAATATAATATACTTAATTACTATGAAATTTGGAATGAGTTATAAGTGAGTGACAATTCACAATTGATATAGCATCAATTTAAATCCGAATCGGACCCTGACCCAATAAGAAACGGAGTCGCTAACTCACCTACCGGACTTAAGGTCGCGCAGCGAGCTTCCAGTTATCACGAGGAGTCCTATTCTCACATGGAAACTCTAAATATTCAAGGAAGTTCCTAAAAAGATTCTACCAGACTAAGATCTCCTCCAATTGGTATATATACACCTCTGGTATGATCATTCTAATCATAATACACAATTTTGTCGCCTCCTTCTCTGCAATTCCATTGTTTAAGCTTTTAACACTTTGTTGACTTAAGAATCGGAGGAGGTTGTGCCGGCAACCCCCCACCTCGGCGTTATGACCTTTATTTTGTAGGAAAACATGAAGCTTGGAATCATCTGGATATTGGAGCAAGGAAGTATCGGATTCGAAAATCAGGTATTTACCATGTATCAACAACGCATATGAAATACAGTTGTCTTGTGATTGAATTCAATTAGTCAAACCAAATTTGGACAAAATTTCCGTTATGAAATGACTAAATGTGACAAGTACGGTACCTTTCATTTTTTCACAAAGTATGATCAATTAAATAAATATAGATCATTATTATTTTCAGAATAGAATCGAATATACCTAAAAGAATTGCAAAGGCCTTCATATTTTTTTTCTGTTATACAGCATTTAGGTAGTATATGAATCCAACAAAAGTACAACACTTGGAAATGAAAATGATTAGTACATCTTATTTAGTCGTAAAAGGTAGGCGGAAATGTTTTTCTAGATTTTAAATCTGAGCATATATTTATGTCCAATGTCTCCATCATCGAACATTCTTTAAACCACATTTGACTTTGTACCTACGATTTGCCATTAGTGAAAAATTCTCCTGGATACGATCCTACCTAAGAAATCTAGAACCGTTGAATTTTTAGTCTTAACGATATATATGTCTTAAATGTTACATTGCTTGTACGTGTACTCTATTATTAACATATTCAGGAAAAAGTGTTCAACAAAATTGAAGAAAAAGAAAAATAATAATGAGATATGTACTGATAACATTTGCATTTATACTAAAGAAGATGTGGTGGTTACAATTAAACAGTACAAAAAGAAAAGTTAGGTAATGAAATAAATCCTAAAGGGTACTGAAACAATATATATATATATATATATATATATATATTTTAAATTGGGTACTGAAATAAGAAAAAAGATAACCTATTTTTTTCCACCTAAGGCAAGTCCGATTGGGTCAACCCTAATAAAAATGAACTCTTTTAGGATTTGGCCATATTATTATAATCCTAAGTACCATGCACCAAAAATTGGGCCGCAGATTTCTCAAAAAGCCCCAACCTATTATCGCCCAACCTTGTTTTGTAAGCCGACTTCTTGTATTCACACCATGTGAATTCCTTGTACAAACTTTCTTCATCTTTTTCCATTAGTGAAGATAAAGGTGTAATCTTTTTATTCAAAGGTGGACCTCCAAAGTAAATCATTGACACTCTTGATTTCATACTATCTGCCATAACTCTATGCTTTACACTTTTAAATCTCCCATTAGTCATCACCTGCACCATTAAATTAATAATAACAAATTAGTGGATCGAATTTAAATTCATCCAATATTCAAGAATTAAAATTTAAATTTCGATCAGATAAATATCAAAAAATTATGAAAACCTTTCGAAAAAATCAACAAAAAATTGGTTTGGGTTGTTTCGGTGAAACTATTGAAACCACATTTGGTTAGGTTTTGAATGTTGGGTTTTGTGATTTTGAAAAAGTTAAAATCCCACTTAGATTGGGTTTGATGTTGGGGTTTAAGAAAAAAATATAGTAGGCGTCAAATCAATGTCTTTTTGATAGAGTTTAGGGAAAAAAGTAGATGGTAGATGTCTAATAAAAGTTTTATAGGTTTTAAGAGTTTGAATATGAGTTTCTGAACAGATTTTTGATGAGTTCATGAGTTTTGTCAAATTCCATTTAGAAGAGTTCTAGCTCAGTTTCGCGAGACTGAGTCAGAACCCATCTAAATGGTCCGAGCTATTAAAAAGGAAATACATATAATGTTTATTACTTAACATGACCCCTCACATGAAAGCGACATATATTTTACTCAAGTCTAACACATGGAATTAGAAATGGATGGTTAAAACAATGAATCTCTTTTTAAATTTGGCTTTGATACCATATTAAGTGTTCAACATATCTAAAAACTTAAACCATTAAAAATTGAGAGACATTTAATATTTATTAAATAACAATCGAGAGGAGGATATATAATATTATTGACTATTTCGGAATCGCTTATTAAGAAACAAAACATGCATATATTCGTCACTCTTCTAAAAGTATTAATCAATTACAAAATCAGTGTGTTGAAGTGACGTAATTATTAGTGTGAACTTATCCGACCGAATGTACTTGGTCAAACTCAATTTGAATTAAATCCTAGGGGTCAATACATATATAAAAGACATGAGGTAGGTAGTAGGTACCTGCAAGGAATCACCAACATTGAAGAAAAAGGAGGTGTGATCAGGTGGGACTGAGACCCAGGTGGTACCATCTTTAAGACATATCTGCAGGCCTGATGTGTTATTAGACCTTACAACTGATATTATTTGTGGGTCTGTGTGTTCTCCAAATCCAATCAAATTATGAGGCCCAGCTGGGGATGGCGCAGGATAGTGATTTAGCCTGAAACAAGAATCACTTTTCTCATCTCTTATCAATTTGCTCAAAGCATCTCTTGGCCAAATTTGAAGCTCATCGGCTATCATTTCCAGAACTTCACAAGTCATGTTTCTTACTGACGATACGTACTCCTTCACGAGAGCCCTATAGACAAATTAAATATTTAATTACTTTTGCGTCGTTTATCATTTTAAATAAATTAAAATTAGGCCTCATATATATATTTAGTAATTTGCCATTTTTATTGTTTTTGGGACTGAAATGCGAAAGTATGATAATTTTGAGGTGCATAATGCAAATTACTATATCAAAAATTCCTAAATTGAAGTCACGAGACCCACACGTGACAAATTCGGGCTAATTTCTTTTTTAATTGAGCACAAATATACGTGGAGTAAAAATGCTAGCACACATTAGTCACAAATAATCTTTTCGTAAAAGTGTGTGTTAAATTTAAAATACCCTTATATAATACTCTCTCCATTTCATATTAATTGACATATTTGTTAAATTTTTTTTTTCAAATTAATTGGTATATTTGTGTTTTCAAAGCACTTCTTAATTTTCCAATTTTGTCCATTTCTCACATTTAAGTTGGGAAATTCAATGGTCACCATTCACTAATAAAAAATTAAAAAGTAGTCATCATTATAAAGGGTATTCGAGACATTTTATCATAAAAAAAGTATGTAATGATGAGGTTTCTTAATCTGTGTAAAAACAAGAAATGTGCCAATTAATATGAAATGGAGGGAGTAATAATAATAAAAATAAAAATATTCACCAGTACCCATCCATTTTTTGATTCACCGAAGGGGTAGGGTAATTTGCATACTTTTTTCTATAGACAGTCAAATTGTCCATTAGGCAAAATAATAGAGAGATAAATTGCCAAAATTATGAATTATAACTGGGGTTAAAATTGTCTTTTCATCATTAAAATAGAACTTCAATTGCACCGAATGAATAACACTGTCCGTGCTAAGATGACGTATTACCTGTTTTTTGATTAATTCGCTAAAGAATTAAATTGCCTAAACATATCTCAAAAAGATAAATTGCTACAAACTTGATTTCTTTATCATGCAAAGAATAAGAAACTAAAAAAAAAAATGATGCATTAATTAATTAATTATTTTTTACCGTAAATTTTCTGAAATCCCCGGAAAATTAGCATTTGAATTCTGGGAAATAATTTGAGGGTTGGTGCAGAAGAGAAGATATTCAACCCATCCCACATCGCCGTTGGGTCCAATCTTCTTGTTTCCATATCCAAAAGGATTAGGAGGCCCATATTTTTCCTTTTCTTGTTGGGTTAATTTGAAAAAATTAACAGCCTCGGATTCTAACTTATTCACCAACTCCATAGATATACCTTGATATTTGATTACTTTGAAAAAACCAAACTCTTTGCAAGCCGAAACTATAAGGTTTCTAGCATTACTGTCTGAAAGATCTACAACAGGAATTTCTGCAAAAATGTTTGAAATTGGCTTGCATGTTTTGATTTGGTCTAAACTATCAATAATTGGTTGAGATAAAACAACCATTTCTATTTAATTGAAATTTTTGTGTGTGTGTGTGAGAGAGAGAGAGAGAGAGAGAGAAAGAGGGAAAGGGAAAGGAATGAAATGAAATGAAATTAAATCTTGTATGAAAATGTGAAGTGGGGATTTATATATATATAGGAGAAAGGCGATGGAAACTATAGAGAGACATGTGACTTTGTGTGCAAGCTTTGCAATTTATATTTTCGAGGGGAAAATTGCCTTGTCTAAGAAAGAAAAATTACTATGACTATATTAGGAAATATATTAATGGACTAATTATAATTGGACATATATATTCACAATTTCACACTAACTTATATGATGTAATTTTGTTTTGATAACATTGATCAACCTTATCTACTGAAATTAGTATTCCAGTATTCTTAAATTTGACTCATAAATTAATTGGGCCTAAAAATAAGGTTCAATTCAAATAAGATCAGGTTGGCTCATTGGATCTCGACTACAGACCCTATTCAATTGACGACCATAATTTTTTCTATTAAAAGAAAAAGAAATATCTTCTCTTTAATTATGAATCCAAATCTCAATCGACCCCACCAAATTCCTTTGATTTAGAAAATTTCAGCCAAATTCCTTTTAATTCTAATTGCTGTTATATATGGTATATTAGAACTAAGATTTAAATGTACTACTCCAAATCATCTCATAATTACAAGAGATCAAGCCCAATATTGGCTTTTTTAGCCTTTAGACTTGGGAAAGGTGAGCGAGTAACAAAGTTTGGGTTCAATTAGAAAGAAGATTGAATAGAATAAGGGATGAGGAATTGAGTTTATGTTTGGTTAAATTTTCATCTTATTACTCAAATAAGATTTATCTTCAATAAAATAATACAAAAACAATTAACAATTTTCAGATTGAATCAATGATAGATTTCGCCGTAGAAATAGTACGATAACCAAGTGATTATTTGATAACTTTTGAATGATATTGAATTGATTATTTATTACGTACTTTTGTCCAATTAAAATCAAAAGTAATATTGGAAAAAAAATATATTCTCCTGAGTTATGAATGCGAATCTCCTACCTTTAATTGCTTTACAATATTTTGCTCTTGAATTAAGAAATTCCAAATAAAATCTCATTAAGTCCAAATTCCACTTTTTAATTATTCAATCTAACTACATATAGGGATGGAGCTAGACAAATTTTATTGGAAGACAAGAATTTTTGGAGCTAGAGATTGATCCAGGATTGGAGAGTGTGAGGTGGGGGGAGTATATTTATTTGCATTTACAAGAATATATTATCAACGAAAACTTTATTGAATTTAAAATGCTAAATTAATTTAATGAAAAAACTATCGAAGTTTGTATATGACGCTCTTCATATTATAAAAGTTCTTAACATTTTTAGTCTTAATATAAATAATCAAACAATTCCAAAGTGTTGATCTCATATCTTGTTTCAAAGCCTATTTTTCACCAATTCCATTGTTGATAATGATTGTTTATTTGTTGTGGTGGTAACATGAATACTTAATATCGAGCGAATCAAACAATCTTTGAAAAATACACTATAGACTTCCTTGTACTCTTCAATCGTAAACATAATTCAGAAATTATGGATAATCATATCATCTAAATTAAGTCTAAGCAGATGTTTTAATTGAATTAAGTAGTTGTGATTGATAATTTAGCATGGAAAGACAAATAATAATACAATATCTTATTAGAATTTTATTGGGCCAATGAACATAAGAAAATAAGACTTCTGAAACTTTGAATTGGATTATCCTAAAAAAAACTTTCAATTGAATTGATGGCTGAATAATACATAATAGTAGTACTAATTTTTATTTTTTTGAAAAGCACCTCCCCCCAAAAAAAATGTGGTTGTATCCGTCCTTATTTGGAGCAATGTACTAAGTAAAATAAAACATATTATAAAGAAAATAAAATGCATTATTTTTTTAAAAATCAAAAGAAAATCATCAAGGAAGAAAGAAAAAGACAAAAGAACAATTGCAAAGAAAGAAAAAACAATAAAGGAACAATTATTAAGAAAGAAAAAAGTTAAAAGAACACTTAGAACATTTAAAACATGGGAGAAATCGCTGCTGGGTTTTGAAAACAGTCTTCCCAATATCCATGGCGAGAGAATTTAACTAAGTGAGCTAAAAAATCAATAATACTGATAAGATTAGTAATATTTAGTTCATAGTAAAAATTTTTGGGGGGTTACCGCCGGCCAACACCTTAATTTCCCCCATTGACTATGTATAATATTAATATATGTAGCTCAAAATTATGTCACAATCCCATATCATAATATCCCAAACATAATACTCCTAATTGTGAACACGCTATACATTTATAAAATAGTTCGATTACTGTCAATCATGAAAAATACTAAATAATAATTAACGTTCAATGAACATGAATGGAGTCTATGGAGACATAATATTTCAGTTGGGTTTATTAAATTACTTGTTGTATAGTTTCAAACGAATCACAAAGTACAAAAGTGCATCTATGCATATATTTTGTAGTTTGACCTATGAATCTCATAAAAAATGCACACCTCAAACTTTCACCACTTAAATTAAATTTAAATAAGTCAACTTGAGTTTTGCACCTCATTTGAATCAGGGCATTTGCCCAAAGTCAATGCATATTATATGCTACAGTCACTACAAAAAATTTAAATTTTAGTGACAAAATAGTAAATGACAAAGTGACAAGAATTTAAATATTATCAGACACACTAGTGACAAGAAATGTGAAAAAATTGTCACTATTGACATTTAGTGATACCCCAACAGTGATAATTAAAAAATTGTCACTAAATTATAATGACAATATTTATTGTCACTAGGTTGTCGCTGAAAGGGTGTCACTAATTGTCAATAGTGACAACTTAAGTTCCATACACTTGTCACTAATAGTCATTAGTGACAACTTTAAAATATATTTTGTCACTATTGCACTTGTCACTATTTTTATTGTGACAAAACTTATATTTTTGTCACTAAATATATGAAAAAAGTGACAATTTCAACAATGTCACTTAATATTTTATCACTAAAATTCATTTTTCTTGTAGTGAGTTAGACTAATTAAACTTCTTTGTCAAAATTACAATTATTATTTTATTTTATTTTTAGATGAAAATGATGTATTATATTAAAGAATTTTTCGAAAATACAATGTTATCTTGGACATCGAAAGTACATGAGAGTTATCAAAGAATACAAGGTCAACTTAGCCAAAGGAAATCATTAGCAATTTTGGTCCCCAACCAATCTCTTCTCGAGAGGTCAGCCTCTTGCAGAGCCTCGACTAGAAAGATCGTCACGACACCGTTCTTCGTAACCAAATCAATCGTGGAGGCTACGATCATTATGGTCACGACACTAGCCCCAGCGACCAATCTGGTCATGGTGCGAGGTTGACCTATCAATAGTCGACCTCCCGCCGACTTCAGAGGTCACGACACCGTTTATTCCCTATATTTTGTACTCAAAGAAAACTCGATATAAAAGTTTAATTTTAAAAGAGCTAAATGCAAAAATACCCTGTGCTTTGTCTTATTGGAAATCTTTTTTAATTAGCAAAAAATCTCATTTAAAATTTCCTCATAAATTAAAGGTGTCCAATTTTTTTTTTTTTTTTTTTTGGGGGGGGGGGGGGGGGGGTGGGGAGGGGGACTTTTTAAAGTTAAAAGGGGGTTATTGTCAATTGTATGTGAACATGGTTTTTTTGCAATCTTTCCGTGGGGATATATATAAATGTCATAATGACTTGAGAGGGTTTTTTTGCTACGAAAAATTAGCACATGAAGGTTTCCGGTAATAAATATAACATATAAAAATTTATGCTAATTAGACAAAACATAAAGGGTATTTTTGCGTTTCAATAATTTCTGAACCATATACTTCATTTCTAAAGTAATTGTCTTCATATATATATGGCACAATAAAAAACGTACGCTTGGAATAGAAATTAGGAATAAAAACAATCTTTTTTTTTTTTTTGCTCCATAGGAATAAAAACAATCTAAATTAGGTTAGATATGAAAATCAGAAAGTCGTGGAACTAATTTTGCACTTAATTGAGATGTCAAATATTTCTTTTTTGGTTTGACAATTGGTGTCAAATACTGTTAATTACGGATATTTTTGCACTTTGCACCCCCGAAACTCAGATTAACACTTTGCACCCCCAAAATATGAAAAATTCAGCACTTTGCACCCTCTATTATTTTCAGGCAAAAATGACCACCGGAGTCAAGGGAAAAATAGGTAATACAAGAAAAGCAGCTTTTTCCGACGGGAATTTCCGACGGACAAAAATTCCGTCGGAAATTAAGTATGATTTCCGACGGCAATTCCGACGGACAAGCAAATCCGTCGGAAAAATCAATTTTTTTTAAAAAATTATTAGAAAATCATTTCCGACGGGTATATTCCGTCGGAAATTATATTAAAAATAATTAAAAAATATATTATATAATTTCCGACGGAACACATCCGTCGGAAAGTATTAAAAAAAAAAAGTAAAAAGAAATAAATATTTTCCGACGGATGATTCCCGTCGGAAAATATATAAAAAATATATATATATATGCATTAATAATTTCCGACGGAACACATCCGTCGGAAAATATTTAAAAAAAAAGTAAAAAAGAAATAAATATTTCCGACGGATAATTCCCGTCGGAAAATATATAAAATATATATATATATATGTATTAATAATTTCCGACGGCAATAATCCGTCGGAAAACATTTAGGAAAAAAAAAGAAAAAATAAATAAAATATTCCGACGGAGTATTCCGTCGGAAAAATATAAAAAAAATATATTAATTATTTCCGACGGATTGTTCCGTCGGAAAATAAATAAATATTTATATTAATATTTTCCGACGGAAATAATCCGTCGGAAAATATTAAAAAATTAAACACGTCAATAAATTGAAATTTTTCGACTGGTTATGTTCGTCGGAAAATATATATAAAAAAGAACAAATAAATAAATAAATAATTTTTGCTGGCCATAATTAAAAGGAAAATATTATGAAAAAAGATCGATCTAAATAATTAATTAAAATATCCCGGCGGTACTATTCGAGAATCGATCGATCTAATTACGAATAACCTCAATGTACATAACCCCGAGGTCAACAATGTTGAGTTTGGTCAATTAGAACGAAATTCGAGAATCGGTCGATGTAATTACGAATAATCTCAATGTACATAACCCCGAGGTCAACAGTGTTGACTTTGGTCAATTAGCCCTCCAATTCGAGAATCGATCGATCTAATTACGAATAACCTCAATATACATAACCCCGAGGTCAACAATGTTGAGTTTGGTCAATTAGAACGAAATTCGAGAATCGGTCGATGTAATTACGAATAATCTCAATGTACATAACCCCGAGGTCAACAGTGTTGACTTTGGTCAATTAGCCCTCCAATTCGA
Organism: Penstemon newberryi var. newberryi; assembly: GCA_030819805.1. Taxonomy (NCBI): domain Eukaryota; kingdom Viridiplantae; phylum Streptophyta; class Magnoliopsida; order Lamiales; family Plantaginaceae; genus Penstemon; species Penstemon newberryi. Next base: position 18,424,405 of record JAUALY010000007.1, read on the forward strand.
GAATCGATCGATCTAATTACGAATAACCTCAATATACATAACCCGGAGGTCAACAGTGTTGACTTTGGTCAATTAGACCTCCAATTCGAGAATCAATCGATCTAATTACGAATAACCTCAATGTACATAACCCCGAGGTCAACAGTGTTGACTTTGGTCAATTAGCCCTCCAATTCGAGAATCGATCGATCTAATTACGAATAATTGAGGAAAAACATAACCCCGAGGTCAACAGTGTTGACTTTGGTCAATTAGACCTCCAATTCGAGAATCAATCGATCTAATTACGAATAACCTCAATGTACATAACCCGGAGGTCAACAGTGTTGACTTTGATCAATTAGACCTCCAATTCGAGAATCGATCGATCTAATTACGAATAATTGAGGAAAAACATAACCCCGAGGTCAACAGTGTTGACTTAATTTGGTCAATTAGACCTCCAATTCGAGAATCAATCGATCTAATTACGAATAACCTCAATGTACATAACCACGAGGTCAATAGTGTTGACTTTGTCAATTAGAACGAAATTTAATTAAAATAGCTTTTTTTTTACCGACTTATGGGCGTTTTGCACGATTTTAGTAGTTCTTCATTAATAAAACAATTTTAATTATAAAAATTTAATCAAGCTATGGTATTTTAAAATTGGTGAATAATAATTTTTAATTAATTTGAAAAAAGAAAAAAAAAAAAAAATTTTTTTAAATTTCCGACGGGAACGTGCCCGTCGGAAATCCCGTCGGAAAGCTGCGCGACTAAAACCCTAGCCGCGCAGCTTTCCCCATTTCTTTCACTCTCTCCTTCTCTTCTTTCTCATCTTCTCTCCTCCGCCGCAGCCGCCGCGGCTGCATACTCCACCGCCACCACCCATCCTCCCACTTCCCTCTCTCTCTCTCTCTCCTTCTCCCTCTCCCTCTCAATGACCGCCGCGTTAATTTCCTCTCTCTCCCACCGCTGAAACCACCCCTGCCCTGCCCCGTCGTCGCACGCAGCCCCTGCCCCGTCGTCGCACTCAGCCCCTGCCCCGTCGTCGCACGCAGCCCTTCGCCGTCCCTGCTCCACCCCGTCCCTGCTCCACCCGTACGCCGCAGCCAGACGTCGACGGATCTCCACCCCTGCCCTGCTCCACCCGTACGCCGCAGCCCGTCGCCGGATCTCCACCCGTACGCCGCAGCCCCGTTCCTCTAAAAAGCTAGGTACCCATTGTATAATTTACAATTTTTCAATCATGATCTATGAGATGTTTCTTTTCTTTTTCTTTGTGTTTTCTTGTTGATTTGAATGCCTTTTTTTTTTTTGGCCCTAATTGTCCCTTTTGTGAAAGTTAAAAAATGTTGTATCTTGGTTGTAGGATTTGAATAAATTTGGTAGGCTCACTTATGTGTGTTGAATGTATTAGGAAGTTCCATTTGGTCTTTGACATGTGTTCTTTTATAAACAACGTTAGTGATTTTTGTCCGATAACTGGTTTTCAAATTTTTGTCGAATAGAGTTCCCTTACGAAAGATTAGCATTTGATAAGGGAATTTGTTATTTTCCATTCAATTTTACTATTTATAACCCACACGAGCAGTACTTATTTGAAGTGGCAATAGCAAATTTGGCGCGGAAATTCTGTTTTCTTGCCGTGCTCATATTAAGGAAAGAAACAACAAGATTTATACTAAAATCTAGTCTGATGAGATTTTTATAAAACATAATGACTAAGGTTGAGTTAAATTACTCAACTATATGGTATAACTCACAAGGCTATGCTATGTGATGTGATGTGATATATAATTATCTGCTTAAGGTTTTATAAAACATAATGACTAAGGTTGAGTTAAGTCTTGAATTCAAATCATTGATAATAATTTACACTCACACCCCTATGTAATCGTATTTTCTTTTGAGGAACTAATAGTACGTACGGTTGTTTGAAATTATCAAAATACTAGGGGAGGCTTTTGTAGTTCCATCTAACTTCATGGAGTGTAAATGTAGTTATCCCTTGAGAATATAATTACTCAGCATAACAATTAATAACCAAAACTACTACCACTGGTCCACTGCTATTATATAACTAAAGATTGGAAAATTGTTTGGTATATATATTTTAATTGTGGTGCTATAACTTTGAAGTCATGAAAATTTAATTTGCTTGGACAAACAAATTAAATGTTATTTGCACCAACTAAGAAGCTGATTAATTTTACTAATTTAAGGTATAATATATACATATCTGCTAATATGTAAATATTATAATGTGGCTAGCTTTTCATCCATACATAAATTAAATGTCATTTGCACCAACTAAGAAGCTGATTAATTTTACTAATTTAAGAAAACTTATATTATAAATGATAGTTATGTGTTGGGGTACTTATATAGTTTTCCAACTATGAATTTAAATGTATACATTGATTCAGCTAGAAAATAAATGGATATTCCAATTCATCGTGACTGGATGTACAATCGCATGCTTGGAAGAGACTTTAACCCAGCGTGGTTAGTTGGGGTTAACAATTTTCTTGAATTTGCAAAATCACAAAGGGATTATTTAGAAAGTCGACAAATTAGGTGCCCTTGTCGTAAATGCAAAAATATGAGATATGCAAACCACGAGCAAGTCCATGCGGATTTGCTTAGAAATGGATTTGTGGCTGATTACTGGTGTTGGACATGCCATGGAGAGGAAGAGAATGATAATCCGAACAACAATAATAATGGAGCTTCGAGTAGTGTTCAGTTTATGGATGATGATGATGAAAACAACAGATATGAAGATGTTGTATATGATGCCATGAGAGGTGGTAACTTCGACTGCAACGTCGGGGACACCGTGTATGCGACTAACCCTCCAAACAATGGAGCTGAAGACTTCTACAATGTGTTAGAGAGTGCTCAGCGACCCTTGTATGAAGGTTGCAACACTCACACTGAGTTGTCATTAGCTCTTCAATTGATGTCCTTAAAAGCCGACTTCAACATGACACAAGGATGCTTTAATCGAATGGCTGAGATTATGAAGACGATGGCGCCTCAAGAGAATTTAGTTCCTAAGGATTTCTATAAGGCAAAGAAGTTGGTGGCAAAACTTGGTTTAACTTCTAAAAAAATCGACTGTTGTAAAAATGGTTGTATGTTGTATTACAAAGAAGATGAACATTTGACTGAATGCAAATTTTGTCACTTTGAACGTTTTGAGAGTACTAAATCGCGTCGTGGTAGAAGAAGTAGTAAACCTGTTCCTCACAAGAGAATGCACTACTTGCCTTTAATTCCTAGACTAAAACGATTGTTTGCCTCTCCGCAGTCGGCTCCTCACATGAGATGGCACTTTGAAAACATTAGAGAGGAAGGTATTTTGTGTCATCCATCCGATGGGCTAGCATGGAAGAATTTTAACGCCGCTCATCCGAATTTTGCCGTAGAGCCAAGAAATGTTAGGCTCGGCCTATGTGCAGATGGGTTTAATCCGTTCAGTAACAATTCTCAACCGTATTCTTGTTGGCCAGTTATTGTGACTCCTTATAACTTGCCTCCTGAAATGTGTATGACTCGGCCATACATGTTTCTGACTTGCCTAATTCCTGGACCACACAATCCTAAGAGCAGAATTGATGTGTATTTGAGGCCTTTAATCGATGAATTGAATCAACTATGGGGAGAAGGGGTTGACACATATGATATTTCAAAAAAAGAGAATTTTCGAATGAGAGCTGCGCTTATGTGGACAATCAATGATTTTCCTGCTTATGGTATGCTATCAGGTTGGTCAACTTCGGGAAAATTAGCTTGTCCGATTTGTATGGAGCAAACTAAAGCTTTCAGACTCAAGAATGGTGGAAAGACGTCGTGGTTTGATTGTCATCGTCGATATTTACCGATAAATCACCCATTTAGGGGAAGTCGAAATTTCTTTAGAGCAGGGCAGGTTGACAGATCACTTCCAACTCGAAGATTAACTGGCCATCAGGAGTGGCAGAGAGTTTGTGATCTTCCAAAAATATCTGACTTGCATCCAAATCACGCAAAGTTACCAGGATATGGCATAACACATCACTGGACCAAACAAAGTATATTTTGGGAGTTGCCTTACTGGAAAGACAATTTAGTTCGCCACAATTTGGATGTTATGCACATCGAAAAGAATGTTTTTGATAACGTGCTTAACACAGTTATGGACGTTAAAGGTAAGACAAAGGACAATGATAAAGCAAGAAGAGATTTGGAGGAATATTGTAGACGATTAGAGTTACATCTCACTGAGGGACATGATGGAAAACCTTGCAAACCGAAAGCTTGTTTTACCTTATCTAAGGCTGAAAAACAGGATTTCTGCAAGTGGGTTGAAGAGTTAAGAATGCCAGATGGTTATGCTTCAAATTTGGCCAGATGCGTCGATAATACAAATTTGAGGTTGCATGGTTTGAAAAGCCATGACTGTCACGTGTTTATGCAACGTTTGATGCCAAGTGGATTCAGTATGCTGCCAGATCATGTGTGGAAGCCTTTAACAGAATTAGGCATGTTCTTTAGGGATTTGTGCTCAACTGAATTAAGAATGGAAAAGTTGGAGCAAATGGAGAAAGATATCCCTCTCATTATCTGCAAGCTCGAGCGAATATTTCCATGTGGATTCTTTGATTCGATGGAGCACTTGCCAGTTCACTTACCATATGAAGCCATTATGTGCGGTCCTGTTCAATATAGATGGATGTATCCATTTGAGAGGTAATAATTAACCATTCAATATAATTATTCTTAAAAATTAGTTTAATACACATCTAATAAAAAAAAGTACAAATTCGATATCATTAGGTTTTTACACGACTTAAAAGGAATGGTTAGCAACACTGCAAGAGTTGAAGGTTCGATTTGCGAAGCATACATGTCTCAGGAAGCATCGTATTTTACATCGTTCTACTTCGAGCCTCACATTCAAACAAGGAGTATGAGGACTAAACGAAATGAGTATGATGAACGTCTCGAACGAAATCCACACATTCTTTCGATTTTTAATCAACCTGGGTGTCCAATCGGCAAGTGTAATTCAAAGACTTTAAATGAGGCAGAGTTAAAGGCAGCTCGTCTTCTTGTCCTCAGAAATTGCGATGAAGTGGTACCATTTTTAGAGTACGTTTATAATTCTACATTTATTAAGAATATTTCAATAATTGAGGAAAACAAAACGTGAAAAATATTAATATCTTTGAACTTACAAATTGTTTAGGCATTTTTCATCACTGGTTCGACAAGGTCGACCTAATGTGACTGAGGCGGATGTTGAACGGTCAATTGAAGACCATTTCATTGAATGGTTTCACGAATTTGTGAGTATTAAAAGTCACATCTCATATTCAAATATTGTTATATACGTATATAAAAATATATATTGAACAAATAATAGAATTTAATATATAACGACCTCAATATTGTATAGGTATTTCATCCTTTGAACAATGTACAAAATCAACATCTAAGGGATTTATCATGGAGTCCATTTACAACTGTGAAAACATGGCAAAAATGTGTTGTTAATGGATATACATTCCACACACATCGCCAAGCCCAAAATCGAAAAACTTATAATGCAGGTGTGTGTGTGGAGGGTGAAGGGACAACAAAGTTCTATGGGATACTTGAAGACATAATTGAATTACAGTATCCGGGTTGTGATGAGAATAAAATCTTACTATTTCAATGTAAGTGGTATAACTCGGTTTCTCCCAGAGGAATTAGGATACACCCGCAATATGGAATTGTTGAGATCAACATAAAAAGCACATATCCTAAATTTGACCCGTTCGTCTTTGCTCAACATACATCTCAAGTATACTTTGTCCCTTACCCGGGGAAGAAAAAAGACAAAATTAATTGGTGTGTTGTAGTAAATACGAGACCAAGGAGTAGAGTGGATACTAGGTATAATGTACAAGTCGCGGCTTTGCAAGAACCACCTAACATGCCAAATTTAGTTGTTGATGATGAACTAATGGATTTGAATGTTGAAGAAGAAGAAGAAGAAGAAAATGAAGAAGAGTTGGAGGATGAAGAAGAAGGAGAAGATGACGAAGAAGAAGAAGAGGAAGAAGAAGAAGAGGAAGAAGAAGAAGAAGAAGAAGAAGAAGAAGAAGACGATGAAGATGAAGAATAAGATTAATCATCGTATTTCTTTGACTTTATATTATTATTGTATGCACATTTGATAATATTTAATTGCTTATTAATTAGGTGATATTGTGATATACTATTAATGCTTTATTGATGTTGGACAGTTTTATTCTTATTTCATAGTTTAAGATTTATTGTAATATGTTATTGTATTTTATTCTCTTATTTTTGCAGATGGCACCAAAAAAGAGGTTAAAGAGAGCTGCCTTACCCACCGACTCAGCTGATCATGATTCTTTCATGCCTTCGTCGACTAATCCGCCTTCGTCTAATCCGACTCCCACTCCCAGCCCCAGTCCCACTCCCAGCCCTCGTAACAGCGCTCCCGGATTAAATACTTTCTTATCGGGTCCTAGCCATTTACATGGGAGCTCTTCAGTTGGTGCTAGTTCGAGTGCTAGTCCTAGTATGGGGTCTGTTAACAGGAAGGAACTAATTGCTCCTACAGAATTTCTTAATGAGTATGTATTTATTACATGACTTTTAACATATTGTATTAATGTTATTAATTGAGTATATATATTTTTAATGTTTTTGTGATTCGACATAGGTTTACAAATCATACGAAAGTCGTTCGTGGTGTGGGAAGGGCTGTTAGAAGAGGATGGGAAGGTTCTTATCACACATATAAGGAACTTCCTGATAAAATTAAGACTAAGTTGTTTAATATCTTTAAGGTATTTATCTAAATTATTTTAGTATATATATTGTAATTTAATAATTAATATCAATTAGTATATTGTTTATTCATAAAATTATCTAACTACTTGCAGAATGATTACTATTGGGAGCCTAACCATGAGGCAGAAATTAGAAGGATATTTGATCTTAAAGCCGCATTATCACTTAGTGATGCATTTGAAGAGTTGAGGAATAGAAATTTACCTAAGCCAAATTGGATAAATGAAACTTCTTGGATTTCATATAAAGCATATTGGGCTTCTCCCGAGTTTTTAGCGCTAAGTCGAAGAAACAAACAAAATCGAGGTTCCAATTGTGATGGTCAGGGAGCCCCAAGCCACACGGGTGGCAGTATTACACATTCGGAGCACGAGCGTAGACTAGTAAGTCACTCAAATTACTTATTGACTTTTGTTTTATGTATCTATTGTGGTATAACACAACCATTATATAATATTGTTGTAGAAACAAAAAGGAGAGGACGTATCCCAAGCAGGTCTATTTATGTATACTCATTCGAAGTATGATGAAAATGGAGAGAGAACCATATGGGTCGATGAACGTTCGAAGAATACATATGTAAGTCAAATAAATTCATTACTTAGTTTATTATTAATAAGTGTTATGTTTGATTAAATGTATACTAATGTTCGTGTCTTCTAGAATGCGTTTAAGGAAAAACTCCCTTCTCCTCCAGTATCTGAAACTGGTGAATCACAACCAGTCCCCGAAAATGTTGAGTTGCAGGTACATAAATGCAATAAATAATTTATGATATTAAATAAAATATATTTATTTGTATTTATTTATAATCTAATTATTGTTTTCATTTGTTATTCAGACGTGGGTGGAGACTGTAGGCATCGGGAAAAAAGGTACGATTTATGGTTTGAAGGGTAAGGCTCATCGGGTTAGACCTAAGTCATCGAGATCACATTATTCCGGAGCTACTTCTTCCGACCCAGAGCTTGTGACGAGACTTCAAACTCTCGAAGAACAGGTATCTCAGAGTCAAGCAGTGATGGAGGAATACAACAGTATGAAACAAGAGCTTGCGGAAAATCGACGGGAGATGGAAGCAAATCGTCGAGAGATGGAGGAATTCCGACGTATGTTTAGCCAGTTGCCTACCAATATGATGCATAAAAAACCCCAGAAACCACAACAATCTAACGACCCTGACTCCGACTCCGACTCTGATGATTGATACTGTTTATTTTCCTACTATGATGATTGATACTGTTTATTTTCCTACATATTTGAACTATGCGCGGGTGATGGTTGAGACTAATTTATGATTATTAGATTTTTAATTTAAATTTGTTGAATGGTGTATTATTATGAAGATTATTGAGATTATTATGACTATGATTGAGATTATTATGACTATGATTGAGATTAATTTATGACTATTAGTTTTCAATTTAAATTTGATGAATGGTGTACTAAATATATAAACAGGATAAAAAAATTTAATTAATAAAAATTATTTTTAAAATAATAATAATTAATTTCCGACGGAATATTCCGTCGGAAATTCAAAAATAAAATTAATTATAAAATAATAATAATTAATTTCCGACGGAATATTCCGTCGGAAATTTTTAAAAAAAATTAATTAAAAAATAATAATAATTAATTTCCGACGGAATATTCCGTCGGAAATTAAGGTCAAACAGTTGACCAACACTAATTTCCGACGGAATTATCCGTCGGAAATTCCGTCGGAAGCTGTCCGTCGGAAAATTTCCGACGGGCTTTCCAACGGACCTGGGCCGCCGGAAAATGCCCGTCGGAAATTCCGTCGGAAATTCTCCGACGAGCATATTTCCGACGAAGTTTCCGACGGTCATTTTCCGTCGGAAAATGACGATTTCCGACGGAATTTTGCAAAATTCCGTCGGAAATTCCGTCGGAAATCCTCGTTTTTCTTGTAGTGATCTTTGACACTTTGCACCCCCGAAACAGAATTAACACTTAGCATCCTCGAATTAATTAGAACAACTTAGCAACTTGCACCCCCGAAACACAAAAAATGGGCATTTTGCACCCCGAAACACAAAATTATCACTTGACACCCTAAAATTAAGTAAAACTCAAACCCCTTGTTTTTTCCTGGGACAACCATGATGTGATGTTCTTCTATATTATGCTTGCACTTGATTTTTATGGTTGTCCCTAGATTTGTATCCAATAATTCCTCACAATAGCTCCATAGTTTTGCATATTGCTCCATCTATGTGCCATTGTTTAGTTTGGCAGCCCCCATTTTTGTTAATTTGAAGGGTTTGAGTTTTTCTTAATTTGAGAGTGTTAGGTGTTAATTTTGTGTTTCGGGTGCAAAGTTCCCATTTATTGTGTTCCGGGGGTGTAAGTTGTTGAGTTGTTCTTAATTCGAGGGTGTTAGGTGTTAATTCTGTTTCAAGAGTACAAATTGTCAATCTCATGTTTTGTGGGTGCAAAGCACCAACGATCTATAGTTGAATTACCTATTTTACCCTTGAATTCGGTGGTCAATTTTTACTGTAAATAAGAGTGGGTACAAAGTGCTGAATTTTTCATATTTCGGGAGCGCAAAGTGCTAAATTTGAGTTTTAAGGATGCAAAGTGCCTATTTTCCATGTTTCGGGGGTACAAAATGCAAAAAAATCCACTAATTACTATAGACATGTTGTTTGGAAGAACATTGGCCCCTATGCAACAAATATACTTTTGCTTTCTTAAACCCCAAATTGTGACATCAGAAATAAAATGTCGCCTTTTCGTGTATCAAATAGTCCCTTATTTTCTTTATTAGAAAATTAGAAATTAGGAAGGAGAGTCTAGAAATGCAGGCCTATTGTTGTCTTTATTTTTTACTTTTTTATTTTTTTAAGTGGCAATCAGTGTTCACCATTCTCAACTAGCTCCCTATGAAATAGGGTAGGGTGAATCTTAGTGTAGTCTTCTCCCAATTATTGTCACTGAATTGACCGATCTCCTAATTTGACACGTAGATACTTTAAAGGTTTAGAGCTTCTATCATCTTGAACATATGCTATCTAATATCAATATTTTGCACATGTAAATAACCTCAGAATCAATTTCTACCATTAGATTTTGAATCCGCCTCATCCAAAGCATCCAAATACCACTGATGCATCAATTGGTTAAACGTTCAGATTAGATGGAAATAATCGAGCATTGTAATTATATGTAATTTAGTAACAATTTCCATCTCTAGCAAAACTCTTAAACCTGTCAATTTCTACTATTAGATTTTGAATCCACCTCACCCAAGGCATCCAGATGCCACTGATGCATCAATTGGTTAAACATTCAGATTAGACAGGGAAATAATAGAACATTGTAATTATATGTAATTTAGTAACAATTCTCATCTCCAACAGAACTCTTAAATTCAGACCTCTTATCTTAAAATTTAAGGGGTGAACATTGTTATATATACGTTACCACTTTTTACTCTGCACTCTAACAACTCGTTTATATTTTAAGATTCTACTTTGAAACAACCACAACACTTCACTCCAATAATTCGTTTATATTTTAAAAACTACTTTTAATTATTATTTATATATTTAGTATATATTTATTTGATATAATAATAAAAATTACATTTAAAAAATATTATGAATTTTGATTAAATATATTTGAGCTATATTTCAAGATTCGTGTAATTTTTTAATTTAAATTTACATTAAATATTTTTGCAGCAAAGTACAAAAAAATGATATACTTTGCTGCAAAAATCATATTATACATTTAAATGAACCCTTAAATTATAACATGTCCATTAAAACGTCATTTTTTTTTTGAAAATCTTATAAATTTACTTATGAGAAGATGGCTCGACTAGATAATGAGAAAAGATACTTTATTTATGATAGATTTTGAGTGTCAGTGAATTGAGTCCCAACCCAAATGATGGGTCCACGATCGGGTGTCAATGTCGGGAACGGGCGGCTATGGATTTCAGAGGACACATTTAAAAGGACAACAGTGCAAACTCAACACAACTAGTTCTGTGTCGCAGGGGACACTTGCCTGAATTTTTTGCAAGCCAAGAGATAAGTACATGTGATTTATTATACGGGGACTACACACTGGCATAAAAATGGGCCCTGTTTTTTTGCACTTGTATCTACTATTTTAAGTGCCAAATTGTAATTTTAATATGAAGTTCGATTTGAGTTAGAATATCTTTTCCTAGTGCAGTTGAATGAGATTTGAATTATAATATTAATATCGCAACACTTCCTCATTTCGATTTTGATGAGCATTTTGGATTTTATATTTTAAATGTGAATAAAATTAGTTGAGATCGAGTAAGGGGTTGCGTCTGTTCGATATAAAGAGGTACCCTTCTGATCGAAACAATGCAATTCAAATGATGTGTTTTTTGCGAAAAGACATTTTTGTGTTTATAAATATGAAACTTAATCTGGTCAATTAAGCATCATTTTTCTGACAATAATAAAAAATTACTCTCTTCTCTACTTTAAATTTATTGTCAAATTTTATGTTTGTTTCGGTTCGCCGTGGGTTCATTATTTGTGCAAATAATGAACAACATATTGTTGTATCTTGGAAGGCTACTGGGAATCAAGCTGCATGCACAGTGACAGCCTCATAAATATTGTCTTAAGGAAATTATTTCGGCAAACCTCAGTCTCATTTTCTAGTTTTCGTGTATTGATTAATATGATCTTTGATTTATTTCGATCCAAATAAGTATTTCTTACTAGTTTTTACGTTGTTATATAATCTAATTTTTTTAGAGTTAATATATGTTGAGATGAAATACTTTTTATGAAATATTTAAGTATACAGATTGTTAGACACCAACGTAGCTGAATGATCAAATGCAGTACTTGTTAGTTCCAATTTTTTTGTTTTTTATAATTAACATCTCATGTTTGTTCCATGGCTGATAAATGTGAATTGTTGGGGATCGTTTTGGAAAAGATTGGCCCATAAATTGGGTGAGCTGTTAATGGGAAAAAGGTTGCTTCAGTTTGGGCTCATTTAAATTTGATGAAACCTCATTTGAGAATGAGTTTGGACAAATCTGAAATCTCAACCCAAAAATCAAAAATCAAGTTTCAGTTCATGTCGAAAAATATGTGTCTTTAAATTTAATTTTTTTAGACCTATAAAGTTATTAATCTGACATATATCACTTTTTTCCTCTTTCAAACGGTCAAACGGTCAATCTGCTTGTGAATATAGCTGTATTAGTCGATCAATTTTTTGAAATCAAACCCAAACAAAATTAAATCAAAACTATTTCGTAATATCCATGGCTTTTTCGATCCTATATACAGCTATATTCACAAGCAGATTAGCCCCCACGATTGATTGGGAAGTAGTAATTTCTCAATTTCCACACAATATTGTTCACATATATACCATGCACGTGCTAAGCTCATTTTATTGGTGGAATCCAGAATTATGCCTCGTGGGCTTACATGGTGCTGGCCGTGGCCACGTTTTCTATAAAGAGAAAATTGAATGTAGAATTTATTGGATTGCGAGAAATACAATATTCATGCATGTAAACTGTTGGTGAAGCAGGACATCTTAGTTGACAGCACGACTTCCAAAAACGTGAATCCTTTTGCTTCCCTTTTTTGCCAATTGGCTTTGAGCCTTTGACAAATGTCGTGCATGCGTTACCCCAAGTATGCACGTACACCTAAAACAAACTTCGATTGCAACATTTGTCATAAAAAAGAGGAGAGGTGTGACCCTCATGACAAAAGTAATACTCCCTCCGTTTTAAAATATCTGTCTTTTCACATGTATGCACACAAATTAAGAAAATCATTGAATATAGCTGAATTCTAAGAGGAAAAAAATGAAAAAGACTAAGATACCCTTTTAATTAAGGGTGAGTTTGACCCAGCGGTGGGAGCTCTTAAAAGCACTTCTAGACATCCATTGTGATTTTTGAAGTGTTTGGCCCCAATTATAGAATTTACTTTTAGTCAATCGTAATTTTAATGGTGTTTGGCCCCTAATATCATAATCACTTTTGGGATCTCCAGAAGCTAAAAATCAACTTATTTAAGAAGCTACTAGAGTGTTACTTTTGCAAAAGCTATTATCCAAAAGCAATTATTTTATAATTGAATTTTATCATAATCAATTATTGCCAAAATCCATTTTAGTAAAATTAATTCTCCTATAATTGATTTTCGAATCGCTAGGCCAAACTCACCCTAATTATCCTCCACTAATGTTTGAGAAAATTTATGAGCATAAATGGCAAAAATGGGAAAAGAGTAATTAATGCTTTATTGGAAATCTAAAGTGACAGATAATATGGCACAAGAAAAACTTTTCAAAGCGACAGATATTATGAAACGGAGGGAGTACACAAAAGTAATTTAAAGACAGAATACTCCCTCCGTTTTTATTACTCCCTCCTGTTCATATTAGTTGGCACATTTGTCAATTTTTTTTGTATTATATTAATTGGCATATTTGGGTTTCCAATGCAATTTTTCAAATTTGCCCTTCTCTTATATCTAGGTTGGGAAGCTCAAGAGTCACTAGAAAGGGTATTTTTGATATTTTACCATGTAAAAGTGATTAATCATGAGGTTTCTTAATCTGTGAAAAGTAACAATGTGCCAATTAATATGAAACAGAGGGAGTAGTATTTATTTGTCGTTTTGGAGAATTGCACACGAATTAAGAAATGTTATAATTAGTCACTTTTTTACAATAAAAATTTTAAAATACCCTTTTAATCAAATAATCTTAGCATTAATTAACAATTTAACATTAATGACAAGTATTAGTAAGAAGGGTAAAATTGGTAAAAGAACATTAATTTTACATTAAAATCTTAAAACGACAAATAAAAGTAAACATTAATTTTCCCAGTTTCTATCTTTTTTTATTCATATTTTTGTTTATTCCTTTGTTCTAATTTTTATCGTTTATATTTGTCCACCATATTCCATCTTTTACAATTTTTAGACAATAGTTTTGACGAAATAAGTAAAATATTACATTTTTAATTCATGTTGGTGGAATCTACAAATGATTTGAAGGAAAATGGAATATTTTTTTTTTTGCGAAATATGATAAATGGATCCGAATAATTTATCCGGATTCGGGATATCCACCGGATTCGGATCCGGATGCTACTTTTCAAGATCCGAGCAGATTCGGATCCGGATCTGGATAGAAGACATGGAAATCGGACTCGGATCCCGATCTGCCCTGATCCGATCCGAGTCCGGCCCATTGACAACCCTACTCATATGCAAATGATGAGGAGACCTAGTCTGATAGCGAAAATAGGAGAAATTTTGCATAGACTACAAGAAAAATATTGTAAATATATTTAATGCTTGTACTAAAATTGTTCATGAACTATAAAAGACATGTACTGCACAAGAATTTTCCGCGAAATTGAAATCCTACACCTAAGGTCTTGAGTTCGAAATCCCATCTAGAAGTGTTGGTTTTTTTTTTTCAAGTAATAGTATATACTAGTCTTGTTGATGACATTAATTGCATTTGTTGGGTTGTCATTCTTTGTGCTTGGCTAGTAATCGATCATATTTAATAATGTATTGTCTGCTTCACTAAATAAAAAAAAAAATCTCATATTCAAGTAATTACGTTATTTGTGGAAATACGTAAATAATGGGCAAATCCGTGATACTGTGGGTGAAAACTGCAAAAGAAAAAAAGATAAAATCCCAAAAAGATAGGCCTTTCAAGTAGAGTATGACTGATGTTTTACATAGCCCAGATTCACCTACACCGGAGGCCTGGAGTCTGGACGGTACATTTTAAGACCAGATATTACTGTTTCCGCGTCTTCATGTGGGCTTTGTAAATCTGATTTCTTGGCCCAAATTACATTGTAAGCTACAGTGATTCTTTGCTAAATCTGAGCCCCGTAATAACGGGCTGGATCCATATCGAATATTTCAAAAAGTGAAGCTTCAATTTGGCAAATAAATTTTGTCATTGGCCCAAGTCCTTACGTACGTAACTGGACACAGAAATGGCCCATACGCCGAAGCACTCGAATGATTCATCGCAAGAGTAAGATTGTGCAAATGCGTGCATTCACCTATATCTCGTGTTTGGTCTGTTCAAAAGACTACTCATATTAGAGATTTCCTTGTTTGCTTTATGATGAAAATGGCTCTTAATCAGTTCGGAAATTCTCATTTTTTCTTGTCAAAAAAACCCCTTCGAAGACTTGTCATCACCCGGTTCGGAGATACAAACTCCCTTGTTTTTCTTTTTCTTGTCATATTTTCACTTTTTGTGTCTCTCTTCTTGATTTTGTTTTTTCAATGCCACAATTACTTTTATAGTAGATTTTGGTCTTTTGCTTGTGACGGAGTCCTCAATCCTATACTAGCGTATATTTTTATTATTAATTAAGCTTGAATTAATTTATCAAAAAAAAAAGCGACAAGTCTGTTGGTTATATTTGGAAGTATTTTGACTCGGTTTTCTAGATTTTGGAATTTTGGGATGTAAAAACATTGAACATTATAAGAATTAAAAAGCATAATAATATGTGGGCTTTTGTAGGTTCATAACATGTAAGTTCGTATATATTTGGTATAGTGGAAGGGACTAGTATATCCAAAATTCAAATTCTTGTTGGCAGAGGTTACAATATAACACGTTCGACGCGCATGAAAGAGATTAAACCGGCCGGGGAAAGAAAAAAAAACTATTGCTAATTAATCCTCTATAAGTTAGCTTACAATGAATGAATAATAATGAATATGGCAGGACAAACAGGGCACCATATCATCTCTTGTTGCTGAACAAACTGAAGAAAACTATCACATAAAAACGACAATGTTGAATACTGAATATAAAATACGGCAACAGACCGAGTCCTCAGCTAGGAATAAAAAGAAAAAAAAAAAAAAAACTAGGCATAAATTAAAAAAATTCCATTTAAAATTAGGTATATGAACAAACAAATTTCCTAACATTCAGATTTCAGCCACCCTATATAGTATATCCTATAGCACACTCAGCAATTAACAATATATATTCAATTTGTTCATATAGTCTATAGCACCACCAACCGTCCAAACCAGTAAGTCTTAGTGGTAATTAAGCACCTTAATTAGATGAATAAGGAAAATAAATTAAAAGAAACAAACATTTTACTTATTTAATAATAGTTGTATAAATAATATTTGTGTTTAAAAGTAATTCAATTACACTTTAACTTAATGAAGATTAATATATTCCTGGAAAATCCTCTCCACCTTAATTTTGCCCCGGGCAGGTCATAGCATTAGACAACTTATAAGGCCCCTACTCTACAATGGCTCCAAAATATTGCAAAAGTGAGGATAATTTAGGTTTGAGCAAACTCCAAATATATAAAATCCTTTTGTGTTTAAGATCCCCTGAATAATTTTTTATTAGCGAAAATCCCCATTGTGCACATTTTATTAGCAAAATACCACCTATGTTAATGTTAATATATTTAGCTCACTGTAATATTTTTGAAATTCAGAGTTGACCGCAGAGAGAGGTTTTGCTACATTTTTAAGAAAACATAGGGATTATCACCAATTTTTAAGTTCATAGGGTTGTTATTGTCAATTTTTTTAAGTGAGTGGTTGAGTTTCCGCATTTTATTCCAATGAAAAAAAAAACTTCTGGTTAGGGGCATATATAATTATCAACTCCCATCAAATCATGAAAAATAGTCGCGCTTATATTCAGCAATTAAACTACGCTACAGCCTGGGAAAGGGTAAAATGTCTTAAATGTCTTTACCTTGACACAGTGGCCTTTGCTAATAAAAATAAATTGATGGATTATTTGTTAGTTAGAAAAAACATAGAGGGGTATTTTTGCATTTTTACTCTTTATTAAATTTCTTTCGCCTCATGTTAATTTTGCTGATAACGATCCATCAATACTACTTAATTCATTTAACTATTTCCAATCCTAGATTTTAGGCTTCATTAATACTGTAGAGCTTCACCATTTCAAAAAGGCTACTTGCCAAAATTAATGTATCAATCATGAAAGACAAGGTCCTATGAATGTATATAAATCTCATCACACTTACCATTTTTCACAAGACTAATCAAATAGAAAGAAAAAAAAAATGGCAAGTGCTAAACTAATCGAAACTCACAGCGAAGGAGCCGAGATCTACCATGGCACCGTACCAATCTGCAAAGAGAGAATCATGAAACTTCTAGAAGAATTTTCAGTGCCACCATGTTTAATGCAAATGGACGAGGTCGAGGAAGTCGGTTTAAACCGATCCACGGGGTTTCTCTGGTTTAAACAGAAGAAGAAAAATGAACACAAGTTTAAGAGCATAGGACAAACCGTGATTTACGATGTAATAATCACGGCTTTCATTGAACAGAAACACTTGAAAAATGTCACAGGAGTTAAAACAAAGGAGTTATTCATTCAAGTTGCAATTTATGACATAATTGTTGGAGTGCCTTCAAGTGATAAGATTAAATTTACAGGTCCTGCTGGTTTGTCAAGTGCGTTACCAATCTCTGCTTTTGATGGGAGCAAAATGAGCCAGAAGTGAATTTTAATTAACATTTATAAGGGACTTTAGTACAATAAATTAAGAGTAATGTTTTCTGATTTTTTTTTTCTTCTTATATATATGTTACTTCTTATCTGGGTATTTGATATTCAGGTCGGGTCCGGACCTAGACAGGGCTATTTGAAGTTGAATAAATACAGGACTGTATGCTAGGTGGTGTTTAATCAGGGCCGGCCCTAGACTTCTCGGGGCCCTAGGCGAAGTTAAAAATTGGGGCCCTATATTGTTAAAAAAAAATTATGTAAATTTTACTTTTTTTATTTTACTAGATGCAAAATTATTTATTATATCTTCATATTCTAGTTTCTCTAACATATCTTGTTCTATAGATAAAATCGGCAAATCACTTAATCTTTCTTGTGACATAGTTGATCGCAAATAGATCTTTATCAATTTTAATTTTGAAAAACTTCTTTCAAAAGAAGCAACCGTTACAGGTATAGTGAATATTATTCTATAGCAAATACACGTATTAGGATAAGAATCAAATACTTTTATATGATCAAGAACATCAATTGGCTTATATATATGGGTAGGCAAAACTTTTGATAAAACCCTTAGTTCATAATATAAACAAGAACCATCTATATCTGATATTAAGTTATGTTTTAAAGAATTTTCAATATTGATGTTTTTTCAAAGTTTTATCATCTAAAGACTTTAGAGTTGTAACATTCAATAAAAATCAAAAAATATTTGCATATCTTTGTTTAAATATAATTTTAATAGATTAATAGAAGAAATAGCTCGATCTAGAATAGATAAAAAATAATCAACTCTAATTTTTTATTGCATTATAGGAGGTAGGGCATGACAATGTTTATTTGCATTAAAAAAAAATGAAGTGGCTTAAGTTGGAAGTTGGGCACAGTCGGCAGAGTGTAGTTTGCTGGGCTAATATTTTTTTTTTATTTTGGTCTGGGCTAATATATATATGCATATTGGATTGGGGGCCCCAAGTGAATGGGGCCCTAGGCACTTGCCTAGTTGGACTAGCTACAAGGCCGGGCCTGTGTTTAATATGTATGGTTTATCAATGTACCTTGTGAAATACTATCAAAAAGTATAATTTCTTGGTGGTCTTTAATATCTGTAAATCTGTAATTCGTTTTTTTACTTTCTATTTGCTGTCTCTGTCTTCCTTGCTCGCTAACTCGATGATATTGTGGACACCAATATAATGTCACTTAACAAGGTGTAGAAAGAGGCAATTAGAAGGGGAAAAAAAAAAGTTCAGATTCCGTTAAAAGTGAAATAAATGAGAAGTAAACTCGAAGACTATATGGTTGACAGGTTAATTCAAATTTTAATCATCTAATCAATATTTTCATAACCAGATTAGACAATGAACCGATGGGTCAACTGACTATTAGTTTTACTGGTTGAATCGGTCGAGCCACTGATCGGACCGATATGACATCATTATTATATAATATTACTATTTAGTTTTAATATAGATACCATGTAAAAAAAATGAAACAATGTCACTGAAATACTTACAAAAACTTAAAATTGAGCTTATAGTTTTCAACGTTATCGTATAATATTATTAACTTATGTTATCATAATAATAATTTAAAAAGAACTAATTAATAAAATATTAAAAATATAAAACTAACAATATTTAATTAAAAAATATTTAAAATAAAGAAAACAAACTAATAGATTAATAATTCTACAATAAACTTTTGCGATATACAAAATATAAAATCCAATCTCTTAAAAATTAAATTTGCATTATATAAAAATATAAATTTAAAATTTTTCCCTTTTTATCCTAATATTATAGTTTGAAAAAAAAAACATATTTCATATTAAAAAAATTATATCACTATTTAATACTCAAATTTACAAAAGAAAAATCTTTCACTTGATGAACTAGTGAAATATTAGGTTTAACACTGGTTATCACAAATTAATTATTATACATTAGCTTGCAAATAATTCTTTAGTATATGTAAATTTGTTTAGTGGAATTTTCATAAAATTTCATAAAAGGTGATTGGAAAAAAACTCTTTAAATATTTAAACTCTTTAAAGGAATTTCATAAAATTATAAGGCCAGGGGTTCAACTTCCACAACTTACAAACTTTAAATATTTTTCAACATTAAGCCAAAAAAAAAAAAATTAAAAAAGGTCCGAACTGGCGGTTCATCCAGTCCGCCGGTTCCTCGGTTTTTGACATATTCACCGCCTGTCCGGTTCTCACTGGTTAATTAGGATTCTTCAAACCGAACAAACCACCGATTCGCGGTTGAACCGATAGGTCCCGTCCATATTTAATAACATTGCATCCAACCTATTCATATATACAAAAACTAACTCTCAAACTCAAACTTTTAGATTTAAGCAACCGCAAAATATTTATCTTAATATATCATTAAGTTTTTATTTGCTTAACTTTTCTTAATTGTATTATTTGTTAAACAACGAAAAGTTATTATTATTATCTTTTTGCATATTTTGAAGTAAAAAGATTAAATTTTCAATACAATAAATATTTGATTAAAAAAAGTCAGTAATTATTGATAAAAAATGTGAAATATTTAACTACAAGAATATAATGCTTTAACATTACTATGTTTTATAGCACTGTTGATGCAGATGAAACTATTGGTTAAATTGTTGAACCGTTTATTGCTAAACGACATTTTATTTATATTCTTCTTCCCGATGGTTGTGTGACCTACAAAATGAACATGGGTGAGCTATGTATGTCGTGACAAATCCAGCGATGCCACTCCGATGCTTAAGATAGTATTTGACTTCAACCTTGAAAGCACATTATTTTGGCGTATGGAAGTGTATATAGATTTTGAGGAACTTTATATCGAAAAGGTTCGGGAGATGCCATGTTTTAGAAATGGATTTGCACGTTTGCTAATAGCTTCCTTATTTGTCTCCTTATTCTCATAATGATAGGAACTAAGTTATGAAGTATGTTCATTCCATATATAAGCATAAATTGTATTCTCATAGAGGTAATTGACTAGGTCGAGGTCATTGGACTTGTTGCACGATATATGCCCCGCAGTCTGGGTTTGAAGGTGGGATAAGGGCATTTTATGCGAATACAAAATAAGGGCCGCGGGGTATCTTTGGTTTATTCCCGCATTAGTTATGAAAGGTGATATCTTCTACAATGGTTCTGGATCGAGGATATTATCGAGATCGTGCATGAGATCCATTGTTGAGGTCGTGACTCTTCCTAGAGTTAGGTGAATTGATGACCTTTGCATGGTCTTAGATACGGGTCGCGAAATGATCCCTATTTTATTCCCTAAATCACTGCTCTCCCCCAAGTTTCAGTTTCGAGTAAGGATCGATGGACTATGTAGTAGTCTATGGTCATAGATCACATATTGAGACCTTGCAGTTGTATCCCCTGCTTTCGAGGCTCTCTAAGGGGCTTTCGAGGCTCACTAAGGGCTCAATAGTTGTCGGCTGCTTCGGAGGCTCACTAAGGGCTCAATAGTTGACGCCTCATGGGTAAAATACACTTGTTAATCATCGCCCCTTGGGCAAAACATAAGATTGAGCTTGTGGGCTCATGGGCTATTTAAGACTGAGTACGTGAGCTCGAAGATTATGGCCTGAGCGAAATATGAAGTTGAGTATGTGACCTCGAAGATCACATCATCAATGAAATATAAGACTAAGCACGTGTGCTCAAAGATCACCTCGTTGACAAAATATAAGGTTGAGCATGTAAGCTTGAATTTCACCTTGTGAGAGAAATATAAGACTGAGCATGTGTGCTCAAGTATCACCTCGTGAGTCAAACATAAAGTTGAATATGAGAGCTGAACATCACCTCGTGGACAATATATGATTGGGCATGTGAGCTAGAAGATACCTTGTGGGCACAATTGAATTTGACATCAAGTAGAAACGAAATTGAATTTTACAAGAAGTGGATAAACTGAATTTTACCCTAAAAATAAAATTTTGAATTATGCAAAGTGTTACACAAAAGTGTAAGGAGGAATTCTATTGTGACTCTCAACTCAAAGTTGAGTCACTAGAAAAAATCAATCTCAACCATTGAAAAAATAAATAAACTTTATCTTGTCCATTAAATGTTTACAAATGTGTATCACCCCTATATTTTGTGTATTACACTCAAAAACTAAATAAACAATACATTGTAAATAGGAATTTTACATTATTACCCTTTATAAAAATACTCAAAATACCAAAATGTCCCACTCTTTTCATCTCCTCCAAATTCTCTTCATAACCTAACCCATACCACCACCACCACCACTCTCCTCCTCTCTATGTACCTATTCCAATGAGGACGGCGATGGCGAAATGTCGTCTCCCATCTAGTCGCACTAGTATGGCGGCGAAAGGTCGTCGCCGTTTTGGTCACGACCAGAACAGAGGCGGCACATCACTCATCGCTGTTCTGGCCGCGACCAGTACGGGCCAGAACGACGCAGCCCTTCTCCCTCAGTTTTGGTCTCTGACCAGAACACTGAGGCTTCACCGGTGCAGCGGTGAAGCTTCATCCTTTTAAGAAATGATTTTTTTTTAATTTTTTTTAAATAAGAAATGACTTAAAATATTAAATATTTAATAATGTACAATTATTGTAGAAAAACATTTCATTATGAGAATAATAAATTTTTGTAAATAAAAATATTCATTTTAATGTTATATTTATCTTAAAGAATTATATATTTGAATTTGTTACTTTTATTAGCTTTGTATTTGACTTGGTAGAAAATCTAATATAATTTCAACCCAACAGTGTATACTTAAATAATTGGTTTTTCACTTTCATGAATTATTTTAGATTGTCATTAGCTACATGTTTTAACCTAATAGTCTTAAAAATAAAATTAGCGGATTCACACATGTATATAATAAATAAATAAAAAACATTATTTGAATTTAATTTAATTTGAATTGTTAATCGAGCCAATTATTGATTTCGGTTACTATTAACCTAATTATACATTACCCTAAGGTCAACAATGTTGACTTTGGTAAATTAATCGGGCCTTAAAATATAAGGGATTAGATTAGTTTAAACTAAAAATTATTAGGACTCTTTTATAATTCAAATTGGACTTAACAAGATAAATATTTGAAAATTAGAGGTGATTTTTCAATTTTGCTCTTCGGCGTTTATTTGTAGTGTTAATAATTTATTTTAGAATTTTAAAACTTGAATATCATTTGTAATATCAAATAAAATTCTAAAACTGATAATTGTAATTAATATTTATTTCAAAGAATTGATAAATTTGTATAATTAAGTAGTTATCGAATAAACTGAACTAATATTAAATAAAAATTTATTGTAATACAAAATTTTATAAATATAAAAATGCTATTTACATATTTTAATCTTGTATATTAATTTTCGAAGAAAAAAACCATATCAATGTACAAATTTTCGAAGCACACGTTGTTTTCACATGTTTTGATCCAAAAAAAAATTCATATAATCACCGTAAATAAACATATCAATTAATATGTAGGATTTGGTTGTATATCTAATCTTCCTCAAACACAAAAAAAAGACCAAAAAAACTACCGAGCTCCGCTGGGACGGATAAAATTCCGTTAGAGTGAAACAAGTGATAAAGTATATCATATATGAAATAGAAAAAGGGTAACTTGAGAATTTTGTAAAATAAAGAGTAAGGGTATAATAGATATTTCAAGGGTTAGTTGGGTTGTAAATGAGTTTATTAAGGTTGTAATGTGGACAAATGTCCAAAATTAATTGGCCAAGAAGAAGGTTGTTGGTGAAGTGAGAGTCACCATAGACCATCCCAAGTAAGTGTAAGTCATTTCTTTCTTTCCATGATATGTTGTAATAGAAATTAGAACATTTAACGGGACTCTAGCAAATAAAGGAAATGAGCCTGCGACTTTGACTTAAATAAATCAACAAAACAGTTCATCTTCCTTAGCCAAATATAGTAAATTCATTAAAGAACATTTAGTAATTACTAATTTCCCTTCTCTCAAAGAAGAATCAGATATAATTTATTTGCGCCCCCGAATTCTCATACCCCCATACTAGATTCCCTCTTATCTCTATCCAATTACACAGCCGCAGAAGAATTTAAATTGCTAAGCAGATCGACTAAGAGTATGTCGAAATCATTACCCTATTCAATGAAAGATGTACATTATGACAACGCAAAGTTTCGCCAACGATCCTTAATCAAGGTTCTAATTGCCTTTTCCAGATCTCAATTATCGCTATTGTTTGTTTTTTCTTTTTCTCCGTCGAGAATCCGATCAGTTTCGTTGGTGATCATTTATTTCGTCAATTACAATTGTTATTCATTTTATTACTGTTTTTGGTGTGAAATTAACGTCTTACACTTGCTTCTAACCAAGGGTTTATGTGTAAGAAAGGGTTTATCGGTGAATTAGGAATGTTATAATACACGGGTATAGTTGTAATTACTGCTGTTTATGCCTTGATGTTAGGGGTGGAACTTATGCTTTACTTGATGCTAAATTATGTTGAGTTGAAATTAACTCACTCAGATTTTCTTGTTCAGGTGATCTCACAAAATATCATAAACAGTAATGTAAAACGTGAATGTATGAAATGTAGCATTGGAAGGTTTCTTGTGCTATTAATGATTTGTGGTATTGCATATCTCACGCTGACTCATGTGAGCCACGTTGCTTCTTCATCGGGTACTACAGCCAAATATGTTGGAACGGAGGAAAGTAAAAATTTCTTCACTGATGGAACCTGTAGATTTAGAAGATTTTGGAGAAAGCCACCTAGGCTTCCTCCTCGACTATCACCTGATGAAATATTTAGTAGGAACAAATCGATTCATAACTCTGACAAGATGGATTCAGGGATTGATTGGAAGGCTAGGCAGCAAAAGGTCAAGGAGGCATTTATACATGCATGGTCTGGCTATCGGAACTATTCAATGGGGTATGATGAACTTATGCCATTAAGTCATAGAGGTATTGATGGCTTAGGGGGTCTAGGTGCCACCATTGTCGATGCTCTTGACACAGCTATGATTATGGGAGTTGACGAAGTTGTCCATGAAGCAGGGTCCTGGATTGAAAAACATCTCCCCGAGAGGATTAATGGGAAAGGTCAAGTAAATTTATTCGAAACTACAATACGTGTTCTGGGTGGCCTTTTGAGTGCTTATCATTTAAGTGGGGGTGAACATGGTGGTAATGCGTCAATAAAAGGGCCTAAGCCAGCTGTTTATCTTGAAAATGCTAAAAATTTGGCTGATCATCTGCTAATTGCTTTTACATCGAGTCCCTCTGATATCCCATACAGTGACGTTGTTCTTCGTGACCGTTCTGCACATCCTGCTCCTGATGGCTTAAGTAGTACAGCTGAAGTTTCAAGTGTACAACTTGAGTTCAATTATCTTAGTTCTTTGACTGGTGATCCAAAGTACTCTTTGGAGTCCATGAAGGTTTTGGAACACATCAAGACTCTGCCGAAGGTCAAGGGACTGGTTCCTATATACATAAGGTAAGTTGAAAGTATTTTGTGTTTATTTGTAGGTGCAGCATTATCATGCAGTTGCTCTTGTCATTACTCTTTCTGGTTTCTAGATTGCTTGCTTGACATTTTCTTTGTTAAATACCTTAATACTTTACACTCTGCAATTTGGTTTAGAGTTTCCTTTGGTTTATTCGTGTGAGATTATCTTGGTTTGCAAATGTCATTTGTACTACTTCTCTTTTTCAATAGTGAAATTGGATCAGACATACACATTCATGATTCAACCAACATAAATACATATGCAGCAAAAGCTATTTCTTATTATATGTTCATTGGTTTCTATTTTCATGATTGCAGCCCTCAATCTGGTCAGTTTAGTGGGGAGAATATTAGACTTGGATCTCGTGGTGACAGTTATTATGAGTACCTCATTAAAGTCTGGCTTCAGAATCAAGGAAGTAATTTGACTTATTTGCACGATATGTATAAGGAATCAATGAAAGGCGTTAAAGATCTTCTTGTTCGGAAAACTGTACCCAATGGCTTGGTTTTTGTGGGAGAATTGCCTTATGGGCCTGAAGGTTCTCTCAGTCCAAAAATGGATCATCTGGTAAGTTTCCTTTGTTTTGGGGTATTTTCCTTAATAATGGAAATCAATTGCAAATCAAATTCTTTTGAGGTAAGAGTAATGAATAACTACCACACGATTATTGCTGTCTTGTATTAATATCTTACTGTTTTGTGGCTTCATGCATACATAGTTTGAATGATTTTCTCTCTAGCTTTTCCCTGTTCTCATGTAGAAGCTACGGTCCTCGGTAATTTTGTTAATATTTCCTAAATGCCTTATTACCATCTGGCAGAACAGGATGCAAACTAGTGTTCTTGACTACTAGTTCAATATTTTAAAGTTTGAAATTTGTGTTAATTCTTCTTAATTATATTCTATCCTGCTTAATGCTGCTGTGAGAGCATAATTTTTCCGTCCATCTGTTGGTTTACTGATTCTTATGTAATAATCATGTGCAAATCCTTGATGCCCTGCCATTATTCTCAAAGATAAGATTGTCACACTTGCTATTTGGTCACTTGCATGTGCTTATATGCAACTCACATACGCAGGTATGTTTTCTCCCTGGTACTCTTGCTCTTGGTGCCACGAAGGGCATTACGAGAGAAAAGGCTATGCAAGGAAACTTACTCAATTTTGAAGATCTGGAAAATTTGAAGCTTGCTGAAGATCTGGCTAAGACATGTTTTGAAATGTATTCAGTAACATCAACTGGCCTTGCTCCAGAAATAGCATACTTTAATATGGAGGTCAGCCTGTTTTTGAATATTTTGGTTGCTTACTTTCCTTTTTATTATTACTCTTTATCTTTCTTTCTTGAGGTGAGAAATTGTTCGTAATGAACCTATCATTCTCGGGCAATCCAAGATTTTCTCTCTTTTTTGTTATTGTCCTATCTGCCCCTTGAATTGTTATACATCTTATTCGTTCAATTAGAGAAATTTTGCTAATATTCAGTTTCCATGGTTGATATTTTACATAAGCAGGGACAGAGCGAAGGTGGTCCTGGTGGCGGAAACAAGAATTCTAAATATGTGGATGACATAATTATAAAACCAGCCGACCGTCACAATCTCTTACGTCCAGAGACTGTTGAATCATTTTTCGTGTTGTTCCGCATCACGGAAGATCCCAAGTATGTCCTACCTTGTGTTGCTGCTAATTTTTTTGCCTGAAAGGATTTAATTTAAACATCACTAGCATTTAAGTTTTGTATTTTTCTTTCTTAGTCTTACTTTTTTGGCTTGTCAAATGATTACTTTATTTTTTAGAATGATTACAATACAATAAATATTAAATATTTTGAGGATATCTTTGTAAGTATATTGAACTTTCTCTTTTCTAACTTGAGTATTTACAGAATAGGAAGACTAATGAAATCTGGTTTTGTTTGTTACGATTCAATATGTAATAGAAAACAAAATCACCATTTCGGTCGGACAACTCTTGTAACTAATTCAATGAACCTGTTATGCACTGACTTCTTCAAGTTTTATTAAATTTGTTAAAGTATTGTCATTACCCCTGCAGATATCGGAAGTGGGGTTGGGAAATTTTTGAGGCATTTGAGAAGTATACAAAGGTTGATTCTGGAGGTTACACTTCACTGGATGATGTTACTGTGCTCCCTCCACACAGAAGAGACAAGATGGAGACCTTTTTTCTTGGTGAAACACTAAAATATTTGTACTTATTGTTTGGGGATAGGAATGCTGTTCCATTGGATGAATATGTGTTTAATACAGAAGCTCATCCTCTTCCTATTCGAGGCACTGCAAGAAGAAAATGATGTTGCCCTAAAGATATACTATTATTTTGAGCTATAGAATCCCATTCAAATTTTGATCGACTCACGCAACATTTGAGGTATTCTTGTGTAGTTTTAAGTCGATGCACCTTGAAGCCACTGAGATCTGTCGAGGAGTTGAGAAGTGAAAAGCAGGCTAAAGTTTCTTTCTTCGGCTATTTTCTTTTTCCAGTTATTCTTCAGTTGTATATTGTATTCATACTTTATGTTGTACTTGAGAACAAAGGAGGGAATTCCTACAATTTTATATTTACAGTCAATGACAGATAAAAATCTGCTATTTTTTCTTTTCACATTGTTGCCAAGTGATTTATTAGAGAGAATCTCACACCTTTAGCAGGTTGTAACGAAACCATGTAATTGATTATACCATATTTTCTAGTATTATTCTTGTTGCCTTCAAAGAACACGTGGAATGGTTGGTTTAATTTTGGTAGAATATAGGTATGCTAATGCTTTGAATTGCCTAGCTCTATGCATTTCCATAATATAGTCATTGATATTTGTTAGCTTAAATTACAATCTACACCGTCATAGCAGCTTGGAAGAAGAAACAAATGATCACCATCTCGTATGACACTTAAGTCATCTATTTCTGCATTCTCTGTATTTACTACTTTTGTAAGACTGTCATCTCCAAATTTTTGACCTGCAGTTTCAAGGACAAGATGATCAGATATAGTGCTCTTTTTTTTTTTTTAAATTTAACAGGAAAGTTCAAGTTCTATGTGAGGTTAGAGCTTCGTTCTTTATGTTCTTGAATACTCTTTCATTGGCTCTATGATTAACATTAGTTGCATTGTGCACTTCAAAATTGCAGGGAAGTTTCAAGCTGTCTAGAGTTCATACATTGCATACCTGCTATCTGGAGTAGCTCATTGAGCGAATCAGGTAGAATAATTAACTTCGGAAGCCACTTTTCTGAAAGTTTGTTCTTTGGTAACTTCATGTGAATGATGACTCTTTTCTTCGGTAAAGTTGTTGCTTCAACACTAGTTGGATATGTAGAACAGCTTGAACTGATATGTGTATGATTCCTATGATGATTGTTACCATAATCAGTGGTCGCATCTATTTTTTTTACATTATCATAATTCAATATGAGGTCATATATGCCTTTGTTTGCATACTTTTCTGCTAGTGCTATTGGCGTCCAACCTCTTTCATCTGGTTTGTTCACATGTGCTCCTTTTTCCAGCAAAAGCCTAGCCATTTCAACATGTCCCATGCGAACAGCAATGTGAAGAGCTGTCTGGCCATCCTCAGCTGATGAATTTAAATCAATTTCACTTTTGGTATCGTTAATTCCTGATTGGTTTGTTTTGAATCTTGAATGCAAAATATGATCAATATCTATACTTGATTCCTGTTTCAGTGTGTCTGCATATAAATTATCATGATCTCTAATGTGACTATTGCAGTCTCCTTTAGGTTCTCCATCAGGCCAATTCTTGAGAATCATACTTGGATCCTGTTGGCCCTCAATATCGAAACTTCGGCATGGTTTCAGTTTCTTCAAGCCAAAAATAGTGATTCAATTTTGTCAACAAAAAAGGAAAAGGATATGTGATATTGTGATCAATAAAAATGTTGCTTGCTAAATTTACCAGTAAGAGATTGTTCATAACACAGCGTTCGTCTTCTGGTTTTGTTTGTAGAATATTCAGAAATGTGGTCTTGTTCAACCGTAATACTTGAGAAACTTCTGTAGTTCGGACACCAAAGGGCTGAGACTTTCCACATAAAACCCCGATCTCTCCAAACATATCCCCTGTGGAAGCCTTTCCCACGATCTGTATGCATGTAAAAAAAATGATGTCATGTACTGCAGCCCTTGTTTCTGATTATGGAAATAGTAGGCTGGTGTAGAAAGTCTTACTTGATCATGCCCATTAATCTTCACAATAAAATCCTGCCAATATACACATTTTCAATAAGAAGATCTAGGACTTTTAAATGCTTTCATTACAGTCTTAGACTCATAGGGGATTAAGTAGCTTACATACCACTGCCCCTGAGACCACAATATATGTATCTGTTGGAACCTCATTTTGTAGAACCACATCTTCTTTGGGAGGGTAATACTCAGCTTCCATCTCTGGCACCTTTTAGTAAAATACAAGAATTATTTGAAATATTACCGATCTTATTATTGTAGGAATAATGGATCAAGATAGAGAAGAAAGAGTGTACCAGTTGGAAAAGGAATTCCTGGGAAACCCCATTGTAGAGATAGACATTTTGAACAATAGGACAAAACAGACTATGTGCAATGCTGTGACGAATCGCTTTAGGCAGCGAGTTAAGAGTTTCTTGCTGTTTCAGTCCTTCTGTTTTGAATTTGAGACATATGTGTGACAATATTTGATCTTGAATGTGTGGGGGCAACTGGTTCCTTTTCGTGAATTCCGAGGCAGCTCTGACAGTATCTCTCTACAGCAACAAACACAAATATTTAATATTTAGCTGAAAAGTTTCAGTAATTTCCTGCGTATCTGCTATAGACTTGAAGGGTAGCTTTTAGTAACTAAAAGTTTCCGACTCTCCAATAATTCTCTAAGGATAATAAAAATGCTCTGTGATAAATAATATTAGGTTATTGCCTCTGTTTTATTAAGTTACAAAATCAAGGGTTTTGGTTTATGAACTTGAGTTTGTGAATCCTGCCACATTTATTAAGATTGCTTTTATCCCCAACATTACAACATTAAAATGCCAACTTGGTCTCGGAATTTACATTTAAGTGGTAAATTGTTAGTGAAAATATATGCTTAGTTTTCCCTAGAGATTTTCTTGAGACGATAAGGTGACACATCTGTGTTAAGAAAGAAACTTGAATAGGTATATCATACATGTACATAGAAACATGTATGTGGAGAGAGGGAGAGAGCATACAAAATTTCTGGTGCGGCTAGTCCAGTGAACTACTAGGTTTGTCATGTTTCCTATGATATACGATGTCAATCCCAGGTTGAATAACATGTAAAAAATATCAAAGAGCATCTCTCTTGAATTTGCGGCATGCAAGTCCCCGTAACCTGTCGTTGTTAGTGTTACAATAGACCAATATATTGCAGTTACATATCTGTCCCAAAGGCTCATTTGTTTGAAATTAGGATAGACAGCACCAATCCAGGTTTGTTGTGGATCAGGATTTTTGGCTGCTATCATATAGTTGAAGCATCCAGCACAATGTACAGCAAACAGAGTAACCTGAATTCAGTCAAGAAAAGGAAGAATGTGTACCTTAATTGGTAATTATATATGCATATATACATGAAGATTAAACATTTTTAAACTACCAATTACTTACAGATATGAGTTTTGTGCAGCGAGTCCAGAAATAGTTGAATCTGATGTCCTTTTCAAGCCTAAAGGAATGAAAGAAGAGTTAGTGAGGAAAAGCAAGAATTTTCAAAGGGCTGATTGAGAGTTGTGATGGACCTAGCAAACAAGGAGCTGACTCGTCTGAGACGCCATAGTCGTAGCATACTTAGTAATTTAAAGCCTAATCCACCATTGTGATCTGTGAAGAGGAGGCTTAGAGATTGAAATGGTACAGTTGAGCAGACATCAAAAGTGAACCAGGTCGATAGATACCTGTCAATTGGATACAGATATAGCACAGGTAAACAATTTACTTCAAAAATTTATATTTCTCGATTCTATCGAGAGTTGTAGAAGCTTCATGTTACCTCATTGCTATTTTTCTGGGATCATCAGTTAGAAGATATGATTGACTATCAATATATGCCACAAAGAAGGTGAGAACTATGTCAACAGCAAAGAAGCTGTTGACAATATTGTCAATGATGAACTTGGCATCTTTCTTGGAAGTCAGAAATGCAAACTCAAATGGAGAAATCCAGGCCGAATAGATGACTGGGAGAATCAAGAACATCTCCCAAGCCCTGAGATGGTCAAATGAAAAAAATAACGAGAATTAGTGGCTTTTAATCAACAATTAGGTCCAGAGAGGCTGGGGCAAGGTATCACCTATAGCGTGGATCAAATGGGGAGACTATGTGTCTACGAAGCTTTGTTGCTCGATTGATTCTAGCTCCAAGTGATGGAAGAAGATCGTCAGAGAGTAACCCGCTGTATGTTCCTGAGCTCATGTGAAACTCCTCTACACAGAAGCGTCGTAAAAAGTATTTGGAATATGAAAACGTCATTTGGGTTTTGAGAATGAAGCTCTTGAGGCTACTGTATTGTCTGTTAGAACTATCACAGATGTGAAGTCTAGAATGGGAAGTTTATATATAGTGGGAGATAATGGCACTTTTCCCTCCTACTTTCCCTTTAAAGGAAGTTGCCATCTCCAATATACTGTAAATATTTAGAAAGATTATGCAGCTAATATGTCATTAAGGGCACTAGTAGGAAAGAGATAAGAAAAGGTGAAAAGGGAATATTTCTTTTTGTTGATTGAACCTGGGGAAAACACGAGAAAATATGGGCAAGAGACGGAAGTTGAAGTGGGAGACAACAAGAGTTTGAAGCTGCAGAAATGGATTCTGAGAGGTGAACAAAAGATGTGGGATGAGAGAAGGTGGAAAGTCCATGATAAACTTAATGTGGGATACTGATCATATGTACTAGGCATTTAAAGGACAAGATTTGAGTGATAATTAAATGTGTGTTTTCATTTCAAAATCTAGAAATTGACCAACAAACAAGGTACAGGGTTTGCTGGAGGGGTCTTGATCTGGACCACATGGACCTATAGTTGCCTCCTTCATGGGATTCTTGAAGGTAATATATATGCCTGGTCAGGGCATTGTGTCAACACTGCCCCATATTAGTCTAAAAATTATATATTGGTCTCTATCTAACATAGAATTATTCTTAAAACAACTCATTTTCAGTTTGTGACTTGGTATAATTATTCTCTAGTATGTAAAATTGGGCAATGAGAGCCATATATATATGTGCGGAGAAGATTCCGGTCATATATCCAACATGCCCTTTTATCTCTGCAAGCATTTGGCCCTATTTGGCTCGTTTGTGATAAACGTTTGTATTTAATTGTCGACGATGGTTGATAGACATTCTAGTTCTGCTACCAGAAGTCTGACTTAGCACTTGGAAGAGACTGATATGCTATGAACTGGGTGGTGGTCCTCTAAATAAACTTTTATTGTAAAATAAAACTTAGAAAAAGGTGGGCAGACCGACTTTTGATATATTGATTTACTTTGTTATTATAATTGTAAGTAGTAGGAGGAGCTTTTCCTGAACATTTCTACCTTTAGAACACTAAAAGGGTCCTTTGATGTCTAATTGAAGTTTTCATGCAATATAATTGTGCCAAATGTTGAGCAAATGAATATTTTCTGATATTGGGTGGGGGCGAGGTAATTGAGATATTTACTCTAAAGCTTGCAATAATTGAAGGTTTCAACCTTCTCACGAAGAACCTAAATGGAAATTGGAGTTGGTATTTTCGGGTGCAATAACTGGTCAAAGATCATTTCCACTTTCTTTTCTTGACAAGTGTCCGCGGGCAATGATTTTTGGTCAAACCTTTTTTTTTTCTTTTTTTTTTTTGGAGTTTAACAAAAATTACAAAACATAATTAACGTTTGCATTTTTTTCGAGGGAATAAATTCAAAATTTCCCAATTAGAGTTAGGTATATGAACAAACAAATTTCCTATAAAACATGTGTCTGGTGGATGAAAAGATTTTGCCTGACCCCACTAGGCATCCCAATAGTATGGGATATAAAATGGACATAGACAATTTAAAATATTGGATTTAGCCTCTTTCTCTATCACACACACACACAAAAAAAAAAAAAAAAAAAAAAAAAAAAAAAATTGAACGTGGTGTGTTTGCCTATCATGCAAAATGACAACCAACATGCACCAAAAAGGGTTGCCTGATGAAACGCGTGAACAAAAAGCTTCTCTAAATTCAAAAATTGTCCATGCATGATTATTCCAGAATTATATACTATATATGAGGAGTCAATTTTATTTGTGGCATTCTACAGACTACTAGATCAGGCGAAAGAGAAAGCCAATGATAATTTAACTCCTTAAAAAAGGCCAATTTTGTTCCTTTTCTCCCTTTACCGTGCAAGATCACGTATGGCTTCGTCACATAATACTACTAATATTTTTTTGGTAAAAACATAATATTAATATGGATCCTGCATTTATTTCTAATGATAAGATTTTCATTAAGAAATGTTGAACTCTCGACGGTAAATGGATTTGAAAAGCGATATTGTCTTCATAACACCATTATGCAAGCTCAAAAAATATAGGCTATTCACATTCCCAAATATCGAGAACTTTCTTTATACAATCGCTCAAGTTATTGAAAATCAAATGCAAAATATATAATCGTTTCTCCCTACCAAAAAAAAAAAAAAAAAAAAGAGAAAAAAATTCGATTAAGTCTAGGTTTATTAAGGAAAAGAATTCTATTAAATCTAATTGAAGACAATTACAGATTTTTCTAATATAAATTAATGGAGGTTAATTAAGAAAACAAAAATCCTGATTGACAACATGTCACTATAACATAATTAGTTGAGATATAATACTACTAATAGTGTACGTAACACTCATATCTCAAATTTTTCTTCATTTTCATCGAAAACTTTAAAAAGTTTCTGTTTTTGAATCAGTGGAAACGAAAATAAGGTGTAATTCCGAAACTCTTTGTCTTAAAATCACTTTCATATTTTTCTTAATTTAGTAGTTCATTCACAATTTTTCCTAGTGTTTTTCCAAAAAGTTTCCAATATTTAGCTAACCGAAACATCTACTATAAAAACTTTGATACATGGTAACACTTAATTTTAAATAGATAGAAAAGAAAGCAAAAATCAACAAACTGGTGGAGGGAAAGCAATACATTTTTCTGAATCTCCAAACTCGGCACATGTCAAAATATTTTAAACAAAAAGGCTTGGTTAAGAAACAATTATTATTCAAGACAAATAATATCTTATCATGTAGAAGTATCATGACAAATGAGTGCAAATTCTCATGAGAAATTGTTTTATGATGCATTTTGTCAAGAAAAATGTAATTGGGTGTCCATTTTGCAAATTTAAGATTTTGAGGGTGCCAGTCAACAAATTGAATTGTATAATTTCTGAGGTGCAAAACACAATTGAGCTGAAAATTAGAATATTGCTCATCAAACTAATTTGAAATTTGAATAATTGTGCCTTTGGTTCCTCTATTTAAAAAAGAAAAAAAGAAAAGAAAAAAGCTAGAAAAAGTGTGTCCCATGTCAGATCTGATAACTGGCAAAAAATTAATAATAGTCCTTTAATTTTGGCAGGAATGTGTAATCGAGACACTTGTAGTTTCGAGAAACTATTTACATCATTTATGTTTTAAGTTGCTGTAATTTTAGTCCTCTTACCCGTAATTTCGATCCTAAATCGCCGGAATTAAAATAAGTTGCGGGTAAGAGGACTAAAATTGCAACAACTTAAAACATAAATTATGTAATTTGCTTGTCGGAACTATATGGCTTATTATGGAAGTGGTTTGGCTGGATTTCGACTCGATTTGATTTCAAAAAGTGGTTTGAGAGTTTTCGGTGAAACTTTGAAACTCAATTTGGATAATGGTTTCAATGGAATTACGAGATACTGAAATATTATTAAATAAAAGTTAATGGATTTTGAAAACTTAAGATGTGATTTGGATTGAGGTTTGGTTGTTAAGGTCTGGAGGAAAAAAATAGGTTGTAAATATCAAATCAATATTATGTCTTCTCTATCTCTATCTCTTCTCTACTATTATAAAAGCATGAATATTTTTGAACTTTTTTGTGCAGACTAAGATACCCTTATTTAAATTGTAAAGTGAAAGACTAAAAGTAATTGAAGAGGTATATTTTGACATGAAATCTTATTATATTTATCTCCTACATAAACTCCTAATATTTATAAATTCTCTCTTACATCAATTTTCTTCTCTTAATAGATAAAAACGAACCATAAGAAAACACTATTATTTTAAATAGCCCCTAATATATATATATATATATATATATAGATTATTATATTTTAGCATAAATATTTATTTAAGTAAGAAAATGTTAATTTAAAGATTTAGAGTATTTTAAATAGCCCCTAAAACACTATTATGTTGTACTAAAATAAATATTTATTTTAGTACAACATAAGTCATAAACACTCTAAATATAAAAATTTAAAATGAAATTCTCTTGAATATCATCCTGTTACCAAAAAAAATTAAAATTGAATCGCATCTTATTATGAAAGAATAAAAAATACATATGACTTAGCTAATTACGTAATTTTACTTTGTCTAGAATAGAAAAATATAAAGAATATTCAATAATATCAAGACATGCATAACCTTGAATTTTCATGGAATTCTTTTCGTGAAAAACGGGTGAAATTGATAAAAACAAATCTATGAAATAATTGAAAACATATGAAATCGATGAAAATTCGGTTGAAATTGGTGATCACTGGCGAAATGGGTGAAAATTTGGATGAAATCGGCAAAAAAAAGTGCCCCTGAAATCGATAAATACATGTGAAATCAATGAAAATTCGTGAAAAATGGATAAAATCTGTGAAACGACAACATCAGTGAAAAACATGTTAAACCGGTGAAAATGAATTAAACTAATGAATTAGGTGAAAAAGGGTTAATTTGCTCTATTTTATGACATAATAAAATTAACTTTATTAATTTACAAAAAAAATAACCATGAAATTAACTAGACACGTACAACATACGCGCACTTTCCTAGTGTGTGAAAAATATATAAAAATGTCAAATCAATAATTTTGTAAGTCTCAAGTAGGGTTTTATGTATTTCGATTTGGATTGAAATTAAGTTTGATCTGATACCTCTTCAAACTATTTACTTAATGGGATTTGACTCGATTTGAGTGAGATCAAACTCCGCCAAACTTCTTTCATACGGAGCCGTATATGTATCACATTTTTGCGTTTCTACTAAAGTTAAAAGGACTATATAAAGCTGGTTTTTTTCCCTTAGTGTACTATAGAACTATCCGATAAATTTGCTTTGGACAGTCACTATATCCGCTGAACGGCTGAAGCAATACATTATCTCAAAATAAAGACGATTAATTATACTATCACATGTGTTGTTGTTTTCCTATGCATTTTGCTACTCATAATCCTAAAATCTTCTTGTTATCTTGAGTCATATTCCTTGCCTTGACCTATTTTAAGAAAATGCATTAAGTTGGACCAAATTTTGGGTCATTAATTTTGTGCAATGTAATAGTAAGAATCACAAGCCGCAGAAGAAATTTTAGCTCCAAATTAAGTTTGGTCGAATCTATCATTCATTCATAAATAAAGTGCAGTATACTTGTTTTTTTATTGGTTAAGTGTTATTCAATCCCAAAAAAAAGTATATTGTATTTGCTATATTAATATTGTAGATTCGGCCAAACAAGGACGGATCCAACTTGCATTTTTTCTGCACTCCCCTCCCTCAGAATTTTGATAAAAAAAAATAGTACTACCATTATACAAATAGTCCACATTAGTCCTCTTACCTTTTTATGCTAAATTACCAATTACAACTTAGACTAATATAAACTAAGGATTGTCCATCAACTATGTTTACAATTGAATAATACAAGAACGTATATGGTGTAACTTTTAATTGATCGTTTCATGCATTTAATATTAACTCCTCATGATACCACCACAACAACCAAGCGATCAACAATGAAGTTGACGAAAAAGGCTTAGCAACAAAATGGAAAATTAATATCTTGTGGATTGATGGATTATTTACATTGAAAAGAAAGTTGTTGAGAATTTGGGTACTTGTTCTCTTAGATGAATTTTATGATATGAAAGAACGTCAACTCACTACAAAAAAAGGGGGCTTCACCTACGACATGATTCCAACGAAAACAAATTTGTCGCTATTAGTGACGGATTAGTAACCAAATACCAACATAATTTCATTTAAAAAATCTACCTTCAATAAAAGCTACAAATTACCGACGAAATGTCGAAAAAAATATTTTTTGTAGGAATTCGGTTGTTAAGTTGTAGGGAAAAGTTATCCATAGCGACGAAATCATTCCAACGGAAAATCATCTGTCGCTATTTAGATTTTAGCAACTGAATAGCGACGGAACCATCAACATAAAATTTGTTCCGCCAATAATAATGACAAATTATCAACAAAAAATTGAGAAAAAATATTTTTCATAGGAATTCAGTTGTTAAGTTGTAGGAAAAAGTTATCCATAGCGATGAAATTGTTCCAACGGAAAATTTCCGTTGCTATTTAGCTCTAGTAACAAATGTGTAACTGAACAACAACAAAACCAACGATAGAAATATGTTTTAAGAATAATAACAACAAATTACCAAAGAAATTTTGAAATAAAAAATATTCTATGTATGACATTTGTTATTAAGTTGTCGGGAAAGATGATCCATAGTAGTGAAATCATTTCGGTGAAAAAAATACGTCACTACTTCTCTTTCATAACACACAAAAGTTTAAGTGATTTTATATCTAAGCACTATAAAACAAGAACCGATAAATTAGATTTTCTTGAAATAAGATATTTCTCCCCAATCCAAAGATAATAATTATGTCTAACTAATCAAATTTCTAGGAACGTAGAGTAAATGCAATTACACTTAATCAATTACATTGTAACTAAGATCATTAATAAACAGCTCGGCATAGAGCTGGTAATATGGATCGATCTGCTGGATCCGATCCATATGGGATCCACTAAATTTTCAACATGATCAAATCTGCTGGATCCGATCCGCTATGGATCCATAAATAAAAATTGTGGAAACATACTGGATCAACTTAAAGAAGAAAATATTTGTAAACTTCAATTGTCCAATCTCCCCCACCCCTACCCGGCCACCACCCCCATCCTCCGCCACCTTTCAACCATCCCCACACCCGGGCACCAACCACCCTCCACACGGATCACCCTTATGTGTTGGATCCACATTCAAATTGGACCCAATCAAACTCACGTTAATTTTGACCCATTTTTTCGTCGTTTTAACTTTTTTTTTACCAATTTCACCGGTATATCCCATTTTTAACCGATATTATCGATTTCCTCATTTTTAATCAGTTTAACCCGTTTTTACTTCGATTTCATCGATTATTTCACCAATTTCACTAGTTTAACCATTTTTAACGATTTAACACGTTTTTTATCGAATTTTTAACCAATTTAACTCATTTTTTCACTCATTTTCTTCACTAATTTTATCAGGTATACTCGTTTTAATCAGTTTAACATATTTTTTCACCAATTTCATTGATTTTTTATGGATTTAACTTTTTTTAATCGGATTCACCATTTTTTCAATAATTTCACCGATTTCATTAATTTTTTAACTAATTTCATCGTTTTATAACACTTTTAACCGATTTTATAACATCGATGTTTTCACTTGTTCACCTATAAAACTCATTCTCAATCGATTTAACCAGATTTTTCATTGATTAAATTCATTTTCCAATGGATTAACCAAATTTCATATATTTTCACTGATTTTACACTTGGCTAAAATTAGTGAAAAAACAAGTTATTCGGTGAAAAAATGTGTAAATCTGTAAATTGGTGGAAAAAATGGTGAAGATGGTTTAAGTCATTGAAAACAGATGATTTTATTATATTGAAGGAAAAAAATTGGTGAATTCGATTTAAAATGGGTTTAACATATTAGGAACATGTAAAACTGATGAGGTATTCGTAAAAATGAATGAAATCGGTAAAAAAAAAGAAGACTTTAATTGTTTTGAAACATGTTAAATCAGCTAACTTAGTTAAAAACAAGTGAAGTCGGTGAAAAATGGGTGAATACGGTTAAATCGGTCAAACAAATCAAGTTGATAAAATTTGTGGAAAAAAAAAACAATTGACGAAAATGACGAAAATCGATGAAAATGGGTGAAAACGATGAAAAAGGGTTGTATTGGTCAAAGTATTTTAAATCGATAAAATTCATGAAAAATGGGTGAAATCGATGAAAAAATTGGTAAATTAATGAAATTAGTTAAAAGCATGTGAGATTGGCGAAAAAATGAGTTAAATCAGACCATACCGTTTTAAATCGGTGAAATTGATGATAAAATAGGTTGAATCGGTCAAAATATGTTTAGATCGACGAGTCAAATTGGCAAAACAATGATATAAATTGATGAAATTAGTGAGAAAAACTAGTGATAATTAAAAAAATATTGGTTAAGTCGACGAAATTAGTGATAACGATGATTAAACGAGTTAAATCGGTCAAAAATAATTTAAATCGATAAAACTAGTAAAAAGAGGATGAAAACGATGGAAAAACTAGTTAAATTGGTCAAAATGATTTAAATTGATGAAATTAAGGGGAAAACTAGTTATATCGACAAAAAAATTAAATCAATTAATTGGTGAAAAAATGGGTTCAATCATAAAATTGAAAAAAAATTTATGATATCGGTGAATAATCGGATACCTCAGTCAGATATGGTCTAAATCGATGAAAATGGTGAAAAAAGAGTTGAACCGGTAAAAAATAGCTTAAATTTATTAAATTAGGGAAAAATATGTGAGATTGGTCAAAAATGGGTTAAACAGGTGAAAACGGTGAGTAAACATGTTGGATAGGTCAAAAAATGTTTAAATCAACGAAATTAGTGAAAAAAATTGATGAAAACCGTGGGAAAGTTCAAAATGATTTAAATCGATCAAACTAATGAAAAATGAGTTAAATCATTGAAAAAATTGATGAAATAAACACTTATATGACTCATATATATAATTGTTTAATGAAAATACAACAAAGATGTCCAGCTCAACTGGTTTGATCCTTTAATATGTATATATATGAGGTCAAGGGTTCAAATCCTACATCCAACAAGTTAATTAAAAATACATTGCCTAGTCGCCCAAGCGATACCGATGCGCACATAGCCTAGGCTAAGCCCAGGCGAGCCCGAGGTAGCTCCATGAAGTGGCTCGGGCGCCTGGGCCAGAACCAAGCATGGCCTAGGCGCCTCAGCCAAGCCCAGGCGAGACCTAGGCGCCCGAGTCAGGCTCAGGCACGCCCAGGAACGACTCAGTCAACGCTAAATTGAGGTTCAATTTTTTGCTCCGACCCGATTGCTAGTAACGGAATCAGCAACAAAAACCAAGCATGGCCTAGGCGCCTCAACCAAGCCCAGGCGAGACCTGGGCGCCCGGGTCAGAGGCTTAGGCGCGCCCAAGAACGACTGAGTCAATGCTAAGTCGAGGTTCAATTTTTTGCTCCGACCCGATTGCTAGTAACGGAATCAGCAACAAAAAAGTTGTCACTAGGTTCCAACTGATTTCCTACAAATTAGTGACAAAAATAAGCTAACGAAAATATTTTGATGCTAAATCCGTCGGAATGATTCCAACCGATTGGCGACAAAATACCGACATATTTTAACCAACGGAATATTTTTGAAGCTATATTCCGTCACAATGTTTCCAACAGATTGGCGACAGAATACCAACAAATTTCTGCCGTTGGAAATCAGTTAGTAATTTTCCTACGCATTTCCAACAACAAAAATTGTCGCAAAAAATATTCGGGCCCGATCGTTCATCCGACGCTTTTTCCAACAAAAATACCAACAAAAATGAACCGTCGCAACATTTACCAACGGAAAAAAAAACCGTTGCTGCATTTACCTACGGGGCCTTCACCTACGAATTAACTAACGGAAAAAAAGCGTCGCTACGCATGAATACCAACAGAAATCAAGGCTTCACCAACGGAATCTGCCGTAGGTGAAGCTAATAATATATATTGAATATTATTATCTATTAATCTGAGTGATGGTTAAACTCGGCCCCCGACTCTCTAATCCAGAATCCGTCCCTACGACCAAACTCGATTTGGGCAATAATTATTACCCATGGCCAGCTGCAGATGAAATTTCTAATTAACACGCAAATCCTGCGTAGATGCTTTAACCTTACTTGGAGTATTAATTAACTAATCTTGTTGCGTATAAAAAAGTTATAAAAGAGAAAATATTTTTTGTCAAAGCAGAAAATGACCACAAACGTTGGATGCCGATATATATGCCATGGTCCTAAAGAAGGTGGTCCTGATTTACACCAAATTTGGTGAATTTCCGTGCATTTAATTTGTGATGGATTGGTTATAACAGAATGTGAGAACATTAAATGCCGCCCGATTAATAGAACATGGGTTTCTCATGTCTTTTTCTTTTTTTTTTTTCTTTTTTTTTTTAAAAAAAAAATCTATGGGTTTCTGTTGTCTGATGCAGAAGGACTTTAGACAAAATATCGAAGACCAGATCGTAATTTTTTTTTTCATAGGAGTCTTAGAAATTAAGAGTTGACATTTTTTGCCATAAACTTGTGGACTATTTTATGTACAATTTCTTATTATCAATATTATGAAATCACGAAGAGAATTTTTCTCTCTATAATTTCTTGGGTTTCTTTGTCATATTTTCCAAATCCATAGATTATTGATGAAAATTAGCCTAAAGTTTAATTGCTAATCTATTTCGACTTCATTGTCCATGTATTATTAGATTCATGTGGATCGACTAAGGTTCATATAGATTGGATCTTACTCACCTCAAAAATTAATTCAAGAGCTGAGAATTGTCCAAAACCTTATGAGGAATAGTGGAATACCTAGTTTTGATATCCAATTCATGTGGAACATTTTAGTCTCACCACTCTCCTTTCACGCATGAACGAGCAGAACATGTGGGTCAAACAAGTCCAACACACGACATATAAAAGTCCAACCTTACGAGTTACGACGTGTGGTAAAAGCCCAACACATGAATTTTGACAGTCCGGGTCGAGTTATGTCGACGAATATTAATGACAACTCAGTCTATTTTGTATTAGAGTAAAACGTGTGGGTAAAGAATGAAGCTCAAAATGTGAGCAAAGAGGATCTCATCTCCAAAGAAATTGAGGTGTCTCACATTAATTTTGACCTCTGATACCATGTTAGATACATATGGATGAGGCAAAATCCATTTATTGGTTTGTGCATAACTCGTCTCAAAAGTTACCTCGAGAAGGTTAGAATTATTCAAGATCTTAAAATAATTATATAGTTTTAATAAACAATCCATGTGGAATATTTTAGTCTCAAATGCATATTTAACGTGATATATAGAGTCGATTCGTTTATAATTTTATAATACAATTTGATGTTGGATCTTGGAGTTTAAAATTTCTTGAAGAGGTCCAGACAAGCTTAGAGTTTCTTAAAAATCATTATAAGATATAACTAATAGGGCGTAGTCTAGTGGCAAATCTGAGGCCCCATGATTTCTCTAATGTGAGTTTTCTTCTAATTTTTTATAATTGGAGGCAAAGCATTGAATAACTTGAATTGAAACTATCATATTATTTTATCCACGTCATAAAAGATAAATAATCTTTTAAATTTATTGTTGTACAATGATCTGCTCATTTTATACCTACTAGAAAAGTGCACGTGCGTTGCACGTGATTAACTAATTTTCTATGTTAATTGAATCATATAATTATTCTTCATCATACTATGATCTTAATTACATACCACATAATTTTTTTGACTAAATCACTTTAATTATTACTATGTTGTTACCAAGAATTTAATGTTGTTATCATAAATACCTAAAACTAAAACTTGAAAATAAAAATGAACTATAATTATTAATTATTTCTAATCTAAAACTACATGTCCACATAACTATTATTCTAAAACAACCATTTGAACGAATGAACAATATCAATTCTTTTTTCCTTGACCTTGCTATTTCAATCTAAACCAATTTTCACAGGTTTAACCCCCTTTTTTTTATCGATTTAACCAGTTTTGCCCATCATATTTATCTTTTATTGAGTTCATTTATTTTCAATAACATGCCTAATCCATTTTTTAATTAATCTAACCCGTTTTTACCAAATTTTCTCAATTTAGTCGAGTAAACCTGTTTTTACACTAAATTTACCATTTTTTTGTTATTTTAACATATTCTTTCATTGATTTCATCCGTTTATACAATGAGTTTACCATTTGTTTTTATGTTATTTTAATTTGTTCTTTCATCAATTTCACCCATTTTTGTGGTTTATCCCATTCGTTAATCAATTCACTTATTCTCCGGTTTAACCCAATTTTAGTTGA
This sequence comes from Penstemon newberryi var. newberryi, assembly GCA_030819805.1. Lineage (NCBI taxonomy): Eukaryota > Viridiplantae > Streptophyta > Magnoliopsida > Lamiales > Plantaginaceae > Penstemon > Penstemon newberryi. The sequence goes on from JAUALY010000007.1 coordinate 18,467,864, forward strand.
TTTTACTTATTCTTTTGCTGATTTATCCTATTTTCTCGACTATTTCAATTTTTTTTTGGGTCAATTTAACTCTTTTTTTTGTTCTTGTTCTTTATTGATTTGACCCATTTTTTGTTATCATGTGTTTAGTCGTTGTCATTCAATTTTTTACCACTTTACCCGTGTTTTGCCGATTTACCTCATTGTTTTATCGATTGTACCATTTTTTGTTGTTTTAACTCGTTTTTATTTGATCTAACAACCATTTCTTATCATATATTTTTTATTCGAATTTTACCCGGTATCACATATTTTAACCATTTAAATATTTTGACTTTTTTTAACTTAAGTCAATTATATGTTTTTTAGTTAACTAATTTTATTCATATAGCACATAAGTGGCTTATTTTGAAGGTTCTTTAATAATTGTCCAAAGAAATATCGATTGCAACCGCTTTTACACTGAGTTTACCATTTTTTTTTGTAATTTTAACTTGTTCTTTGACTGATTTCACCCGTTTTTGTGTTTAATCTCATTTCTTAATCAATTCACCCATTATCTTCGGTTTAAACCAAATTTTAGTCGATTTTACTTATTCTTATGCAGATTCAACCAATTTTCTCACCTATTTCACCTTTTTTGCCAATTTAACTCATTTTTTGTTTTTGTTTTGTTATCTATTTGACCCCCCCCCCCCCCCCCCCTTTTGTTAATATTCCATGTTTAGCCAATATCATTCATTTTTTTACCAGTTATCCATTTTTTGCCGGCATGCCCCGTTGTTTTATCAATTGCACCATTTTTTTGTTTTAACTCGTTTTTCTTCTATCTAACCCATTTTTCCATTGATTTACCATTTTTTTATCATATATATTTTTAACAGAATTTTATCCATTTTCACCAATATTAACAATTCTATGTTTTGACTTATTTTGGTTTAAGCCAATTATAAATTTTTTAGTTAACTAAATAGTATGTTTTTTAATTCATATAGCCCGAAGGTGATCTTTTATTTTTAAGTTATTTAATAAGTGATAATTTCTTAAATACTTTCGAAAGAAATATCGATTTTACCTGCTTTTACACTAAGTGTATCATTTCTTTTTTCTTATTTTAACTCGTTCTTTCACCGATTTCACCCTTTTTTGTGGTTTATTCCATTTGTTAATTAATTCATCCATTCTCTCTAGTTTAACCTAATTTTAATCGATTTTCAAATTTACTAATCAATTCACTCGTTCTCTTCGGTTTAACCTAATTTTACTTATTTAACCTATTTTCTCACATATTTCATAATTTTTTTTGTTAATTAACTCATTTTTTTGTTCTTGTTCATTTATCGATTTGGTCCTTTTTTTATCCCATGTTTAGCCGATTTCATTCGTTTTTGTTATCGGTTTTACCATTTTTTTGCCAGCTGACCTTGTTGTTTTATCAATTGCACCATTTTTTTTCTTTAACTCGATTTTCTTTCTATGTAACCCATTTTTCCATTGATTTTACCATTTTTATCATATATTTTAATCGAATTTTACCTATTTTTGCCGATTTTAACAATTTCTATGTTTTTTACTTTTTTTGGCTTAAGCCAATTATACAATTTTTAGTTAACTAAATAGTATCTTCTTTTATTCATGTAGCACGAATGTGGCATAATTTTTTTTAAGGTTCTTAATAAGTGATCATTTCTTAAGAACTTTCAATGAAATTTTTGAAGAAATATAGAGTAATGATTTTTTTAATTTTTTTTACCATTAATATTTTAATGAGTTGTGAAACTTTAAAAGATAATTATAAGGTTGATTTAAGAGAGACTTCTTGTCTAATTATACTTCTAGGATTCTTTTATTTTACCTATTTGCCATATAATTAAATATCACAATATAATTTAAATAGGGGTATATTAGTCTTCACAAAAAAGATAAGAAATTTCCTTGGCCAACTCCTACTTTTATATGTATATAGATATAGATTAATTTGTTATTAAAAAACTCCAAAAAAATACAAGACGATTTTCTTAAAAAACTAAATTTCATTCCATACTAATAAAACGGTTCAACAAAGTCAAAAAGGGGATAGTTCCCATCACAACAAACATTTATCGAAATTAAATGAAAAGGAATACAATTTGACTAATCCAACTAACAAGAGTTAAAGGCTCACGAGACAAGGTTGTGGGCGACAAAATTTGAGTTGCGAGGAGATAATTTGAACTTCTATTTGAACCAACAAGCCCCAAAATTTGCGGATTTCAACAATGAGGGCTAGAACGGACCAATCCGACACCTTTCAAATTATAATCTTAAAGATAGGTTGGAGACAATCATTTTCAAAGCATACATCATGAATGCCCCACTTGATAAGAAACGGGCACATAATGTGGATCGAGAAAACTTCGACAGCCAAAGACAATAAGTTGATTAGAGGAAGTGGCAAAAAGAATGTACCCCTTAGTAATGATCACAATCGAAGCAAATCCATCTTCAAGAAAACAAGATGATCGGCAAGAGGGAATTTAGTCAACAAATGGTGTGTTCTAATTGCTTAATTGAAACGTAATGTTGTGTGGACATGTCCAATGTGTCGTTGCATTAAATTCAAACTAAAGTGTATCTTTGGGCCGGTGGTCATATCACGGTCCAAACTTTCTTCTAGTGGTAAGGCCTGGTACTTATTCTTTCTCTAAGAATGGAAAATTGTTTGTTCTAATCCTGCTCGAATATATATTGAACATAATATATTCATCAAGTACTGTCATTGCATATTCATAGAAGTTAACCAATCACAAGGATTTATAAATACATTTAACTTGGGGTTAGATGAAACCCGCATCTATAGTTGAATTTTCCAGGAGAATCTTAATCATTTTTTACTCTTCAAAGCTAGCTTTTCCAGCAATCAATTATCTTTCTCGTAGTCTTTAATTGCAGTTTAAATACTTTCTTCTTTGAGTAAAATGCAAAAACACCCTTTTGTTTTTCTTAATTGTCAGAAAATCCTCTATGTTATTTATATTAGCAAAAATCACATGTGTTTATATTTTTATTAACAAAAAAATCCATGTGTTATCATTTTATTTGCAAAAAACACCAATTTGAAAATTAAGAGTTAACCCCAAAGGTGTTTATTGTTATAATTTTAAGGAACATATGGGTTATCTCCAATTTTTTAATTCAAAGTTTGTTGCCAATTTTTTAATTCAAAGTGTGTTGCCAATTTTTATAAGCGAACAATCGTGTTATCGCATTTTATTCAAAAAAAGGACATTGAGAGTTATAATTGCACTGCTCTTGCGATTTATGCTCAATATAGATCGCACTTACGGCAAGTGAATCACATTATGGCCTTAGAGGGAGGCAAATGTCTTTATAGCTTAATTGATAACACAGGAGAGTTTTTGCTAATAAAAATAAGGGGATTTTCGAAAAAAACACATGGGATATTTTTACATTTTACTCTATTATTTTGTCGACCAACGAGAAGCATATTCATAATAGGGGTGATGAAAGAAAAAAAATTGCCCAAATCTGGTTTAGCCAAATTAAACTTATTCAATCACAAAGCAAATGTATTACACATATTTTGTGATTGGTTACTCTCCTAAGAGTTTTACTCAATCCCAAAACAATATATTGCACTTGTTCTATAATTATATATTTTGAATTAAGTCAAACCCGATTTAGAATGAAATTTCCCAGTGATGGAATTCGTAGTTTGAAAACTAGGGGAGAATAAGTGTTTCTTAACTTCAACAGAAACAAAAAAATCTTCTCTTTAATTTTCTATTGAAAATGAGTATTTTTTTTTTTTTTGATAAAGTTTCAAAAATACTATCTCTTTGTTATTATAGAGGTGGATTTTTCCAATTTATTACATAAAAGACAAAGAAACGCACTCCTATCTCGAATCTAATATTTAGAAAAGCCATGAGATCAGGTCAAAAGCTAAGTCATGATCTTTTTCAATATAAGGAGCCAAACATGGCCTTGTGATCTTTGATTATATTCCATCATATATTTATTAGGAGCTTATTAATTCGAGAATCGGGACCATGCATGTTGCGTGCATAGTTGAAGATGGAACACATGAGGGGGGAGAACAAGTTAGGAATGAAATCATTATTGAAAAAATTGAATCAAATCTTATGCGAAATTTCTATCTAACAATGGTGTCGTGAATGATATAAAGACAGCAAAAGTCGATTTTATTATATTTCCTACAAAGACTATATCATTGGTAATGATGAGATGATAATCAAGATAATTATAGCTAAAAGGGTTAATAGATATCTGGTGCTAAACACGTGATTATGTATAAAAATATAATGCATGCATTTGTGTATTAGTCATGAAACATTTTCGAACGTGTTCATTTTAGGAAAAAGTAATCAAGTGGACCAGCGAGCTAGCTAGATTCAAAACGCTATCGTTGAAGAATTGAAACATCAACTTGTGTTTGTTTTAGTGGAAGGAATTAGTCCCATAACGTGACAATATATATATTTAGTATATGCATATGACGAGTGGTTAGTTTAGTTTTATAGCTTGATATTATACACCTTTTATTTATTTTCTTTAAAGGAAATGGTTATCACATTGATCACCATATAAGAAATCTATTCGGATATATTCATTTAATATCAAAATAAAAAGATGTTTCAATCAATACTAGTATTAAACTATAGAAATGTCAACACTAGTGGGACTCGAACCCAAGACCTCTTGATTTAGGGCCTCAATTTTTTATTCTATGCTATGGTCTCACACACAGCTAAAATGATAGGGATTCAATTCTTTTAGTTTCTCTATTTCTAAGTATCTTATCATAATGGATGTATTGTACTTGCACCAACTCATCGCAAGCGATTGCATAAAATAAATTTTTGATACGATGAAACTCGGTTTACAAAAAAATTATTTTTAGTACCAAACAATAGGCTGTCCCAAATTATTTGTTATTTTACATGTTTTCACACATATTAAGGTACCTACTAAATAGCCTCAGTTTTAGGGAAAAAATAAATTATATACCTAAAATACCCTTATTCTTTATTTATCTCACTATTAGCTATTTACACGTTATTCAAGTTTTACACTCTCTCTCTTACTTTTTCTCTTACATACCTAAAATATGTAATTATTAGTGTATTGAAATTCTAAAGTGACAAATAATTTGGGACAATTTTTTTTCTCTAAAACGACAGATAATTTGGGACAGAGGTAGTAATACATTTGCCTTGTAATTTGATAAGTTATTATACTGAATGTGTTGAATTGTTTTAATTGTGAGACTCAATATGCAATCAGGTGACTAAACATGTCCACTGCTTATTGTTTGGGACCAAAATTCTATTTTATCAAGTACTAAAAATTAAAGATCAATAGACTCATCATGAGAGACACAAGTATTTCCCCAGCAGATTTTTCAGTCAAGTGCATGCATATGGTGGAAAGACCACTTCCTACAAGAAAACGATTCAATTTCCAATCATTGTATCACATATTATATTCCTTTAAATATTCCACACCAAATCAGTTCCTACAAGAGTAATTAATCTCGTTTTGCTTGTTTTTGGTGGGGAAATAAAACAAAGTGGATATGGTTCCTGAATAAGCCCAATCAATTGAATGTTGATCCAACGTCAGCTGCAGATAATATCCTTTACAGTAAAACATGATGTTGTTTGGGTGCATGGTACAGTTCTGCGGTTTAGTTAATAAAATTTATATCGTACCAATTAGTGCGATTTTAAAAAACTCAAAACCGAATTAGAGTATTATGAACCATACCAACAAACTCGGTTTCATGCAATTCATTACATAGTTGGCAATTATATAAAAATTTATATCATAATATCTTACAAACTATTATTTTACATTAAATAAAGCATGGAAAAGAATATGTTCAAAAATATGACGATATAATGTGACCTAATTTAATAAAATGAATTGATTAATTGTTTGATCATTGCTTTTAATTATTTTGTGAATGAACTTATTGTTTGGTATTTATTGTCTAGAATTTTTGCATTTTAAATTTTCAACAGATAACAAATTTTATATGTACTAAGTTCGAGCATATTTTCTTAATTGAACGTGGACGATATCGTAACAATAATAATGGACTATAATATAAGTTATAAAAATATTGTGTTCAGAAATATTTGAATTATAAATTAAAAAATAAAAAGTCGTAAAATTTAGATGTAAATATAAAAAAATGAATAATTTATTCATGTTTTTTCTAATTTCGGTATGAAAAGTCTAAAACCAAAATTACGATTTGATACAGTACGAAACGGGAAGTACGATTTTGAAAACCATGTACACCTCTAATTTGGCAACATATACAAGTTTTTCAACTTTAGGCTATGTTCAATTAAGTGCGGAAAAAGTCTAATAGTTATAAATTTGAAATTGTGGTTAAAGTTTTATATTGCATTCAGTTTTAGCTCAAATTTACCTTAAAAATTTATTAAATGAAAATCCTTGTTCTACCATGTATAACAAACTGTACAAAAATAATTTTTATAAAATGAACTCGAGTCGAGTATCGAGCAAATTTGGTTTAATTTCAGCCTAAAGTTCAATGCATGCATTGTATAAAATCTTATCTACCCTGAAGCCATTATACTAGTTCCACTAACTGCAAATTCGTTCCCCCCTCGAGTATAATGAAGAATAATATGAAGCCAGATCCAAAATTATATAAAGAGAAAATCTCAGTTTGCCCCCTCACCTTTGAGCATTTGTCCACTTTGGCCCATAACATTTGTGAATTCCCACTTAACCCCCTCAGTTATTAAATATATCTCAGGCAGGCCCCTAAAATGCAAAAAGGTAGAATCTAACAAAATATTTTGTCCAACTTTAATGATGTGGCTTTGAACGTTACCCCAACCTTTGAATGTTTTTCTACTTTGCCACCCAACCTTTGAACATTTTCGCACTTTGCCACACAAACTTTGAAAATTTTTACACTTTGCCACCCAACCTTTGAACAGATTCCGCTGATGAACGCCCAAAGGTAGTGATCTGGGACATTTTTAATAGCTAAGAGGTTAAGTGGAAACCCACAAAGGTTAGGGGGCAAAGTGAGAAACGTTCAAAGGTTAAGGGGCAAAGTGGTATTTTCCCTTATATAAAATCAAGAAATTACTTAACCTTCACTTATTTGTATTTCAATCTAATGGCATCAAACAAAAGACTTAGAAAGAGTTTGGGTTCGATCAGGATGGATAGAGTCTTGCCTACTATTTTGCCAGTACTGTAAGATTCCTAAGCAATGTTTGGTACATAATTGACAGAATACCAGATAATCAAATGACTTGTATACAAAAGCATAGAGCTTTAAGATTCATATATTAAGAAAAGAAACACGTTAAGAACAAGTAGCATTATATAAATGTCTTGCAATTATCATGTGTTTTCCTAAAATAAAGACACAGGCAATTATGTACAAGTTAGAGATATCATGTGTGTAAATCTACTGGCTAAAGCCTAAACTAATGGCACACTATATGTGAACAGCCTGAAAACCCGCTTGCGATTTTCCATGAGTGAGAGATTTGTGGATATGACAGTGTCCTAAGAAGGCTGCATCCCACCAACAAAGCATAATCTAAAAGTAATTTTCTATCTACACTAATTCTGCCAATATATGAATTGCACCTATAGGGTAGGGAGAACCTACGGTACATTTTACAAAGTGCAGTGCCCTCATTCAAAACTTAATCAAAGTTGTATTCCTCATATAATTCTAGCCCAAATCGAGTTCTTCCTCACCAAAAAGATTCACAAGACAAACCAATCAAAAAAAGACATGTGTAAATAAATTTGCTTTGTTTTAAGAATTCAGTATATAGAGGGTAAACATAGCAGAATTACAACAAATACAACATGGTTTCTTTATGGCAATATTCATGAAATGTGATATTATTTTTTAATGAAAGAAAACTATGTAACGAATACAATATATCATGGTCCAATAGTGTTTCATTTGATACCCAAAACATATTTGCTTCTTCAAGAAACTTATGGCTAACGTATGGTCCTATATGTTGCAGAAAAAAATTGTGGCTCTAATATGGAGTTCGTTCTTGAGAGGAAGTCAAGTAGTTGCATGCAGCCATACTTTGTTCCTTATCTCAAGGGATTTTGATCTGGAGAACATCTTATGCAATGTTATTCCTTCTTATCATAAAACAACTTCAACTTAAAGCTTCCTTATATTTTACTGCTATTTTACATATTTTACGTACTACTTATCTATATTCCTTTCAAACCCAAACCACTAAAATTCTTCTCATCCAGAGAATTTGTAGCAGGTCAAAAATTAAAAGTTTATGGTCACTATTTCAGTATACAGAACATTTTGGCATCTATACTCTATGGACCAATTCAATTCAACTGCAACCGTTGAGCTCTTTTAACAGCTCCTCCAAAAGAACAAACCTTTTGTAATATAGTTTGCTTTAGTCTAGGATAAGAAGAGCTCAATTGATATTTACCAATTTCAATCTTCCCAAAGTAAATTATTTCATCAAGTTTGATCCCACTTTTAATTGAACTTATATAGCATTTCTCTGCGCATTACAATTTTAAGGAAGAAGTCCTAAGACGTTCTCCCATTTCCGCTATGCCTAAATTAGTCTTTTATCATTTTATCTTTCTCTTTGTGTACAGAACCTATAAAACCACCCAACCTAAAATCTTACGATGGATTCAAAAGGACAATTATACACTATAGAACCTAAGTTTCTAACAACAAAGCAATGTCCAATAGATGTTTAGAGAGCACCATAAAAATATGCTTAGTAATTTTCACATAATACTACATGAATTGAGATATAAAGTTGGACATCACAGTCATTGCCAGTTACCTACAAAAAGAAAATTCATCAATGGTATAATGCAATTTCAACACAATGAGAAAATAAATAAGCCCAAACCTATCAAAGTGGCAGCCACAGCATCATGCTTGCTAACTAGGCATGTCATACCTGGACTTTACCAGTCTGCAATGATGAAGGTATTTTTAGTGAAATGTTATAATAATGGTTGTCAGTGCCACGTGTCAAATACTCTTCTTCAATATGAAGTTGAGCTGGTCAGATCAAACTTTACTTCACTTTCCGGAACCTAATCTGCAGTCTAAGAGAACCTCGTCAGGAAATGCCGATGGTGACCCGGCAATAACCCTCCGATGCCTAAGTATGAGATCGAGAGAAGAAAGGGTCAATCAGAGCTTAAAGTCAAGTATTTAGTGTGTACCTTTTAGCGTATTAATGAGGGGTATTTATAGTTGAGGAATAAGTCAACCGGGTCTGATATTTGGAATACGGGTTGGGCGTACCAATTCGACCGTAACAGAATAAAGTCCAAGGTTTTGTAGTTAATAACCGTCCTAAGAAGGGTAATATAATCCACCTATATGAATTTTATCGAGATAAGCATATCGACGTACGTAGTTTTATATTGTGAAGGTATTGACCTGTAAAGGGAATCGAAGGATGTAATCGATGATGGCATGTCGAATAAGGATATGTGTCGAATACGTCATATCGATGAGGTGTCACTGATTGGAGATGGGCAAGGTTTTGGTAATATTTTAGACTATTTTGACTGCCATGTAGGATGACGAAGACTTGGTATATCATGCAAAGATTGAACTTTTTCTTGTAACTTGAAAATCTACAAAATAGGAAAAATACATGCATTAGTGCAATTCAGTATTGTTATGTATTATCAGCAAAAGAAAAGTAACATAACATTAAAAGATTGAACGGCATAAGCTTCTTACAATACTCAGTCAGCTTCCAGACAGTTCAGAACAACACTGTCTGGGGAATAAGTAAAATGAGTAGCATCTAAATGCTTCCTGGTGCAAGAACAAAAAAGATCGGAGAAAATAAGAGTACACAGAAAACAACAAAAAGATGAAGTCATCCAAATAAAGACTTTCAACTCAACACTTACACAGTTTCGTTGATTCATACATATCATTAACAAAATTCACATTTAAAAAGTTCAATACTACTCCTATATAAATTCCTAATCAATTGCAAAGAGAATCTTGTGGAAGAATCCATCAGCAGTCGAGCCTTGTGTTACAAAGTAGGCATTGCAGCTTCCCTTCACCAGATTTATACTTCATCTGAATCAACAATGTACATGTGTATTCCCTCCTCAATTAACTAAAGATCGACATTAACAAGGCTTATTATCAATGAAAATTCGGAGGAATAAATTTAATCCTTATGTTTCTACTGATCATCCATCTTCTCTTCATACACCACGTTTTTATGTGAGTTCATCATTCATTTTAAGCCCTTGAGGCCAACTTTAGAACATCACAGTTTTGAGGGACAGAAACAGAACATAGATATTCATAACCTTCAACATACATCTACATTCAAAAACCATTTTATATTCACACATATAGAAGATTCATTTACACAGTAGGAGCAATCCTGGAATAATTTCTACTAATAATGTATTAAAAATTCTGAAATGGCTATGAATGCATCAGGGCAATGTTCAAGAAGTAATTTATGTACAAATCTAACTTCACAATTTCACCATGTGCTGCAAATTTTGTTTTCAGCCATGTACTAGTCTTTGTGGCCGCAGAAAGGTTTGAATAACAGATAAAAATCTACCTATAATTAGCAGTCCCTTATGTGGTTTCGAGAAATAAAAGTTATGATATTTCTACATTTTCATAAAATTGGCTAAACTTCATGCTGAAATTAATATAACTTCTTTACTTAATCGTTTTCAAATTCATTATGTTAAAGAAAGTCTCTATCATACTACGTTGACAACATGCATGGTCACAAAATTATTTGGTGATCTTAATCAGTATTTTGAATGTGAAGTTTTATTGAAATCTACGCCAAGTACATAAGGTCGTCATTGCCCTTCTTTTTGAGGTTCAATGAAACAAGGATTCGTTAAAAGAAATGGCATTAACCTTTTTGAAAAGTAAATAGCATGCACAGAAATGTCCAGTAGGGGCAAGAATTGAAAAATGTTCCATGAAGATTGCCACGGGAATACCGCACTGATACAATATGAAATACATCAATGAAAGGTATCGTATTAGTCCCTATCATTGAAAGAGAGTAGATTATCCACTAAAAAACACTAATTAAGATTGCCATGATAGAAAAATAAAACAATCTAGTGGTTCCTGATGTCATTTACAAGAACATAAATAAAATGTTAGAAATTTGGAAAATAGATCCTTAATAGGCACATGTATGAACAATGGCAATAGTCCAAAACTTACATTTCAATGATCATTAGCATTATCAATTTCCTACTACCACATTGGCTTCATTAGCTAAAATATAGAACTTAGGATAAGAAAGAGACAGTATGCACTCATGTCAAACAGATTTTATCAATGGAATAAGTAACATATCGCCAACTCCTATATTACATGCGTAAGTAATAGCAACAATAAGATCAGTCTTGTATAACAAGCATATGAAGTCCTTTCAAAACAATAGAATATCCTACGAATCAACCAACATTAATAAATCGTAAACGAACATACGATTCAGCAGAGATGTAATCGATCCACTTGCTTGCGAATTGCGATCATTGGCATTGACCTCAGCCAAGTCCTGTATCACTAGCAATGGACCAAAACAATATTAAACCTACAGATTAAAAACAATACTAAAATAGAGGATGACAAATAGATGTGCTTGAGTACAAGCTCGTGTATATTTTTCTTGCTAGGTGATTTTTTTCGCCAAATCTATACGAACATACACAAACAATTGAGTCGAAACAAAAGAATATGTACATAACAATGTGCTTTTGAATGTTAAGGTTTTAATATTAAAAGGAAATTAACCTTTCTGAAGTATGTTGAGCTCATTGCCTTTGTTCTCAAGGTCTCTTTTGTAGCTCTTTAAGAGCCGCCATCACGCTCCGCCTTGTTATGCCGGCGGTACCGTTTAATTTCTTCCGACGGTGAACAATTTCCTTTCCTTCTCAACCCGATTTTTCTTGTTGTTGGTAGAACCGTAGAAATATGTGTTCGGACTCAGAAAAGCCCGGATGATTGACCCGTCAGCTATTGGGCTTAGTTCAACAGGTAACTGAGATGGTAAATAGACCAAGACCTTTGCTATTTTGTTTTATGGCCGGCCCGTAACTATTGCAATTTACTACTATATTTCTAGTTGGACTGAATGCTGTCAATGCGGCGGTTTTCAATTCGAATCCAATTCGAATCCAGCCCGATTAATTCGATTAGAAATTCGATAGATCTGATCCGATTATAATGATTCGTAATTCAAAATACTTGGAGCGAATATAAATATAGATCGATCCGATCAATTAAAGATCCGGATCCGACAATAAATCAAAAATTATGTATATACATAATGTTTTATAAAACTAAGTAACATTGATAATATTTCACCATTAATTGAAGGAAATAGTAATTAATAACTCTTTCATAAATTTATTTTATGCATGTTTTCATCTAAAAATATGAATATTAGTAAATAAGGTTTGAACATGTGAGCTAAATTAAATAAAAATCCGTAAAGTTAACAAACATGTATTAGGAAAAAATATTAGTGTAATTTTTTAAAGTGAAGATTTTAGTGGATCCGAAAATATAAAATATCCGACCAAGATCCATTGGAGGAAAGAAATCTATATCAAGATTCGAATCCAACCAGAATCGATCCAACATAAATGAAGATTAATTTGGGTCGAGCCTAATCCGATCTCGAATTCTCGATTAATGTCTGGAGTTTCGAGACATCACGTAAGCAAAGATACATGGTGAGGCAGACAGTATTGTACCCACTATGTTCTGGCTCATGTTGAAATGATCTCAAAATCCACATTCTGGATAATATGAAGATCAATAATAAGTTTTACTCAACATATCATTATGCAATTGGCATGATGCACCCATTTTAAAGTATTAAATTAAAGTTTTGATTTTATTACAAATTTAATAATCACAAAATCATTTAAAAATCTAATAAACATAATATGTATAATTTAACAAAATTACAATTTGAAATTGTAAAATAATTGGCCTGAATTGAGAGTCACGCCATTAAACGCTCGTCCTAGGAAAATAATTGTCTCCTCTCGTGCAGATACTGACGGGTGATCACAATCAACATCAAAAGCTAGCTTAAGAGTTGATGATTGCCCAAGACATTTTAAGAAAGATTTAACTATGAATTTCAGCTCATGTGAGACATTTAGTCTGAATATTCTCTCTTCACGTGTGGACGGGTTGAATGTGTGGGTGAAGCAAACCCAACATGTAATATATTAATGCCCAACCTTGCGAATTACAACATGTGGATATAAGCTCAACATAAAAATAATGACACTATGGGCCTTGTTAATAGGAGAAATAATGACACTCCATGCTAACTGGAGGAACAATGACAACCCAAATCTCTATTATTTGGACGATGTGTGTGGGAATATAATGAAGTCCATCACGTAAACAAGGATGAGCGCATCACGGAATGAGGTGATCCATTCTAACCTGGGAGCCCATCCTGATGATTTTCTTTATTAGTCGAATTTATAAGGTCTTAAAGAAAGTTACGTTGTTTGAAACAAGAAAGTCTTGAAGTCTAAAATATGACCATATTCTAACCTCATAATTGAATGAGGTTAAAATCAATCGGAATATAGTTAGATAGAAGAAAAACGAGTTAAAGAAAAAAAATGATGCAACTGAAAAAACAATAATTTAAAACCGACATAAAATGGATAACTGGTAAAAAATGAATTATATTGGTTAAACATGAGATAACAAAAAAAGGGGTGGGGGGGGATCAAATTGATAAAAGAACAAGAACAAAAAAATTAGTTAAATTGGCAAAAAAAGAAGGTGAAATAGGAGTGAAAATAGGTTAAATTAGCAAAAGAATAGGTAAAATCGATTAAAATTTGGTTAAATCGGAGAGAAAATGTGAATTGATTAACAAATGGGATGAAACACAAAAACTGGTAAAATCGGTCAAAGAATGGGTTAAAATAACAAAAAAGTGCAATTGATACTTCTTTGTACAATTCTTAAGAAATTATCAATTATTAAATAACCTAAAAATCATTAAAGAACCTCGAAAAAAATGCCACATTTGTGTTGTATGAATAAAATAAAGTACTATTTAGTTAACTGAAAAACTTATAATTGCTTAAGTCAAAAAAATTCAAAATATATAAATGGTTAAAACTGGTACCACCATAGTAATAACTAAAGTGATTTAGTCAAAAAAATTATGTGGTGTGTCATTAAGACTGTATGATGAAAAATTATTATATGATTCGGCTAACTTAGGAAATTAGTTATGTGCACTTTTCTAGTACATATAAATTTACGACGAGAATAATAAAAACAAAAGAACATTGACCAAGTATTTATTCAATTATGTGAATGTATAGATACAAAGGCTCTATGTGGCTAGGTTTTGGCCCAGTCTAACGGGTTTCGCGAGATCGGGCCAAAACCTTTCCAAATGAATTTTCGTCAGACCTATAAAACTCAGCATAAACCTATTCATTAATCTACACCCAAATTCTTGAAACCTATAAAACATTGATTTGTCACCTACCATCTATTTTTTCCCCCAAAACTCTCTAAAAAAGACATTGATTTGACACCTACCACCTATTTTTTTCGGACATCTCAACATTCAAAACTAATCCAAATGGGGTTTTAATTTTTTCAGAACCACAAATCCGACATTCATATTCTAACGTTCCAAAGATTTCACCAAACTATTTAAACCATTTTTTTAAAGCTGAAACTGGTGAAACCGAGTCAGAACTGATCCAAATAGATCCAAACATATTTATATTAAATTGCCATAATTATATTAAAAGAATATTTATATTAAATTTCCATAATTATATTATATTGACTTCATGCAATATAACTAATCTAGCTAATTTTTTAGCCGACCAGAAGCCAAAAGGCATCTTCTACAGTGGCATATATTCATCAAAACCAAGATTAATTAAACTAAAGGGCATCCCCATAAGACTAATTGGTATCAGATTGTTACTTTTTCTTTTCTCTTCTTTTGGTGTCAAAAGTAGCACATTCTGTCGTAAAATTCTTCGACTTTTGACTTCAACTGACAGAACTTTGTCTCGGCCTCGTGGGTGGTGAAATCTCAATCCAACCGATAAAAGACCGGAAAGTAATCATTATCTGGCCCTAACCGCGCCAATCAATAAAAAAGTTCGAAAAAAATTGCGGTCCCGTTAATTAAAAAACATGATAGAATAGTTTCAAACAATGGCGGAGCCACGCTCACCATCGGAGGGTGTATGGACCTCCGAATTTTTTTTCTCTAGTTTAAAAATATATGTAGTATATTTTATTAAACTTTCCTTTAATTGGATCCCCTAGTTAAATTTAAAAAAATACTCCTTTCGTTTTAAATTAATTGACACATTTGATATTTTTATACAGATTAAGAAATTCAATAATTAGTCACTTTTTTAAGATAAAATACCATTAAAATGGTTGATTTAATTAATATCATAGATCTTTATGCCCTTTACTTTATTGTGTAAATTTAGAAGTAAAAAAAAAGTAAATTGAAAAATGATGAATGAATGAGGTTCATGTTTATTAGAGTTTGATAAATCTAATAAGTCAAGAACCATGAAGTGAACTTCGACCCAAACACCAACATATTATTTTTGTTTTGCATTTTTGAATCATCATACTAAAAGGAAAATAGTAGTAATACTTTTTAGGGATTGATACTTTTTGAATAGCAAGAGGAAAATTAGTGATCTAAAATAGTGATCTTGCTAAGAAATTAGTTGAAACAAAGAGGAATATTGTGTCTGATATTGTATATTTACTTCTAAAATTGGCAATTGTCTGTTGCTATTACCGTGAAGTGGACATTCTCCTATTTATATGAAAAATCGAACGAGGAATCAAATGGAAAATGAATGGTAAAATGATCATGAATGTGTGATTATGTGGTTACTTATATTGAGAAAGACATTATATTTGATATTGTTTCAAATGATCCAATCATTAAGCTAGTCTATAACAAATCGAGACATTTGAAATTTTTTTTTCATTCTATCTAAATTGATTTTGAGTTTGAACTAATATGATTAATTTTTTACTGTTTCTGATTTTTTTCCGGAATATTGATCTTTATAAATATAATATAAAAGTAATAGTTGTTAGTTTTATAAGGACCCCGTGAAAAAAGCCATGATTCCGCCCAAGGAAGAATTTAGGGCAGTTTTGGTGGGGGCCTGGCTCCCTCAAGAATTTTAGATTTTTTAAAGTTTTTTTTATGCGGTACTATATATTTATAAATCATATAATTAGCTAGTAGAGTTATTACATGGACTATTTTTCTCTTATTTATGAGATGGGACAACTCCTCCATGAACCAAGCCCAATACTAACTCTAATAAGATTACGATAATTATTTTATATTATTATTTGTTATGAGCTAACTAAGTTTTGTCATTAAGGATTTATTTAAAAACTATATTTTAAACAAAGGAGAAATTGTAAATTATATTTTCCTTCTTCGCTAAACGACTAACTTCTCTTCCAATTGTTTGTATCTAATAGTAAATTCCATCTTCTTAACGCTAATATTTTCATTTAATGTGGATCACTTATATTTCTAACGATGAAGATAGGCATAGAAATAAGATAAAAGATAGTTGATAGCTTGTGTGAATTATTTGATTACTTGACTCAAAATTTTGAGAAACTTGATAGATGATATTGATATGAAACTTATTATTTGAAAGGACTTTGTAAGTAACTTTAATATCTTTTAGCGTGAAATATTATTATATTTGTAAATTTATGTAAATAAATAATTTTACAATTTTTGTTCATGAATATACAAATCAATAAGCTCGGCCCCCTCAACTCACCAATCTTGGATCCGTCCCTGGCTCCACCACTGGTTTCAAAGAAATACGTGAAACATCATTTGATTGAATTTGAACTTCGGATTTTGTGATTTTCAAAGAGTTAAGATATGGTTTGGATGTAATTTGAATGTTATGGCCTATTTGGAAGAGTTTTGGCTAAATTTCGTGGATTTTGATTCTGAAAAAATGATTTGGATGATTTCTTAAAATCTATGAAATTCTATTTGGATATATTTTGGATGTTGAAGTTTGTGGTTTTGAAAAAATTGAAAATTATTTGGATTGGGTTTGAGAGTCAGGGCTTTGAGAGAAAAAGTAAGTGATAGGTGTCAACTGTCAAATCAATATTTTTCAACATAGCCTGAGGAGAAAAAAATAAATGATAGGTGTCCAATCAATATTTTATAGGCTTTGAAGAATTTGGGTATAAGTTGTGAATATATTTTGATTCAGTTTCATAAGTTTTTATTAAACTTCATTTGAAAGAATTCTTGCTCACTTTTGCAAGACTTGCAAAATTGAGCCAAAACTCTTTCAAGCAAGGTCTTATAATTTATTAAATTTGTAAATATAATTGAAATCTCATTTCACTAAATTCATACCCATATGATGTTTGAAATGGAGTTGGTCCAATATCAAAACTATAAATCATCACCACTCCTTGTACAGCGAATGCTTCATAAATAGTATAATTATTACCACGAAACCTATGCTGCGGTGGGCCCTCCAAATAGAAAGTCCCATTTGAATTATTTTTGGCTTGTCAAGGGTCTATAAAATGGTTTGGGTGGTATGGGTAAAACATTTGAAACTTCGTTTGGTTAAGTTTTGAATGTTGGGTTTTGTGGTTTTGAAAAAATTCAAAGTTAACTTGGATTGGGTTTGGATGTTGGTATTTGGAGAAAAAAGTAGGTAGTAAGTGTCAAACAAATGTATATTTTTATAGAGCTGGAGTAAGGAAAATAGGTGATATGTGTCAAATCAATATTTTATATGTTTCAAGAGTTTGGATGTGGCTTTCTGAATATACTTGTGATGAGTTTCATAGGTTTTGCGAAACTCTATTTAAAAGAGTTCTGACCCAGTTTTCCGAAACCGACGTGACCGAGCCATAACTTAGCCAAATAGGCCCCTAATGTCTCTTTCCTTTTCTTTTTGATAATTAATTATGTCTTCGATCTTCATTGGGCCGAAATATTTTGGGTCTATTTGTTTGATATTTGTGAAGAGTGATGAGTGTTTGTGAAATAATCTTAATTTGTGTAATATTGTTTGTTTGGATTTCGAGAGAATGGTTTGAGAAATAAGGTGGGTGTAGTTTTTTTGAAATAGTTTAGGTTGTAGGTGTAAGAGGTGTAATACTTTATATCAAATCATATTTATTATATGATATAAGTTGTGTAAGATATATATTATTTTATGTCAAATCAATGTAGAGTTTGTGTAGGTTTTTCTTTTAGATAAGAAAATTATTGTTTGCTCAACTTTTGGGAGAAGTGTTTGAGAAAATTGAGAGAAAATAAATTTCTTTTAGAAAATAGAAATATTATTTGTCTCGCTTTTCTCAAACATAAATTTTTTTTTTAAATGCCAAACAAACATGGCCTTTCTCTTTCTGATAAATCTGGGCCGAAATATCTATATAATCTTTTCGTACATTAACTAGAAAATTTACAATGTAAAATGGCATCAAAATTATTTAGTGATTTTAAATTGTTATATACTTGAAAACTTTTGCAAGTGTCAAATTATATTGCTGAAAGTTTGTGATGTCGAGATAATTATGAATCAAAATATAATTATGTTAGTCAATATAGTTTACATGTTTTATTTATTTCAAACATTTGAACTAGCAAATGGAAAATTTTAAAAATATGAACACGCATTTACTCCTTTAAGTTTCATCAAATTTCAATTTCATTTCTATGCACACCAAATTTCGTCATTTAACTTTCAATAAGTTTCAGTTTTCATCCTGAATGGCAAACACTATAACTGCATGACGAAATTTGAAACTTATTTAAAAGTTAGATGACAAAATTTGATATGAATATATCTAAAATTAAAATTTGATAAAAGTTAAATAATTAAATATGTGTAGTTAATATCCGAAAGTTAAATGATTATTTTTTAAATGCTGCCATTTCATTAATAAAAGAGTAAAGAAGAGCAAAATAGCTCGAATCTCGGATAAAAAGGACATTTGCTCTGTCATTTCCCTCTTATCATTTTCTCTCTCTCTCTCTCTCTCTCTCTCTCTCCCTCTACTGATTGTTTGTTCATCCCACTATAGTACACTGTACTCTCTCTGCTCACACACTCACACACACACTGAGGGAACTGGTAATAAAGATGGGCTGGAGCTCAACAAAATGCAAATGGGTCCCTGTATTTGTGCTTTTGATATTGGCTTGTTCAGCTGTTGCAGTGGTTGAAGATGGTATGTACATTACCACTCTTTGAATTTCTCTGTTTCTTGTTATTTGGATATATGAACTATGTGTTTGTTGAAATTACTTTACCTTTTGCCTTTAAGTGTAAAATAATTGGGGTAAATTTCATCTTATTTGCTTCAGTAAGGATTAATGCGTACACTTAAATCTCTGCTACACTCCCCATTTGGCCACATTTCAAAATTTTCTTCTTATTTGGAGATTTGGGTTAATTTTGCAGTGAACAATATAAAAATAGTTTAATTTGAGGAATATTGTGTATTATTGCACTTTCTTTTAGTAATAGTACTAGAACAAATTGGGTACTGTGTGTGTGTGGAATGATTATAGTATTGAGGGTTTCAATATCACTCGGCCACAGGTCATTAGTAAGTTTTCTGCATCCACAATAGAATTATTGTTGACAGTGAGGTCATGTCCAACCGAGGAGGACATGAGGGCGTCAATTTTGTGTTAGATTTAATAATGCGATTAGTTTAGATTTTGAAATTTAAAATTTATCTACATTCATAAAATTCACACAAATAAAATATAATTAGAATTTAATTTGTAGTTCAAATATTGGTAGTTTTAATTTTTAAATCTTAAATTTGAAAAATACAAAATATCTAGTATTAATTAAAAAAAATACGACTTAATTAAAATTATTATAATCGCAACTTAATTTAAAAATTAAACTTCATTAAGACACAATTTAAACGAAAAATACAACATTTTGCATACAAAGAAACACCTAAGCCAAAAATGGTCCTTGTGTTGCCCACACGTGTTCGACTAAGTCTTTTCGAAGTTGGTCATTGGCATCTTTATTTCGAATACTAGCACGACGGCTCATATATTCTTCCAAGTTGAAATTGCGATCTTGTTGTATCCAAATCTACAGTTGTAGAGTTTTTCTTTTCCGATTGTGGGTAAATTTTGGCACGAGCCCTACGAGATTTACGAAGATCTGTCTCATTATCACCTGAGTCCTCATCGACTTATTCGTCTCGTTCGTCCTCCACAGTCATATTGTGAAGGACGATACAAGTCAACATTATGTCGCTCAAGTCCTCTATATTCCATCCTCTACTAGGCTGCTTAATTATTGCGAAACGAGCCTGCAGAATTTTGAAGGCTCGGTCAATGTCTTTCTGATACGACTTTTGAATTTGAGTAAACAATTTTTGTTTAGGGTCAATTAGATTTCTAATTGTTTGCACCAACATCGTCCATTTGGGATATTTATCATCCGCTAGATAGTACCCCATGAAGTAATTCATGTGATTCACTTGATACTTAACAATTGGACAATTTTCAGTTGTGAGGCTATCAAACAAGGGGCTTTGACCAAGGATAATGATGTCGTTTTGAGATCCATGTATACCAAAGAAGGCATGCCATATACAAGTGTCGGCATCAGTCACTGCTTCAAGAATAATCGTAGGTTTTTTTGTTCTACCTGAAAAAGCCCTTTGCCATCCGGTTGGGTATTTCTTCCATTCCCAATGCATACAGTCCAGTGATCCGATCATTCCTGGGAACTCACGTCGTTCCACTCTTTCAAGAAGCCTCTTGAGATCATCAATATTCGGTTGACGAAGGTAAGTCCTTTTGTAATGCCGCAAAATCGTCTTGCAAAACTGGCGCAAGTTTTCACATGCTATTGACTCTCCAATATGGTAGGATTCGTCCATGGAATCAACAGGGTGTGCGTAAGCTAACATATGTAGAGCGATCGTTACCTTCATTAGGGGTGTGAACCGTAGACGTGTGTCGCGTTTTTGTTGAAAATATCTATTTTCATCTCGCAAGCTTCAACCAAACGGAGGAACATGGATTTTTTCATTCGAAAACGCCTTCTGAAGTCCTCGTCGTTATAAACAGGCCTTTCGACAAAGTAGTTGCGCATGAGTGATTTGTGCTTCTCTTCGCGCATCCTCGATTTATATTCTCGTCCATGTCTAGAGCCACCCCGCACAGGGGTTTCATCTCTTGCACGAAGAGTAAATTGCTGATATTCTTCAATTATTTTTTGGAATTCTTCTTGGGCTTTATATCCTTCAGTTTCATTAAACATTGCATAAGCATCCAAATTTATGGAGTAGTATTTATCCGAACCTTGTTCAAAATTTTGGTAGTGGTTACTCGGACCTTCTGCTGAATTTGGGAAGTAGTTACCCGAACCTTGTTCAAAATTCGGGTAGTAGTTACCCGAACCTTCTCCAAAATTTGGGTAGTAGTTACCCCAACCCTCTCCTGAATTCGGGAAGTAGTTACTTGAACTGTCTTCAAAATTCATTGTCTAACGAATGTGTAGAAATTAACGATTTAGAGAGAGTGAATTATGTTGAAAATTTAGAAATGAATGATATTTTTGGAAGGTTCAACTTTTCTTAAATAGAGAATTGTGAATGAGTGAAATCTGAAAATAAAACACTTATTATCATCTTATTGACCGGTCGAATTTCTTAAAGAGATCAGATTATTCTTATAGTTACATTTGCCTTTTGATTTGGTACAACTGTAAAAGGGTCTTTGACAATTTATGAATTCCTTTTCTCTCTTGCACTCCTCCTCAATGTATTTTTTGATAATTAACTCTTTCTCAATGTTTCAGTAATATTAAATGACTACTGTAATAAATATTGGCACTCCAAAAAAACATAATGCAGTACTATACAGTCTATACTACTATACATCAGTGGTGTCTGTGGCCACAGTAAATTGGGTCACATTAAATTCAAGTTCAACTCAGTCACATATACATCAAGTACAAATTACATATATATACATTTGTAAATTAAATTGATTGAATAAGAAAAGTAGACAGTAAACCTGCCGACAGCCAACTTGTAGTACAATTATTGTAATATTGTTTGGCGCCGATTCTCGGACTTGCTTAAAGTTGTCAAGGCATGGTTTTCTCTTTGTCGTATTATTCTTGACTACATATCATCTACTATACATGCCATGTGAAAAAGGATTGCATGAGGTCTCAGGCAGATTCAATGGGGGCCCATCTCCTATTTGTGTCCTCTAACTTTGGGATTTTTCAAAATTTATCCTTTAACTATGCTAAACACATATTCAATCCTTTAAATTTCACCAAATTTTAAATTTAGTCCTATATATAACTAATTTTATCCCCTAAGTTTCAATTTCATCGTGCGATTACAAATTTGATCCTAGTATGAAAAAAATTGTAATTGCAGAATGAAAATTAAAACTTATTGAATTAAATGTGTGTTCAATAGTTACAGAACTATTTTTAAAAGGCAGCAAAGTTATGAGATTATTTTTGAAATTTTGATGTAACATTAACAATAAATTTTTTATGTGGCTTTCTTTTGAGAATTTTTTTACGTGGCTTTCAATATTAAAATTTATTGCTAATATGCCCAAAAAGGAACGGGGCTAATATGTGGTATCAAAAAAGGGAAGGGACTAATGATTTTTTAGCCAACCTCTAATAAACACTAAATTAATTTTCTCAAAAAAAAAAAAAAAAAAAAAAGCTAAAATTTAATTTATCATTTTTTTGCAGGCTCACTCTTGAATGGCGATTTCGAGACTCCCCCAACCGGAGGCTTCACCTCCGACGTCGGAATCACCGACGGCCCCTCCTCTATCCCAAATTGGAAAACCAACGGTACCGTCGAGCTCGTCGAATCGGGTCAAAAACAAGGCGGTATGATCCTAATCGTACCACAGGGTTCACACGCGGCGCGTCTCGGCAACGACGCTGAGATCAGCCAGGAATTCAAGGTTGAGAAAGGCGCGTTATACTCCGTCACTTTCAGCGCGGCTCGTACTTGCGCTCAGCTAGAGTCACTCAACGTGTCCGTTCCACCCGCATCACAGACCATTGATTTACAAACTCTGTACAGTGTTCAGGGCTGGGATTCTTACGCGTGGGCGTTTCAGGCGGAGACGGAGGATGTGCGCGTGGTGTTTAGAAATCTTGGGATGGAGGATGACCCTACTTGTGGGCCCATTATTGACGATATTGCCATCAAGAAGCTCTTTGTTCCGGATAAGCCCAAAGGTTAGTCTGGTCATTTTATTCAGTATGGTTGTCATTTGTCAATTTGGCATTGTCGTGATTAATAATTTAAAGTTTTACTGGGCCCACCGTGGCTCAGCAAGTCAGCATGAACATAGCGATGTCGGACGTGTAATTTCACTCTACACCCCTGAATTAGTTTGCTTTAGCACTTTGCACTTTTTAAAATTAATTATTTCACTTTACACCATCAGAATATCTTAATGATTTAACTTTGCACAATGTCGTCTTTAGCCACCTTAATATTTTCGGGAAAAGCCATTCCAGCTGCCAGGGAGGGAATGTTTGGTATTTATAAAAGATCCGTCTATTTTTATTAAACATGTCTTTTTTCCATCCATTGATTTTTAAAACGAGCCTAGAACATTTTGATCAAAATTTCAGCACGTCTCCGTCAAAATAATGAAAAGTTTCTATTGTTGGATCAATTGAAAGGAAGGATTTTTTAGTCAATATTTTTCTAATGTAAAATTTTGGAATCTCGAAAAGTTTCTAATATTTGATTGATCGAAAAATATAGCAAGGAAACCTTAATCCTTATCCATGATCTCAGTATAGGGAGAAGCTTGTTTACTTAACTAATTTGTAGTGTGGGTTTGAGGTATAATTATAAACAATGATCTGAACTTTCGACGGAAACTTAAATTCATTTCCAACTTCCATTGAGGTAAATGTTTTCAGGCTCGTCCAATAATTAATGGAGAGAAAATAATGTGTTCAATAAAAGTAAAGGAAACTATTTTTAACCAAACTTGCCCTCCCTAGCAGTTGGCATGGCTTTTTTGCGGCAACAATAAGGTGGTTAAAAAACATTGGAGTGCAAATTGAAGTCATTAAAGTATTATGAGGGTGCAAAATAATATAATTATTTGTCGAGTGTGCAAAGTGTCAAAGTGTCATAGTTTTGGGGTGCCAAGTGGAACTAAGTCGTGCCATAATGCCCAGTCCCTTTCTTATTATTTATAATTAAACGGTATTACATCAGGAAATCTATTCGATTACTAGTTTATTACCAAAGTATAATGATAAACCACCAACTACCAAAAGGTCCAAAACTAGTACTCCATTAAACTAAAGAAATATTCACGTTAGTGTGATTCAAACTCGAGTTGTCTTGGTCATGGGGCTCAACTTTTGTCACTATCATCAGCTAGTCCATTATTATACTAGTACAAACAAATTAAATTGTTTCTTATTACATTAATAATAAAGAATATATCAGGTAACATCACATCTCTACAAAATATTCACAATTTTAGGAATTATAATAAAATTGAATTATATTAAGGGTAAATTAGGAATACCCATGAGTTAAGGAATTACAAAAATCCCCCTCACGTATTGGATATTACAAACATGTGGGGGTTTTTCGTAATAGCCAATACGTGAGGGGAATTTTTGCAATTAGACCTTACTGCAGGGGGTATTCGTAATTTAACCAAGTATTTAATTGTTATGCTTGTGTAATTTCTAGGTAGTGTATGTGATGCACAGAAGGCCTTGAAAATTGACAAACTTTGTTTCCCATTTCAATTATGCAATCAATTCTTATTTTCACTTTATGTTCACAGATAATGCAGTAGTGAATGGAGATTTTGAAGAGGGTCCATGGATGTTCAGAAACGAGTCACTAGGCGTACTCCTTCCAACCAACCTGGACGAAGAAACATCCTCACTTCCGGGATGGATCGTAGAATCAAACAGAGCAGTTCGGTACATAGACTCGTACCATTACACGGTCCCTGGAGGCAAACGAGCCATAGAATTGCTCTCTGGAAAAGAAGGCATCATCTCGCAAATGGTACAAACCAAGCCAAACAAGCCTTACAAATTGACGTTTTCACTTGGCCACGCAAGTGACTCCTGCAAGCAGCCACTGGCAGTAATGGCCTTTGCAGGCGATCAAGCTCAGAATATACACTATAGTCCAAATTCAAATTCTACGTTTCAGACCTCGGGTGTCAATTTTACTGCCAAGGCGGAGAGGACCCGTGTTGCATTTTATAGTGTGTATTATAATACAAGAACTGATGACATGAGCTCGTTGTGTGGTCCAGTTGTGGATGATGTCAGAGTTGAGCAATCGGGATCGGTTAGGGTGGTTAGGGTTTGGGGATTATTGGGATTGGTTTTGATCTTGTTTGTGTTTTTGCTTTAGATTGAGAGGGGTTTTATTATGTGGCTTTGTGGGTTATATCTTGTTTGTGATTCGGCATGGGAGTGAAGGTAAACCAAGCTCCATTGTTGATTTTGTAATGTGTTTACTGTTTAAGGTTAATTGCAGTCATAATTTTTTACCGTGAAAGTAATGATATCATGCTTGTTACCTTTGATAGGTGTTCGAGCAATTGGAGGTTCAATGTACCAAGAAAATGTTTGTATGTATATATATATATATGTCCACTAAAACGATAAGTTATTTAATTTAGGGGACTTCTAAGGTACCGTTACGTTAGGTGACATAAATTTAATTTGAACCGTTAGATTATAATTATGTAATCAATACCACACAAAATTCAACATATGAAAAAAATGAAAAATAAAATGGCAAAAGGTGATCTGTGTAACCTGTTAATCTAATTTTTAATTGAATCATACCATTCTTTCATTCTTTCTATTCTACCCCAAACAAATCCCGTAACCCTTCATCATCTTCGTCGATGTCCGCTCCTTTTCGCCTACCATCAAAAGAAATTTGCGTTTACAGACAAGTAATAATATTATAGATAGACTCAAGCCTCTCACTTCATATTTTTATCTAGAAAAATCAATTGTTTGCAGACAATCCATTAATAATTATATAGCTACAGTACAATCTGAGTCCATAAGTCAAATGAGTTTGCAGACAATCCAATTTTAGAAAAATCAATTGTTTGCGTATGATAATATTTTTAATAACTAACGAAGCTCTTTACATTGAAATAGAGAAACAGAGAAGTTGAAAAATGAATACGAACAAATAAATCTGTTGGTTTTCCTATACTGTATTTTATCGAAGAGTTGGTGATAGTAATAATAGTAGAAACAAAACTAGGAAAATTTAATCCAAAACTTTAAAAGAATAAACAAAAGCTACAAAAGATTTATTCAGTAAATAGAAAACCTAAGATATAACGCATCAGTTAGAGGAAGAATGCTTACAAATTGCTAATAAACCCAAATTCAATTGAATTGTATGAGTAACTACAAGAGGAAGGGAGAAGAAGTAAGGGGTCTCTCGATTTCAATTGATTTCGTCTCTCTTCGACTTCGTTTGGATCGCTAAAAAAATTGATTCAGAATCTTGAAGATTTTGATGAATTCAGCAAATTATAATTTGGATTGTTTTTTTGAATAAAAACAAGGAGGGTGCAAATTGTTGGATTTGTTTTAATTCAAGGGTGCTAGGTGCCATTCTTTAGTTATGAGGGTTAAAAGTGCTTATTTTTCCTATTTTGGGGTGGAAAGTTTCAAAAATCAAAATTTAATACTAGTTGTTTGGTAAATTAGGATAAGGGATTATTGAGTAAATTTCATAAACGTGGAAGAATTGCAAAAGGACCGGTGTGATATTAATATAGGCAATTGATAAAAGTAATGTATAATTAGGTTAATCGTAATCCAAGTCGATAATTGACTCGATTAATTGATCAAAGTCAACATTAATCGTAATCAAAATTGATAATCGACTCGACTAATTGACTGAAGTCAACATTTTTAACCTTAAAATAATGTATAATTGAGTTAATCCAAATCCAAATCGATAATTGACTTGATTAATTGATTAAAGTCGACATCGTTGACCTTAGGGTAATATATAATTAGGTTAATCGTAATCCGAATCTATAATTGGCTCGACAAATTGACCAAAGTCAACATTGTTGACCTTAGGGTAATATGTAATTAGGTTAATCGTAATTCAAATCGATAATTGGCTCGATTAATTAACTGAAATAAACATTATTGACCTTAGGGTAATGTATAATTAGGTTAATCGTAATCCACATCGATAATTGGCTCGACTAATTGATCAAAGTCAACATTATTAACCTTAAAGTAATGTACAATTAGGTTAATCGTAATTCAAATCGATAATTGGCTGGACTAATTGACCAAGGTCAACATTGTTGACCTTAGGGTAATGTATAATTAGGTTAATCGTAATCAAAATCGATAATTGACTTGACTAATTGATCGAAGCCAACATTGTTGACCTTAGGGTAATGTATACTTAGGTTAATCGTAATCCAAATCGATAATCAATCGACTAATTGATCGAAGTCAACATTATTGGCCTTAAAGTAATGTATTATTAGGTTAATCGTAATTCAAAATCGATAATATGCTCGGCTAATTAACCAAAATCAACATTGTTGAGGTTATTCCACATTAGGTGATATTACCATTAATACCACGCAATGTGTATCACATTATATGATATAACTTACATGTGACAATACGGGCTCACATTACATAGTATTAACCCTATATATTTAGTATGACCCTACATCATGTAGTATTTAATCCACATTAAGTGGTATTACCACGAAATGTGAATCACATTCTATGGTATAACTCACATGTGACAGTATGAGCTCACATTACATAGTATTATTTAGTATGACCCCACATCATGTAGTATTTATTTCACATTAAGTGGTATCATGCAATTTGTATCGCATTCTATGGTATAACTCACATGTGACATATGGGCTCACATTACATAGTATTAACCTCATATATTCAGTATGACCACACATCAAGTAGTATTTATTCCACATTAAGTGGTACCACGCAATTTGTATCACATTCTATGGTATAACTCACATGTGACGGTACATGTTCACATTACATAGTATTAACCCATATATTTAGTATGACCCCTCATTATGTAGTATTTATTCCACATTAGGTGGTATTACCACGTAATGTGTATCACATTCTATGGTATAATTCACATGTGATAGTACGAGCACATATTACATAGTATTAACCACATATATTTAATATGACTCCACATCATGTATTATGTATTCTTCATTTGGTGGTATTATGCAATTTTTCCAAAGTTAATATTAATTATTCAACAAAAATATTACATACTATTCATTTTAAAATATTATTGTGACATTCATTTATTTATTTTCATAATAATTTATTATAAAACAATTTACTATTTGATGTGACTTAATGGTATAATATCATTTGTTGTGGTATAGTACTATTTATTATGATAATATTATTATAACATGTTGGCAACTTGTTTAACAGGTTACTAATTAATGATATGTTTTATTCCTATTGGTTATAACTAGCGGCATCTAACGTAGCGACACCCTAGAATTTTCCATTTATTTATTATCTACTTTCTTTGGGTAAAAGATATAGTTTAGATAGGTTGTTCGAATTTGGAATTTACGACATATATGACATGCTTACCGATGTGCATATTTAAGATGGATCGGATTTGAAGTACGAAATGATTGAATTGTCAAATTGTTTATCTTTTCTGATAGGGCTAAAAACTGTAAAATAGAAAGGGGTGAACTAGATCGAAAGTGATTTTGATCCGATACTTAGAAAGACGTAAGTTTAAAGATCATTAACTTAGTAAAGCAGCAATCAAACTCTAGAGTCAGTAGTGGTCTCAGACTTATTTCCATACCCAAAATGAATTTTGTATCACTCAAATCTTTCATGTCGAAGTGGTTACGAAACATGTTTTTGGTTTATTTAATTACATGCAAATTAGAGCCAAAAATTAATAAATCTACAACTTATAGGCAAACAATAACATGTGAGTTATGCCAAGACTTATGATATATACACTTACAACACTCATTTGAGTTATAATCATTCTCGATCATGTACGAATCAAATTTATCATGTCATTGCTTTCTTGTCCTGCTTTTTACAAAATCTTAGGGTTGATCCACATAGATTTCCTAGTTTTTACATCTATTTGATAAATATGCAAATCAAAGATTGCAGTAAAATTCAATTAAAATTCTAATGGATTTTACTCCAGTAACAAGCGAACATGCATCTGTCAAAAATTTCTAGACCTTGTAGACTTCTAGTTGCTTGAGACCTTTAGCAATAGTCTAGTCTTAGATTTATCAATAGAGTCATCCGGTTTTAACTTTTTTCTAAGAACCCAATTACATTTAGTAGTTTACTGGTAAATCGACTAAGTTCCAAGGATGATTGGAAATTTGTGATTCCCACCCGCCATATGTTGGGTCAGCTGCCCCAACCACGTACGGATCAAGGGTTTTTAGTCGGGGGTAAAATAATATAAAAAAAAATCAATCAAATAATTAAATTTAAAGTTTATATTATTCACGAGAAAATATATGACGCAATACAAACACGGGGAGGTATAGTTTGATAAAAATAACCTCTATGAGATATTTTAATTACATATGATACCCGTTATAGTCCCAAAATAACCCAAATATCTATGTATTTACATTAATAATTGACCAAAACGATTTTTTTTTTAAATCGGTCAATGATAGCATCGTTTGAAATACTACTAAATATGTTTCTCTCTATAAAGACAACTAGACTATCATTTAGTCATTGATCGTCCATTCGGTTACGAAGTCGATTCTTTACTATCTTCATAGCCCAAAAAACTCTCTCCACTGATGCAGTTGCAACGGGTAGAATAAGATTTGGAGATGTTGGGAGTGGATTGAGAGTTGGGAGAAGATTTTGGCTTTAATTAGGGCTTGGTTACTGTTAGTTAGGTAATTATTGAGTTGAATTTGAATTGGGCTAGGGGATTGTTGATTGGGCTAATTTTTTTTGTCCTGAATGCTGATTTGTTTGGGCAATTCAACTATTTTTTGTCCTTATTATTTTTTTCAAAAATACAAAAAAAAAAAAAAAAAAAAAAAACTGAGGGGGCCTAGCCCCTGTCTCCATCCGCCTCTGGCCCCAACGCATGGCCCATCTGGCAGAGTCAATGGCACAACAAATAGACCATTCGGTCAGACCAACGTTGAACCATCAGCGTAGCCAGTCAGCCCATGAGATGGACCAAAGTGTGTCCAAATAGACAAGCCAACACCCGAGCCATGGCCCCACACTCTGCCCAATCTGTCCAACTATTTGGTCCCAATCAACATGTCCGATCATGGAGGTTATTAGAATACTCTCCACAAAATCTTGTTCATAAAAATCTAATTCCAGATACTTCCCTTTTAAATAACTAGGTAGGACTTTCTTAGAAGAATCAATCTAAACTGTTAGATTGAATTAATATTAACCATTCATTGTGGAATGCCAATTGTATAAATAGGGGATTGTATTTTAACCAAGTCTTGAGACCAAAACAATTGTTTTAGCACTCTTTCTCTCTTTCTTAAATTACTAAATTCAGGTGTCAATTATGTTTTAGCTCTAGCTACATTCGACATGTGCAATTTAATCAAATATTTGCACTTAATGTTAGCTTAGCCTTTGTAAAACGTTGGTTATCAATCAATTAGACTATTACGTTCACTACATCAGAATTAGCCCGTTATTTCCACCCATAGTCACCTTCATAAAGAAACATTAACACTCAAATACAATGATTGTATACCAACTAAGAGAAAGGATGCAGAGGAAACAAAAAGGACCCTCATTTCCACCTTTAATTAATAAAAGTGAGTTTTGTTAAATATATAGACAAAGAAAAAGCCATCAATATAAGTATTTTACAATATCCACGCTATCAGCATAGAGAAATCAAGCCATGTACAAATTAGAGTGTGCATTGTTAAGCCTACATTTCCAACATTCGTCACAAAAAAACGTGGTCACATCCAGTTCTGAAGAGTAGTTCTTGAAACAGATCCCACAAGTCACCTACCAGAAAAGGATTTAAAAAAATGACGCGTGAGGATAAATGGAGTGCCATGAAATAAAATAAAACAATGTTACCGCACTATAAAAAAAATAAAAAATAAAAAGAAAGAAACAAGAATAGAAAAATAGACTTACTTCCTTGACATGTGATAGCTTAACAGGTGGTTTTTCCATTATGCTAACAACATCAAACACTTTTAAGAAACCATTCTTCATGACATTATTCACACTCCTCCAATTACAATTATCAAGAAAATGTTTGAGTCAAAAGAGGAAAATGTAAAACTATATCTAACAGAAAACCTCTAGTAACAAATATTGTTGCATTAAGGACTTCAAATAAAAAATCAGATACCACTAATTTAATAATTTATTAAAATGTAAAATCATACATATGAAGAAGTTGGAAAACTCTAGTGTTAAATCACCATTAATGAATAAGAAAAGTAGGTCCAAGCTTTGAGAGAATGATGAACATAAACTGGAAAATTGAATTTTGTTTACAAAATACAAAGACACACATATTTATACAAGGAAACAACCGATTTAATAAAAGCGGCTTTAAATTAAACACGACAAAGAAAACTACGAGAAAAACAGAAAAAGAAAATACAAAACAGAACCAACAGTGATTGGTCTAGTGGAAGGGACTAGTCACTACAAAGTAATGAATCCAAGTTCAAATCTCTGTTGGGATAGATTCCCACTTAATGTGGTCGACGCGCCTCTAAAATGATTAAACCCTTGAGAAACAAAAAAATAAAATAGAAAGTAGAAAAATAATTTTACAAATAAAATAATTGAATCTTAATTATTTTTTAAACTTAAATAGCCACTTCTTTTCCTTTCTTCTTTTCATCAATGAATCAAGCAAATTATGATCCCCAGGGCCTACCTAAGAGGGGGCTGAATTAGGTTGTAAAAACTTTTAAGTAAAATTATTTCGCACTTAATGTTCCAGAGACAAAGTACGGTTATATGTTCTAGTAGATTTAAGTTTATTGTTCCAGCAAGTTTTTAAACTTAAGTTTGTTGTTCCAGTAAAGATTAGTTTATCGTTCCGATATGCTTAAGTGTAATGTTCCAAAAGAATAAGAAATGCGTAAACTAAATAAAGCAAGGAACAAGATCACCGTTTTATAGAAGTTCGCGCCCGAATGGCCTACATCCTTTCTTCCAGCACCCCTGGGTAGAATTCACTATAGATGTGGCTTGCAGGACGAACCTTCGCCACACCATATTACAAGATTACAAATCTTTCTCTCAAAAACAACGAGCTTACTAGGAACCAATCCTATCGTTCTCTAACAACGCTTTCGCACAAAAACCGAGCTTGCTAGGAACCAATCATATCGCTCTCAAACAGTGCTTGCTAGAACTCCTGTCCTATCAAACCAAAACGAGCTTACTAGAAACCTATCCTATCGCTCAAAATAATTACAAGTATTTTGATTATAAGATATTGCTCCTAAGTGAGCTGATTTTGACAATTGTATAACATTCTTATTTTCACTCAAAGTAATTTCAAAGTTAAAGAGCAAGGGAAATAAGAATTTGGATTTTTGAGGAAGTAAATCAACAAGTGTAAGATAGGCTCAAAAATCGACTTAGAGAGAGTAATTTTGCAAGATGCAAGCTCAGAAATCTTGTGTGTTAAAATCGAGTTATGGGACTCACTATTTATAGGTGAGTGGCGATTTTCTTGA
Organism: Penstemon newberryi var. newberryi; assembly: GCA_030819805.1. NCBI lineage: Eukaryota > Viridiplantae > Streptophyta > Magnoliopsida > Lamiales > Plantaginaceae > Penstemon > Penstemon newberryi. Next base: position 18,500,824 of record JAUALY010000007.1, read on the forward strand.
GAGGGAAGATTTGATTCAAAAATATTTTGTCAATTAAAAAAGATATTGTTCAAGATATTTTCCAATTGTGACAAGTCTTCAAATTCAATGAATGTGGCCTTTGTTGGGTTTAAATTGAAGACTAAATCTTTCGTATCAAAAAGGTATGGAGAATATTTGAAGAGATCAATTTAGAATGACAAGATTTAGCTAGGGCCTAGGAGATTAAAGATTTGAATTTTGCTAGCTAGATAAAATTCTTGGAGATATGTTTCCCTAGGAGAATATTTTCAAATTAATACTTGTAGGAAAAGATATTGGTTAGCCAACTTTAGGTAGAAAGAATTTTAAATACTTGGCTTAATTAAAAGGATTTCCGGCCATTATAAAAATAGGAGGGAAATTTAATTCTTCATTTCTTCAAAATGATGATTAGGGGCCGAAAATTTATAGGCAAAAAATTATTTTAAATATGCTTTGGGCTAAGGAAGGAAAGAAAAAATCTTGCTCTTTAATCGATTGAAATTACTTACGAGTTACGACGTACCACAATTTTCTTGTATAAAAGAATGGGCCCTTCCAAAGGGTGCATGGGTCTTCAAACTATTATTCGATTGGCCTTTCTTCTTTGACGGGCTTGTAAGATCTTTATTGAGCATTTTATCCTCGTTTGATCAATTTCTCCTAAACGAGCCTTGCTTCAAATAATGAGCTTCTCAATAATTTTTGTTAAGATTAAACTCAAGAAACAAACTCAAATATCAAGTTGTTTGTTAATCATTAATCATTCAGCTAACAAATTCACTTTTTTTTTTTTTTTTTGTCAGAAGGAAAAAAGAAGAAAAACTACGTCGTGCCTTCCATCAACAAGTTTTGGATACTCTCCAGTGGCTCATCCCACTTCATTAAAAACCCACCAAAACCCACCAAATTGATGGCCTTCTTTAGCCAACCCATCTACAACATCATAAGCCGTTCTTTTAACGTGTCTCAAACGAATGTTCGAAGGCATTCTAATAAAAATCCTGCAATCCTCAATAATGTTATCAAGCGAGTGATCTCTTGAATTAGCCTTCTTAACTAATGCACATATGACTTCTGAATAACTCCACCTCTAGGTACGGAATTCTTCTATCCCAAGCAAATTTGAGCCCTTCTCTAAGCGCCAAAAGTTCAGTCTGAATTATGGAGCAGGCCCCAACTCTCCCACTATAGCCAATCACCCACTGACCATGATCGTTCCTTATTACTCCACCAATAGCTACTGAATTATTTTGTTGGAGACAACTACCATCAATATTAAGTTTACACCAGTCTATATCTGGTCGACACCAAGTCTGACAGGAACGAACTATAGACGTCAATTTTCTAGCAAAATTCATCTGCATATCCAAAGCCAGTCCCTCTTAGAAGAAGTAGTCTCTCTGGGTTCACTTTTCCCGTAAAAAACTTGCATATTACGGGCTTTCCAAATGCTCCAAATACTCGCCATAAAAATCCAATGCCAATCTCACTGAGGAATTAATATATTCTTAATGTTCAGAGATAATTTATTTCTTGAGCTAATTTTAAAAAGGCCACAAAAAGAAATTTAATTTACAAAAAGGCCATCTAAAAGTTAAAAATTTCACAAAGGCCATAAGATTAATTAACCAACTTAACTAACATAATTAAATCTTCCTAATTAAACTAAAGTTTAACAAATATACCCCTATATTATAAAAATTCAAAATCAACCCCTCCCAAAATCAATTCAATTTCTCTCCCAAAATCAACCCCATTCAAAACCCTAACCCAATTCTCTCCCAAAATTACTTTTTGTCACACAAATTTCACTCAAATCAATGAAGAAAAGGAAGAAGAACAACATAAAAGGTAAGTATTTGCAAGTTACTTGAATTTTTGATGTATTATTGAGTGATTTAGTTCGCAAAATGGAGAAATTTTTCGGACTGTAAATTTCGCGTTTTTTGGCGTTTGGCGTTTTGTTATGAACAAACGCCAAACTCCATGCTTTCCTTCATGGCATTTGGCATGTTCAAACGCCAAAAGCACATGAAGATAAGCATGGCGTTTGGCGTTTGTATACCCAAACGCCACAAACGCCGTGCTTATCTTTATGTGCGTTTGGCGTTTGAACATGCCAAATGCCATGAAGGAAAGCATGGCGTTTGGTGTTTGTTCATAACAAAACGTCAAACGCCAAAATGCCAGAATTCAAATTCGAGAATGCATTTTTTATTTAGATAATTTGTGTATTAATTTTTGTTTTTACTTGTAGGAATGGACAAAATTATAATATATCTTCGGTATGGCGGTGATTTTACACGCCAAATGGATGGAAAATGTATTGGAGTGGTGATAGAAATTCTGTGAAAACAATAATGGTGGATAGGAGAATTACGTTTGAGGAACTAGTTGATAAAATTTACGAAAAGTTGAATTAAGATCGGTATACTGATAATTTTAAGATACAACGAAAATGTGTTGATAACGAAATAGTGATCGTATCAGATGAATCAGATTGGGAGATAACAAAGCACTATGCCCATATTTCTATTGATTTAAATTTGTTCTTGAGTTTTTCTCCGATAGAAGAAATTCTGAGGATAGAGGCAACTCCGGGGAGAAAAGAGAATTCGAAGAAACTTATGACCCAGGGTAAAGGAAAAAAAATTGTGACAAAGTTAGTTTCAATTACCAACTTGATGGATGTGATATAGGAGGATCAAGTCACAAGGTGATGTTGATGAGGAGATCATTGCCTCTAATCCAACTTTCCATACAGTGGAGGAAGTTGAACCACTATGTCGTACTCCTGTATATAGTCAATGGTCTCCGTATGACAACGAAGGTGGTAATGTTGGTTATGACTTCCGTAACTTTGACGGCGAAGGTGGTTATGGTGGTGCTGATGTAAATGGTGAACACCGTAACTTTGACAACGAATGTGGTTATAGTGGTGGTGATGTAGGTGGTGATGTTGGTGGTGGTGATATAGGTGGTGGTTATGGTCAAGCGCCAGGATTTTACGAACCACCTAGCCATAAAGGCTTTGATAACGCTGATGATGTCGCAAGAAATTATTCGGGATCAAATTCCAGTCAGGGGAGGAGTGATCGATCAGGTTGGACAGTTGGTCAAAGTTTTAAAAGCAAAAAAGATTTCATGGATGCACTTGCGAAAACTGATGTAGGTAAAAAATGGGAAGTTAGATCGTATAAGTCTGACCCTAATAGGAAGATAGCTCGGTGTATGACAAGAGATTGTCCATGGTGTTTATATGCGACCAAGGAAGTGAACGGTGATGAATTTGTTATTCGGACATATAGAGACGTTCACAATTGTGGAATATCGAATAAAGGTGCCGATCATAGACAAGCATCAAGTCGTATGGTTTGTTTACGGACGTCAGGATTATATCTGAATGCCAATGAACCCCCAAAACCAGATGCACTGATTAAATTCATGCGTGCCGAAGAAAATGTTACCATTAGCTATCAAAAAGCTTGGAGGGCGAAACAAGTTGCTCAAGATCTTATTATGGGTACATTCGAAGAAAATTTTGCCAAGCTACCCTCCTATGCTTACATGATTGAGCAAAAGAATCATGGCACGTAGACTCGCATCCATATGAACTACGAGAATAGGTTTAAATATTTCTTCATGGCTTTAGGAGCGGCTATTCGAGGATTCCATTTCCTAAGAAATGTAATTATAATTGATGCAACATTTATAGGGCATAAATATAAAGGAACCGTTCTAATTGCAAGTGCGACGGACAATGAACATCAATGTTAATTATCCAATTGCATGGGGGTAGCTGATGGCACCGAGGATGGGGCGTGTTGGACTTGGTTCCTAGAGTACTTGAGAGAGGTTATACCAGACAGAGACGATCTGGTTATTGTTTCAGCAGGGCACAGGGATTATAAAAGCAGTAAAAGATGTTTACCCTTTAGCTGATCATGGGGCATAGTACTGGCACCTCAAAACGAACTTGTTAAAAAAGTTTGGGAAAGATGGGGTAACCGGGTATTTTTACAAAGCTGCTTTCGCGTACAATGAGAGTGAGTTCCAAAAAAATTTTGGTTACTTAAAAACCAAGAGTCCAGCATGTGCAGATTGGCTACAGAACGAGGTGACGTTTGAGAAATGGTCGAGAATCCACCATCGCGTGAACAGATATGAGTTAATGACGTCTAACACTGTTGAGGTCCTTAATAATCGGATCAAAGATGCCAAAAATTATCCCATATGTTACTTCCTCAAATTTATTATTGATTAGATGGGAAAGTGGTTTAAACTTTAAAGAGCGTCGTGAGGAGTCTGCGAATTGGACGTCTGTACTTACCACATCGAGGGAGGATTTGATAAATGAGCGATATGAAAATGCATCCAGGTGGCGCAAATGTGCATTAGGGTATGAAACATGGAAAGTGGAATCTACTGAGTGGTCTGGAATTGTGGATTTAATGGAAAGAACGTGTTCATGTGGCGTCTTTCAAATTGAGCAAATACCGTGTGAGCACGCAATTGCAGCTGTCATGGACAAGCGACCAAAAGATAGTGGTCAGTATGTGTATGAGCTTGTTAGCCCGTACTACAGGGTCGCGTTCACGCGTCAAGCATATTTTGAGCTCATAGAACCCGTTCCAACGGAAGACCAATGGATGAACATCCCCGATGATGTTATGGCGAGAGTAGTGTTACCTCCAGACGCCGTTCGAACCCGTGGAAGGCCTAAACTGTCACGATTTACTTCTCCCCTTGAAAATTTGAAGAAAAAATACAAGTGCTCAATTTGCAAAAATACCGGTCACAACGCGTCTAAATGTCCTCAACACGGCCAGAGTTCGGGCAATAACGAAAGTGAATCTTAGATCTTTGTTTATTGACCATTCTTGTAATAATTGATGTTTAGTGAACAATGTTTGTTGTAATTGATGTTTAGTGAACAATGTTTGTTGTAATTGATGTTTATTGGCATGTACTTGTTGTGATAAATATTATAATTTATTGTTAAATACGGCATTTGGCGTTTTGCAAAATTACCCAAACATCGCTTTTGTCAATGAACATGGCGTTTGGCGTTTGAACCACAAACGCCAAATGTCAATGAACATGGCATTTGGCGTTTGAGGTTCAAACGCCAAATGCCATGTTCATTGACATTTGGCGTTTGTGGTTCAAACGCACCCTAACCCTAGCATCGTAAATATTAGCCAATTTTGTAAGATTTGGTCAATTTATCACCCGAAAGGAGAAGTAACACTTACAGTAACATTATATCCTCCGTAAATCATAACTTCGTACATATTGGTCAATTTTGTAAGATTTGGTCAATTTATCACCCGAAAAGGAGAAGTAACACTTACAGTAACATTATATCCTCCGTAAATCATAACTTCGTAAATATTAGCCAATTTTGTAAGATTTGATCAATTTATCACCCGAAAGGAGAAGTAACACTTACAGTAACATTATATCCTCCGTAAATCATAACTTCGCAAATATTAGCCAATTTTGTAATATTTGATCAATTTATCACCCGAAAGGAGAAGTAACACTTACAGTAACATTATATCCTCCGCAAATCATAACTTCGTAAATATTAGGAATTATCTTTTTTTTTTTTTTAGGAATTTTGTAGGGATTATCTTTTTTTTTTTTGGTGTGACCTAGGTGCAACTTTTTGCACCTAGGTGTCTGAAGTTGCAAAAAGTTTCTGGAAAAAATACACTGCGGTGTGAATAAAAAATGCACCGCAGTGTATCAATTTATCACTGCGGTGTAGTTCACGCCAGAAACAGAGCAAACTCTCTGGAAAATATACACCGCGGTGTCAAATGGGTTTAAAATCTAAAAATTTGCATTTTGGTCCCTAACTTTTCAAAAATTACAATTTTACACCAAAAATTTATAAAAATTCTATAATTGCAATTCAATCCATTAGTTGCACAAAATTATAATGTTCATACAGTACGAATTTGCATTTTGGTCCCTAACTTTTCAAAAATTATAATTTTACCCCCAAAATTTATAAAAAAATCCATAATTGCAATTCAATCCATTAGTTGCACAAAATTAAAATGTTCATTCAGTACGAATTCGCATGTAACCCGAATTTGCATTTTGGTCCTTAAATTTTCAAAAATTACAAATTTACCCCCAAAACTTGCGATTTTAACCATAATTGCAATTCAATCCATTAGTTTCACAAAATTAAAATGTTCATTCAGTACGAATTCGCATGTAACCCGAATTTGTATTTTGGTCCCTAACTTTTTAAAAAATTACAATTTTACCCCCAAAATTTACAACTTTTGGTCCCTAACCGAATTAAATATTACAAAAAAAAAACTAATTACTTAGTAGATTTATTTTTCCTAACATTTGGGACATATGGAGTTCTTAAATGCCTACTAGGCCATTTTATCCTATCTTCTCTTCTTTTTTGCCTTGGTTCACTCCTACCCGAATTATCATCATTATCGACTCCGAGATCACCATGATCAGAATTCTCTTCCGCATTATTACCCTGAAAATGCGTATATTAAGAATTCATATCAAACATTTTATATCAACAATCCAAAACCAATTTAATAAACACAAATCCATCATTTAGCTAAACACAATTCCAAAACCAATCTAATAAACAATAAAGTTACCACTTCAAGAATCCAGAACAATAAAATTTCAAAACTAATCTAAAAACAAGTCCATTATTTATCTAAAAAAATCCAGAACAATAAAATTCAAGACAACAATTAAACCTGATCTTCATCATCATCGGTCTCCACTTCATCATTAACCCCTCGGGCTTCGAAGTCCTTCAGCATCATTTCCTGGAGTCGATGCAAAGTTACCTGAAGTTGCGACTGAGTATCCTGCATAGTGGTCAACTGCCCAACTAATCTCTGCTCCATCTCGTTTACACAGGCAGTCTGATGAGCTATAAGTCTCTGCTTCATATCACGTGCCCAGGCAGGAACTTCTTCATTTCTTGGTTCCGAAGATGATGGTTGTGGTTGAGCTTGAGAAGTAGAGGCACCATCGTTTCTTCGGAGACGCTTCCTTTGTCGGCGCACATGAGCAGCAGCAGGAGCATTGGCATCAGGAGCAGGAGCATTGGCATCAGGGGCAGCATCATCTTCATCATCACTCGGTTGGTTGAGTGGCCGGTTGAGGCATTCGGGAGCTCCCTCATCATCCCGAACAACCATATAAACCTCTCTGAAATACTCAGTCGGTACACGATAACTGGGAAAGCGGTTATTCGGCCTAACACTGTTGGAAAAATCTTTTGTGAACCTATAATAGGCCATCGTCGACTCCGTGTTATCCAGCAGTAGTCGTGGGATCACAGCCTGCAAAAATAAAAAGACACAAATTATTTAAAATAAATATTTCAAGTGATATGTCGGAAAAAATTTATTAATAATTACGATTAACATACCTGAACCTTCCCAAAGAACTCGTCCATGTCATCACAGTTGGGCCAATTACCGCCTCCGATCTCCCAACGTAACATTCTTGGATATCTCCCAAAGAACTTTTGCCTTCGAGAACAATTGGCCGCATTGGGCATGCCTTCAATGGCTTCCAACATCCAAAACTGTTCACATTCAAAACATATTCAAAATATCCAAAATTTACGAAAAAATAACTAAAAAGAATATATGGAAATCAAGAATTGATTTTACAAACATACCAGTAAAATGTGTGGGAATCCGCCCGCATTCCATCTACGGTAGTGTCAACGGAGGTCATATGGAGATCGGAGGATATATGTGTCATAAGCTCATCCACAGTGACATTTCATATCTTGATTTCCCAGGGATATCTCTCGCAAACCTCGAGATCATCACATACCTTCAATATAAACAAATTTATAGAAAATTATTTTTAAAACTTTAAAGAAATAATAAAAATTAAAATTAAAGTTTACTTACCGAGAAAATGTGGTTTTGAACCACTTTGATGGGCCGTGTAGGTAACAACAATGCTGATAGCACCCAGACGAAGAATAACTTGCATATAGTCTCAGGATTCACATTGCGATTCAACATCTGAATAATCTTCGTTTTGAGATGGTCAACGGGAACCTTCCTTGTACCCCACTGACCAAAGTATATGTTCTTCAAGTTTCCCCCTTCAGCGATAGTTTTGGAGTCAGCATCACTCGGTTTTCCAAATCGCAACCCCGATACCAGGTTAAATTCCTCTACACCGAATCTGACTGGTTTTCCACGTATCAAAAACCAGTATTCGTACTTACTCATTTTGTCATTCATTCGTAGGCATAATCGGAGCATCATATTGTGCAAAACCGATGCCTTAAATTTGTCCCTTCCGGTTAGGCGCAGAAAGCTCCCAATCTGGGGGTAAGCATCTATTATCTGCCAATGTTCGTCTCGTAACATTTGTTTCATCTCCGCAAGTTCACTCCATGCCGAGCGTTGTGTTATCCTTCCAAGGCAGACCACATTCTCGTAGTGAAAGGGAGGTAATTCTGGCAGGGCCGACGTGGGTGAGGTAACATATCCCTACAAAACAAACAACACAAAAATGTCAAATAAAAGTTCATTATGTTCTGGCGTTTGGCGTTTGGCAGGTCAAACGCCAATGTATTTTTTCAAACGCCAATATTACCAAACGCCAATGTAATTTTCCAAAAGTCACATAAGGTGGCGTTTGTACCCCAACTGCCTACGTAAATGACATTTGGCGTTTGGTAGAACCAAACGCCATGAACAGATTGAAGGTGTTCATGGCGTTTGTTGTTACCAAACGCCAAACGCCTTGAAGATGTTCATGGCGTTCGGCGTTTGGTAACGCCAAACGCCATGAACATCAACAAACGCCTTGAAGATGTTCATGGCGTTTGGCGTTTGGAACCCTATTCGCCAAACGCCATGAACTGCGTAAAAAAAAAACAGATGCGAAAATTGAATGGAGAAGAAGGCTTGAAACTTACCCCAAATGGCCATTCTTGATCGTTTCTCTGAGCCTCATCGATTAGCATCATGTTTGCCATCTCCAATTTGCAAGAATTTCGGAATTGTTTGAATTTGGTAGGGAGGTTATTTTTATGTTTTGTATTTTGATTAAATTGGGGGTTGGGTGTTTTTGTTTTGTTAAAATATAAGGGGGGGGGGGGGGGGGGGGGGGGGGGGGGGGGGGGGGGGGATAAGTTGCAATTATTAATAGGTTATTAAGAATTATTAATAATTTTCTTTTTTTTTTAAACTGAAAATAAAGGGAAAAGAAATGTTGTGGCCAATTTGTAATTTCTGTTTTTGGTTTTGGCCTTTCCGAAAATTTCCCGTTATTTCTTACCCAATCAACATCTACAAACTCAAGGTAGTCCATAGGGGCAACGATCATATCCCAAATTTTTTTGCATGACTGCAACCTCTCGGGCACCAATCTGAGGTTGCAAAGAGCCTATCAAATCTTAGAGCATTTGTCATCAAGTTTCCATGAATTCCATAACCAAACAAATTCACTTCTATCTTCCAATATAATTCATAGACACAAAGCACTCCGTAAAATTATCAAAACCCGACCAAGAAAACCTAAGTATGTATAGCAATCAATAAGTAATTATATGAATCTCAATTTTTTAGATGGTAGATACCAGTTATAACGATGCAACAAGTATGCAAGCTGCTTCATTTGGAATCGAAAAAACAGTAAAAACTCTGGTAATATCTTCCTCTTGACGTTGTTGCATATCTTCTTACTTTAAGACTGTATAGCTCTTCTAAAACACAAATGAGAATATATCATGTTAAGAAGCTTAACAGATAAGGCACTATAAATAATTTACATGCTCATACGAAACCCAAATCACATATCCAAATTTTCCGTCACATTAAGAATCTCACTAGTCAATTTCCAAATTAATTTTTATTTATCCAGATCATATTTAGACACCACGCCTTACAAAGTAGAACCCTTGATACATTTGAGCAATACAAATCATAAAATGACGTTTTACCTTCAAACTTAGTCAGACAATTTAAAAAAAAATATTCACCTTTCACACCCACAATGTACATAAGTTCATATTATTCAACCCCATCTTTCCAAAGCAATAAATTTCAAGTTTAAAAAAAATAATTCAAATTACTATCTATCAAACTTCACAACCTGCAACCGAGTAGCATAACTATCTTTGCCATCATCAAAGACGTTGGTGATGAACAATGACGGATTCAGGATTAGAGAGTTGGGGGGAGGGGGGCGAACTTGATGAATATTTCGACAATATAATTGGAACATTTTTAAGCAAGTAAAAAATAATAATACTACAAGATGGATTGTTAAATAAGCATTTTAATGAATTTTAAATGGTAAAGTAGTTCTTATACGTACGATTTTTGGCGCTTTATGAAAATTATATTATTATATTACTATGAATATAGAAGGTACTTTAGACTACTCGTTGCACAAAACTTGATATTGCAATTTCAGGTTCAAGATTTTTCGTAAAATACATCAATTAAATTTTGTTTTAAAATAATTTGATAATTTATATTATTCGTTGCCTCTTGTTAATATTTTTAATAAAATATTAAATAAACTATTATCATATAGTTTGCTTGCTTAACAATATAATATTATATGCTATTTATTACATTACACGAAATTGACAAAATTTGACTGAGAAAAAATGTTAAAACAAATTATTTAAAAGTAAAAATAAACTAAGAAATAACATTGTTTATAATTGTTGTGCATAAAAATTATCATTTTCCCATTGACGACATTCATAAGTATTTTAGACCAAGTACATGTTCATAATAACTTGGAAAAAATATTATCTAGTTATTGAAGAAGCTATTGTTAGAAAAAATTTAAAAAGATAAAACCCAAAAAATCGTAAATCTAAAATAGTTTTTGACTCGACTAATGTTTGCACATACAAATAGTGAAATTGGATTATCTACCTATGGTGTCCTTGGGAATAAAATGATAATGCATTTGCACAAACTACTGCAGATATTTACTTAAGCCGCATAAATGAAAAAATAGATTAGATTACATATTGTGACCCACTATTAAGCAGCAGACGATTCAGACAAGATATATAATACATCAACAGCAATGTATTGATGTACAAAACTATAATGTTTACATAGAAGCACATAGAGGACTCCAAAATATATTGTCTGAAATGTTCCTTGCGGAAACAAATTGAGGTTCAATTACATACAAGGAACACAATATTAATTAATAATTGCAAAAATAGATAGATAGAGTCACAGTACAAAAAGTAGTAAAGTTAAGATATGTATCTATCCTGCTGCTCCTGGAGTAGCTTTGCTGAAGATTTGGCATCCAAATAAAGACTACTCACTTCTTCAAGATCCGCCTGCATATTATTATTATAAGATTTAAAAAAAAAGTGTTAAGCAAATACGCAAAAATATATCCGAAGAAAAGGCGATCAAATTCACTAAGTACCTTGCAAATATGATCACGACCATTCATTTTAGCAACAATGCTGGCGGGTGATAATAGCTGGACCGCGTGCCTCAAAGATGCTTGTTGTCCAATCTCACCAATATAAGCCAAACTTTCCTCGTCTATTTTCAATTCCTCCACCTGTGCTCGAATTGCTAATATCTGTTTGTTGCCCACACAATTACACAAACATACATATTACTAAATAATGTTGATTAAAATATCAGAAGAGCACATCAAATTAAACATAAAGTTATGTGATATAAGTATTACGGCTAGCTAGTAGTAAACCAACCTGTATCATTTCAGCTGGACCATAAGTTTCTGTTCTTATAATAACCAGCCTGTCTAATAAGTCAACTGGTATGCCATGAGGGCTTGTCATGTCTGTTCCTCTGACATGACAAATTCCTCGATTTGTAGCAAAAATCACTATTGGAGATAGTGAACTTTCTAACGCGCGATTTAAATATGAGAAGCATTCCATATCCAGCATGTGTACCTATATACAGTAATCATTTCAATATGTCAAGAAAAGACACAAGCATAAAGTTTAACATTAGATATGAATGTAAGAGTGTAAACCTCATCAATAAATAAGACCCCAGGAACGAGTTCTGCAACACCTTCATCTATATATCTGTTGACAACCTGAAAATAAGTAGTTAAACAAATTAAAAGTTCAGATAATGCAAGTTGTTCCATGACATTTAATCATTTGTCTATTGAAAACAAACACACCTTATTTATTTCTTGGCGCAGTTTGTCAGTGATTTCAGTTTTGCGAGGCTTCATCATTTGCCCCATCAATGATAATATATCTTGACCTCCTTGAGGCCGTGCATTTGCAGCATCAAGATCATGCAAAGTAACATCCTGACAACATAGCAGCAAAATTTCTATTTACCACTTGGACAAATTAAACAAACATAACTAGAGAATAAAATGAAATTTTCCCATCATTTGTCCCCAAAAAAGGCCATTTTAACTTGTATGTATGCATGCTTCTCAATATAGATCAGAAATATAAATAAAGAGAATATGTGGACACACACACCTGGACTATCTCCTTCTTTTTGTGAACCTCTCCTTTAGGAAGTGGAACATATTCCTCTGCCTCGAGATCAAATTCGGTAGCAAAAGCATCACTCCTTCCCACCCTTTTAACTGCTCCGCTATTAGCTTCGATATATATAACATCACCAACTGCTACCTGCACTTCATAAACATTAAACAATTAATTAAGGGCCAGAAGATTGATAATTAATGGAGTAGAAGAAAATGGTATCACCTTTTCCTTAATCAAGGCATCATATATTGTTGGATCCAGCTTCAACTGTTTAGTACCCTTTACAGTTTTCAAACCTATGATAACATGGCTTATACTTTTACCATATCCGCCTGTGACACTCTCGGTCTCTTCTGGCGATAGTTCAGTTACCTATAAAGCGCAGCATGTGTGACATAAGAAAGTGGAAAGAACTCAAAAATAACATTTCAACAGATATCACAAGAATCAGGAAACTAGCTTTACAAGTACAACTTGCCTCTCCTTCATAAACTTCCTTGCTTTCCTTAATACGTAGACCAATAGCACGTCGAAAATTCTCCATTAGAACCTCTGTCTTCTTTACTTCTGACGAATAAACTTCTGATCCCACCATTGGGCAAAATGGGACCTGCATATTACAAGGCATGATAACGTTACTAAAAATCGTTAAAATATCCAACAATGTTTAACATCTAGGTTTACATTCAAGCTCTACATCCATATCAATAAATACCTTACTACCAAGTTCTTGGGAAATTCCAAGAGCGAGAGCAGTTTTTCCAGTACCAGGAGGACCGGCAAATAGTAGAGCCCGTCCAGCCATCTTTTTTTGGCGAATCATATCGACCACAAGGCCACCTGCTTCCCTCGCAGCCGCCTGTCCGACAAATCCAGCAGCCAAAGGTATTGCTTTTCCATCGGGCTACAAATCCAATACAATGACCAGGAAACACAGAATAATAAGAATTCAATAAATGCAAATATATCATCATACAAAGACCACGGTAAAGAGAGAAAAAAAATCCCTCTATTAGATACAAACTTAACCAATAATGATAAATGTCCATCCAATCTTTAAACATGGAACACTTTTTTTTTTTATTATTCTTCATCTTACTACTTCATTAACACTTTAAAAAAGCTAAATTTTCATTAACACTTTAAAAAACCTAAATTTTCATTAAAACTTTAAAACCTAAATTTTTCTGTCCAATTTTCTTCAGGTTTTATATTTTTCACAATATGCCTAAAATAACTTAAAGCCTAAACAAAAACAATATGGCATAGCTTAAGAAACGAATATCAAAAAATGTAACTTGGAGACAAACAAATAATATTTACCTCGAGGCCAAGGCCTTTAATGTGTGTGTGAGTGGCTATTCTCTGCTTTTTCGTGGTGGATTGTACTTCTTCTATCTTCATTATTCTCTTCTGCTACTTTTTTTCTTGCTTTCCTTTCTGTTTTCAGAGTTTCTCAATTTCCCTTTGTTCGAAGTGGCGAGAGTGGAGACCCGGTCGACACAACACAAGAAAGAGTTATTTGAATTTGAGGCAGCTGCGATTTTGTTGGGCCAAGCATAATAGCCCATATATATTACTTTTGGGCTGACTGAATATTAAGCCTATGATTTAGGGCTGTCAATGGGCCGGATTTCAATTCGGATCCGTCCGAATTTGATCCGATTTATTACAATAATTATTTAATTAGAGATTCGATGAACTTGATCCGATTATTAAGATCCGTAATTTGAAATACATGAAGCGAATATGGATTTAGGCCGATTCGATCCGTTAAAGATCCGTATCAGACAATAAATAAATAAAATAATATATATACATAATGTTTTATGAAAGTAAGTATCACTAATAATATTTCACCATCATTTTAAAACATAGTAATTTATATCTCGTTTATAAATTTATTTAAACCAATATTTTCATCTACAAATATGAATATTAGTAAAGAAAGTTTGAACATGTGAATTAAAATTAAATTAGATTGAAAAGTAAATAAACTTGTTTTAGGAAAAAAAATTAATTTAATTTTTTGAATGAAAATTTTATTGGATCCGAAAAAGATCCGATATCCGGCCAAATCCGACCAAGATCCATTGTATTAAAATAATCTATATCCGAGCACAATTCGAACAAGATCCAAATCCGATATGATCCGATCCAATATAAATGGAGTTGGATCTGGACGATTATTATCTGATCAGAATCCAACCCATTGACAGCCCTACCTATGATGATATGATATCCCACATATTTTAAAAATATTTATTTCATGACTACAAATAAATTCGAAAGAAAGAAAGAAAGAAAAAAAAAAAGGACTCGGACCGGAGAACGCATAGGATATAGATCCTCCTTGGTGTCGTTTTCAAGTAGAATTCGAACTCAAGTTTCGCCTTTGAGGATCTAAGCCGCTATCACTTGGGCAACCCACATTGAGCATATATGGCAAGATACATTGATAATATGAATGTATCATTTTTTAGCTACTTCTATTGAAGCTCTTATTTGGTTTTACTTTTACCGTAACAAGTAACAACATTATCAAAGGTCATCAAGCTCTCCCTTGGACCTTTAATTTTGCATTCCATCAACCTTAAATCTGCTGAGTGCTGACCACTGGAAGGCCCAATGTGATAAATTAGATCCATGTTGGCTAGTAAATAAATCCTCATATCATTTTCATCTTATTGTTTCATGATTCTTGTATCGTCAAAGTTCTGGTTCAAATGGCCAAAATGGAAATTTAATTTCGTTTCTACAAATCCCAATTGGGAGTTCAATTTACTCCCATGTGATTCTAAAAAAAACAATTTACCCCTTGTGGGAATTTTAAAGAGACAATTTATACCCTTAAGCCAGAGAGTGTAACTCACTTGCCGAAATTGAGAGTGGGCATAAAAAGTATTTTGTAACATAAGGGGTAAATTACCACATATATCATAACACGGAGGATAAAATGTCACATTTGTTGTAACATAGGAGGGTAAACTACCACACTATTAAAACACAATGAGGTAAAGTGTCACATATAAAGATGTCAGGAAGGCAGTCTGAAACCTTTATAAAATTATAGGACGATAAATTGTTCTTTTTCAAATCACATAGAGATAAATTGGATATTATGACTGTCACATGGGATAAATTGCCAGTAACTCATATTTTTATTAGCAGTGGGGTGTAATTTCATAAAATATTTATTTAAATTTTTACAATGTAATTTTTTTTTTTTTTTAAGAAAGTTACTCCATGAATTTGCACCGGTGCACTAAAATCCTTTTTTATTACAAAACTGTAATTAGCCCCAACTAATAAGCAATATCTCGTTTCCTTTTGTTAATTTTATCATACACTATACACTATGAATGGCATTTGAATTTCTTTCTCTTTCCTTCAGATATTTGCAATGGTGTTAATTAATCACAACAAATCAGTGAAAAGATGAGGGGATATACCAATATGCTGATTCGAAGAGGATTTGACACCAAGTTTCGATATCTTTGTTACTGCTCAAAATTTCACATTGACAGCCACAAAAACAACAAACCTAAATTGGATTTGAGTGCTATAAAAGAGGTAGAAGATGCTAATTACATCTTCCGTGATATGCTAAAAATGCGACCTCAGCCTTCATTTATCGAATACACCAAACTATTGAATTTGGTGGTCAAGATGAAACAATATTCTGCTGCCCTTAATATGTTCGACGAAATGTGTGAACTGGGTGTCCCTGTTGATGAATACACCATGAACATTGCGGTTAATTGTTATTGCCTTGTTAATAGGGTAGATTTTGGGTTTTCAACTTTAGGTAGATTCTTCAAGCGTGGCTACGAACCAGGTACAACTACCTTTAATACCCTCCTGAAAGGGCTATTCTTGGAGAAGAAGGTGGTTGAGGCAGAAAAATTGTTCAAGAAGTTGTTGCGAGAGAAACTATGTGAGCCTAATGAAGTTACGTTCTTCACTGTTATAAATGGGTTGTGCAAAACAGGGCACACTCGCACAGCCTTTCATTTGCTTGGGCTATTGGAAAAAGGAAGCTACAAACCGAATGTCAAAACTTATAATGCAGTGATTGATAGTCTATGCAAAAATAGAATGGTTGATGATGCTCTCCAACTCTTATCCAGGATGACTGACAAGGGAATTTCGCCTACTGTCGTCACGTATAGCTCGATTATTCAGGGATTATGTGATTTTGGTAGATATAGTGAAGTAAAAAACTTACTAAATGCCATGGCGGCTCATAAGATCTCTCTTGACGTGTTTATTTTTAGTATATTGATGGATTCATTTTGCAAAGACGGAAGAGTGAAAGAGGCAGAAGATTTGTTGGAAATTATGAAGCAAAGAAGTATTAATCCTGATATCGTCACATACACTACATTGATAGATGGATATTGTATGCGAGGAGAAATGGAGAAAGCTAGAAAAATATTTCATTCGGTTGTGGAGTCAGGCCTTAAACCCTCTATTATCACCTATAATAGTTTGATTGATGGGTATTGCAAGAATGGTAATGTAGATGAAGCTTGGAGACTTTTTATTGAAATTCCTTGTAAAGGATTGGAACACACAACTATTACCTATACCTCCATGTTACATGGATTATTTTGTGCTGGTAGAATTGATGCTGGTTGGAAGCTTTTCCATGAGATGGAAGCTCGTCAAGTGGTTCCTAACTTAATGACTTTTAATGTCTTGTTAGGTAGCTTATGCAGAAATCAACAAATTGAAGAGGCATTTTCGGTTCTAAATGCGATGGAATGTAATGGTGTTAATCCTAGCATAGTAACGTATAATGTGTTCATTGATGGATTGTGCAAGAATGGAAAACTTGAATATGCAAGAAATCTTTTCAGTGAACTTCCTTCCAAAGGTTTGCAACCTAATGTTATAACACATAACATCATCATCGGTGCACTTTGTAAAGAAGGGTGGATAGAAAATGCTAAAAATTTGCTTATGAAAATGGAAGAAAATGGTTGCTTGCCTAATAATGACACATATAATATTTTTGTGCGGGGTTTTCTTAGAACAACAAAGATTGACAAGGCAATCCCACTCTTGGAAGAAATGACAAGAAAGGAATTCTCACCGGATTCGGATACTATGTACATGTTGCTTGATCATCTGAAAGGTGAAGATCCAGATGGTGTCCTTCTTGATGTGATACGGAAGTTTAAGGCAAAAAGATAATTAAGTCGTTTCTGGCAGGTAAACTAAATAGGAGTATTAATTTTGCTACTTTCTTATGTCAGTCATTTGTTATTCTTTGTGATTGCAAAAGCAACATTGCGAAAAATACTTTCACCAATATTTTGAGTTTGTGCACTGGTGATAAGCAGATGTTTCCTCATATTTCACATGTTATACTGCTTGAATACTATGCAAATTTTAAGATTTTACTTTGGAATAATACCTTGCAGTAAAGTATGAGGAAGTCATTACACATCACATGCAAATAAATTTCAGGTTTACCATTTGTCTAATATTCTAATTTCTTGTGTCAATAGTTTTGAAAGTTGCTGTTATTCTAGGGATATTCCAAAATGTTGTTCAGGATAGCTGTCATATATATAGTTGTTTATATTACACGCCTGAGAAGGAGAAAACTGATGGTGATATCCTAGTTACTTTTTAAGCTGGATTGATAAGGTATGACCTCAATGATTAGTTGAAATATAGAGTTAATGATTACTAATCAACAATAAATATTATATTTACAAAATGGAATTGGCATTTATGTACTTCAACTGCATGAATGTCTTACTTTATATCTTTTAATTGCGTTTGCTAGAATCAGCATTTGTGATTTTTGTCAGCATATTTACCCAAAGAATTGGAAAACTCATTCAGTGCTCTTATAGTGCTCATTTGATGATCAATTCTTTCTTGAAGCTATAGTAGTTGATTTTATTAGCTATCTGTCACAATTAATTAGATACACTACCTTGAAGTCTTTTCAAAAGAAACCAAAATTTGTGAAATTTCAGAAGAAGGAGAGCTACTTTAATCAAGGTAAAGTCATATGTTAGTTATGAAGACACTTCTAAGTTTGTTGAGCAGTGAAGAAGATATCCTGTTAAATGATTTTTTTTCCCACTGTTTAATGTTTAGCCTGGTTAGTTTTCTATTGCAGTTGAGCAAGTGGGAAAGCTTTTTTTTTTCTTTTTCTTGAATGTGCCTAAAAGCAACCTAAGTTGATATAATTAGATATACTTTACAAGTATTCAACTAAAGCATTTTTAGATACTAAAAACCTCGGAAATTGGAAGTCAAAAGAATTAGATTTGCAAACATGTTAGTTATCATTTTCTTGCCTTCTATTGTTCTACTAGTGTGGCAAACTTAACTGAATCACCAGATACTTTATAATCGTTTTGGAGATATACAACTATTTTCGATGAACTTCTTTATGAGTTGCATCAGCAGATTCACCTTGCCAGCGAAATTATAAAGTTTTCATTTTAACAAGACAACTTCAAATTGTGATGTGACTTCTATTTATTGTCTGTCCACTTGAAATCAATTTAGAAGTTATTTTAGCAATATTATGTGAAAGAATGCTGCTGATTTGGTTGAAATGTTTCGGTGTTTCAGAATTGTTGATTGCAAAAAATTGTTAATACGTAGAAACAGGTGCTAAAAAACCTGATGCATTTTTTGTGATGGAAACTTTATGGAGGAAAAGGTTATTGATTGAGTGATCAATTTTACTGTAACCAATTTAGGTAGCCATTGCTAATGAGTGACTGTTAGTCAAGATTGGATCTTTGAATTCTGTTTGATTGAATGTTCACATTGATAAATAGCATTATAATTGTGCTAATTATGTGTGATTATGAGAGGAGTAATATTCTCTTTTAAACAAAATAGACAATCAAAGGTTGGGGTGGCAAAATGTAAAAATGTCCGAAGATTGGGTGGCAAAACGCGAAAACGTTCAAAGGTTAGGTAATAAAGTGCGAAAAAGTTCAAAGCCACATCATTAAAGCTGGACGGAATATTTTGTTAGATTCTAGCTTTTTGCATCTGAAGGTGGCTGTTTAAGATATTTTTAATAGTTGAGGGGATTAAATGGAAACTCGCAAAGGTTATGGAACAAAATGGAAAAATGTTGAGGTTCAAGTGGAATTTTCTCTAAACTGAAATACTCTCTCTATGTATGACCTCTTACGAATAATTCACAAATATATAGTTTATACTATATTTCTTGCTTTTAAGTTCCACTATTCAGTATTAACTTAAGCATTCGAAGAGGTTTCAGCGTAATCACCCCGACTTGGTCTTTCTCTGTTTTGTAGTAACCAATGTACAAGTTACCAATTCTTGATGGACACCGTTAGGATCCTATCCATACACGGATCCTGAGGTTTTATCTCGCATCACAAACCATGGGTTATAATTTTGTTTATAGTGTATGTTTCGATTAGTTGAATCTTGAAGATTTGTTCGAACTTTTAGAAGACATTTCGGAACGATTAGTTGAATCTTGAAGATTTGTTCGAACTTTTAGAAGACATTTCGGAAACATCAAAAAATTATCAAGAAATTACTAATTTAAAAAGTAAGATAGCCTCGAATTACATAAAAAAAACTTTGTAAGTATTAATTTTTTTATTTGTTTTTATTGATTGAAAAAAAACGCCTTTATTAGCGTCCAAAAACTAAAAGATTTGACACGTGAATTAAACAAACTTAATGTGTCAACCCACAAGAAATCATATAATGCAACTTTACGAATTTAAAATGGGTTAATTACAGGGACCTCCCCTGTGGTTTGGTGTATTTTGCGTCCAATCCTCTCGAATAATCATAATTACAAAGACCTCCCCTAACGTTTGCAAAACCTTACATCCGTCGGTCCACCGTTAGTTTTTGCTGATGTCATCATCCGAATTTTATTGAAAATCCCATTTTACCCTTGAGATTACTTTAGCTATTTTCATGGACTATTATACCCTTGTTATGTTTGTTACATGTGAAGGGTTTCAATGAAATGATGTGGTTTGTTTTGGGTGTAAATGTTATAAATATCAACGAAAAAGTAAAACTTAAAATTATTTATTACTGTGTAGATATTAATTTCAATTTTTTTTCATAATGTTTTTAAATTAAATCACAAAGAAAAGTGAATAAATTATTGTTAATCATAAGAAAAATTGAAGATAAATAAAAAGGATCATTATGAAAATGCAAAAATATTAATAATTATCCATATCTAAACCGTAATTTTAATAATTTCAATTTGTTTTCATAATTATAAAAAAAAATTAACTACAAGGATAATAAATAAAAATTAAGATTAATAGGAAAAAAAATTGGACAGCAAAATGCATTATAAAAATGCTAAAATATTAATAATTAGCCTGTACTAAAAAAACCATAAACTTTTAATTAAGAAAGTCAATTATTTTTTAACAAAATTAAATAATACTCATTCAAATACCCATTTAATAAAATAAGAATTATTAATTTATTTATTTCTTAATTATATCCAATACTATTAAATAATATTTACTATAAAATACTAAAATAAATCTTGTTTACATATTTAATAACTTATTTTTTACGCTATTGATAAATTATATAGTATTTAAATATGCATTTTATAAAAAAATTAACTAAAAAAATCAATAAATATTTTTTTTTCACAAAATTTAAAAATACTCATTCAAATACCCTTTTAATAAAATAATTATCTATGTAGTATTTTTAATTAATTAAATTGATGGGTTTTTCTAAAAAAAATGATACGCAATTATTTCAGTTTTAGACTTAAATATATATATATAAGTATTTAATATTTTCAACAATAAAATCATAAATTTATGTATTACTTAAATTCAAAACAATTAATTAATATTTTATTATAAAATACGAAAATAAAATCTTAATTACGTATTTATTAAATTGTTTTTTTACTATTAATAAATTATATGAAAATGTTATATAACACTTTATAAAAATATTGCTTATTTTGCATTATTAATAAACTATATTTTTTCTTTTTTATGTATAAATTGAATTTTTATTAAAGTTTAGGGACTAATATTCAAATATAAATTTTTGTAAGGTTTTGCAAACCTCAGGGGATGTCGAAGTAATTAAAATGGACGAGAACAAGAGGGTAATTTCACGTATTCTGTCCACCTCCGTTAGTCTCCGTTAGGGTTTTGTAAGGTTTTGCAAACCTGAAGGGAGGTCTCTGTAATTATGATTCTCCGAGGGGATTGGACGCGAAATTCACCAAACCACAGGGGAGGTTCCTGTAATTAACCCATTTAAAATAGAAAAGAAATGGGGGCAAAAATTTGTTAAAGAGAAAACCCTGGGGCACTTGGCGGATTTTAAAATTTCTGTAAGCACATTCTTAAACCCTACCAAAAATCTGTTTATTTATTTGTTCCTCACTTGCCCTTTTGTCACTTCCCTAGGGTTTTTAATCTTAATACAAAACCGCAATATCAACCTACGTGTATTCCCCGATTGGGCACCATGGTAAGCGATTTCTGAATCAATATTCGATTAACTTTCAATTCTTGTGTTAATGCTCGCGATTTTTTTTTTTTTTTTAAATTTATGTCAGTAACGTTTCTGAATTCAGTTGTGATAGAACCAAAGTTTTTTCCTTATCTAATTTGATGTATTTTATTTATCATATTCTCTGATGGAGCTATATATTGCTGTGAATTTTGTATTATTCAGAACAGCACTTGATAATAGGTCTCAAAAAAAAAAAAAAAAAAAGCACTTGATAATTATGTTTCTCATATACGTCGCTGATTAATACTTGATTAATAACTAGGTGAATTATGTAATCAGAACTCTGGGATAGTACTTTTTGGTTATTTATTTAGCGCCTTTGTAGTTCTGAACTAAAATTTATTAATTATATATAGTTTTGACTCTGGTGATTGGCTATGCAGTCGAAGAGGAGGACTAGGGAGCCAAAGGAAGACAATGTGACACTTGGACCCTCTGTTAGAGATGGCGAGATTGTATTTGGTGTTGCTCACATTTTTGCATCATTTAATGACACTTTCATTGTATGTAACTTGGGTCTGACCTTTTTCTCAATTAAGATCACTCGAAATAAAGTAGTTTTATAGTTAGTGCTTTTGTGTGCAGCATGTGACGGATTTGTCTGGAAGAGAAACCATGGTCCGAATTACTGGTAAGAACTCTAATAAGCACTTTTTCTGTGTTCCTATGTTTGAGCCTTGAAAAATGGTTCTGAAAACTGAAAAGTGATATAGGAAGCGATTCATTCTAAGCATTGGAAGTTTCCAGAAAAATATAATGTTGATGTGATGCTACTTTTGTTTTCTTTATAATTTTTTAGGATAGAATAGTCCGTTTTGAGTGTATTGATTTCACTTCTATGTATTCTGTGTGGACCATAGCTTTTTTGGTTAGTAGATAATACTTCCAATGTCAATTTTTACATATGCTAAACTGCATATAGATTTACCAAAGAGAAATTCATGTCTTGATACAAAGCATTTTGGACCAATTTTGCAAGTTCTACTTTGTTTTACGATGAAAGGAATAGTGTCTCACTTACTCAAGTGTTGCAGGTGGCATGAAAGTGAAAGCTGATCGGGATGAATCTTCACCGTATGCAGCTATGCTTGCTGCACAGGATGTTTCCCAGAGATGCAAGGTAGTCTTTTACTCTCTGTTGGAGCCTTGCCCATATGGGTCTATATGTTCCTTGGCACCTCTAGTTTGTGCTGCATTGTGACTAATACTAGCATGGAAAATTGTTTTATAGTAATGAATATCATTTTCATGCTGTTACCTTTTTTCTCTCTTCTCTTCTTGCTTGCTTACAGGAGCTGGGTATCAACGCCCTTCATATTAAGCTCCGAGCTACGGGTGGAAACAAAACTAAAACACCTGGACCTGGTGCTCAGTCAGCTCTCCGGGCCTTAGCTCGTTCAGGAATGAAAATTGGTCGTATAGGTATTCTTATAACCCTCTTTCCTTCAAAAGAAAGTTTTTCTACAGTTGCAGATTTGTTTTACTTGCGATGTCACTCTACTTTCATCATTTTAAACTTTATGAATAATCAGATTGTTATGGTAAAGTTTATGGGAACATTGTGAAGCACTTATTTATTAACTTAATCAAGAACTTTAAAAGTTAAAGTTGCATGGACATGTATTGACACTTTTGCATGTAGTATTAAGTCTTCGTTGACTATGAATAGCCAAAAAAGAACTATTACTTCACAAGGCTCTGGATTCCATATAACAAGATATATATTTTCTTACAGTGTGTTTGTGCTATGAGTTAATTTTGATTGGTGTATGGACACACAGACTTTTCCATCTCTAAAACAGCTAATTGTTCATTGAATCACAAGTTTCCTTCTTGTGATGTCATGCTGCATATTTATATCCACAAATATGAGCCTTGGATCAGAAAATACATCTAAAATTCTTGTTATTGTGTTTCATTTTAATCGAATTACGAACATGTGGACCATTTCCTTTGAACATCTGCGTGAGTGGCTCTTTTTCAGAAATTCACTTTGGCATTTTGAACATGTAGTTTTCTCTTGATGACTCATAAATTCATAATACATAATGAGTACTAACATACTTCATTATGTTATATTACAGAGGATGTGACTCCCATTCCAACGGATAGTACTCGTAGAAAGGGTGGTCGCAGAGGAAGGAGGTTGTAAGCTTGCTGTTCTTCCTTACCAAAACCATTGAGTGCTGCTTTTAGCGGAGGTCATTTCAATTTAGTCTCTGCCAACTAATTTAATTAATTTTAATTCTTGGATTTTGGTTGGAAAAGGTTTTCCAGACACAGAACCGTTGTCATTGAGCTTTAATGTTTTAAGTTTAATTATTACTTTAAAAATATGTTTCATTATTACTAACAGGCATCTGTTACATTACTTCTTTCATGATAAATTAAAGGCTTCATTTTTTAGGTTGCATAATTATGTTTTGAAGTCAATTCTTGAAATTGACTTAAAATATCTGTACTTATAGATGTATGGTTTAACATCTACTATTATTTTTTGGACAAAAGAGTAGCAAATTAAAAATTAAAAATTAGAATAAAACCATTTTACTAGTGTAAATTTTATATGAATTTGAAGCAGGATAACTAACACAGATATCAATACCAAAAATCATTAGCCAATTTTTTTTGATAAGTGTGGGAGAGAAAATGAAAGAAATGAGAATATTGATCGAAGTAAAGAGGGGAAGTAAAAAGGGAGATAAGTTCGTGAAATTAACATATTTGCCTAAATTCCTAAAAGACCTTAGAATAATATGGTTAAAAGTAATACTAGTATATTAAATACCATGACAAGTTACTAATGTTTAGTATAAAATTTAAGAGTTGTATTTTATTTTCATTCATCAAACAAAATTGACATGTGTACTTATACACCAACCGGGATCCAGACATTAGACCCTAAAGTAAATATTAACAGCTCTGTGTCGGGTTCGAGTATCCTTTTCTCAAATAACTAGTTCCACTACTTGTTGGTTCATGTTGTCTTATACTACCATGGATCAAAATTTCCTTCTTTTCCGTCGAAAACATCGAAAAGTTTTCGTTTTTGAATCAAGCGAAACAAAAACAAGATGTAATTCCGAAACTATTTGTTTGCCTTAAACTCTGTTATTTTTCTAAATTTAGTAATTTTTTATACAATTTTTCCTTAGTGTTTCCGAAACATTTCCGAAAAATCTCGAAAAGTTTCCAATATTTGGCTGACCAAAACATACACTCGAAACGAAATTTTGATCCATGATACTACTATATAAAAGTAAATAAATTAACCGTTCTATTAACATAAATATAATGGTCCTAATTAAACCCTATCCTAACCAGCATCTCCCCCCTCCAATTACAAATACCCCTTCCAAAAAAAGAAAGTTTTTTGCTAGTCCAGTTACCTCTTCCCCTTCAACAATTTAAAGGGTAAATCACATTTGGAGGTTGGTGAAAAGATGGCAAAATAATTGTTCATCAATCATGTAAATACACACTTGGTCTTGTTTAAAATAAAATTTCATCAAATGAATAGCATGTGAGATAAGGTTCAATTGCATGACACATGTCTTATTTCACATTATTTTTAAATTACCTACTTTGATAAAGACAAATATGCCCATGACCCATGTTCTCTTGTACATTGGAGTACTATTTATAAGTCCCTCTCCAATTACCTTATCTTCTCCACCAAATCCTCCCAACCCCTAACCTCCAGACTTCGAACGGCTTGCGGCGGAAAGGACCAAAATCAATTTCAACAATACATTCTTTGGGAAAACCATGAAAATATCATATTTTATGGTGGTCAATAAAAAAAAATTAAATACATTTTGTACCCATTATAAAAGGAAGGAAAAAGATGAACGAACACGTTATAATTATGTGCTTAAGTTGAATTTTAGTAAACTAAAGAAAAACAAAAAAAGTTCAATAAATCTGGGTTTTGAATTTCATTAAGAGAGATGATATATAGAACCATGTATTGTTGATATTATTTTTCAGTACCGCCTAATTTTTTTTACAATTCTGTCTAGATAATTAAAGAAAGAAAGAAGTAAAAAAATTAATGACAGCGGGGACTATGCCTCCCGATAACCAATTGCGGAGAGTGAGGAAGTTCGAGTTTTGTCGAAGTTGGTGGAACAAGGGAGTCGCGAGGCGCTGTCTGCCAGACTGTCGTAGCTAGTTCGTGTTGGTGTCTAACAATCTGTGCACTTCTATATTTCACAAAACATAGAATATAGCAAATAATATTCTAACAAATAAATCCATGCATTATTAAAGCATGTAAATCACACTTACCTTTTCGTAGAACATTTTAATCAACACATAAATTGGAAACAAGACTGAGACTTGTCGAAACAAATTTCCTTAAGACAATATTTCCGGGGCTGCCACGGTGCATACAGTTTGATTCCCGGTAATCTCCCAAGATACAACAGTTTGTTGTTCATTATTTGCACAAATAATGAACCCACGGCGAACTTGAACAAACAGAAATTTCGGACTAAATTTTTACGGAAGTAAGAGAAAGAGAGAGTAGTGTTTTTCCTTTTTGTTACTATCAAATTCATACAGAATTGGCCAGATTCTGTCTCATATTTATAGACACAAAAGTGCCTCTTGAAAAGGGACACAATGTTTCAGTTCAAAGGGTACCTCTTCGGACCGAATAGACACATCTCTTACTCTTATTTATTTCATTCACATATAAAAACCCCAACAGTTCGGCCTTTGTTAGCGTGGGAAGGAATGAGGGTGAAAGTGATGGTTGGAGCTTTGAAAACACAGGAGAGTAAAGGAGGAAAGAGAAGTTTTCAATGTTATTTAAGTGGTGGGTGTTTAAGTAATTTTACAATTGTCTAAAATTTGAAATGTCCGACTGCTTTGTTATGGTCGAGCAATTTTGAAAATAATGTTTGGCTCAAATTTAATTTTGACATTTTTAATGGTTAAGAAAAAGTATCTCATACATACCATTTTTCGACGAAATCTTATTTAAGAAATACCCGTCACTCCCACTTTAATAAAGTAACTGTTGATCAATCTTTTACATACAATAAAACAAGATTAATTATATATGGTAACACTCGCCAAATAAAATTCCATGCTATATATTCCACACACCATGAGAAATCTAAAGAAACACTGTCGTCATTGCCACCAAATAAGCTACCACGAGAACAATCAACAAGCTTCCACATGTAACTGCCAATTCTATAAAAACGCTACTGAATACCGCCGCAGCTGTAGAAAGAAGTTATAAATTCAGACTTTATTGCATCAAATACCATATAACAACAATAATAATACCCAAAAAAAAACTAATTTTAATGGTGTAAAATTAAGCTTAAATTCTGCAAAATAGTAAAAAATGGAAATTTAATCACCTATATATTTGAAGTCTATAAACAATTTCTCAAATGTTAAAAGACTTTAAAAATACCATATTCAATCTCACTTATCAAACAAAGCTCATATCTTCACGTACCTCCTGAATTCAAAACCTATGCAGATGCAATGGGTTTTTGCAGATGCAGGGTCACCAACAACAAGTAAAATCAGTCAGTTTTCGATCAAAATCCTTCAAAATAGCAAAAATATGCAAAAAAAACTATTGTTGTATGTGCTGTGTGTGCATGTAGTTTTGTACCAAACAGAAAAACGGAAGAGGAGGGGTGAAGGGATACAAAAAAGGGCACCAAAGTTCGTTGAAATGTTTTTTTCTTTTTGTTAGAAGTAATTTACACTACCTAAACATCACTTTTGTGAGTAAGCAGAAATCAAGGACATATTATTAGAAAGCAAGAATGTCACTCACTAGCCTTAAGCTATTGAATTTACATCTTTACCCGTCATGTTGAAACGATGACTACTTTTCAAAATATAGAAGTACCACCAAGCAAAATATTTAATTAATTTTTCGGTGAGATTGTATTTACAATTAAGCGGAAGTGGAATGTAGAATTTAGACATGAACGACTAATTGGAAAAAAAAAAAAAAAAAAAAAGGGTGGTACCTTTGTTATCGCAAATCCTGCCTGTTTAACCAGTCAGATAGAAGAAAATGAATCAGAACCAGCTATCACTAGGTAAACAAACGAAAAAGAATAACATAAAAATGAGTTCTTTTCGAGGGAGATGGGAGTACCAGATATACGAAGCGAATAGTATCCATAAACATCACTTGCTTAGACTCCTCCCACTTTCCTAAAGGACCTTCATCTTCAACATCACCAGATGAACCATCGCCACCACCATTTCCGCCACCATATTTCCCACCACCATATTTCCCACCACCTCTTCCGTCATGATAGTATTCTTGCAGCGTCATTACATCCTCAATTGACTGTCCCGTTTCAAAGTTGTTCGTACCTGTCTCAAGACCTTTCCATGGAGAAGCCTGGTACAATATGAATATGAAAACTCGTGTTTATATGGAAATCAACTCGGTAGCTCTTAATATGAAAGTACATCACTATCCAGTTCACCAGCTGTCAGAAACTGAGAGGGGCATATCTTGTAAGGCCGATTATGTAGATAACAACTTTTTCCTTATTAAATCGCATAATTGTCTTCCCTTGAATTTTGTTTTACATTTTCCTATTCTCTTTTATTAATTTTTTTGTTCATCTTCATTTAGACAACATTTGAACCGATTAGTTGAAGAATTCAGTTACCTCATCCCATTTCTTGGATATACCATCTCCAAACAAAGAGATAGGTGCAGCTTGGTGGTACTTAGATGTCGCATAGATCAATTTCGGGGAGATATTACGAAGGTTTTTCCCGAGGTAAGTTGAGTTGTATGTAGACGACGATCCCTTATTAAGCCGAAAAGACTGCGGTGAGAATAGAGAAGGTGGACAAGCAAGTTGGCAGCCAGTGATCTGAATGAAACTCATCTCAACACAACAAATGGCTTACTACTTCACGTAATCCCTTTGAAGTTCTTTAAAAGTAGAACTACATATCCAACAAATAAAAACTTCTTAGAGCTTGTCTAGTCAATTATGAGATTAAGAAAACTTAACAATTTATAAAACTGTATCTTGTAATTTCTAAACATATAAGAATTACACACTTTACCTTTACACAATTGGTACTAAGTCATTTGAAAAAACACACTTGATACCACAATCTGATGGCCCTTGACAGATTTAGTATTGCCGTCAAATATTTGAACCATTTAATTATGTCCAGCCCTTAGAGAGTTCGAAGATGAATTGTGGGAAAGCTGCAACTATTCCTCAATTTGACATTATGTTTAAAGAATATTGTTAGAGCTTGATGATAATTAGTGGAATGGTTCAAATATCTGACGCCAAAACTAAATCTCTCAAATGATGTCAAAATTGTGGTATCAAATGTGTTATTTCGTAACACTTAGTACCAAATTGTCAAGTACGGTAAAGTGTAGTATTAAAAGTATAATTCACTCAAATGAAAGATCATAGTAAAGTATAATAAAAATGTGAGGTATTCTTTGATTCATGAAATCTTGAGATCAATGGATGATATTATGGACAGCAAGCAAATGAGAACCAAATAAATAATATTCAATCAATTGTGCAATCATTAATTGAAAGTAACAGGACAAGGGGACAAAAAACTGGGAGAAGAATTACAAGTGCAGAAAACAACTGGACTGAAAAAGTTATTGAAGAATTAGGCAAAATATTAAGTAAATACGAAAAATGAATATACACGTGATTCATAATTAATCGAATGCGAAAGAAAATCAGTCAATTAATCGATTTTGTACCTGGGTTTTAAGAGCGATGGTTCCAACTTCCAATTGAAGAGAAACCAAGACAATGAAAACTCCTGGACTTTTTTGCCCTTTTGGTGCTGGTTGAGCCATGGCCGGCCCTAGCTTTTTACGGGCCCTAGGCCAAATAAAAAAATGAGACCCTCAAACAAATTATATACTTTTAAGTTTTTTTTACCTCATAAAACAAAGGTATATGTGTTAAATTAGATATTTTGTTTTTATAACATTTTCTTCCCTAAATAAAATATTTTTGTGATTTGGTCAATCACAAATATGTTTTCTTAGTTTTAGTTTGAGGAAATTGCATTTTTCATACTAAATTTTTACCTACTTTAGACATTTGATACTAAACTATAAAAAAAGACACATTTAATATCAAAATTGAAGGACTTTTTTCACATTTTCTTGAGCTTTAATGGTGATTTTTGGTATGCTTAAAATTATGCTCCAAAACTTTTACCATATCAAGCTTGTGTGCCCTATATCATATCTGAAAATTATTGTAGGATGATTTCTTATAATATGAGATATGATTTAATTTTGATTAATGTCCTGAAACTTTGTTAATTTCTACGGATTATTTATTGTGTTTCATGAACTGAAACTTATACCATTAGAAAACTCTCGTCAAGAGATTTCCATTCTTATAAAGAACACAAAGACCCCAAAAATTGACGGAGAAAGGAAATGTGAAAAAAGTTCTTCAATTTTGGTATTAAATGTGTCTTTTTTGAAGGTTTGGTACAAAATGTCTAAAGCAGGTAAAAATTTGGTATGAAAAATGCAGTTCCCTCGTTTTAATTTTCATAAACCTCTTTACCATAGATATTTGTTAGATTATATTGTGAATTTTATCTTATAATGAAATTATCAAAAAAAAAAGTTATCTTATAATAAATTCACATTCGTAGCATATTACTTTGAGTTTGAATAATTAATGTCTATAATACATGAATTAATAATCATAAAGACATAGACCATGATACGAAGAACATAAATTTCTTCATATTGATTACATATTATATTTAGTTTCTATATTAGTCCATCAAATTTACAAAACAATATTAATAACTTAAAAAGATAAATTTATAAAATTTGGGGGCCCTCTAGAGAGGGGGCCCTAGGCATTGGCCTAATTTGTCTTATGCTTAACCCGGCCCTGGGTTAAGCTGTAGAGCACACAAGTCCATGTCATACACATTGATAGTAAAATTTCCATTATATTATTTCAAACATGAAAATGTATCCATCTTTTATGCAATGTTTTTAAAATCGGATCGGACAGTGAACCGGTGAGCCGATTGGCCACTAATTTTACTGGTCGAACCGATCGGATCGAATAACGTTATAATAATATAATAAATATATTTAATTTTAAATTATATGTAATATGCATAAAATTTAAACATTATCCTACAATTGATTAAAAATATATAAAATCTTAAATTATACTTAAACTAAATCATATAATATTTATTTAATTTATATCATAACGGTAATGTGATACTAATTTGTAAGCTCATATATATATATATATATAATATGATTATATTTCTTTATAAAAATTTAAAAGTGTAAGTTAAAAATACAATAAACTAATAGATTAATAAATTTTAAAATATGATTATGTATAAAAGTCTAATATTCAAAATCAAACTTGCATAAAATATCGATTTGACTTTCAAAATTTGACACTCTTTATCCTAAAAATAATATTGGAAAGAAATAAAAAAATTCAACAAAAATGATGAAGCTCAAATTGTAAGGAAGTTTTGTTTCATGCAAGAGGTTAGGTGTTCAAATCCCATCTTCTACAAGAATTTTTATTTTATTTTAACATTAAAAAAAATTTAAAAATCGAAAAAAATCTTCTACAAGAACTTTTAGTTTATTTTTAACATTAAAAAAATTTTAAAAATCGAAAAAAAAAGAAAGGGAAATTCAGAATCGGGTTGAACCGGTCCAAACTTTGAGTCAAGTGATTTTAGGGGTAAATCACACCGGACCAACCTCCGGTTCGCGGTCGAACCGACCGGTCTGGTCCCATTTTAATAACATTGCTCTTATGTTGTCGAACCGGAGGTTGTTCCGGTCCGGTCCAATTTTAATAGCATTGCTTTTATGTAGTGTAGTGAAATGTTTAACTACAGAAAATGGAAAAAAATGTGGGCAAACGTTTGTCTCTTCAGAGAGTTGTTTCAAAAGTAATTGAAATTTAAAAAAAAAATACAATAGCTTATCGTAATATTTTTTATTTAAGTTATTTGAAATGAAATAAATAGTAGGTAGCCAAAATATAATTTATTGGGATCACTATAAATTAATGAAGAACATTATGTAACAATATTATAACATAAATTTAAGTACAATTAAGCTCAACTCAATAAAATAAAAACTGACATACTACATGTAAAAATATCAAACTTCTCGATGCTCAGCTCAAGCTTGTTTGATGAGAGAATTGCAATTGTGGTACCAAATTATATACCGATTCTCACTTGTGGTACCATAAAAATCGAGGCCGACACATTTGGTACCACAATTTAAGAAATCAATCACTTTTGGTAC
The DNA here is from genome assembly GCA_030819805.1 of Penstemon newberryi var. newberryi. Lineage (NCBI taxonomy): Eukaryota > Viridiplantae > Streptophyta > Magnoliopsida > Lamiales > Plantaginaceae > Penstemon > Penstemon newberryi. The sequence continues at coordinate 18,533,226 of JAUALY010000007.1, forward strand.
CACCGTTAAAATTGGACATTAACTGATGACGTGGCAGTTAAGTTTTATTGCAAAATTAATACCATTACTTATGTTGACTGAAAATTATACCCATAACTTTTCAGGTTGTCAAAATAACCCCACATCTTCAAATTTACTGACAATTTTAGTCCACATTGTTGCCCAATTTCAAAATTGGCTCGAATAAGACACGTGCGGACCAATTTAGAGATTTTACTTATTATATTTACATATTTTTTTAACTAATTTAGTTTTATAAATAATATCAGACCAAATAATACTTTAACATTTTTTTTTAAATTATAATTATTTTATTAATAATATATAACTTTATTTTTTTAATAAATATTAAATATATTAATATTATTATACGAATTTATGTTAAAGTATTATTTGGTGTGTTAATATTATTTATAAAACTAAATTAGTTAAAAAAATATGTGAATATAATAAGTAAAATCTCTAAATTGGTCCGCACGTGTCTTATTCGAGCCAATTTTGAAATTGGGCAACAATGTGGACTAAAATTGTCAGTAAATTTGAAGATGGGGGGTTATTTTGACAACCTGAAAAGTTATGGGTATAATTTTCAGTCAACATAAGTAATGGTATTAATTTTGCAATAAAACTTAACTGCCACGTCATCAGTTAACGTCCAATTTTAACGGTGGTACCAAAAGTGATTGATTTCTTAAATTGTGGTACCAAATGTGTCGGCCTACATTTTTATGGTACCACAAGTGAGAATCGGTATATAGTTTGGTACCACAATTGCAATTCTCTCCTTGTTTGATTAAAGCTCGTTTGAGCTCGATTTGTTTAATAATTAATTTAAGCTCAAACAATTTCAAGTTCGATATAAAATTCAAACAAAGCTTGAACAATATGTCGTTCGGCAATATTCGGCTCATTTACACCCCTACCTTTAAGGCTTTGACTATGTTAGTTTTATACACAAATAAAAAAATAGTGGTTATCTGTTAAAATATTAATTAATAAAAATTATTATTATTATTATTATTATTATTATTATTATTATTATTATTATTATTTTACAAGTTTAATTAAAACATGGCCTCATAACTATATAAATTTCAATTTTATTGAGTGGGGTCCATTTAAATCAAGTATAAGATAAACATCATTTTAAAAATATCATAATATGTTTTCCTTGCCAAGTCCACAATTTAAGTGGGAGTCATTGCACCCCCTCAAGTGCATGTAGCTACGCCCATGGATACAGTCTAGAAATGAATAGCTTTTTCTTAGATTATGGAAAAAAGATAAATGATGTAAGAATATGTATGTATCCTTTTAGGCCGTTTGTTTACCCAAAAATGACATATAAATAATAATTTGGTAATATGATTATTAGGCATCACATAATTATGTTTGATTTAACTATTAAGAAAGGAATTTAATTCACCAAAATTAGGAATCTGAATCTTACCTCCGTAATATAGGAATCTGAAACTCGAATTATGGGGAAATTCATAATAATGATTAGAATGAAAATATTGTCTATACATATATATATACATACTAGGGTGTCTGCACCCGCTATGCGCGGTCTTGGTTGCCCTGTATATTTATGTTATTTAATAGACGTTTTAATACTACGATTCACAAATTATGATATACTTATAAGTTGAAAATGAACATGTATTATTGAAATGTTTAAGCAAATATTACATTATACAACCTTGCTAAAGAGGAAAGATGAATGATTAACAAATAGATTATGGATGACCAACGAGCTTCAGAATATTCAATCACAAGTATCGGATGATTAACAAATATTCCATATATTAAAGTACAAAATTAATAATATTACTCCAAGTCATTATGATATAACAGGAAAGTACTTAATAAAATCACATAAAATTAATAACACGAATCATTTGTGTTCTTCAAAAATATCACTGTGTATAGTAACTGAATCTACGACAATCAATATAAATCAAATATGTTCTTCTAAATCTGAGTTTGATCAAGTGTAAAGTAAGTATGACACTGAACTATACTCACAACCTTCATCAAATCGCGTATCTCGGACTCATTAAGATTAGCTCCAAATTTTTTTAATCCAACCTTGAGTTCTTCGAAAGCGGTCTGGTCACTCATGTTATCTGTGTTCATAATTTTGAAAGATTGTTTAAATCCAGCAATTTCTTCTTCATATGGACTTAATGCAATGACCTGTAAGCAGAAAAATGATTTCAATATTGACAAAAAAAGTAATTAAGTTATATCATTTACTAATAAAAACTAAAAAGTTAAGAAATGTAGTTGACTGTTAATATTTGAACAAGAGATTGGCTCAGGGTAGTGAGTTGAAAAATTAAGCCACTTATATATGTCCAAGCCTAGACATGCCTTTTTCCATTATATATATATATAATGATATTTGAGGACGTATGGTTAAGATGCAGAGTGTTGGAGATGAAGCTGAAGAAAAAACCTACGTAAGATGATATAATTCCTGTTCCAGTGGCAAGGTACAGGAGTAAATTGCCACTATGGGAATAGACAATCAAATCAAATGATCTAAAAATATCAATGAATGTGATGAACAACAACATATTATCTATGAATGTGCAAAATACCATTACAATGGCAGCAAGTGGATATGCTGGCATGAGCATCTTTTTCCAACTTTGTCCAGTTATCTTCACTTCATATCCATTTTTCAAGTTGGCTGAATACAAAATCAATAATTTGCACTTACACGACATATCAAATCGCAAGACAGCTAAAAGAAAACATAATATAATATTAATTCAAATCATCTCTCAAACAACATAGAGAAGAAAAACAGAAAAAGGTATATATACACACCCAAAAGGCATATTAAAACATAAATGCTTACATATATAAAAGGTATACAATCCAAAGAAAAACATTCACCGGATCGGATGAGTAAAACGAGTTGAAAGAACCCAACAGATTTGAAATATTACTTGAACCAAACCATCTTGTCCTGAATGTATATTCTTAGCTAATGCCCTTAAGCCTCAGAACCAAATGCGAATCTCTAAGATATCAATCAAATAATCTAGTCAGTATTTCTCCACATCCAGAAAAATTTTCTTTTTAATTAACGAAAATACCTAGCAAAAATAAAAACAATTGAAGAATAGACTTTTCTAAATATGATAATCAGCTAGCTAGCTAGGGTGCGTCCATCCTCAAGCTATTTCCTGGCGAAAAACAACCGCTGCTTTTCTTAAGAAGTGAGAATCCCTCCAATCTTTTGACCCAACTATTAAAAAGTGAGAAGTAAAGACCCATCATAATCTTAACAATAAAAATTAAGCAGATATGAAATTTGGGAAAGAAAGAAATTAAGAAAAAAGATGGAATTAGCAATAAAACCCATGGACACTGAATAATAACTGGAAATTGCAAATAGAAAAGAAAAAGAACAGGGGGGAGAAATGTTATAAATCTAACATACACAATCTAAAGTACAGAGATTATACATGTATAGATACTCCAAACCTGAAAAAAGAAAGAAAAAAAAATTAGACCAACTTTTAAACAGAATCTCAGTTTCCAAAAGAAAACCAACCTTCAAGTCTTCAACAATTTATTTTCCGACTCTACGGGCATATAACAATATTGACGTTAAGATTGAAGTGCAAGCATATTAAAGCGAGAAAGGTGTTACAATAAATTACCCATGTCATTAATTTCAGGACAATCGGTAAGATCAATCTCCTCCAGTAATAAGCAATGAGACCCAAGATAGTAGAGACTATTTTCACTTAGCAAATCGCAACAATTAATCGAGAGCCTTCAAATTAACACAATCAGATAAAAGTTGTGTAATGCCATTGTCTGTTACTCCTCGGCATTTTCCCAACCCAATTTCAACTAAAAATACCGCAATTTTGGCTAATAGTTTTGAGAACATATATAGTCGGAAACTTGGGCCCCATCGATTCTCAGCATATTCAACTTACTTCTTAAGATCCGTAAGTTGGTGGACAAAAGTCATAGAAAATACCTGGCAATACAAACCCAAGACTCATTTCTAATTGTTTGAAGCATATACCTTATGATCGACCAACTTATTAAGAAAGCCGAAAAACTGAATATTATACTTACAGAAAAACAGTAGCTAGTGTGAAGTAGATAGAAATTGAACGTAGAACTCCTGCAAACGAAACATCAGAATTGAAGCCTGGTCAGCAAATGGAAATTCATAATTGAAGAAAAAAATACAACTATTTTGCTTACAGTATAACATCGAAGCTTTTCAATTCACATCTTCTATTTATATACAAAAATTTAAATCAAGTAAGAACACAATAACAAAAAATTCAAGGTTTCAAACAGAAGGAGAATCAATATTGAGAGGGGAGAGAGATGAGACTAAAACGAAATTGGACAGTAAATTAGATTTCACTGCAAAACGAAAGATTAAATCTAACCATCTTGCACGGCAGATGGCAGCGGAAGAATTTCAAGTAGATAACTCTCCTCAATTTCACAAGAATTTGATGTTGTCGAATGTGGAGACGCAGGTGAAAAAGGGACTTCGTCTCGCTCCACAACTTCGAGCTCAACAGCCCATCTGGTGACGCTGTCGCCTACGACGTGGATGTCTGACTCCGCCATGGCTCTTCACTCTTCAGGGAACAGAGGTAAGGGGTAGATCAGCTAATGGGGTTTTTTGTTTGAAGCTGTGGGCAAATGAAATCTCTAGGTTGTCATCGTGGCTACCCTCTGGGTAGCCACCATCTGTCATGTTAGGTCCCTTTTAGGGATACTTTTACATAAAAAGTGTCCCTAAAACCCCCCTAACATGGCGGATGGTAGCCACAAATTGAAGCCGACTTCGCATTCACTGTCCCATGAAATCGTCGTGGTTTTGAGGGTCAGCGTAGGGAAAAAAGAAAAAAAAAAGGGAAAAATCTTTGAACGACGTCGTTTTGAGGGCGGGTAAAAAAAAAAAGAAAAAAGAAAATTGGCGTTGGTTGAAGTTCCTGTAGCAACTCATAGTTAAGCTCTTATATGTAGTAAGAATATACTCTCTCTCTCTCTCACAGAGCATTTGATGCAGTACGCCTATGATTTGTTATCCAATAGAATACGATCAACCTGCAGTTAGTAAATTAGTGGTGGATGATTGGAAAATTGGGATTAAACTTTATGATGGGGATTTGATATATTCATAGAGATGAAGTTGCAAAAAGGATTAGAATCTTGATGAGTGGAACTGGTTCACTGGGATTGAAGCGGGGGATAGAGAAATGGAAGGATGCATAATGCATTGCATAAGGCAACAGAGAGATGGATCTTCAGAGAGGAATTTTATGATCGGTTTGTAGAGGATTTGAAGGCCAAAATTTAAGCATAACAATTTATGCATAATAGAGAAAGATGGATCTTCACTTGTGTTGTATTTGCTTGAATGCAAATCAAAGTTGGAATGCATATAGAACAAGAATATATAATATTACTGTTTGTTAGCTAGCTTGTGTAGTGCCCCAATCAAATATACATGATTATAATGCAGAGGCTTCAGCATATCAAAGGGAAGGTCCATGAGATAAAAGTTTGTATATTATGGTGCATGATGGGTTTAGAAAATTTAAATTTTTTTTTTTTTTTGAGCGCCAAATGTGTGAAAGAAAAAGATTGGTAGGTGAGTGCAAAAAAAACATTCTTTGCATGCATTTCAACTTCTCTATATATATGTAGATTGAGTCCCCTCAATCTGTACTACAACAAATAGCTCCCCCGATCTAATACGTGCATTCAAATTTCAGTAATTTTTTAGCAATAATAGTAGTGTAAGTTTTAAAAGAAATGGAATCTCAGCTCATTGAAGAACAGGAAATTCAAGAAGTTGAAGAAATTCAAGAAGTTGAACAACCTGAAAACCAACAGGTTCAGGAACTAGAATGTCCAAACGATCCTGAACCACTTGATCAAAGCACCACGTTCATCAAAACGTGTTTCAATGGACTGAACATCTTATCAGGTTTTTTGAGTTAATTGATCAGAAATATTTCAATTAATTTCTTTTACATGTTATAATGTTTCAATATATTAATTAATTTATTTTTATTTTTGTTTAATGCTTAGGTGTGGGGATATTATCAGTCCCCTTTGCACTTTCTCAAGGAGGATGGCTATGTTTAATAGCACTTATGTTGATAGCTGTAATTTGTTTCTATACTGGAATTCTTATAAAAAGATGCATGGATGAAAATCCATTAATAGTAACTTACCCTGATATAGGGGAACATGCTTTTGGGAGAAAGGGTAGGATAGTAATATCTACTTTCATGCATATTGAGTTGTTTTTTGTGGCAGTTGAACTTGTAATATTGGAAGGGGATAATTTTCATAAACTCATTCCAAAGTTTTGTGTCAATAATTTTGGTAAAAAGCTTGGAGGGAAAAAAGTATTCATTATAATCACAACACTTGTGATGTTACCTACAACATGGCTAAGGAGTTTGTCGGTATTATCTTACATTTCTGTTTGCGGGGTTTTCACTTCTGTCGTTTTAATTGGCGTCGTCTTTTGGGTAGGGGAGTTTGAGGGCGTAGGGTTCAGGGAAAAGGGCGTTCTTTTCAGGTGGAACGGATTGCTAACAAGTATAAATATGTTTACATTTTGCTATCTAGGCCATGCGGTTTTCCCAACTTTGTACAGCTCCATGAAGAATAAGAAAAAATTCCCCAAGGTAAATGAAAATAAAATTAAGTTTGTCCAACATTGTGTTAATTTTGCGTAAAAGGCAAAATAAAAAATAATAATACTCTCTCCCTTCGTCCCATTTTTTTTACTCCACTAGCTACAGTACCCGATCAAACTTTTCAATCTTTTAAGTGACTTATCATGTTAAATTATTCAAATATTTGGTGTATTAAACTTTTTAAATATTAATATATATGGTGCCATATGAAATTATAAACTTATTAGTGAAATATATTAATTAAATTATTTATTATAATTTTTATAAATTTAGTCAAGTTGACTGATCAACTGTACCAAGGGATAAAGAAAAATGTGACGGATGAAGTAATATATAACAATTTCTTAGCAACCAACTGAACTCTCTTATTTTTGTTGTTGTTGTTGCGCGCAGGTATTAACTGTGTGTTTTATCTTGAGCACTACAGTTTATACGACCATGGCGGTGTTGGGATACTTGATGTATGGCGAAAGCTTGACGTCTCAAGTAACTCTCAATCTTCCAACTAAAAATATAAGTTCAAAAATTGGAATATACACCACCATTTTAACTCCTGTCACAAAATATGCCTTAATAATTTCTCCAATTGCAAAAGCTCTTGAAGAAAAGTTTAATGAGCATAGACGAATAGGAATAAGTTTAATCATTAGAACCGCTCTGGTCATCAGCACTGCAATCGTGGCAGTGTTTATTCCGTTTTTTGAACATGTTATGGCGTTTATCGGAGCATTTTTGGGCATTAGTGCCTCCATTTTGTTTCCGTGTATATGTTACCTTAAAATAGTAAAAGAATCCAGACGTCTTGGGATAGAGTTGATCCTCATTCTGATAGTTATTGTTGTAGGATTATTTGTTGGCTCGGTTGGTACGTTTATTTCTATTAGAAATGTTGTAAATCAAACGCATAAATAAAGAAAATTCTATATCATTGAATTTTTGTTATATGCTTCTACATATCTTTAATCCATTGACATTTTTTTAACGCCCGTGGACCACAGGAGCTTAAGTTCTGTAAATTTCTAAATTTTGTATTCTTCAGAGTTTTAGGTAGACAAAAAAACAGCAGTACATAATAAAAAGATTATGCTTCAACTAAAATAAATGATAACTCATAAATACCTTTCTCCCCTCTATCAGACTAATAATATGATTGGATATATACAACAGTATAATTAAGGGATAAAGCATTATTGAAAAAGTATCATTTTACAGGAGAAATATTATGGTAAAAAACCACCAGAAATAAATCAATTTAAATCTTGCATCTATAATATGAAGTTCCAGGATGTCTTTAATTGTACAAGCAACATAATCAAATGAAATAAAACAAATATAAAGTTTCATGATTAATATCACCTGATCATTATTATTTCTCTGGACACGAGCGGAAAGTAATTTCTATAAACTCTAGTGAAAGTAATTCACAAATAATCACAATGACAATATATTCATTTGATTTGATATACAACACATGTTTTTCAGATGAATATATATCTATTAAATAAAGACAAATAAAAAAAAGGGTAGCAGATCATTTGCGTTGCCAACTTGCTACAATTACTTTTTTTTTTTAGATTATTTCTACTCAATTACTTTAATTAGATTATCTCCCGTGATTTATATATATCCCTATGAAAACCGATTAAAACGCATGGACTCCTACTAAATTTCTTCGACTAGGTAATTTGTCTCCTAACTAATGTCTATCACCTTAATATGATTATTAATAGTAATAAAATATGTAATATAGCATTCATTAATTGTTTTATAAATATTAGTTTTTGGCTTTCAAAAAATTATTAGATTTCACAAAGAGATGGAAATTCAACATGTTAAAGAACCTGAAACTCAAAATCTTGGAGAATCAGCAAGTCGACAAGTAGACGAAGCAGAGTCCCAAAACCAATTACAAGATAAAAGCACTACATTCATCAAAACTTGTTTGAATGGGTTAAATGTTTTATCAGGTCATTTAATTAAGAATTTAAAGATGATTGTGTTTTACATGTTAATTAATTGTATAGTTTATAACTCTTTTTCTTTTAAAATATTTTTTAGGTGTGGGAACATTATCCGTATCCTTTGCTCTTTCTGAAGGAGGGTGGCTATGTTTAATAGCATTTTTTCTTATAGCTATAATATGTTTCTACACGGGAGTACTGATAAAAAGGTGTATGGATTCAAATCCTCTGATAAGAACCTATCCTGATATAGGCGAGGAGGCTTTCGGGAGGAAGGGTAGAATAGTCATATTGATTTTTATGTATGTTGAATTGTTCTTAGTTGCGGTTGAATTTCTAATAATGGAAGGGGATAACTTGCATAAACTATTTCCAAAGCTTTGCGTTCATATTTTCGGTAAAGAGATTGGCGGGAAAAAAGTATTCATTATACTCACAGCTCTTGTGATGTTGCCTACAACATGGCTAAGGAGTTTGTCGTTATTAGCTTACATTTCTATTGGGGGAGCTTTTACTTCCTTCGCACTTATTGGCGTTATCTTTTGGATTGGCGAGTTTGAAGGCGTAGGGTTTAGTGAAATGGGAGTTCTTTGGAGGTGGAATGGAGTTCTAACAAGTATTAATATGTTCACATTTTGTTATCTGGGTCATGCAGTTTTTCCAACTTTATATAGTTCCATGAAAGACAAGAAAAGATTCCCCAAAGTGAGTATAAAAAGCTAAAATTTCTTAGCAGTTAACTAAGATTTTCTTACTAAATGTTCTTTTTAATTTCTTGTTACAGGTTTTAATTGTGTGTTTTGCTTTGAGCACTATCAGTTACGGATCTATGGCCGTCTTAGGTTACTTAATGTACGGCGAAAATGTGATGCCTCAAGTGACTCTAAATCTTCCAACAAAAAAAATAAGTTCAAAAGTTGCAATTTACATGACTCTGATTACTCCTATCACCAAATATGCTTTAATAATTTCTCCAATAGCAAAGGCTCTTGAGGAAAAGTTGAATGTGGATGGGCGTAGACGAATAAGTCTAATGATTCGATCCACATTGGTCGTCATCACGGCAATCATGGCATTGGTTATTCCCTTTTTTGAATATGTGATGGCATTCATTGGAGCGTTTTTGGGCATTAGTGCCTCCATTCTATTTCCATGTGTCTGCTATCTCAAGATTGTCAAGGCATCCAGACATCTTGGAGTTGAGCTAATCTTTATTGCAATAGTTATCGTTGTAGGATTATTTGTTGGATCGATAGGTACATATATTTCCATCAGGGATATTGTAAATCGAATACATAAATATTAAATAATATTATTTCGATTCATGATATATATATATATACCATGATATAAGGATCAAGTCCAATTTTCTTTATCAGCTATTGCTTGAACAATGTGTTGTTAGATACTACTCGGCTCGTATACAATGCCCCTATCCAGCGGTAGGTATTCTGGTTTGTTGAAGTCAGATTTTAGGCACTACAATCAGAAAGAAAATGCTAAGTAAAAGGTGTATATGAGCATAAACAAATCAGACGAGCTTCTCTCTTGATATATAAATGAGGCTTCCAAAAAGAGGTAAATTTGGATAGATCAGTTGATCCTCTCCTCCAGGCACACCACACACGTAACGGGGACAAAAAGATAGGAACTGGGTGCAGATCGCTATGGAAGCAGGAATAATAAATAAGATAACAATGAATTTGTGAAAATATATCAACTGAAAATCGAGAAAAGGATTTTATGGGTGCAGAGACTACTACCAACATAAGGCTTTTTATTGGTCCTGACAATTTTCTGATCTTATATACGGTACCTCCTCTTCAAAGTGAAATCCAGCAATGTAGGTATCAAAAGCAAGCAATGGCAACAATCGCAGCAAGAACTTTATGAGATTCAGAAAAGACATCTTTAACAATTATATCAATCCCCATAAGCTAGCTAGTTCTTTTGGCAAACTTTGAACAATTGGCTTCTGATCCCATTTGCAACAAGTGATCCTTCTTCAAGTCTTGGCTTTCTTGTTCACCTCAAGAGGAGTGGAATATTTATTGCTTTGATTTACTCCAAACCTCTTAACAAGCTTCTTCGCGTAGCCTTCTTGAGTGAAAAAAAATCCATTTTTCATGTTTGTCACTTCTAAGCCAAGGAAATGATGCAGCTCTCCCAACTTCTTGATGTCAAATCTAACTGCAAGTTCTTCCTGAAGTCTTGTGACTTCTTCTTCATCATTTCATGTTATTATCATATCATCTACGTACATGAGAACCACCACATGCAAGGTCCCTTATTTTTGAACAAATAAGCTTGAATCTGGGTTTGACGAATTATACCCAAAAAATTGTAAATATTGGGAGATTTTCCATACCAGGCTCCCAGAGCTTGATTAAGACTATATAAATTTTTTTAAGATGAGTTGGAGAGACATACCCAGATGGTTGCTCTATGTAGATATCTTTGTCGAAATCTCCATACAAGAAGACATTATTTACATCAAGTTGTTGTAATCTCCCGTCATTCGAAGCTGCCAAAGCTAACACAACTCGAATGGGTATCATCTTCGCCACATGGCTAAAGGTTTCTTCATAATTTGCACCATACTTTTGAGGGAATCCACGGACAACCAATAGTCGAGGGCCAAGCGGTGTAAAAATTGTACTCTTTCCGTTTCATATTAATTGGCACATTTCTTGTTTTCACATTAAGAAATATCATCATTACATACTTTTTTTATGGTAAAATGTTTCAAATACCCTTTATAATGATGACAATTTTTTAATTTTTTATTAGTGAGTGGTGATCATTGAATTTCCAAACTCCAACAAGAGAAAAGGGGTAAAATTGGAATAAAATATTTTAAAAATTCAAACATGCCAATTAATTTGAAACAAAAAAATTTAACAAAATGTGTCAATTAATATAAAACAGAGAGAGTAATTGATACACAGAAAAAAAAAAAAAAAAAAAAAAAAAAAAGAGTTTAACTATTACTCTGTCAGTAGTCAAAGGTTTATCCAATAGTCAAATATTAGAGCAAAGCTAAGCAAACAAACCACGTCTTCTGTAGCTGAAAAAGTTCATAACAAATCACGAACGACGTAGTTTCAAATAGTCTAAACCCTAAACCCGGGATCCCAATCGTCGATTCTTCACTGGAGCAATGAGCGAAGAAGGCGAACGGAATGACAGAGGTGTTTCGGTGTCCGCCACCGAACATTCTACAACACCTCTGCCGCCCAATTACTATTACGGTACATTTCAAGGCGTCGCAAATTATCAGTCTCAACCTTCGCCGCCGTCTGAGCCGGTAATGGGTTTCCCTCAGCCGATACCTCCTGCTGGATTTTCTAGCTCACCTGTGCATAACTATCCTCACAGATATCAAACCGTTCAAGGTATTTCTCATTCTATTTTATTACGATCTTTCAAACAATTCATATAGATTTTTAATTGCGTTTAGTGATATACTAGAGAAAATTGGTATGTTGGTCTTGCAAAGGAAAGAGATAAACTTAGAGAGTTGTTGTCCTTAATTGGGTATTGTAATTTGTAATAAATTTGATTGTATTTCCTTGACATTTGGCAGATATAGTAATATTTTTTAGAAAAAGAAGAATAATTTCGTTAAGATTTATTGCACAGGAAATTTAACAAGTCAAGTGGCAATGGCTTCCTGGGGGCCATAACTTGATGTTGTCTTTGATGTTTGTTAATTTTGCATTTGCCCATAGTTGGGATCACTTTTGGATCAGGATAAAGTGTGTCAAAGTGGTCTTTAGCTAATAGTAAAAGCTTAACTTTCATTAATATTGAATTTGTAACTAAAGATGGAACTATATATACGGTTAAATTTTCCGAATTTTAAATGAGTAGGGTAAAAATGGCGCAAAACCTCATTCGTGGGGCCAAAAAAAGAAATGTTCCCACCATTGTACATTTAGCATTGTCTTTGACCTTTTCTTTTTTATTGTTTGTTAATTGTTATAGGTTATGTTGTTGCTGAAGGACGGCCATTCAGAAGGGATCGTCTCCCTTGTTGTGGTGTGGGGATTGGATGGTTCTTGTAAGTTCTGATTTTCATTATCGCGCTCTTAATACACATTTTTTTTTGTATGTACAGGAGTGAATCGGTAATGCATGTGAATAAACTTATCAAACATTTTTTAGTTCAAGAAACTTTGTTACGTGTTTTTGCTTCTTCTGTTTATTTTTTTTCCAATATTTTTCGTTTATTGTATAAGATTTCATACCATCTATCATCCTTGAAAAAGTCGTATAATATTTTTGATTCAAGATAAAATAGATCTATTTTAAATTATATTCTTTTCAGGAAGCTGCATCACCTGCAGATAATGAGGAATTACTAACAAAACTGACCGAAAAGCATATTTTTCGAAATTCTGGTAGTTGATGTAGTTCTTGGATTTCTGCTACCATTTCTTTTATTTTTAATTGCTACGTTTGTATAAAGATTTGGTATGGTGTTGTGCTCTCTGAGTGTATGTGTTTTCCTGATAGTTTATATTTTTGTAGTTTTGCATTGTAAAGTCTTTTTAAATGGGTGTTTGTTACTGATTTATCCTGATTTTGTCTGCAAGGTTTATAATTGGTTTCTTTCTTGGTGCGATACCCTGGTACATTGGAGCTTTTCTACTGTTATGCGTGCAGTTAGATTACAGAGAGAAGCCTGGACTTTTTGCCTGCATGTTAGCTGTAAGTTTGTGCACCCTTTTCCAATTGATTTATGATTTTAAGGAAGTATAACTTAGATCCTTTAGAATTAGCTTAATTTGCGTTTCAGCGTGATTTCTTTAAGATTTCCATGCTGCTTTTTATAGTATTTCATAATCTATATGAGAATTTGGAGTTTTGCATTATAATTTTAAGCATGTTTGGGCTTCAAAACTCCTGTTAAAAATTATGCATAAGCAAAACAATGTAATTCCATGATTGTTTTAGATATACTTGACTTTTGAGTTTTTTCCCCAAACTACTAGCCGATCTCAAGCCTGACTATCCCATGCTTCTGTAATTTGCATTCTGCAGTCAGTTTTCTAGTTAGTTCTTACTGGCTCTAGGAGTTTCTAAACCCAACTCTTATATTTAGAACTTTTCCTCAACTTAAGTTCATACTACCACAGCCCAAATGGCATGTGAAATTTTAAGTGTTTTCACTTCTTATTGCTCATACTGTCTGAAGTGAATCTCGTAACTTTATTATGAAAGATATATAACTTAAAAAAGTAGTTTCCTACTAACTTAATGAACAAGTCTAGTTCGTAATCGTGATGTTTTATCATCTTTTTGAGCTTCGGAGTTGGAAATAAGAACCTTAATGAGATGAGCCCTTGATGCATTGGAGCAACATATCAAAATTTACGTGATGGGTTTTCATTTATTTGTGAATATTTGCAGGCCCTGCTAGCTACTCTTGTTGTTACTTTTGGTGTGACAAAGGCGACACATTCCTGGTGAATTTTGCAGTTTGTACATTCTCAATTGAAGTCCCCACGAAGACGATAGATTGTAAACGAATGGTCATTGACGCAATAAATGGTGTTTATATTTGGCGCTTTATCTTTACTCTTCGGCAAATACAAGAAAAGGAAAAGAAAAGAAAAATCGTGAGCAATGGAACTTTTTTTCTTTTTCTCGAGACAGGGGAGTACATACACATCAATCATTATATCATAATAGACATTAAACTAAAAAACTACCCACAATAGTGAGTATTGAACCAATGACCTCTTCGTTTTGGGCCTCCACTTTGACTATGGTGAGCCACACTGATCATACATCCCCATAAAATATTAATTGAGGTTCTTTCAATTTCATTATGTTTTTCAAAAGTGAAGACTTCAAAATTTTCTTAAACTAACGCATAATTTCGAAAATAAGACACATTCTTCATTACCGAATACAAGAACAAATAATAGTTCTCGTCAATGTTTTTTTTTTTTTTTGAGAGAAAGTTCTCGTCAATATTCTTTTCATTTACTTATCATTATATAATAAATAATATGTAAAAATTAAATAAATGTATGAATTTGTTTGTAGAGTCGCATTAGGAATTAAATATTTTTACTATTGAAAATTTTAGAGTTAGAATTTTTTTTTTTTAAAAAAAGTTGATAATTATTCTAGGGGAAGGGACTAGTGCGAATTCTCACTGACAGATGTTCTCACATAATATGTCTGTCTCTAAAGAGATATAATTAGGGGTGTAAACGAGTCGAGTAGTATCGAACGATACGTTGTTTAAGCTTGCTTTGAATTTTATCGAGCTTGAAATTTTGTGTTTGAGCTTGGTTTGATTTCTTAACGAATCGAGCTTTTATCGAACGAGCTCGAGCCGAGTATCGAGTAGCTTGGTATTTTACATGTGTTTTTTCAATTTTAAGTTTATCGAGTCGAGCTTCAAAAGTTATCGAACGATAAATCTTGTTCAAGCTTGTTTGATTTGTTTGACGAACCGAGCTTAAACGAGCTTTTACCGAACGAGCTCGAGTTGAGTATCGAGTAGCTTGGTTTGATTTTCAGCCCTAGATATAATATAGTAATAGTCGTGGGAAAATAAAAAATAAACTCAATTTTTTTTTAAGGCAAATGTGCTAACTAAAGGAGGATACATAAATTAAATATAATATTGAGTTGGGCCTATTTGAAACACAATGGATCGGCCAAATTAATTTAAATCAAATCTAAATAATTGCGAGTTGGACTAAATTTCAGCTGTATGCAATCCAATTAATTTATAAGACCAACTTGAGCCTAATAAATAAAATTTTCAAATACCACTAATTATTGGTGTTAACATAGTAATATACTAATACTATTAATTATCTAGAATGAAGACAAAACTTTACAAAACATTCATTTATCAATTATCACCAACGTCTGCAGGCCAAAAACACCTTTTTTTTTTTTTTTTTAATAAAAAGTAGAAAAACAAACTTGTTAAAACTAATCGACAGGGAGTCTTGGAACTTTACAAATCGGAGTCACATTTGCATATAATAAAACTTAAATTAAAGGTTGGTAGCATCAATTACTTGATCTCTCATTTTAAATATTATATATTATGGAGTACAAGTATGACATTTATATATTCTCATATATTAAGTAAGATTATATGAGTATGATCAAACTCGATATAAAGTCTCAAAAGATGCATAAGTTAAATTTAAACCAAAATAATATAAAATTAATGAGCTGAATTTAAGTTCATAACTACAAAATTCATTTGTATTTGGGTTTGAGCTTCCTCTAAAGAAGAACAACTCTTATATAGTACGAAATAAACTTGCTGAGCCCATGTAGTTAACTCAAATTTTCTTTTTTGTATAAGTTTAGTTTTACTCAATAATGGTTATACTATGAGAGAATTGTACTTTTGGTACCGTGGTTTAGGTCAATTTCCACTTTTAGTACATTGTTTTTGTGTCCAAAATATTTGGTACAACGTTTTAACAAATAGTGACACATTTGGTACTGCCGTTAAAAATCACCGTTAAGTGGTGACGTGGCAGTTAAGTTTTATAGCAAAGTTGATGACATTACTTATATTGACTGACAATTTTACCCCCATAACATTTCAGGCTACCAAAATAGCCCCACATCTCCAAATTAATGACGATTTTAGTCCACATAGTTGCCAAATTTTAAAATTAACTCTAATAAGACCACATCATGACCAATTTTGAGATTTTACTTATAATATTTACATAATTAATTTAATTTTATAAATTAATATAAATCTAGAAAATAATTTTTTTTTTCGAATCTATGATTTATATAATAGTATTAATAAAAAAATGTATTTTCGAATCTAATATTTATATAGTAGTAGTAATATATTTAATTAAAAGTTATTTAATATTTATTAAAATAATAAATAATTATAATTTAAAAAAAAAAACTAAAAATCCACCCCTCCCCCATTCCCCGGCCACCGGCGGCCTAGGAATTGTCGGGAGGTGGGGTGGGGGGGGGGGGTGATGGGGTGGGGCGGGTGGGTTTTAAGTTTTTTTTTAAATTATAATTATTTAATTTTTATTATTTTAACAAATATTAATAATAATTAAAATTATTATTTTAATAAATATTGATAATTTTAATTATATAATTTATTATTTTTATAAATATTAAATAGATTAATACTATTATATAAACTTTAGATTCGAAAGAAATGTTATCTTAATTTTTTTTGAGATTTATGTTAAAATATTATTTATAAATCAAATTAGTTATTTAAATATATTAAGTAATATTTTCAAATTGGTTCGGACGTGGTCGAGTAAATTTTAAAATTTGACAACTATGTGGACTAAAATCGTCACTAAGTTTAAAAATGTGAGACTATTTTGATAGCCTAAATTTGATAACAATGTGAACTAAAATCGTCATGAGAATTGACTTAAAGCGATATCAAAATACAATTCTCTCGTTATATTACACAAAAGACAACATAGGTTATAGACTTAATCAAAATTCTGTAAGGCCCAATAAACATGTAGCCCAATGAAACTCAAGCCCATCAAACGTTTTTTAGGGCTCTCAAGTACATAATAGCCTCCAATTCACAAAACCCTAAACTCAACTCCCCACTAGAGAGAGAGAGAGAGGAAGAGAGAGAATTTGAACTCTGCCCGAAATGGTGACATTCAGGGTACGTTCTCCTTCATCTTTGCTAATCTGTCATAAATTTCTACCATATGCCTTTGTATATTGACAAATAAGTAATTGATTGTGTTTGTACTTCGTGCAGTTCCATCAGTACCAAGTGGTGGGTAGAGCTCTGCCGACGGAGACCGATGAGCACCCGAAGATCTACCGTATGAAGCTTTGGGCCACAAATGAAGTCCGCGCCAAGTCTAAGTTCTGGTATGCATTTTGCATAAATTTGAACATTGGGATACTAAGATTTATTTTTCATCGCATTGAGTGGGTATTTGGATCTATTTTTCTGTATGAAGGTATTTTTTGAGGAAGCTGAAGAAAGTGAAGAAGAGCGTTGGTCAGGTTCTTGCTATCAATGAGGTACACAATCTCATACATACTACACTTATCTGATTTATGTTAATGGAAGGAATTTACCTTATGTATTAAGTGTAGGAATGCTTTACCGGATTATTGTTACGTGCAATTTGGTATTCTTTTGTTTGTTATTGGCTGTTGTTTTTTAGCAACATAAGATTTTGCAGCTGAGTTGATGTATACATACCAATGTAAGACTGATAGGTGGTTGGTTGTGTTTAGAAGATATTGTGTTTAATTTATACTTCTGCATTTCTGTGACAATCACTGCTAATTATCAGAACCCTAAAGGAAAAAAAGATGGTTGTTGGTTTTGTGTTTCAGCTGTGTAATACTATTAAAACTTCTAACTTTCATTCTTGTTGTATTTTCCTACTTTTGTTTCACTACTTATAACACCTGTATTATACACAGTGAATGGAATTGTAGATTAGATCATATATTTCCAGATAAAGATGAGATTTTGATTACATTGCAGGATTGGCTTTCATATGTCGTAACTATTGCTTCTGCTCCCAATTTAACCCTGAATTTTCTAGCTATTCATGATTGGCGATATTAGTCATCTGCTAACCTTACCTTCTTGTTTTGATGGGTGGGATGTAGAACCATTTTTCTAAACCATTTTTCACCTGTTTTATGCCTGTCTCATTCTTCACAATACTTATAAAATATTGAAATCCTCGGTTTATTTGCATCTTGGTGTTTCTATATCTTGCATTAAGCTTCATTTTCTAATATGGTTCCTTTATTTTCCTGTTTTGTCTCTAGATTTTTGAAAAGAACCCAACCACCATCAAGAACTTTGGTATCTGGTTGAGGTATCAGAGTAGAACTGGTTACCACAATATGTATAAGGAATATCGTGATACCACATTGAACGGCGGTGTTGAGCAGATGTACACTGAGATGGCTTCCCGTCACAGGGTCCGTTCTCATTGTATCCAAATTATCAAGACAGCCACTATCCCAGCTAAGCTCTGCAAGAGGGAGAGCACCAAGCAATTCCATGACTCTAAGATCAAGTTCCCGTTGATGGTCAGGAAGGTGAGGCCACCATCAAGGAAGCTTAAGACAACATTCAAGGCAACAAGGCCCAACTTGTTTATTTAAATACTTGTTTGTTTGTTTCTTGGAGAGAGAGTTTACTACATTTTTCTGCAAGTACTTTGAGATAAAAAAAGTTTTTGGCTGAACTCATACTATGTTCTGTTTTTGTTTACTTAGAACATCAAGTTCCATTTTAGAGTATTGTTATTTTCAGCTGTGCTGGATGGTTTTGTTAATCTCTGTTTTAGATAAATATTCAGATTTGATGTTATCTATATGTTCTTTCCCTTCATATTTTGTTTCTTGGTCAATCTGCTGTGTTTTTTTTTTATGGAAAAGGTTATTCTGGTTTGTCTAACCAGGAAGATTCAAGACAAATGTGATTCTTGTTGTTAAAGTGTTAGGGTAAGACTAGAAACCGAAGAATTGGTAAAGTTTGAGCCCGAATTATTGGGTTTTTAATTATTCATGAAATTTCCTCTCTACATTAATGGATCTAGGCAGGGTGTTAATAAAAACAATCCTAAATCTCACGCACAATCACATATATATGAGCAATCTTGAAAATATGTTCATATTTGAAAGGGCCTTCAAAATCCTTTAATGAGGACATTAATCGTGAAAACACAGTTTTGGATCTATATTTCATGTTACTTCAATATATTTTAGTTTTTACAGTTGTTTTGGTAGCTTAAACGCCCTTAAATCTGAATTTACATGATTTTGCCACACCATTCAAGTAATGATGCTTGTTCATAATGGCAATCTGAGGAGGAGAAGCGAAAGTGTTAAGCACGTCTAAGATGATAGATGATAGCTTTGTTATTCCAGTGAAGTTAAAAATACACTAGCTTCATTTACATTTTCACAAAATAGATCCCTTCATATTTCAGAAAAAAGAAACCTATATTGAAAATTCAAATTAAAGATGAGTGACAGGTGAATTATTTGCAAACGATTTTAAGCAACAGAATAGCCATCTATATGAACAATATGTGGCACATCATCATTGAAAGTCTCAACTAGGGGTGTAATCGAGCTTGAATAGTGACGAACGATACACTGTTCAATTCAAGCTTGGTTTGAATCTTATCAACCTTTAAATTTTGAGTTAAACAAGTTGACCTCAAACGAGCTAGCTCGAGCCGAGTATCGAGTAGATTGATATTTTACATGCATTTTATCAATTTTTAGCTTATCGAGTCGAGCTTCAAAGTTATCGAACGAAAAATGATATTTAAACTTGTTTGATTAGTGTGACGAACCGATCATCGAACGAGCTCAAGTCGAGTATCAAGTAGATTGGTTTGGTTTTCAGCCTTAGTGTCAATATTTTGTTGTATAGGCCAATAATATTTTCTACAATTATTACATAACAAGGTGAAGTTACTGCTAAACACTTGGAGATAACACAAACACCTCAATCTAATCAAGATTCAAGGCTATAATTACCATGTAGATTAAGAAATGTCATTTGATTACTTTTGTTTGGTGAAAGAAACTAAAAATGCAATCAATATGTCAAAAAAAAGCAGGAAATATGTCAAAAGGAAAAGAAAAGGCAAAAGAGATATATCATTGCACCCTTAGAAATACTTACTCACTGCTACAACATTTAGAATTCTCTTTTCTCTTCCACCATCACTTCAATTCTCAAATAAATCCAATCAAAGGGACAACATTAATCTCACCAAACTCAAAAATCCCCATCGAAATTCCCACAAAAGTTAAATGCATATATCACTTCAAAAGATGCTTCTTCTCAGCATTTTTCTCTTGTTTCTTGTACATTTTATTGAGTGTTCAATATATGAACCGAACAAACCCGGGAGTCCTCGAGAAACGAACATCAACAAACATCATGTAATGCGAATCATCGATTGTCTCTTTATTATCAATATATTCAGATTAATTACAAGGCCCCCTTTGTCTTTTTAGTACCATTTCTTATATTTTCTTAATAATGTAGGTAAATTCTCAGAAGAAATTTGATATGGTGATTCATGGTATCATCTTATGGGCTTCATTGGGATTCTTGATGCCGGTTGGAATACTAATAATGAGAATGTCAAGTACACAAAATTGCCAACAAACAAGCCACAAAATCCTGTTCTACTTTCATGTCATTCTGCAGGTAGACGATAAAAAAACACTTTTTTTTTCTTTCTTTTTTTTTTTTTTTGCAGAAAGGAATAAAAAATGCAACATAAAATAAAGGGTAATGAAAAGAAAACCTTATATAGTATTAATTTGTTGTTTGGATGTGATCAAATAATGTTGTTCCTTTATATCATATGGTGTTATTATTAACAATATTTGTGCTTCTTTTATTGCTGCATAATCATGATCATGTTTTTCGGTAGTGGCATGGAAAATTAAGATCAAAATCTTATATATATAATCAAAAGCAATCTTACTTTATAATATCTAAAATTCATCAAACATGACACCTTCAAAATCTTGGTAGGGAGAAAAAAGGGAATGACTATGTTATTCAAATTAAATTAAACTTATATATTACTTACGTTCTTGATTTAACATGTACTAATAATAATTTCTTTATAATAATCTAAAGGTACTTTCTATGCTACTAGTTACTGTTGGAGCAATTTTATCAATCAGAAACTTTGAGAATGAATTCAACAACAATCATCAAAGAATTGGGCTAGTTCTTTATTGTTCCATTTATTTGCAAGTTTTGATTGGATTTCGAAGGCCGAAAAGGTATTTCATCTTAAATATAATCTTCTACATAAATCTGATACAACCCTTGTTTGCATTATCATTTTTTATGAAATTTTAATATTTATTTTATTTTATTATATACAGGGGAACTAGAGGTAGGAGTTCTTGGTATTTTTTGCACTGGATTTTTGGAACAATAATATGTTTGGGGGGTATTTTGAATATATACACAGGATTACAAGCTTACAAGAAGAAAACATCAAAAAGTACAACTCTTTGGAGCATAATTTTCACAGCTCAAGTATCATTCATGACAATATTTTACCTTTTTCAAGACAAATGGGAGTACATAAAAAAGCAAGGAATTATAATTTCTGTTCCTGGTGGTGGTGGTGGTGGTGCATTGGTCAGTACCACAGCTGATCATGTGGAAAGCCAAAAAGATGTGATGAATGAGCCATGCAGGAAAAGCAATGCACTTGGGACTTACTTTTCTAAAAGAAATGCTTTGAATAAATTGTTTCAAACTAACATATGAATTAATAAGATTTGTTTGTGTGTTTATATTAATGTGATTGGAACTTTTACTTTATAATTTGTGATTAATGTCTAATTCTCAGTTTAAGGCTTTTCCCACATTTTAATATAAGTCTATAACATCATGGCTCATCATGAGTTTAATGAGTTAATGGCAATTTACCCCCTTGATGTTCATAATATTCAATTTACCTCTCTGTGATTGAAAAAAAAGTAATTTAGCCCCCTTATAATCTCATAAAAAAATCACACCGCCTCCTTGATATTTTTATAAGTGGCACTTCACCCCCCGTATTATGATAATGTGGCAGTTTACCCCCCCCCCCCCCACCCCCCCCCCCCCCCTCCCCCACCCCCCAATGTGATAATTTACCCCCTATGTTACACAAACACTTTTCATGTTCACTCCCAATTTTGGCTAAGTGAGTTACAATCTCCAGCTGAAGGAGGTAAATTGCTTCTTTAAAATTTTCACACATTGGTAAAATGTTCTTTTTCAAATTATAAAAAGATAAAATTGAACATTATGCATTTCACAGGAGGTAAATTGGCAATAGCTCAGGCCTCGGAGTTTAATTATGTACATATGTATAGCATTATGCTGAACTGGTGTATATTTCCTCGTTTAAGAATATACTCCTACAAGGGCCCTATGGTAACTGGCATCAGCATCGTCTAAATATCTGGTAAATTCGAAATTAAGTGATTGTGTTTGTGTTGTGCTTAATGCTTATATACTGCTTTGCAATTGTCCATAAAGAGTGGATCGTTCTTGTAAATTTTTTGTAATGGCGTATGCAGAGCATCATGTGCATGAATCATCATGAACATGATTTCACCTTCACCATCACCATACCATGAGTAGTAAATACTATGGACTATGGAGTATCATATTTTTTTAAACTTCAAGCAATCAAGTTTTTAACTTTTAGAAATAATTTTCAAAAACATCGTCTAAAAAATAATATTTAGAAATCCAAACAAGCAATATGGCTATTTGACAATTTAACATAAAGTAATATATCTCAACTTTAATTGACATGTATAATAACTTTGATTTGATTACCTATGTCTCAATTAATTTCATTTGTTTCTAAATAGTAAAACAAACTACCAACTTTATAAAATTAAGAGTAGTGCTATTCCTACAGTCCACCGGCTGTACGCATATACAACCTGTTGTGGTTTTTTTTTTTTGTCATTTATATATTTTAATGTATATGAAAAAAAATTAATTATATGACACATAAATAATTATCAAGAAAAAATAAACTCTGTTTGTAAATATTAAATCCTAAACCTTCAAATTATAAACCCTAAATCTATTAAACAAGAAGTAGGTAATACAATTAACTTTAAAAGCCTAAAATATAGGTTGTACAAAAGACTTTTAAATTTAGGCTGTCATATATCATTTTCCTAAAATTTATTAATATGTAAGAAATTGGACCAACCTTAATTAAATTAGCCCACAATACACGTGATTGAAGTCCATAAATTATAAATATGGATCTTTTAATATTGTGGTCTTTGTGGTTTCGTAGATGAGGACCAAAATAATATTTCTAGAATTAATAATGTTCAGAAAATTCTCCATTAGTTTCTTGGGCTTCAAATAATGGATCAAACAAAAGGAAAAAGGGATCAAAATTGGACATAAAAATAACTTGTCTTTTAGAACTTAGATGGATACCGACTCCACTGGGGATCGAACCCAGAATCTCTGGTTTCGTAGACCAGCGCCTTATCCATTGGGCCATGGAGTCTTGTTGTTATTCTTACCAATAACTTTGATACAAAACAAGTCCATAACTCCAACCTATCCAACCCTATTTTTTAGGAGTTAGTTTCTGTTTTATAATAGCTGTAGGAACTAGTTTAGGAATTTGGAATATAATCAGGATTATTGTGAACAATCATATTTGGGAGTTTTGTCCTCTCCACACATACAATTGTATTGGTTGAATGTGTGCGTTTAAGACTTTTGCAAATATTCATCCTCTACGGATTTCTTGGTTGTAATAATGCTTAAGATTTTTTCACTATTTTATGCCAACAAATGGTTTATTGCAGTTCTTCTTTAATTAATTAATAATTTCCAGATTGTATCTCCCGTTTCTATCAAACATCACATGTAAGCATGATCCATTAAATTGAGGCTGAAAATAAATTTATTTGATATTCAACTCGAGCCATTGAATAGAAATTCGTTTGAGTTATATTCCTTATACATATCAAACATGTTTGAATTATATTTTTATTTTAATAATAAGTTTGAAGTTCGGTCATATATACACATTAAAAGGAAGCAAGTTAATAAATATCTAATAAATAAATTGAAACTTGAAATTGAGTCTACCTGTTTAACTAAATATATTGTGAGCTGTAAAATTTGCATTTTTATCTACAAATTTAATATAGATTGTGCATACAAAATGATTTGGTGTCTACCGGCATAAGACAGACTCCTATTTGCATTCACCTGGAGACAATTTTGTCGGAGCAAAATCCCTAAATATCTGACAGGAAGTTCAAGTGATTGATATTTAAGAAGAGACTCAAAATTAGTGTCACCAACCCAAGTAAAAAACTGAAATATTCTATAGATAATCACATTAATTCAGTTAGTTGTGGATAATTGCGACTCTCACAACATAATAATTGGGTTTGACTGTAGCTAAATTACCATAACTGTTTACTTTTTTTTTTTGGTAGAATAGTAAATGTTTACTTGTTTTGTGGCCCGAGAAATATTATCTAATTACAAATTGAGTGTATGAAGATCTAGTGATTCGATAGGTGTAGGCAAATTAGGACATGAAGTTTCTAGAGAAGATCGATTTGAGATTGGTTCGAATTAAATCAAAGGCAATCTCTCGTGCCACAAAGTGCCCGTCACGTGTTAAATTTTATTTATGTTGGTCAAACTATAATTTTGTAAATTTTAAACTATTATAAACATTATTATAAAATATTGCGGGCTTTAATTTGTTCCGAGTAAGTACAACATTTGAAAATTGTCCTATTTCCGCGATAAGAAACAATAAATATTCTACTTTCCAAGCCAAAAACTGAAAACTTGATAATATTATTCAAAGAATCAAATCGTGAAATCCACCTCCTTCCCCCCGCCGGTATTATCCCCGAGTTTAATGATTTTTCCACTTTTGTATATTTCATTACTGGGCCAAATTAAATATTGATTTGTCCAAACACGTATTAAAAGATGTGTAATTGAAAATGAATGAGAAAAGTTGAGGTGATTGTTACCAAAGTTCTAGGAGTAAGTATTTGGTTTTCAGGTAATTTATAAAAGGATAATTTATTAATGAATATGGTTGCGGTAAAGCAACTGACAATTTGAAAGAAAATTTCACATTGATAGAACCAAAAACCAAATATATATATTGACATAATTTCCCTATTTTAGTTAAATCCTTTACATACTTTTCTCTAGTCACGACATCCTCTTCATTTTCACGGAAATTCTTGTATAGACCCGATCTTTTACAAAAAATTACAATTGCATGTACTTCTTATTGCCAAAAAAATCATTAGATAATTTTTCATAATGTTAAACTATATTGTAGTAATCTCTACCAACTTACTTGATTTTGTTGCCTTAATTATGATTTACCATTGGACACGCACGCTTATAAATTCAAAGTTTCCGTAATTGCATTTTCTCATAATTTCCATTGATTAGAATATTTCTCACGTCCCCGGCAACATCCGTCATTGACAAAATGACTCCTCCAAAAACAACATCAGGTGGGCGTCGAAAAATTGAGACCAAACTGATCGAAAACGAGAATGCAAGAAGGACCACATTCTCTAAACGTAGATCAGGAATTTTCAAGAAAGCAACCGAGCTTTCAACTTTATGTGGTGTCCAAATCGGTATAATCATTTTTTCTATGAGTGGGAAACCTTATTCATTTGGCAACCCAAGTATTGAAGGCGTTTTAGACACATTCTGGAATGGAATCTTCGATTCCAATCGTCCGCAGAATTCGTCCGCGTATGGAATGAGACTTCTTGGGAAGAAGGTGAAAAATTTTAAAGAACAATTTGATAAAATGAAGGAAGAGGCAGAGATGAAAAAGAAGAAAAGAATGAAGATGCATGAAAACTTGGAGAGCTTTTCGAACAAGATTTCAGATGAGACGTTAAACGAATTAAAAATAGTTGAATTGAAGGAAATGAAGAAGAAGATGGAACAACTGCGAGAAAAAATAAGGCGTGAAAGTGATGTTACATTTGGACATGCTGGAAACCCTAACTCTAAAAATGTTGTTTTTGGACAAGTTGAGATGAATGAAAGTGATGCATCTCAGTGGCTGAAACTGTGATTTGGTGGTCTATCATTTATGCTTCGATGTTACATTTTTTTTTCATGCGCGATGAATTAATAAAAATATTATTTTTTCAAAGTTATCAAGTGTATTTTTGTTTTGTGCCTACATTAATTTATCACATTTCAAGTATTCTAAATCATTTTAAATAATTTTATTTATAAGTTCTCAAAGTTTAGTTATTAGATCGAATCAAGTTGAATTGAAACTGGAATACAAAAGCGCTAGACGTTTCTTCTCTCTCGCAGTCAAAACTCTTTCATCCAACTACGGGTTGAGTTTCCATATGTATACCTTGTGCCACATCTCTTATTGAAAACCATACCCTAAGAAGGTTTTCAACACTCGTGAAAGAGCCAATAAGCATTACTATATCTTCATTTTAGAATAGAATTAATTCTAAAAATAATGATAATTCTCTCGGTATTGTTTTCGAGATGTGGTCCTTGCTCTCAATTTTTCAAAGTATTTTGTGTTATATTCATCCTACACCAGTGGATTATAACCATAGGGGTTGAATGATAAACACATGTGCATAAAATGACAAAATATGTCCTCTCACACATACTTGTCGCTCATCCAACACCCCGGTGGATTGAATCCACCGGAGTAGGCACATAATTTCCGTATTTTGGTTCAGTTTAAGAGTTTTTGCGCGGTCAACCAAATAGTGTTGATCTTCATTTAATTTCAAAATCTAACATTCATGATTTTAGATTCTATCATTTATCTAATTGCTTTATTTATTTATTTACTTCCTCCGTCTCATTTTTCGTTATCCTTTCGTAAAGTTGACCAGTCAATTTGATTAAATTTATAAAAAAATTAATTAATACACCATATGTATTAATATTTAAAAGGTTTAATACACCACAAATGTGAATAATTTAACATGATAAGTCACTTAAGAGATTGAAAAATTTAACCTACTGTAGATAATGAAATAAAAATAATAGGACGGATGGAGTATTTATTTATTTATTTAAACCAGGTTCGGTCAAAACAAAGTTGAATAAGAGCCAATCAAAATTCAAACTATAAAATTTGGGTTGATTTTCATTTCAAATAAATGATCCATGATTTTGTTTGGTCCCATGTAGCTAGGGTTGTCAATTAATGGGATGGATTTCAATCCGGTTACGATACGAATTCGGTACGATTTATTAGGATAATTATTATCCGATTAGTGATCCGATGGACATGATCCGATTAAGAATGTAACGCCCCAAAAATTTCAAACCTTTTTGATTGAATTTTTAATCAAAATTTATGTGCTACTTTTTATTTTCAAAGTTAAGCATTAATTTGAACTAAAATAAACAATTTAATTAAATCTTGTGATCTTTTGAACTTTGAAATAATCCAAACTATAAAAGTTACTTTAAAATTAGATTAAGAACTTTTTGAAATTTTCGGGTTTGGATGCACAAAAAATTTATTTTAAGGGGTAAAATGTAAGTTTTTAAAACTTTAGGGGACAAAGTGAAAATTCGCCCCTGACTCTTGTAGGCTGCTAATAGCAATAATTTCTCTCATAGGACAGCCTAAGGGCTGCTAAAGCATGGTCTTGGGTGGAGGAATTGTTCTACCCAATGTATACTTGCATTGGTGGAATTAAAAGATTAAGCATGATATCTCCCTCTCTTCCCAATGTGTATATACTTGTCATATACACTTAAGATCAGATTTTTATCCTCTCAATTATCTCATTTACATACACATTATATATATAGTATAAAGAAAATAAGAAAGAGAAAAGAGATAACACACTAGAAAGATACAATTTTCGGATTTACACAACCCAGTCTCGAATTTTCGACCATTCCGTCTTCGTCCGCCGTTGGATCATGCCCAAATTTTTTGTGAAGGTCCTACACACATGTGGCTACATATTGACCGTTCGGATCGTCGTTTTCATCCTTTGAAGTTAATCGACAGACGTTTGAAATTGGTGAAAAATAAGAATTTGAGGGCTCTTGTTATGAACCACCACCGGAGCCGCCACCACTACCTTCGGAGGTCTGGAAATGAAGAGAGCTTCATACCCTTCGTTGCTTTGGGTAAAGATTTGCCTATGCTTGTGTTCTTTAATCTTTGTGATTTTATTTTCTTCTCTTTAAAGTATATATTGAAGAAGTTTAATTTATCCTTGTAGCTTTTGTGATAAGTTGTTGAGTTTATATTTAATATTAGATATTTAATGACTTTGATGTGGTTTTGTTTAGATATTGCTTATATGTTTGGATCTTGATTTATTTTTGTAAGAAAGTTAATGTTTTTAATTTTCGAAACTTTAAGGGGGTATTTTTGAAAGGTTTTAAAAGTTTAAGGGTTAGGGCTGCGATTTTTTTGGGAGTAAAAGTGGACTGAAAATCTCTGTTTTGTTTGATAGTTGGTTTAAGTTTACTTAAAAATGATTAGTTTTAAAGTTGCTATGAGTTTATTTGCAAAAAGGGAGTTTTTGAAACTTTTGGGGTTATTTTTGTAAATCTTAAAATAAGGGGGCAAAGGTGCTGTTTTGTCGCTGTTTTTACATAGTTACTTTTATAAACTTCTGATTAATTGATTTGAAGTAGTGCTTAGGTCACTTGTGTTTTAAAATTGAAAATTTGTAAATTTTTCCGAAGAAAATTTATGATTAAAGAACTTTTTGTTTCTCATTGTTAGTTGGTGAAAAGTTATTAAAAATTATTTTTAATCTCAGTTTTATAGTGAAATTTATGCTTAACTATTTTTAAATATTGCTTAGATGCTTGGATCTTGAATTATTTTTCAAGAAAATTTGTTTTCTTAAGTTTTCAAAACTATGAGGGTATTTTTGAAAAGTTTTAAACTTGTGGGATTTTTAAAGCTTTGATTTTTGAAGTAACAAGATACTTAATACTCTGTTTTTATTTGATTTTCGATATGAGTTTAGTTAAAAATCCTTTGATTTAAAGTTTGTTCCAAATTTTCACAAAAATGGATGTTTTTAAAAGTTTAGGGGCTATTTTGTAAATCTGAAAAATGAAGGGAAAAATTTGCTGTTTTGGCGCTGTTTTATGTAATTATTATTTTGAATTTTGAAAATAATTACTCTTAATTGGAGTTGATGTCGTAAGTTCTAAGTTCTTGGGTGCGATATATTAGTTTAGGAAATCCTTGTGTAGGATTTTCATTAGTTATGTTGAAGTAAGGTTGTTAGATAAATTCTAAGTCGTATACGTACTTGCTCAGGTTTCGGATACGCTTCATTTATGGAGTTTTAGTCGCTATACTAAGCGACAAAGGTGAGCGTTGTGTGTTGAATTTGTATGTCAGTCCGATGTGCTAGTAGATCGAGTCCAAACATGTACTTAGGCTTTTAATAATCAAAGCATGTGTTGTATTCTAACTTTTCTTGCATGTCATCACGAATAGGTTACTTATTTGGTCGACATTACTCGCACGAAATCACTTAGCATTTCAACATGATTATTCAAATACATGCTACATCCAAATCTACTAGTTGCGAATATATTTTACAAAAGTATCATGATACCCAAAATTTGCATTTGATAAGTTGTTAAATGTTGATAATATGTTAAATATGTTTGATATATTATGTTTTCGTTTGTTTCCGATTTTGTGTTTTCGTTTGTTTCCGATTTTTTGTGGGCCCCTTTTGATTGGTATATGGACCCGATGCCAATCTGGACGGCAAGGGCCGGCGGGATTGTCACGGTTACCCATAGGCCTGGCCTTACAATCCAAGTGGGGAGGAACACTTGGGGAGTAAGGATGAACTTAGGCAAAGACATGTCGATGCATATTAGATAGTAAGGTCGCTCCTTACTTGGTGTGTTTGGATGGACATCAGACTGAGGATGGAGGGTAAGTGGAGGACGGCATCAACAATTCTTGGTTATGTGATTTCCGTGTTTCTTCCGTCTTGAATATATGTTTAATTTGCTTGATAACATTCTTACGTTATATAATATGTTGCATCCACACATCACCATGCAAATTCGCACCACAACCTCACTAAGTTGGACGATCAACTTATGCGTTCCGTTTTTCATTCTTTTCAGTTTCAGGTGTTCTGGAAATAATAGTCGTGTTGCGGTTAGGTCATCATGGTTGCGGTTCCACCCTAGTATTTGGGAGAGTAGTTATATTTTGTTGTCGATTTAGGTTCTTTCTCGATTTTGTTTAAAACCCTGCTTAGAATATTTGAATCGTTAAAGTTGATTCATATTTTCATAAAAGAGACAAGATTTTCATAATTACTTATTTGTCTCTCTCGGTTGATTTTGTTCAAATCTTTTGATATGTTATGATTAAATGTTTCCGCTTTGAACCTCTACTATGGAAATTGATTTTATTTTTTCATAAAAAAAAAACTTAATAATTTATATTGTTCTTATTTTATTTCAAACCGCTTCCGCTTTAAACCTTTTAATTTATCGTTTCTGTTTTATAAAATAAAAAAAAAATTCGATATTTTAACACTTTTTCAAAAAAATAATAATTTTCGACTGTTATTCGACGGACCCGCGGAACCGGGCCGTCACAAAGAAGATCTGTAATCCGAATTATATGGAGAGAATATGGATCTAGGCTGATTCGATCTGTTACAGATCGGTATCCGATATATATTACTATATGTTATTTATATATTATGTATTTAAACCAAAATAAAAATAAAACTATCTATGTTCCACTAAAATCTTTTACTTGTTAAAATAATCTTAAAAAGAAATGCATGAGAGATGATGTTTGATTGGTCTGATAAATAATTGAGCCTACAACATATTAATTTATGCTATTTAATAAGAAAAATTAAAACCCTAACCATTCATCTATGTAGAATCCGCCATCTTCCGCTACTTTTTCCTTCAATTTTTGTTTTCTCTTCCATTTATCAATATTGGGTTTTCTTCTTCTTTGTCCAAGTTTCTATCTTTTTTTATTTAAATTTTTGTTTATTCCTTTGTTCTAATTTTTATCGTTTATATTTGTCCACCATATTCCATCTTCTACAATAGTTTTGATGAAATAAGTAAAATATTACATTTTTAATTCATGATGGTGGAATCTACAAGTGATTTGGAGGAAAATGAAAAAAAAAATTATTGTTAAAATATGCTAAACTGATCCGGATAATTTATCCGGACCCGGGATATCCACCGGATTCGGATCCGGTTGCTAATTTTCAAGATCCGAGCGGATCCAAATCCGGATCCGGATAGAATAAATGGAAATCGGACTCGGATCCAGATCTGCTCTGATCCTGTCCGAGTCCGGCCCATTGACAGCCCTACATGTAGCCTTATTTTCATGGAAGTCTGACTCGAGTATTTATTTGTTTACAGTTTTAATTGTTTGGAACAACTTTCTCCTAGCTTTGCAAGGTTTCATAACTTGATATGTCTATGTGCCCGATGTGCTTCGAAAGGGATTTAAACCCTTGGGGAAAAAAAAACTTGATACGCCTAGATAGACAAGTTCAACAATGTTTCTCTTTAAAGCAAAATTTTAAGGTGAATACCATTTTTGTTCCTTCTTATGTACTTTTTTTTTACAATTTTGGTGGGTTGTGGTGGTGGCGCCTGAGGGAGGAGGTAGAGGTGGTGGTTGTGGTGCCGGAGGTGAAGAGAGAGGGATGGGGGCGGCAAAAAATGCAAATACTCCCTGCTCAATATTTAGGTATTTTTTCAGTCCAGAATTTTCAGAAATTAAAATTTTCAGAATGGACCCTGATTTTCAGAAATTCGAATTTGCACTTTTGATCCCTCAATTTTCGGAAATTGCAATTTTGACCCTAGATTTTCGAAGAATATAGAATTGAAATTCAGACCAGAATTTTCAGAAAATTAAAATTTTCAATTCGGCCCTGGTTTTCAGAAATTCGAATTTGCAAATTTGGTCCCTCAATTTTTGCAAATTAAAATTTGACCCTAGATTTTTTAAAACTCAGAATTGCGATTCAGTCAGAATTTTCAGAAAATTAAAATTTTTTTCGGCCCCAGATTTTCTGAAATCCGAATTTACACTTTTGGTCCCTCAATTTTCAGAAATTACAATTTGACCCCAAATTTCGAAAAACCCAGAATTGCAATTCAGTCCATAATTTTCGAAAGATTAAAATTTTCAATTAGGCTCCTGATTTTCAGAAATCCGAAGTTGCACTTTTAGTCCCTTAATTTTCAGAAATTATAATTTGACTCCAGATTTTCAAAAAACCCAGATTTTGCAATTTAGTCCAGAATTTTCAGAAAATTAAGATTTTCAATTGGGCCCCAGATTTTCTGATATCCAAATTTGCACTTTTGGTCCCTCAATTTTCAAAAATTATAATTTTGCCCCAAATCAATCTATTTATCCAGATATCAACAACAAATAACGAGCCAGAATTAACTCATAAAATAAATTATGAGGTATGATTGGAAATTTCAAATACCGCAAATGATACATACCAAACAATAGATTTCAAATGAATGGATTTGAAATCCTCTTTAAGAAAAATTATCCAAATAAGAAATTTCAAATGAACGGATTTCAAATCCCTCTTCAATTGAAATCCTCTGTTGCATTCCAAATACTAGTACGCAAACTACGCAAGTATACGGTCGTTACAAGTAATATAAAACGATAAGTACATACCGAGTATCGAATCCCCACGAATGGGTAAAAGGTGGGAATAAACTAATCAATTGACGGCTTATTTCAGTTATGAACGCTTGACACAAAATTATCAAACCCAAATATATGATAAGGGTCATTTTATTTAACTACAAGCAGCAAAGTAAACTAACTACGAAAGCAAGTAAATTGGGGAGTTAATTATGCGGTAAGGAGGATTCATAAGCAATCAATTAAAGCGGACAAATCATGCGGTTGTTAGGTTAGCTATGCAAACAATCATATGTTTAGTTGTTGTTTGTGAGTTCTAAATTAGTTAAGTCTCCCTGTCGGTCTCACTTAACTCTACCAATCTACCCAAACTCTCCATCTCCGGATCAATCACAAACACCGTTGTCACTCGATGCTCTCAGAGGGATCAAAGGCGTACCGCTGTCACCCGGGACCTAAGACTAACCCAAATCTCCGAATAAAGAGAATCTAAGTTATTTGATGCATTCACGAACGAAGTCATTATACAAACACGGACCACACTAGGTATATGCCTATCCTAGGTAGAAATTCACAAATCATAACTCGCCTAACCTTCAAAGTCCTATGTCTAGGATGCATTCAAGGTAGAATTAAGTCCGATTACATGATTACGGCAAATCAAAGTACTTAAACAATAATCTACCACAATCATTGGCCAAAAGTGCGATAAAACAATAAATCCAACAATTCAAACATAGCCCAACATCCAAACATAATTAATCAAACGATAACAATGACTCGACAATTAATATATTATGCTCGTGTTGCTACTCAAGGATTCAAGGACGTTCGTATGTATCTTCCGAGTTGCATACAAACCTATCGAGTTAAACTAATCCAATTTATGTCTAAATGGATTAAAATCTAATCGATGCATTAAACTCAAACCTTAAACGAATATGAAACGACATAGGTATATGTTTATCCTAAAATCGAATCACAATCCAAATTCATAATCAAATCCTCAAAATCACTATGTCTAGCAATCAAGAATCAATAAATCTCATCTCAAAGGTTGTCAAACCATAAGATAAACGATAAGCACGGAATCGGATTAACGAACACATATAAGCACCATACTAATCATCATAACATCATTTAATCAAACAATAACATAAATATATATAAATCCAAAGAATTCAAATCCACAACCTTTGTTCCAAATAGAAAGTAACAACATTCATATCCTAATCATAGACAACTAGGAAATAGAAAGATATCACCTAATCGGAATAAAGTCGAGAGATGGATTCTCCTCCCATTAATCACCACCTAATCACTCCCCAAGGGTGGTGATTAACTCACCCCCTTGGTGGAGCCTTTAATACAAGAACAAAAAGAAAAAGTAAAGAAAAAGAGGTTGAGGGAGGCAAAGAGAGAAAGGGAGGCTAGGAGTAAAGTGTAGTGGAAGTTGTCTTTGATTTCTCCACTCAACTCATAACCTAGTGAAAACAATAAATCCCCACATGCCTAAGTTGCCCCAAAAACTACCACAACCAAGACCAAAATGTCCCCTAACAAGTTAAAATTACAATTGGGAACAAGGGGGGAATTATACAAAAACACCCCTGTTTCTCGCAGACAAATATCTGCTGGTAGCAGGGGTACACTGCGGTGTAAGTTTCACACACCGCGGTGTGACACTGGCAGTGAGTTTTCTGCTCTGCCTCACTTCCTTCTGAGCAGCATATCTTTTGATTCCGAACTCCGATTGCGGATCCGTAAAGTCCGTAGCGTAGCTAACTCACTCATCTATGACATATCCAAAATTCAGCTCATTTGGATCATCCATGAAAAAGTTGTACATGTTCTAGTGAGCAGCTATCTATATTCTTGTACGATTTACTTCGGGTTCTCTTTTCTTTGAAGCTCTAGCTTGACTCGCGGGGTGGGTAGAACGACTCGCATCATTGATACGCAACTCCGAATCACTCTAAGATGTCAATACCTACAAACCACGGAGAAAGCGATCAAAACACGAACAAAAACACAAAAACCGAACAAAGGCCAAACGAAGGGGCCAAAAGCACAAAAGACACGAAAACACGCGGAACAAACAGAAACTCGGATCAAAACAAGATGTTTTGGGCTTAAAGAGATAGGTAATAACGACGTTTTCACGGCGTTATCAACACCCCCAAACTTAAACACTTGCTCGTCCTCGAGCAAAGAAAACAAAACAAGTACTAAACGTGCATGCTTAAGATCAAAATGCCAAAGCTTAACACTTTCAAATTATTCTTTAAACAAGCTCCACGTGTGTGTGTTATGACTTCGGCTAGGTTCTATTTTAGGTGAATACGCCCCAATAGATTAAAATCATCGGTTCTACTTGCATGGGCTCTTCACGTTAACTTAGACTATCTCCTAACCTTAGGTTTCAAACCTTAAGCTCCAATCACATCGTGAAACTAAGTTGTAGGTAATTTAAGAGTGTTTTCCCTATTCTTGAACTAATTGGCAATTTTAGTCCCTAGCTCTTTTCTCACCGTACTTTGCTTTTCTTTTGACTTACAATAATAACATAGCACTTTGTGCTTTACAATGATATTACAATACAAAACTAGCACTAATTATGATGATTGTTTGTGCTTCTAAACATTTAACTTTTTGGGCTACTAGCACCATTCCAACGAAATAGAGTAATTACAAAAATTATACATGAATTTCATCAATGAAGGCTTAGCCTTTCTTTTCTCTCATAGAAGTGCATACATTTTAGCAACTTCTCTACTCGTTTCTTTTGAGAGCTAGGTGTTCAAAGGTTTTTCATTCTCGAAAAGGGTTCACTCCCCCAAACTTAGGCCATTTTGTTCCTTTTACACTTTGTTTTCAAACTAAAGTTTGGAGAGAAACTAAGTTACGCAAGAGGAGTCCTAGATCCTATTATCACTAAAGTTCTTTATCCACCCCAAATACAACCTAGCCTTAGCCAATGTGCTCAAATTTTGTAGAAGCATACTCAAATAATAATAAGAAGTTGAAAAAATTTGGCGGGTCGACCTAGCATGTATGCAAGTACTTGCGACCTCTCTCCCCCAAACTTAAAACGCACAATGTCCCCATTGTGTGAATTGAGAAAAACGGAGTGGGGTCGACACGACAAAACAACGCACGAAAGAAAAACAAGCAAACAAAAGCAACAACAACAAAACAAAACGGTAACTGAAAGAGCACGTTTCTATCTAATCCAAGCAAGCATGGCTAATCAAAACCAATCAAGTACGGACGTATAGATATAGCATTGTAAGCGCAAAATAAACCAAACGGAATGCAAAAATGTAAAGGTTACGCCCCTTTGTCGATCATGACGTATGTGCATCCCGTGGTTAACATTCGTCTCGAAGAGGTAAGGTGAATGATTAGAATTGGAGTCTGCTTTCTTTTATTTAATAAATTTTTTTTTTTTTTTTTTTTTTTGCAGTACTCACACCTAGGTGCAAACTTTTGCACCTAGGTGCAAAAGGTTTGCACCTAGGTGCACAAACTCATCACCGCGGTGTGACAAGAATTGCACCACCGCGGTGTGAGTTTGTTTCACCGCGGTGTGTGAAACAGCAAACAGAGCAAAGTCTCTGGAATTTTTGCACCGCGGTGTATGAAGTGAGGAAACTCTCTGGAAATTTTGCACCGCGGTGTGAATGAAATTGCACCGCGGTGTATTATTTCCAGAGAATTTTTTTTCAGTGTTTTGAATACAAAACTAATTGAGGTAAGTTTTGTGTTCAAAATTTGAACACTTCAAAACAGCAAAATTTAAAAACTTACCTTCATTTCGATTGGCTCACTTTTACAATTCCCGACTTGTATTTCCATGCTCGATTTCGCTACGTTGTCGTGCACAATCATTACCTACAATACAACACAACACAAACAAAAACAAAACAAAACAAAACAAAATGATGAAAAAGGGAAAGAATGCTTGTTTTAAGTCACGAGCTTGACTTGATACGAGGGATGGTTTGATCGTCACCAAAACTACTCCCATCGTCCATGATTCCCCAAAAAACATAGGCTCATCAAAATCCTTAAGCTCTTCGCAATAAATCGATCGAACCTCGCAAAGAAACAAAAAGATCAAGATTAGCACGAAGTATCAAGCTATCAAATACAAAACTAGCCATCAATACCGTCATTTACTCCACACGTTACCACATTCCCCGGCAACGGCGCCAAAAACTTGTTGCATTCCAAATACTAGTACGCAAACTACGCAAGTATACGGTCGTTACAAGTAATATAAAACGATAAGTACATACCGAGTATCGAATCCCCACGAATGGGTAAAAGGTGGGAATAAACTAATCAATCGACGGCTTATTTCAGTTATGAACGCTTGACACAAAATTATCAAACCCAAATATATGATAAGGGTCATTTTATTTAACCACAAGCAGCAAAGTAAACTAACTACGAAAGCAAGTAAATTGGGGAGCTAATTATGCGGTAAGGAGGATTCATAAGCAATCAATTAAAGCGGACAAATCATGCGGTTGTTAGGTTAGCTATGCAAACAATCATATGTTTAGTTGTTGTTTGTGAGTTCTAAATTAGTTAAGTCTCCCTGTCGGTCTCACTTAACTCTACCAATCTACCCAAACTCTCCATCTCCGGATCAATCACAAACACCGTTGTCACTCGATGCTCTCAGAGGGATCAAAGGCGTACGGCTGTCACCCGGGACCTAAGACTAACCCAAATCTCCGAATAAAGAGAATCTAAGTTATTTGATGCATTCACGAACGAAGTCATTATACAAACACGGACCACACTAGGTATATGCCTATCCTAGGTAGAAATCCACAAATCATCACTCGCCTAACCTTCAAAGTCCTATGTCTAGGATGCATTCAAGGTAGAATTAAGTCCGATTACATGATTACGGCAAATCAAAGTACTTAAACAATAATCTACCACAATCATTGGCCAAAAGTGCGATAAAACAATAAATCCAACAATTCAAACATAGTCCAACATCCAAACATAATTAATCAAACGATAACAATGACTCGACAATTAATATATTATGCTCGTGTTGCTACTCAAGGATTCAAGGACGTTCGTATGTATCTTCCGAGTTGCATACAAACCTATCGAGTTAAACTAATCCAATTTATGTCTAAATGGATTAAAATCTAATCGATGCATTAAACTCAAACCTTAAACGAATATGAAACGACATAGGTATATGTTTATCCTAAAATCGAATCACAATCCAAATTCATAATCAAATCCTCAAAATCACTATGTCTAGCAATCAAGAATCAATAAATCTCATCTCAAAGGTTGTCAAACCATAAGATAAACGATAAGCACGGAATCGGATTAACGAACACATATAAGCACCATACTAATCATCATAACATCATTTAATCAAACAATAACATAAATATATATAAATCCAAAGAATTCAAATCTACAACCTTTGTACCAAATAGAAAGTAACAACATTCATATCCTAATCATAGACAACTAGGAAATAGAAAGATATCACCTAATCGTAATAAAGTCGAGAGATGGATTCTCCTCCCATTAATCACCACCTAATCACTCCCCAAGGGTGGTGATTAACTCACCCCCTTGGTGGAGCCTTTAATACAAGAACAAAAAGAAAAAGTAAAGAAAAAGAGGTTGAGGGAGGCAAAGAGAGAAAGGGAGGCTAGGAGTAAAGTGTAGTGGAAGTTGTCTTTGATTTCTCCACTCAACTCATAACCTAGTGAAAACAATAAATCCCCACATGCCTAAGTTGCCCCAAAAACTACCACAACCAAGACCAAAATGTCCCCTAACAAGTTAAAATTACAATTGGGAACAAGGGGGGAATTATACAAAAACACCCCTGTTTCTCGCAGACAAATATCTGCTGGTAGCAGGGGTACACTGCGGTGTAAGTTTCACACACCGCGGTGTGACACTGGCAGTGAGTTTTCTGCTCTGCCTCACTTCCTTCTGAGCAGCATATCTTTTGATTCCGAAATCCGATTGCGGATCCGTAAAGTCCGTAGCGTAGCTAACTCACTCATCTATGACATATCCAAAATTCAGCTCATTTGGATCATCCATGAAAAAGTTGTACATGTTCTAGTGAGCAGCTATCTATATTCTTGTACGATTTACTTCGGGTTCTCTTTTCTTTGAAGCTCTAGCTTGACTCGCGGGGTGGGTAGAACGACTCGCATCATTGATACGCAACTCCGAATCACTCTAAGATGTCAATACCTACAAACCACGGAGAAAGCGATCAAAACACGAACAAAAACACAAAAACCGAACAAAGGCCAAACGAAGGGGCCAAAAGCACAAAAGACACGAAAACACGCGGAACAAACAGAAACTCGGATCAAAACAAGATGTTTTGGGCTTAAAGAGATAGGTAATAACGACGTTTTCACGGCGTTATCATCCTCCCATCCCATCCAAATGGCCCCTAGTGATTTCATTTCAAATCCTCCCATCGAAATGGCCCCTAGTGATTTGAAAGGTATGAACTAACCACATTAGGACTTGAATGGGGCACCATTCCATCTTCTTCCCCTTCCGGCCATAACCACCCTTTCAATCTTCCGACCAACCACACCACCGTCGCTGCAACACTTCCGGCCGACCACCACCGTAGCAACACTTCCGGCCGACCACCACTTCATCTCTCCCTTCTTCTTCTCTCTTCTTGAAGGTATGTTATATATATATACACTATTTTGATTTATGTATAGTATAAATTGTTTAGTGTGTTTGAAATTAATTAGTAGAAATTGTTAGATTTTGGTTGTAGAATTGTTAGTATAAATGTTAGAAATTAGTTGTAGAAATTGTTAGTAGATATTGTTAGTATAAATGTTAGAAATTAGTTGTAGAAATTGTTAGTAGATATTGTTAAATTTTGTTAGTATGGTGTGTTTGAAATTAATTAGTAGAAATTGTTAGATTTTGGTTGTAGAAATTGTTAGTAGAAATTTTTAATTTTGGTTATTATAATTTGTTTGAAATTGTTAGATTTTATTATAGTGTGTTTGAAATTGTTGAGTGTGCTTGAAAATTGAATTAGGGCTTTAATGTGGGGTTGAATTATAATTTAGGGTTTTTTAGTGGAAAAATATCGGATTAAATAAAAATAATTTTTTTTTTAATTTTTTTTCAAAAATTCCAACCGATTCTAAATCGGTCGGAATTTCGGTCGGAATTCATTCCGACGCGAGTTTTTCCAACCGATTTTTGCAGTCGGAAAATCGGTCGGAATCTTGAATTTCCAACCGATTTTGCACAAAATCGGTCGGAATTTCGGTCGGAATTTTTGTTTATTCTAGTAGTGGCTTCAAATTAATTAAAAAAAAGTTAGCGATATTGCCAGCGCATAATTTTCTAATTTCCTAATTT
This sequence comes from Penstemon newberryi var. newberryi, assembly GCA_030819805.1. NCBI lineage: Eukaryota > Viridiplantae > Streptophyta > Magnoliopsida > Lamiales > Plantaginaceae > Penstemon > Penstemon newberryi. The sequence goes on from JAUALY010000007.1 coordinate 18,573,576, forward strand.
ACCCTTCACTTAATAAAGACTCCTTAACCCATCTATCACAACTCCCCATTCTCAAGGTTTCATGGCAGCATAATTTTTTGTTTTTTCAGCTATTAGTAACGAAAATGATTTTTGATACGTGTCGGTTTCATCAATTCTTTGAAAATATAGAAGCAATTTCACAAATCATATTTCTTTTCCCAACCCCATCGCTCTGGCCTGTGATTTGTTTGATGTGAATTGCATTATACTATTAAAAATTATTGTTGTTTCTGTCAATTTTATAGGGGTTTTATTTCATGTCCATGATCATGAATTTTTTTAAATATGGATTATTAACATTAGACAATGCAGGAATCAGATTAGATTAAGGGGAGGGGAGGGGAGGGGAGGGGAGGGGAGGGGGGGGGGGGTTGGAAAAAGGTAAAGATTTGCCACTAGAAGAGAAATGGAAATGAGCAAAAAGAACTGGTTTTCTTTTTCTTATTTAGACTAGAAAAGTGCATGTACATTGTACGTGTCTAGTTTTAATTTCATGGTTATTTTTCATAAATTAGAGTAAAATTAGCTTCTTCTTTTTTATGCCATAAAATATCATATATATTCAATTTATTTTTATTAATTATTATTGTTTTACCAAAAAAAATTATGGCTTTAAATAGTTGTAATAAAATATAAAATGATGACTGATATAGTCATGACATTTTATAAAATTTGTTCTATAATAGTAGTTTTCATGTTAAGTTTATCCGTTATTCACCGATGATACATGTTTCATCCGTTTCTTCACAAATTTTACCTAAATTTTCATCGATTTCACGAGCATTTTTTCTTATTGGTTGCACCAGTTTTTTCACCAACTTCACCAGTGTTCACCAATTTCACCCGAAATTTCATATATTCATATGTTCCCAATGTTTAATTTTTTTACCGATTAATATATATAATTTTAGCGATCTTTTCAATTTTTTTATCGGTTATAACATTTTTCATTGTTTTTCCATTTTTTTTTTATGTTTTTTCCGATTTAAACTAATTTTTCACTGATTTCACCTTGTTTTCGTCGGTTAAATTTTAATCCGTTTCACCTATTTCACATGTTATTCACCTGAAATTTTCATTGATTAAACATGTTTTCACCGATTTTAAGCTTTTTTGACTGATTTTATTCATTTTTCGTTTCATCCGTTTCTTTATAATTTTCACCCAAATTTTCATTAATTCATATGTTCTCATTGTTTAATTTTTTTATCGGTTTTTTTTAGCGATTTACCCCTTTTTTTTATCGGTTATAACCTTTTTCTTTGTTTTTCCATTTTTTTGTCAATTCTTTTTTTTTTCGGGCTTAAACCATTTTTCTACCGATTTCACATTGTTTTTGTCAGTTAAACTTTTTTTAACTGATTTCACTCGTGTTTACCATTTTAATCCATTTTCACCTATTTCACATGTCATTCACTTGAATTTTTCTTTGATTAAATATATTTTTATCGCCTTTACGCTTTCTGACCAATTTTACCCTTTTTTCACTTGCTTTACACCTTTTAACTGGATTTCACATGTTTCATCTTTTTTCTTACTCTTACAAATTCCACTCAAATTAATTTTCATCGATTTCACATATGTTCACAAACTTTACCTTTTTTAACCGATTTTACCCGTTTTCATCTATTTTTCACAAATTTCATCCAATTTATTTTTATCGATTTCAGATGTATTTACGATTTCACATACACTTTTTACCGATTTCACCCGTTTTTTAACTAACTTCACTAGTGTTCACCAATTCACATGGACTTTCATCGATTTCACATGTTTTCATTGATTTAATATATACTCCCTCCGTTTCATATTAATTGGCACATTTGCCAAATTTTTTTGTTTCAAATTAATTGGCATGTTTGGGTTTTCAAAGCATTTTTTTTCCAATTTTGCCCCTTTCTCTCATTGGAGTTGGAAAATTCAATGGTCACCACTTACTAATAAAAAATTAAAAAGTAGTCATCATTATAAAGGATATTTGAGACATTTTACCATAAAAAAGTATGTAATTATGAGGTTTCTTAATCTGTGTGAAAAGTAACAACGTGTCAATTAATATGAAATGGAGGGAGTATTTTTTTTTATTGATTTCAACAGTTTTTTGACCAATTTCACTCATTTTTCACGAAACGAATTCCATGAAAGTACGAGGTTATGCATGTCTTGATATTCTTTATATTTTGCTTCTCTAACCAAATAAATAATAAGTACTTAGTTAAGTCATAAGCATTTTTGGTTCATTTATAGGTAAGATGCGATTATATTTTAACTTTTCATTTTTAAAATGTATTCTTCTTTTGTATAGCAGAATGATATTTCAGAGAATTTAATTTTAATATTTTTATTTTAGAGGATTGCATATGATTTATATTGGAGTACTAAATATTTCAATTATACGAATAACATATTTTTACTTAAAACATATTGTTGCTAAATTAAAATAATTTTACATTTATATTTTAGGAGTTATTTAAAATAACAGTATTTTTTTTCTTATGGTTTATTTTATTTTACAATATGAGAAGAAAATTGAAATTATAAAATTTGATGTAAAAGATATTTCCTAATTTTTATGAAATTATGTAGGAGATAAATATAATAAAATTTCATATCTACTTGTACCTTTACCATAATTAATATAAAAAAATTCCATGTCTTAATATTCTTCTTCAACTATTTTTACATATTTACCATTGAATTAAATATCACTTTACAACTCAAATAAGGGTATATTATAGTCTTAAAAAAAAAAAAAACTTAAATTATTCACACTTTTATAATAAGTATATATATAGATTGAATGCTTGAAATCTTGAAGATAGAATTATTACAAAAACCAGGAATCCTACCTTAGAAATAAGAAAGAGGAAGTTTTATGTTCGAAATCAAGAGTCTTAATACTCTGGTTTATATAAAACAGAATAAAAAATAGAATAGCTGTAAACCTTTTGGCTTTTGACTTTGAAAGGGTAAATTAGAAAATTAAAAAATCATGCTTTGACAACAACAGTCATTAGTCTGGTAATAACGCTAGCCTTAAAAAAAAATCTCAAACCACAATCTACCTGTCATGTAATAAATTTCATCTATATAGGCCAAACTTTAAATTTGTAAAATTTAAATATTCTAAAATATTGTAAACTATAATTTGTTCCAAGCAAGTAAATGTTTGGAAACATATATATTTTTGCAAGGAAAACAATAATTAATATCTTTTTTTCAAGAAATTTTTTAATATCTTTTTGATGAAATTATTCTTTTCAAAATTAAATTTTAATTTTAATTATTTTTTCCACTTGTATATATTTCATCGCTCCATCCAACTTGAATACCTCTTTGTCAAATACAAATAAAAAGGTGCATAATTATATTGGAATTTAGTGAGAAAAGTTTAGGTGAGTGTGGGAAACCACAAATTTATGACAGAGTAATTGTTAGGTACATATTTATTTTTTATTTATATATAAAAGTTTGGCAATGAATACGGTTGTGGAAAAAGCAATTGATAATGTCAAAGCAAATTTCACATTGATAGAGCGAAAAACATAAAATTAAATTAATTGAAGGAATGAAAGACAAAAGGTTTTGAAGAAGAGTTGCACGATGGTAAAAGGTCATTCTTGTATGTGAATTGTGAACAAGATTTTCCACTCGATAATCAAATATTATTTATTTACTTATATTTTCAATAAAGCAAAATTTTTTTTTAATATTTATGAATAATTTCCGTAAGAAAAGGAAGAAAACGGAAAATGGTGAGCCTGAATTTGACTTTACAATAATAATTAAAAATCATAAAGTTATGAATTCTTGTAAACTAGGAGAAAGTTGTTCCAAAACATAAGTAATTAATTATCGAGTCTTAATTCAGTCCAAATCAGGCTCGTAAAACTAGAATATTGAATTAAAAATACACTCGAAAAGATTAAAAAAACAACATTTTATTCCATCATGCACCAAATTAAACAACCCAACAAATATATATAACTTAAAAACATAAAGGATAGTCGTCCACCAAATCACAATTTCAACCAATGAGATGCATCACTTAATTCATTCATCTCAATTTTTCTGAAATTAATATTTTCATAATTATGGTTCTCAGTATCGTCCAACTCAATCCGATTAATTTCATGCCTTATTTTATGTCGAATGCTTTCCATTTTTTGTTTCATCCTTTTTAGTTCAACTAAACTTAGTCCGTTCAATTTCCCATCTGAAATATTGTCCGGAAAGCTTCTCAATTTCTCATGCATCTTCATTATTCTCTTCTTTTTGATCTCTATCTCGTCCATCATTTTATCAGATTGTTCTTTAATGTTCTCCACAGCCTCCCCGTCGAGTTTTATTCCATTCACAGACAAATTGAGTAGGGAAAGATCCCTACAAAATACGCTTAAGACGTATCCAATACTCGGGTGGCCAAATGAATGAGGCCTCCCGCCTATGGAGAAGATGATTATACAGATTTGAGCACCAAATAATGTTGTGAGCTCTGTAGCTTTCTTGAAAAGTCCTACTTTTCGCTTTGAGAATGTGGATTCTCTTGCACTTTCATTTTCGATCAATTTCATTTCAATTTTTTTACGGCCTTTTGGCGTCCTCTTGCTTGATTGCGGAGGACCCATCGATGACGGATGCTTTTGGAGATGTAAGAAAGATTTTAATTTATGGAAATTATGAAGAAAAACAATTGAGGTATCTTCAATTTATAAGCCCGTTGTGTTGTGAAATTTGGTAATGAAATGATTACTATGATACAACTCAATGTAATGGAAATATGTTTGAAATAAATATTTTGCTTTTTCAAGCGTAAATAGGAAAGAAACATTAATTTCTATAAGGGTTAAATGGTGATAGTGTAAAAGCGGTTCTTCTAACATCTGAGTGAAATGCATGTGATTGACATATATACCCTTCTAAACAACAATTGGTTGGCAATGATTAAATGATTATTTTCCGCCTTTACTCCTATTTTTATGCTACTTTTTTTTACATAAAAATGTAATTCAGTTGGGAATAACAATGCAGATAGTAAAATTAATGTCGTGCATGAGAGAAAAAAAAAATTCCACAAAATTAAACGGATGGCAATAATGTCAATTTTAGGTTTTTGGTTATATCATTTTGAAAATTGCTTTGACATTTGTCATTTGTTTTTTCACAGCCATATTCATTATAATAATATGTACCTAACGACTTGCGACTTACTCTGTTACTAAATTGTGGCTGGTTGTACTCATTCAATTTCAATATAATATATAATGACAGATCTTTTTGTGTGTGTTTGGATAAGGACGATTTAAATTGTACAGGGTGATGAAATATATACAAATGGAAAAAATCACCAAAGTCGAAGTTAAGACCGAAAGGGAAATAAAATCATGTATGGATTCTATAAATAATATTATCAAAAAAACTCGTTTTTAGCTTGGAAAGTAGATTATTAATTTACGTTTGCTTGCAAAAATAAGATAATTTCCAAGCAATGTACTTGCTCGGAACAATTTAAATTTTAAGTTTTAGTTGGATACGTACCTTTAAAAGATAATTAAGGGGCTCTAAATTGGATTTTGAGTCAAATGATTGAAAATCAATCAATGTTATCATTGGACTTAATAGGCCATGACATATTCCCAGAAGCATCGCGCGAACTTTGTCAATGTGATTGTTAATATATTTGATATCAAATCATTTTTCAAAAACTAAGACCCAATGTGTCGATTCTAATGATTGAAATATTTACAGAATAATAATATTTGTGTTACACATATCAATGTAACCAATAAAACTGGATTGGAACTAAATACCCCGATTTAGTTTGGCGTTGCAAATTGAATCATAATTTTTAGACATACATCACAACTTTTTTTTTATTCAATAAAATTAAATATTGGATAAGATCATTAAATTGATCCAATTACCTATTATCAAAAGTCACTTACAAAGCCTCGTGATTTGAATATCTTTTTGGTGGTTTGGTTCACGGATCATAATCGATGTATCCACGATCAAGTATAACAAGATTGTTATTCCCTAGTGGTAGAGTAACATGCAAAACAAGAAAAAACTAGGTCGAGCAACAACAATGAAGCAAGTTTGATGCTTAAGGCATGTGTTTGTACTTGAAAGCATATGTATAGAACGAAAAATAGTTAGGTTAAAATGTGTGCCTTTGGGAGTACTTCGGGACGTGGAGTGAAATCTCAGCCTACTTGAAGAGTTTCGCGAATAGAAGTAATGTTATTGGGAATCATCGACCTGCCAGCCTCACTATGAATGGCCCCAAGACGGAGAATATAGTTTAAGTACATGATTATGGACATTGCCTTCTTTTACAACATCGTAATAAAACGCCCCACCTTCCAAGTATATAAAGTTGTAGCACAAAGAAGAGGAGAATGAGGTTATTTTGAATTCCTTAGCTCGAGTAGTATGTAGAAAGTTTTTATCAAATGAGCTAAATCAAAGGAGCTTGAGTGCTTGATACTTCTACATGTTTTTTCAAATTTTAGCTTATCGAGACGCGTTCGAACCGTGCTTCAAAATTTATCAAACGGGATATCTTGTTCAAGCATGCTTGATTTGTATGACGAGCCACGTTTAAACGAGCTTTTATCGAACGAGCTCGAGCTGAGTATCGAATAGTTTGGTTTGATTTTTGGTTCTAGCCTCGATGTCACGCCCCAGCACTTTGCCCGACCACGGGGGCCGAGCAGACAAGGCATTTGATCGAGGCAAAGGCCAAAAGGGACATCTCGGGACTGTCGGCAAGGCAGGTGGCCTAGCCGGGCGCGAATCTTATCACCTGGGGCGAGGTCCTGGCATGTCGGGAGCTATTACGGGCGACGGCAAGCCATTTGGGCACGGGAAGGCCGTCGAATGGCACAAGGGCGTCCCAGGGGCGGCCTGGGACAAATTGAAGAACCAAAACAAGGTCTTGGAGGTTCCGGAAGATTCTAGAGGCTATCGTAGAGTCCGGGACATTCAAGAAGGGTCTACACAAGTCCGGAAAGAGCCGGAAGGTGCCGGAAGGGTCTGGAACGAGCAAGAAGACTCCGGGAAGTTCCACATTACTCCGGAGAGGTCCGGAAGAAGCCGGAAGGTACTAGAGAGGTCTACACAAGTGTAGAACATGGTCGAATAGTCTAGAGCCTTGTGGAAGACTTTAGAACAATGTGGATGCATGGAGGAATATCTAGAATACTCCACAACCTTGTACATAGTTGTAGAAATGGTAGGATTTTGTAGAAGGGTCTAGACATACAATTTTAGCCCTCAGATCAAACTAATCCTAGCCATCCATTAGAAGAGGCTACTAGTATAAATAGGTAGGAGCTCATTTGTAAAATCCATCCAAGAAATCTAAGAGTTCTTCCAAGTTAGTGAACATTAGAGCATTTCAAGTTCTCTTAGCAATCTTCCTTACTTTCCCACTTTCATTCTTACTTAGCAATCCCGACTTAGGGACGATCGAGGCTGACTTAGCCGATTCCGACTGAGGGGCGGAAGCAATCGCTAGGGGCTTTTTGTGGCTAAGTGCCGCACCGTTTACTTAAGAGAAGTTTAAGTCCGTGACATCGAGCTCTTTTTGGACCCCCTCGAGCTTGGCCATAGACTCGGTATACATTGGAGGTAATCCGAATTGAACCAAACCGGCCGGTCAAACCGGTTTAACAACTAACCGATGGCATGTCTAGTCCGGTAGAGCCCCAAAATCCAGTTGAAACTGAACCGCTGGTGAACTGGAATGAACCGGTTGAAAACCTGTGAACCGGGTTGGCCTGCAATTCGATTTTTTCCTTTATGTTATAAAAATATTTTAAAAATTTTGTTAGAGGGAAAGAATTAACCACCTGATTTTTTAATAAGGCATCACAACCATCTAGGCTACACAATTGTGTTGATTTTTTAGCATACAAATTTATAAATTATAAATAACTTGTATCCTAATTTATTTATTAACTAGTTTATGATAAGTAACTTCAAACTAACATCTTGCACATTATCAATTATAATTATAATTTTTAGATTTATGACACAATTTTTTATTAATTTTTTTTCTAGAACATATATATCTTGAGTATCAAATGATATTTTGGTTCATTATTTTTTCCAACTATATTTTTATAATAAAGAGTGGCCACATCTATATATTATGCAGATTTTATTTTTGTATATTAGACTTTAAAATTAATATATACATAATCATAATTTGAAATTACTAATCTCTTAATTTGTTGTATTTTTAACTTACAGTTTTATATTTTCAAATGAATATAATCATGTGATATTTATATGGACTTAATAATTACCGTTATAACAAAAATAAATTAGATAAATATTTTATGATTTAATATAAATATATCTAATTTTATTTTGTTTTATGCACATAACATAAATTTTATAATTAAATAAATTTATTGTGTCATTATGACGTCATACCGGTTCAATCAGTGATCCGACCGATTCGACCAGTAAAACCAGTGGCCAGTTATCTTACAGGTTCATTGTCCGGTCCGGTTCTAAAAACATTGAGATAGAGGGGAACAAAATTCCATATTTTTCTTTGATCCCTTAGGACCTCGTCTTCCATGGATCCAAAGTAGTTCTCCTCATGGAGCTGGAGAGATCAGAGGTAGGCTCCAACATGATTAAGAGGAAAAGGAAACAGTCAGCCAGAGGCACAAAGTTTACTAAAGAAAAGAGTAATAACAGTAAAATAAGAGAGGACGGTACGAACTTCAAGGGTAGATGTCAATGTTGTCATTCACTTTTTGTTGGGATTTATTAGCAGCGGTTCCACAATTGATCGAAAGAAAACAACCTCCATCAGTTCCAAACACTAAGAGCGGTTGCACTTACCAAAAAGCTCGCCAGGCATCTCCAGCGTTGAAGGCTCATCGACAAATAAACATCAACTAGATCCTTATCGTGATGCCCTTCTTAGAGACACGATTAGTGGAACCGGAAAAGTGGTGTTTAGAGCCATCATATCGCTCTTTGTGCCTTGAAAACTAGTCTTTGCCTCCTTGGATGAGGGGGAAAACCCTCAGGGTCGAACAGTGGTGTTAGTAGAGGTTGCGAAGCCATTTGAGGCATGCTTTCGCTTGTCATAGCATTTGTTTAAATTATTTAAGTATGTTTTCTTTTAATTTGCAAAAAATGAACAACTTTTATTCTATAGTACTTAATGGATTTTGTCCAAGGACATAAAAAACAAGGAAACTAATAAGTTCTTTAGAACACCACCTTAACCAAAATTAGCAACTTGTGAAGCGTTGGCGCGATGAGACTATTGGGTTGGGATGTTTGTGTATTGAGTTTGGCTTCTATTATAGCTTCTTTTGATTCCAACAAATTGAATTGAGTGTTTTCATTGGAACTTTTAAAACAAAATTTAAATTGATTTTATGAAAAAATTGAGATGATGAAATATTCATATAATTATAGTTAGTGATTTTGATTGATTTGATGAAATTTAAGGAAGTGAAGAAGTATAATTATCAAAATCTGGTCAATGCTTAGGGGGCTTCAGTTAATAGACATCAAGTTGGAGTAAAGAATATGATCGGTCTACTAAATAGAGAAATATCAAATGCATGGGATTTTCTTTTAATTGACATTGCTAAAAAAATTATACAATACTGACAACCATGTTTGCATTAATGATACATACACTCATACATGTCACAATAACAAATTCTAGTACTAAATTTTGAAGTTAGCATTTCTCCAGAAAACATCTCTGCAAATATTATAGCAAAACACGAAATAAAAACTCTCGTCGGGCCAATTAAGGTTATACAGTAAGCAATGGAACATACAGAATTTTGTTTTTCAAGTCAAGGGAAGCCTTAGTTCAAAAGTGAGCATATGCCACAATTGCAAATAAAATATGGTGATAAAATTAGAATTGAGCATACAAATAAAGGATGTTAAATTTAATTATTTCACATAAAGTACACTACATTTGTGTCCCTAGCTATCATTAAGCTGCCTTTCTCATGCATTATCTGCAGACAAATAGAAATATATATTATCAGTTAGTCTCTGTCACAAAACTCAAAAGCTTGATTAATAAACATGTAAACATTACCTCTAAAAGGGACATAATTTCTGAATCTGAAAAAGGAATAGCTACTCCAATGTTAACAACACCTCCAATATCAGCAATAGACATTTGTTCCACATGTTGTGCATGCCTATACCTCCCAAGAGCAGCGCTGAATACTTCCAATCTAAACAAACGAGCAAAATATAAAACTTGTTAAAAATAAATATTTTTCTTATATTTTAGAAAGAAAATGCTGCAGATTCTAGTGGCTAAGAGTCGCATACCTTTTGGAAGATAAGTTAGCTTCACTTACTGGAGGTTCATCTACGTCCATTGCCTCAGTATCACTAGCCAAAGCAAGAGAAGAAATGCCAAAATGATTATATAATCATACTTTATGCAATTTCAATTCATAAGACAAGGCTAATGCAAATTACTGTAGAAATTTGCATGACAGAGCAGAAGGAACCAGATAATTGAATTTTAATTCTCACTTACCCTGTGACGGCAGTAGAGCCTTCATTGTTGGCCGTGCTTGTGCCACCTCTATTACGAGCTCCATTATTATTACCAGTTGCAGCTTCAGTTGGATTTTCTCTCTCCATTTCTCTTTGATTTTCGTGCTCGCGCTCCTCCATTTCACTCAACTCTTGATGATATATAGCAAAGTTGAGAACTTGAAGAGCAGCTTCAACGTCGGACTTCAGTACCTTTTCATGAAAACAGTACTGATTAGCCTTAGAAATATTTTTAATTCTTTGGACTTTCCCATTTGCATTCAAGAACTATACATGGCTACAGTATTGCTTTGTTAAATCAATATGGGCAATGAACTAATAAAAAAAAAAAAAGTACCTGTCTCCGCAACCTCAGTTTGGCATGAGCAGTTGATAGACGAATTATTGTTTCTAAAGTTCTGGCAGTAATTGGAAGTGTCCCTCCCGTCTAAGAATGATTATAATGGTTAATACTAGAATAGCTACAGATTATTAAGTACCAGTTATAGCAAGCAAGTAAATAACTTACCTTTACATTTGAACTTGCATTTCTAAGCTCGGCATATGTAGTTGCAATGTGTTCAGATGCCTGGAGAGAATGATTTGCGAAATATATCAGAAATTTTTTAACTTAAAATAAAGTAAAGAGAATCAAACTAGGGCACTGACTATAATACGCCATGAAACTCCAGGACAGAATTAAAATTTAACAATTTCCAACAGAAAAATCTACTACATGGATTAGTTTTCAAATAAACATCACCTCATCAGTGAGCTCGGGCTGAATCCTGTTTTTTGCATAATGGATAAACTTCTTAAGAAAATTGATAGTGAGAGTGTCACGTTTACGACCCCTATCAGATCTTTTTCCATGCAGCATTCTGTTGTATTTGACAAAAACAGATGAACCATTCTCTGCATCATCCTCTCTATCATATCTTGAACTTTCATCCAATCTTGTGCCTGACACAACAAATTACTCTTATTGTAAAATCTGTTATGCATGTATGTTTATCAAGTCAGACTGAGAAATCTAAACTTTTGTAGAGATATAAAAAATTCACTTACCTCCATCTACGACAGAACGATACCGATGCATACGCAGCACGTGTTCTGAAATATGACGGTCAATCCCAGCATCCATTTGATCCAAAACAATGAACAACAAATCGAAACGAGAGAGCAGAGAGTCTGGAAGCCCAATATTCTTAGTTGGAGTTAAGGAACGGTCATACTGCAAAATCAACATAGAGCATTGAAAAAAGGAGATAAAAGAGACAAATAAATGCGTTTCTAACACGATTGAAATGCTTCGAGAGACTTACAGTTCCATATATTGGATTTGCAGCAGCTACTACACTGCACCGAGCATTCAATGATGCATGAATACCAGCTTTGGCAATTGTTACAGTCTGCTGCTCCATCACTTCATGTATAGCAACACGATCTTGGTCATTCATTTTGTCAAACTCATCAATACAAACAACTCCTCGATCAGCAAGAACCATAGCACCAGCTTCTAATCTTCGTTCACCTGAGTAAAAGGATCCAATCTTATGATTTTGGTAGTAAATAAACACCAAGATACTGCTTAAACCACACCATGGGGATATTAACCTGTTTCTTGGTCAGAAGTAACTGCAGCTGTCAATCCAACACCAGAAGAACCTCGACCAGTGGTTGATATGGCCAGAGGAGCTATATTCATAATGGCTCTCAACAATTGGGACTTAGCAACAGAAGGATCACCAACCATCATCATGTTTATATCACTATTCATAACAAAATAGCAGACATTAGGGGAGAGTCATATACTCTGCAAATACTACAGGCATGTTCTAAGAAGTTTGGACCAAAACTCTAGCAGGAAAAAGATCAAGACAACCATGTCCAAAAAATCAAAGGACAGGCACAAAGAATAGCATCTTCTAGACAAAAACAGGAGGTCATTACATACCCCCTCAAGTGGGTACCATTTTTCAAATTCTTTTCATTTCCTCCAAGCATCAATAGAATCACTGCTTTCTTTATCCACAAATGCCCATATATAGAAGGGGCAAGAGAATTAGCAAGTAGGTTGAATGCATCATCTCTTTCGGATATCTTTCTAATATTTTTCATGTCCTCACTTGAATACTGTAAGTTGTGTGTCATTTTGTTGAGAAGAGAGACATTGTTGGCTATGAGGATGGTCCTGCATTCGTAATGATCAAACTCATTTAGAATTAAATTACGAATATGAAATAAATTCTTAGTGACTGTTTTTCTAAAGAAATGATAACCTGAATACTCCATTGACACCGCCCTTGCTTTTTCCAGGAAGGGCTTTGTATATACCAACAATTGCAACACGGTCTCCTGGCTTGCACGCATCGACCAGGTCATCTTCTACGATGACATCCACTGTTCGAGGAAGTTGACCAGGAGCTGAGTTTTCCGGAACTTCTTGCATTGATATTGTCTGGTGGTCCTTATATGTGCACATACCAAACTCAGTCACCAACAAGTTGCCATTCTCATCCTGAAACAAGTCAACTCTCAAAAGAGTTTCTTTGGATAAAATGAAGTGAAAAGAGAATAAGTACAAAGGGAAGAAATCATACTCGTGTTGGATACACTGAACCAGTTGGCAGACCCATATTGGATGTAATGTCTCTATATTCACGAACTGTAAACTTCTCAGTAGTAGGGCAGAAGTGGACGCTCTTGACAACTTTTGGCCTAACAAGAGAACCTACACATTGAACCAACACTTATGAAGTGAAATCATTTGAACTGATCGGATAGGAAAAGCCAAACTACATTATTTCAGTAAATATTCCAAGTAGATTAATATAATACTGCAGTAGAAGGTAACTCTTTTCTCTTTTTGCTTTCGACTCAAGGAACTTAATACACTGAAAGCTTATTGGTATCAGAAATAAAAAGGATGGTATTCTGCGAAGACACTTCCTGAACTTCATGCCTTTGACACTTTACCTTGATTTTGTCACCCTTGTACCCTTGCTTCAAGGGGTGTAAGAGCCAAAACAAGAAATCTTAGGGTGAAATTGCAAATAATTCCGAAGAGAAAATCAGGAATATGACAGTTCAATTGCAAAACTGTCAGATAGGATAAGAGAAGCTATATTTCCCAAGCAAACAACTTGAGTTTTACTATTCCTAATATACTTTAAAGAAAACTAAATGAAAAAAACCAGTCCCCAGTCTTCCAATAGTTCATCAGGCACCTATGACAATTCAAACTGCATGTCAACCAAAATTCTGAATTCAAAGCACCTCATAATTTTTTTTAAGAGCCAGCGCAGCCAGCCAATACATTGGTTTACTAAACATTCCAAAGGACAAAAGAATCAGTACTAGGTAATGCCTTTGTACAGTTGAAAAGGCATATCCTAGGTACTACATCTTAGTCTGTATGTATTTTAATCAAATATTTTAAACCTAAAGGGAAAATATTTGGCCAGAATGGGTCTAGGAGTTGGTCGATTTTACCACATCATTTGTTATATAAAATTTTAAAACTGTAGATTCTTAACATAATCACAATTTGCTCATTTCTAACAAATTAAGCATACATGTTTTGAGAAAATACTAATCTATGGTGATTTTTAATAAACCATATAATACTTACAAATAACACTTTCTATTAAAATTTATAGGATATGCATGAACTTTGATAAAACCTAATTTTTTTATACAACTAATGATGTAGTCATATTGAGGTCAACTATATATGGCTAACTCCAAGACCAGGCTTGATAAATACTTCACTTTCCAACTTAAATATATGAAACAAATCACTGTAACTTGCCTCTTATTTTTTATAACTAGTCTAGCCAAGGCTACAGACAGTACTTTCATAGACAATCATTTAATTTTAAATCTAACCTGATTACAACAGAAGCAATTACGTCAATAGTTCAAAAGATCAGGAAAAACATGTTGAACCAGCTTGCTATTTAGAACAAAAAAAAAAATCTCAGACAGATCTCTTCTAGAATCAAATCAACTGTATAAAATCAATAAGTCATTCAGATACCAAACAATAAATAAAAGCAAAGTATTAGCACAAGCAAATATATAATTCATTGTCAGTAAACACACTTACATTTAGTAATAATGCCTTCAACGCAGACCATGGAACCAATAAACCCAGACAAAAGCTCCCTCGGGGTCACCCTCCGAGAAACAAAAGGACCCTCGAGTCCAACCAGTATTTGCTCTCCGTCCTTCAGATACTTAGCATTCATACTCCGTACTGTATCAGTGACCGCATCACATAGTGGCTGCATATACTCGCTTGGAGTTTGCAAAAGCCTATGGATTCGAACAAAATCCAAACAAAAAATACCATCAATAATTCATATTACCTCTAAATACATAGAAATAAAAAAATTCGCTAATTTTTACATCATTACCTGCGAGCCAAATCAGCGCCTTCTCTATGGTGGTAGAAATGAGAAAGGTTAACGATACAGCGGCGGCGATTTTGAGTGAACATTAAGTCAATTGATTTTTTTAGCTCAACGTTGTACTCCTGTAGTTGAATAATGTAAGAAACAAAATGTAGACATAGTTAATTAGGGCTTTTTGTTGTTAGATACTTACAGTTTGTTCGAAGAACTTGAGAAAAGTCCGCCTGTGCGCTGCTCTGACATCTTCGCTTAGATCCATATCAACGAATCTCCGACTCTGATTTCAGGCGATTTGGCGGGGATGTGATGTGTACTGAAAACGGCAGAAGGTGGGTGTAATGAGAAATTTCTCCATTCTAATGAGTGTGTATAGAGATTGGGAATTTTGGCGGGAACTTGGCACATTTTGGCGGGCAACAGAATGGTTGGGCCTAAACTTGTTCTGTGGTAAAAAGGGTTTGGGCCGATTTCTAAATAGGTCCAATATTGGTTTCAAATGAGATTCGTCTATATAAAATGTACTGGACTTGGCTTGGGTCGAAGTTAACATTGACTCCGAATCTGGTGTCAAATCTTGTAATCCTAAAAATGTAAACTTAAATCCTTGAAAAAATGGTTTTGGCAAAAGTACACAAGTTTAAAGTTTTTTAAAGTACACAAGTTTAATTTTTTTTTGATGAGATGAGATTGTAGTCTAATCATAAAAATGAGGCCTCGAGTTTTAGAGGTTTTGGATTCGAGTATCACTATTGTAATTTTTTTTATAATTTAGTACTAATCTTAATAGTCAATATATATTTGTAAATTAATAATAATCAAATAAATTTTAATACATTTTCTGATATAATGATTGATACAATAATATATTTATTGTTCAATAAAAATAAAAATATTATCATCCAATAAAAATAAAAAAGCTTTAAAGACCAAATTTTGGAACTCTTTTTGTAGATCACCTAAACAAAAATTCAATCATTTGATGGAATAACTTAGACAATAATTTTCTTATTTGGGACCATATCAAATCCCATGAAGATGTTCTGTCCAAATACTATATATGTCTTAATACTTCATAAGCTTTATACGCAACATCAACAACTATATATGTCTTAATACTTTTAGTTCTTTTAATTGTGTGCTTTTTTTTTTTTCATAATCTAATGTCACAAATATTATTTAGGTTAAATCATACAGAGAATTGCACTTGTGTTATCAAACTATACACCGATTCTCACTTATGGTACCATAAAAATCAAGGTTGACACATTTTGTACCACAATTTAAGAAATCAATCACTTTTGGTACCACCGTTAAAAATGGACGTTAACTGATGATGTGGCAGTTAAGTTTTATTGCAAAATTGATACTATTACTTATGTTGACTGACAATTATACCCCTAACTTTTCAGATTGTCAAAATAACCCCACATCTTCAAATTTACTGATAATTTTAGTCCACATTGTTGCCCAATTTCAAAATTGGCTCGAATAAGACAAGTGCGGACCAATTTAGAGATTTTACTTATTATATTTACATATTTATTTAACAAATTTAATTTTATAAATAATATTAACAAACCAAATAATACTTTAACATAAATCCGACTAAATATAAATCAAATCTAAAATTTATATAATAATATTAATATATTTAATATTTATTAAAAAAATTATATATTATTAATAAAATAATTCTAATTTTTTGCCGCCGACGGCCTGGGATTTGGGGAGAGGAGGGGGTTATGTTGGTTTCGGGTAGGGATTGACGCCGTTTAATCTACAATTAAAAAGTTCATGACTAATAATTACTCAAGCTTGAACGAACCAAACTCTAAATCGATGATTTTGCACAGAAAATTAAAGCAATAAGGGCTGAATAAGAGGAACTGCATTCTTGTTGAAGAAAAGCTATATAGAAGGACTGAAAAGATGCTATTACAAAGGCAAAAATACAAACTCAATGGCTAGTATCTTTCACTGAAGTAAAGTAAGGATAAAGCAAAACTTATGCAGTTTATATGCATCCAATAATGAGTAGTCTTTGACTAAAATTAAATCCAAAATTATTACACTAAATACCAAACATGCTTTTCTGGTAAGACCGAAGGATCAACTCCTACGATGGGAAAAAAATCCGCTAACATGATTCAGTCAACACTCAACACTCCCGACCGAGCAAGACTGCCTTTGCTATGAATAACAGATTCACTGAAACAGGATCAGGGCTTGTATGCAGAAAATGCTACAACAGAGTTGTGTCCACCAAATCCAAATGAATTTGAAATGCCTGCATTTCATAAATCAAAATGAGTAAATTTAAAAACCAATATTTTGAAATTTCAAATAAAAATAAATAGAAACATCACTTAATCTTGTATTCATGATGTTCCGAGAGAATAATAAAGGGTAGTGTAAATGAAAAAATTCTTACCAACGTTGATTTCATGCTGCTGCTTTTTGTTTGCAACAGTGTCGAACTCCACGGAAGGCTCTGGGTTCTGCAATTGTAATGTATTATAATATATTCGTAAACAATAATCACCATAATACAGCTTATCATCAAAAAATTCTCTAAAGAAAATGGGATCCTGTTAAATAAGCATAAAACAAAAGAATTGCAAATACATACAGAATGAAGCTCACAAATAACTTAGGCTTACAAATTGATTTATGGTAGGGTGAAGCCAGCCACTCGTAATAGCTTTCACTGTAGCAATAGCTTCCAAACCACCCGCAGCACCAAGGCAGTGTCCTATCATTGACTGAAACAACATGGGACATGAGAAACCAATAGTGAACCATTGAATCATGACGATATCACATGCTCATAAAAAGAACAGCAATGTGTGTGTGTTGAGGGGGAGGAGGGTGGCTCACCTTAGTTGCGTTGATTTTGATCCCTGAAGTATTCTTGAATACCTTCTTAATCGCGTTTAACTCGGCTATGTCACCTACTAAGGTAGAAGTCGCATGGGCATTAATGTAGTTAACCTGAAAAGCAATGAACCTGTTAGAACTTAGAAATATATTCTTGGAGAGTCAATCCCCTGTTGCACCCTCATAGAAAACTTAAATCAAAATTAATAACGAGCTCAACTTTATGTTTGTTTTTTAGGGGTGGGGGGTGGGGGTTAGGTTCTGGACCACTGCAGAAGTAGTATCATTAGGTGCATCAAAGGATGGACTTAATTTGAGAACTGATGTACAATTCAGTAAGCAATACCTCCTCAGGAGAAACACCAGCATCTGCAAGGGCACTCTGTATACATGTAGATACACCAAGTCCATCAGCTCTGGGATCAGTCATGTGATAAGCATCACAATTTATTGCACCGCCCAAGTACTCGGCAATTATTGGTGCACCTCGTTTCATTGCATGTTCCAGACTTTCCATCACCTTTTAAAAAGTTGAAGAAAGTACCAATGTAACTTTATTACTTTATTCAAATTTAATAATCGTATGTGAAGTATAACAACAACTTTTGAAGGATGGTGGAGTAAGAGGGACAATAACCATTGATGCAACTACTAAAGCGAACATTATCAATTAATTACAGACAACAATATGAATAATCTAAAACCAGTAACTAACAAAGCAGGGTACATGCTCCAGCGTACGAAAGACCACTCGGCATTGATTTTGAATATTTTTATAAAATTTCAATTACTCTGCCTCCCAATAAGAAAATACTACCAGGCATCCATGACATATGCCCAAGCTTTTAAAACATAAAAAGTTAACAATTATCAGAAACTTACCAATACTCCAGCCCCTTCACCCATAACAAAGCCATCTCGATCTTGGTCCCAAGGTCTAGAAGCAGTTTTTGGATCATCGTTTCTTTGAGACAAAGCTCTACATGCAACAAAACCTCCCAGCCCAATAGGAATAATTGCAGCTTCAGTTCCACCAGCAATCATCATATCAGCTTCACCCCTACGAATGTGATTTGCAGCCGCATGGAAGCAATAATTTGAGGTAGCACAAGCAGTTGAAATTGAGTAATTTGGCCCCATCAAGCCAAGATCAATTGCAAGCAAGGCAGATGCCATGTTTGTTATAGCGTAAGGTATGAAAAATGGAGTAATTTTCCTATAACCTTTCTCTATTAGAGCCTTCACACCATCAGAAAATACTGTAAGACCACCCATTCCTGTCCCAACAAGAACACCTGCTCGAATCTTATCAATCTGCAGCCATAAGAAAACCAAATAGTTCATATTGATGTTAATGAAACTTCAACAGAATTGCATACTAGCTGAAGCAATTGAGCCAACAACACACATTAACTAATTGCATCAAAGCGTTATGATGCCAAAACTAGCAGTAAAACAAGTATAAATGATATTAAAATAAGATCATACTATATAACTGCACTGACTAAATCAACAAAATTAATTTATAACAGATTGAAGAAACCTAATCTAAAATTTAAAGAAAAAACAGCTCCCTACCGTATTAAGCCTATCACCCCCGAGATCCGCGTTCTCAAGCGCCTTCTTTCCAGCAACAATGCAGTATCTCAAACAATCATCCAATCTCCGGTCATTTTTCCCATCAATGTAACCTTCCGATTTAAACCCCCGAATCTGACCTCCAAACCGCGTAGGGAATTTAGATGCATCGAAGCGGTCTATGGCAGTGATTCCGCTCTCGCCGGAGAGTAGCTTCTCGTAATACGCATCCACATCGTTCCCGAACACAGATACGAGGCCCATTCCAGTTATTACCACGCGCTTTTTAGGGTCGGTCTCGCGCTTGGGCGCCGATATGGTTGTGGAGGAGGCGGAGATTTTGAAGGGGAGATGTTTGCTGTGGGGTTTGGCATTGTTGGTGGGTAGAGTGGTGACCGGTTTACGGAGGGGGTCGAGGGGGGAGGGGCGGAGGGCGGCGGAGTTGAGGGCTTGCATGGTGGTGGCGAAGAATCGGAGTTTTCGATGAGAACAATGCGGAAATGTTAGGGAGTGGGGGGGTAGGAGTAGAATTTTGGGGGAGTTGGGTTTTATATAGGATTACGTTAGGCGGAGTGTTGAAGTGTGCGGTTAGACATAGGTCCACTTTTTATTGAGTTCATGATTTGTGTTTAAAATTAGTTTCAATTATTAAATGCGAAGAAGGAGATTCAAACATGAAATGAGCGAGAATGTTTGATTTTTTTATTCAACTTTTTATTTATCGAATTGAATTTGAATCAAACTTTTAAAATAGAAGAGAATTATTTGGACCTAGATTGCTAAATTTGATTTGTGTCATGTAAGTTCACATAAATTAGTATTGATTGAGTTAATGTCGAATCCTAAATGATATAGATTAATATAGTATTAAGTTTTAGTAGAATAACATGAACGATATTTCCAACATATAATTCAAAAAGAGAAAAACAAACAAAATCACTCATTTATAGTATACATGTTTGTATAGAAAATGTGTGTTGATTACGGACACGACGGCACAATTTTGACATGACATGAACATATAACATGATTTTTTAAAATTTTTGGGATACTATACAATTTGAATATATACAAATGTGGAAAGTATAATTACATATTCATGTATATTGAAATACGTCTTATAAGTAGTAAATCACCGTACTATATTGCCTAGTTATTTAATTATAACTATACATCATGCTCGTTTGATTGACATTCAAAAGAGGGAATTAAAGATTAAGCAACTTAGATCAATTTGTGAGTTTAGATTAGGGATAGAAATATACCCTAGTTGCTCATACCCATTTGTGTGAGTTGATTTGCACTTTCATGCTTCGTTAATATCCTAGAGTCCCATAGGAATTAGTGTGGAATCGGGTTTAATTGAAAGGGTTATATGTACTTCGAAAGATACACTTAGGTCTCTTCGGGGACATCCGATAAAATTGGAACGATACAGAGAAGATTAGCATGGCCCCTACGCAAGGATGACAAGCACAAATCGAGAAATGGTCCAAACAATTTTATTATCAAAAAAAAAAAAAAAAAGATACACTTAGCTATTGATAATTCACAGGTAGCAAGATAAATATGAATTAATAAAGACTCCCAATTATTTGCATGTTAGTTGTCACTAGGTGAAATAGGTCCCTAGATCCCCTTCAAACCTATTGATTTCCTACCTATTAGCTTAGTTAGTTTAATTAGTTTATTTCCATGCATATTTAGTAGCTTTAATTAAAACCAAATCCAATTTACATCCTTCCTTGCAAACTTACTCACATGAACATCACAGGAATTGATAGATCTTTCTACTCACCATGTTTTGAGTATATATTACTTACCGTTTTATATTACTTGTTGTAGCATGTGTACTTGCGTATATACACCCCTGCACTTGCATTGTTTAAATGTATCTTTTGTATGTTTGTGCGAGTGACCATCATATCCTGAGCTTTTTATGCGGCTCAAATATCTTATTCGGTCCACAACAATTCTCTCGATCTACTTGTGGTGCTTTCTGCTAGACTTCCAGATCGTTTGATGCCTAAATTTCTGCTTTTGAGCTCTCGTTTATTGAACGAACGTACATCTTCGATCAGGGACGGATCCAGGATTGGAGATTCGGGAGGCCGAGTTTAACCATCGATGAAACTAGTTGACAATGTTATTCAATAAATTTGATATATTATCAATGAGAACTATATTGAATTTGAAAATGCTGTGTTAATTTAATGAAAAAATTATCGAATTTGTACACAACGTTCTCTTATATCATAAAATCCATATATGATCTTAGCACCAGAATTTTCAACAAGTTTCTTTTTAATGTAAATTATCCAAAATCCACAAGGTATTGATCTTTCATTTTGTTTCTAAGCTAGCCTATTTTTGACCAACTTCATTGTTGAAAATTTTTGTTTGATTGTTGCCATGGTTATAAGAAGAGTTAATATCAAACGAATCATCTTAATCGTAATCCTTTCTTTTATGTTATGTCTAAGATGTAAATGGCAATTTAGCATAAAAAAATACAAGGACTAATCTAATTACTTATCAAAGTTGTTAGCATAATAGTTGTACTAAAACATAATTTCCAAAATTCTTCGATGGCTTACTATTTTGACGGTCATTTCCACTTGGTTTTTTCGTCAGAAACTTTCTCGATTCCATTCTATTACTCGTTATTTGGAGTTTGCTTTTTTTTCTTTTTATTTTTTATAATTAGAGTTTGCTCATTTAACTTTCACTTAGTTTGTACGGATTTTATTCATAACATTTATGCTTCTATTTCTCGATTGTAGGTGAGACCTTGTCGCCTCATTAATGTTTTGACGTGGTGATGTATACAATGTCCATTATGCTAATTGCTAAAAAGAAAAAAGAAAAAATCAAGTTGATAATTACTTTATGATTAGGTTTAAAGCTTGCCAAACAGCCGCTTATAGGGCCAGCAATTTTGACTAATAGAGTAGAGTTCAATTATTTCTAAGTACCTAGTGTAGTTGTATCATGTATGATATGTTTGGTAATTTAAATTCACTGCATTCACCATGTTCTTTGGCTCAAGGCCATTCCATACAATCATACATCTAAGTTAAGCCCATTTGGACACATCCATCCCTATTTCCAAGTTTTCGAATATACTCTCTTCTTCGATCCATTGGTTTCTATTCTTACCCAAATCCAGTTCGGCCTAATCCAAAGCATGACAAGTGTAATACACTTGCTTTGGGATTGAATAAAACTATTAGGAAAGTGATCAATCACACAAATGCAATACATTGATATGTGGTTGGATGAGTTTGATCAAATCAGGTCTGGACAATAAATTTCCGTTTCTATATTTAATAGCTCAAAAAAATCAAGTTTGGAAGATTCTTCCATTTGGACCGTTGGTGCCTAAATGTTATTGTCAATAAAAGGTCAATTTTGAAGGGGGTAAATGCAAAATACTCCCCTGTGTTATGTTAAACCTGCAAGAAACTACCCTGTAAAATTTTTATTGCGCCAAACTTCCTTGTGTTTTCAAAGACCCTGCAAGAAAACACCCAATTTGTAAAAAATAGGCCGTTTTGGGTCGACATGTTTCAAGAAACCATTTCTAAAATACTTCAAGTTGGTCCCTACAACTTCACGTGATATATTTTACAAATTATTTCTTGAAATATGTCGATCCAAAACGACCAAATTTTTACAAATTGGGTGTTTTTTGCAGGGTTTTTGAAAGCAAAAGAAAGTTAGACGTAATAAAAATTTCAAAGGGTAGTTTCTTGCAGGTATAGCATAATACAGGGAAGTATCTTGCATTTTCCCCATTTTGAAGCCACATTTACATTGTGCAAAGTAATCAAGAACCATTTTCATTGTGTTGATTTACATGTTATCATAAAATAGAGCAGATGTTTCAGGAAAAATAAAAAAAGCCTGAAATTTGAACCAACACTATTTAATTTTTGCGATATCCTATTCAAATATCAAATTGTTAAGAGGTTATTCTTCTTGCTCACTTGTTTTATATTTTACCTCTTTTGCTGCAATACTGCCAAAGTCTTTCACAATTGACAATATATAAAAAGTTCTACATTCTATTCCATGAACAACTTATAACTTATGTTGTCCCAAATCTTGTAAATATAATCTTGTAATATCTGATAATTGCATTATTACAATCTTGTTTGTTCCATGAACAAGTTATAGATTTGCTCTTGGTATGAGTAAGACATTCAAACAGGATCAGGGCTTGTATGCAGAAAATGCTACAACAGAGTTGTGTCCACCAAATCCAAATGAATTTGAAATGGCTGCATTTGATTAATCAAAATGAGTAAATTTAAAAACCAATATATAAAAATCACATGATGTTATATCCATGATATTCTTAGAGAATAATACATAGGGCAGTGAAAATGAAAAGAATCTTACCAACATTAATTTCATGCTGCTTCTTTGTATGTGCAACTGTATCAAACTCCACAGATGGCTCTAAATTCTGCATCATAAATATGAGATGTGTTTTTTAACAATAACCGCCACAGCAAGAATTATCATCAACAGATTTCATACAGAAAAGCTCTTCATTCGTCATCAATGAATGAGACAAGAATTGCCGATACATATAAGGCGTCGCCCTCAAGTTAATATCAACTTACAAATTGATTTATGGTAGGGTGAAGCCAGCCAGTGGTAATGGCTTTCACCGTAGCAATAGCTTCCAACCCACCAGCGGCACCAAGGCAGTGCCCTATCATTGACTGGAACAACACCGTACATGAGAACCCAATATTGAACCACTTAATCATGACATTTTTTCACGTGCGCTAGCTCACCTTGGTTGCGTTGATTTTGATCTCTGAAGTGTTCTTGAATACCTTCTTAATAGCGTTTACCTCGGCCAGGTCACCTATTACGGTGGAGGTCGCATGTGCATTAATGTAGTTAACCTGAAATTTGAACTTTTTTGAAGTATCTTCTTAGAGATTCAACCTCTAATTCAACTATCAAAGACAACTCAAATCAAATTAACTAACGAATTCAACTTGTTTATTCATTATTTTCTTTTTGGGGTGACTTGTTTTTTTTTTTATTATACCTCCTCAGGGGAAACACCAGCATCTTGAAGAGCACTCTGGATACACAAACAGACACCAAATCCGTCAGCTCTGGGATCCGTCATGTGATAAGCATCACAATTTACTGCGCCACCCAAGTACTCGGCAATTATTGGTGCGTCTCGTTTCATTGCATGTTCCAGACTCTCCATTACCTGTTCAGAAAGTTAAAGACATTGCCAATGAACTTCAAAGTCATAAAATGAAGTTAACAATTTAAAAGATGCTTACTAAAACTCCAGCCCCTTCACCCATAACAAAGCCATCTCGATCTTTGTCCCAAGGTCTAGAAGCAGTTTTTGGATCATCGTTTCTTTGAGACAAAGCTCTGCATGCAACAAAACCTCCCAATCCGATAGGAAGAATGGCAGCCTCAGTTCCACCAGCAATCATCATATCAGCTTCACCCCTACGAATGTGATTTGCAGCCGCATAGAAGCAATAATTTGAGGTAGCACAGGCTGTTGAAATGGAGTAAGTTGGCCCCATGAAGCCAAGATCTATAGCAAGGAAGGCAGATGCCATGCTTGTCATAACATAAGGTACGAAAAATGGAGTAATTTTCCTGTAACCTCTGTCAAATAGAGCCTGCACCCCGTCAGAAAATATTGTAACCCCGCCCATTCCTGACCCGACAAGAACACCAGCTCGATGTTTATCAATCTGCAATCGGAAGTAAACCACATAATTTAGATGGTTGTGCCTAAAATGGAATAATAACTCACAAACAAATGAACCAATGGAACCATAGTTAATGGCAATTTACACCCCCGAGATATTCATAATTACCTCCCTGTGATATTCATAATGAACTAACGCCCTAGTTGCTTAATCCTCCTCCAAATATAACACTTACTAACAAAAGCATTTCCACCCAATAAGAAACAGATAGATTTTGAGATATATATCCTAATCCAATTATGCTCTACTCAACAAGAACAACCTAAAAAACATCCAAATGGAAACAACAATTATACCTTATCAAGGCTATCACCTCCAAGACCCGCAGCCTCAAGCGCCTTCTTTCCGGCAACAACAGAGTACCTCAAACTATCGTCCGATCTCCGATCATTCTTCCCATCAACGTAAGCCTCTGATTCGAACCCCTGAATCTGGCCGGCAAACCGCGTGGGGAATTTGGAAGCATCAAATCGGTTTATAGGAGTGATGCCGCTCTCGCCGGCGAGTAGCTTCTCGTAATACGCATCCACATCGTTCCCGAATACCGACACGATGCCCATGCCCGTGATTACCACGCGTTTCTTGGGGTCGGTCTCGCGCTTGGGCGCCGCTACGGTTGCGGAGATTGAGAATGGGAGCCGTTTGGCGTTGTTGCGGAGGGGAAGAGAGCGGCGGAGTGGAGGACTTGCATGGTAAGAATAAGGCTCGACGAGAATCATGTGGTGGTGCTGAGGACGGCGAGTTGATGGCTTCCATTTGCGAACGAGAGTCGGAATTTCCGGTGAGAAGGATGTGATCATGCTTAGGGCGTGAGTACGTAAATCAGTTAAGTAGGAGTATAGTTTGGGGGAGCAAAAAGGTTGTTGTTCTTATTGTAAGGAAGAGTGAAGAGTCTACGAGTGTAGTTTAGATTAGAGTTGGGAAATTATTGTTTAAGTTAGGTACATCATTTTTTTTAGAAAAACATATATATGGATTTTCTTCATCATCAAAGTTTGAAGATGATTAACATGGCTAGCAGATTTCCATTCTATGTCAGTGATATTTATATTGTATAAAAATTTATTCTCGAAGTATAGTTATTTACTTTATAAATTGGTGAATTAATATTCCACTTAATATTAGAGTCTTTGAATTCTCAAAAAGAAAAGAATAAAGTATTAGTCTTTGATATATTTCTTTAAATCCTTCTTCATATCCAAATTGAACTGAATTTCAAGAATGTCACAAGTCCTTTAAATCCTTCTTCAATTCTAGAAAAAGAAAATATGAAAGTCTTTGATATATTTCTTCAAATCCAAAGTGGACTGAATTTCATGAATGTCACATATCAAGCAGTTAGTGTTCATGTGCAGTAGTCATGACTGTTGAAAGTTAGCACAAATAATAAGAATCTTAAATTTAAATTCCAAGAACTTAGTTCTCCCTCTTCATTTAATCTCTTTTCATGATAATCAAACAGGAGAAAATTAGATATGATTGTAATATCTGCACCAAATACTAATAAAACATGAAATAGTAGGACAAATAAAAGAAAATCAAAGCTTCCATAACATGCAATAGCTAAACAAAATTTGTGTAATTTTTTTTTGATTTTAGAATCAAAATTTGTCTATTTGACAACAACTATTTCTGATTTATAGTCTCAATTACTTGCTTGATATACATTTCCCCCCTTGGCCGATAAGTTCAAGGACTCGGCTAAACTTCTGACCTCCGCAATCATAGCCACCAAGTCATTGAGCTTGTTCACTGCTGAGCCCACGCCCTGTGATAGTAGAGTTTTTTGTAATTAGTTGTCCGAGTCTAATTAAGGAGATATCAACGTTTGAAAAGACGATAAATTTGAGTTTTATATTGCATACCACGCCAGAAGCTCCTGCTGTAATTGCCATAGGTGCTGTAACAGAACTTAGTCCAGATGAACACATGACTGGTATTCTCACTGCACGTGAAATCGAATACGCTGCTGCAAGTGTTGGTGATGCCTACAATTATCAACATGGTTAGTTCATAAACATTTTTATCATCTTCAAAACCAATAACTACACCAGAAATGCTAAATTATTCTTATTCTTGCATATTGTCTAAAGAACATTTTCAATTCCAATTCTATGCATATAATCTTTCAAGAAATGCTAAGGGTGTCCCTTGGGCGAGTTGGGTTGGGTCACAGTCGACTAAAAAACACTAATGGGTCAAAAACTGAGCTGGGGCCAAGTCGACCTTGAGGTGTTCTCACTTGATCCCTGGACTTGTCCAGATGCAAGTTGACCCTTACTAATTTTAGTCCAATTCAACCCAAGCAAACATTACAAATTTAAGGGAGGTTGGTTCTGAATCGGGTTCAGATCAAGCTGTAGATTTTGACCCACTTTTAACTATGCACGTTTATCAAGAAGTGAAATTTATGTATGAAGCATATCACAATGCATGTGCCCAGTATTCCATTCTACAGTTAAATAAAAACAAAAAAAAAAAAAAAACTATGAATGTATACCTTTTCAATCAAACCAAGAATACCAGCCTTTGAAGGATTTGAACATTTTCCTCCTTCAGTTTGGATGATATCAACACCTTCTTGTTCCAACTGTTCTGCCAGCTTTATCTGTTGGCCACAAATTGGAGCATAAATTATCAATTAAAGAATTCTGTTATGTTGACATAAAAGTGAAATTTAAAACCTGGTCAGGAAGGCTTAAGGTATGAGGCACTGTCACTGATAGAGCCACATATGGAAGAATCCTCCTTGTCTCCTTTGTTAAACTAAGAATCTGCATAATCAAACAAAAATGCAGCCGATAAACATCAAAAATTAAAATAGATGCAGCGAAGACAGAGCTTTCTAATGAGATGAGGAATGGTCCTTAGGAGTCGGCCAGTAAATGAGTAGAGTGGAGTTAAACAATACTTGTTTTAATCTTTTCAGCGAGTTTGATATTGTGTTGATATTTGGTTTGATTGTTAAACCAACCGAGCCCAAACTAGCTTTAATCGAGCCAAACACTATCCAAGCTCGAGTGGTTTAATATTTCAATATATATTTGCTCTTTTTTTTTTTTTTTTTTTTTTGCTTATCAAGTTGAGCTCAAGCAGAGTTTCAAACTACATGACCTCAAATAAGATTTTATCCATTTCGGGCTGAATATTGTATAACTTTGATTTGATTTTCAGTCGAGGTTTTGTAAAGTACAGTGTCAGGTAAGGACGTCTCTTAACTTCAATAATTTATGCATACCAACAACATTAAAACAAGAAGGGTGTTAAAGAGCAAGCAATCATAGGAGATCCGATACCTGTTCTGGTGAGAAGGTCAAGCCCTTTTCATAAAACGAGTCGTAGTTACCAATCTCAACCTGAAACAATAAGTTTTGCTTTCAAAACTATGTTATCATAGAATCTAGCGACGATTTATCAAAGAAAAGAGGATAGTCTTACCATTAAGGCTCCTGCTTCAATGGCAGCTGGAAATGCTGCTGGATCTACAGAAGAAACACAAACCTGCAAATACATAATAAAGCAACTAACAAATAGCCTTATATAAATGATCTTCAGACCAGAAATTCTATCTGATCATGGTTTACAAAATCCCATATCGTTTACTACAATGTATAAACACAGAAACAACGAAAAATTAGTCAGTGAGGTGTTTCAGGAAAGGCTGAGTCGAACTTCCTTACCGGAAGAGCAGTTAAACTCGTTGCCAGTTTAACCAGCTCTGGGTCACATGCAATATCAACATGAGTTGCCCCTCCCTGTAGAAACAAGAGATCATAGGTTAAAGAAATGATAGATTGGTATATTATAATTGAGTGAAATGCAAAAACACCCCTTGTGCTTTGCCTAACTACCAACAACCCCCGTGTTATTTTTTATTAGCAAAAAAACCTCCCAAGCCTAAATGACAATTACACCCCCACTAGAGGATGCAAAAACACCCCTCTTAACCTAAAAAATTATCAATAACCCCCTATTAACTTTGAAAATTGGCAATAGCCCCCTTATTTGATTAAACAACTGACAAAAACCTCCCTGTGATTCATGAAGGAATTTCAAATGAGTTTTTTTTGCATTAATTGACAATTAATGCAAAATCATATCATCCTTCAAGAGAGTAGACACTATTACAATTTACAGCCAAGAAGCAGAAATCTAATTGTGATATAAATTTGAAGACAACCTTATCTGCAGCAGTGACAACAGAAGCTACATTATCCCTGTCAAAATTCTGCAAACCTGAAATAATCTGTAAGAAAACCAAAAAATCCCACAAAAATCAGTTTGATAAAGTAAGAATACCCAAATCTACAGAAATACAAATACTTAAGTAATCTACAAAAAAAGAAAAGGAAAGAAATTCAAGAAAAGTGAAGAACACTAACAAAATAACTATAAATGGTATAGAAAATTAATTTCTGAAATTAGATATATATACTTTGAGGGCTCTTTTTTGATGAAAATCTCTCAGAACTGTTTCTTTGGTGGTTGAAAGCAAAGCTCTGGTTGTTGTTCTGGCACATGAAACTTTTTGTTTTGGAAAAGGAGAAGAAACAATTTGAAGAAGAGGATTTTGATTGGGTTTCAAGAATTTTGGGGTTGAAACAGGAGTGAAAATTGCAGAACTCATTCTCTGTTTTCTCTGTTTTTGCTTTGAGTGTGTTTATGTTGATGTGGCAATGTTGGAGGGAACTAAAGAGATAAGATATATGTTGGGATTTGGGAACCAAATAAAAGAAAGAGTTGCATTAGCTCATGGCAAAATTGTGGAATCCGTCCAAAATTAGTTGACGATTTTCGAGCTTGATTTTCGTCCAAAGCTAATTGTCGATTTTGGTTTCGTCCTAAATCATAACACCTCGTTGAATTTCATCCCGTAGTTTAGTATTTTGTTCTCTCTTCCTATAATTATACAATTTTCGTTTGAGTTAATGACAATTTATCCATGTGATATGGAAAAGGTGCAATTTATCCACCGTGATTGAAAAAAAAACATTTTATGTACCCTATATAATCTTATGAAAATTTCACACTATCTCACTTACATTTAACTATTTTTCTTTTTTAACCTCAAATTAGATGGAGAAGGAATGAGACAAAATGCACAAATAAAAAAATAGTTGGTATGAAAAGTGCTATTTTTTAAAGTACGGAATTTAATCAGAGTTTACGTCTCTTTGTTTCCAAGATGTAAAATAAGAAACATAAATTTAAGCTATATATACACTAGAAAAATACTAGTTATCATCCCCCAAAAAAAAAAAAAAACTTTGTTCAATGTTCATATAAAGAATAATTTTTCGTTTATTATATTGCATCTTGAAAACTAAAAGGCTCTCTAGTAAGTTGTATTTTAGTCCTACAAGCCTGGTCTCTCTGACTTTTAAATTAACACTTTCGATTTCAATTGTTTAAAACTTTTAGTCTCTCTGGCTTTCAAAATAACAATTTTAATTTCTGTTGTTTAGTACATTTCGTCTCATCCCTCCCCATTTCACTTTAAGACCAAAAAAGAAATATAGAAATTTAGTAAAATCGGCGTCCCTAAATAAAAATGTAACCTTCGTTCCTGAATAAAAGTTCACAGGACAGGGGCAAAGACCCTATTTACATCACCTTAATAAATGACCTATTGGGAAAATGAAAAAGAAAGCTGCAAATAGTTTCCCCATTCACAATAAAGAACCTATATACTGCACCAACCCACAACTACACAAACCAGTGCATCTAAAATTCTAAATATGTAGGACAAACATAACTAGTACAATATGAATATATTACAACATAAAGAGGAAAACATAAAAAAATATCTAAAAATCAAAATGATAATAGTACATCAACAGTTTTTCTTGATGAAACCTATTAACCAAGTTAAACTTCACAATACCAAAATCACAATCTAAAATATATAAAGATGAAAAGCAATTTTTATTGTTAAACACATATCCTCAATGTAAATGCAAACAATATCAAGAGTTCATATATATGTATCAAGATAAAATTATTAAAGAAAATATTCTCGCATTTTATATCCTGCCCAAAAGCACATGAATCTTTGGCGAAGTTCCAATCTCACTGCAATTGCATTCTCGTTTTTGTGCTGCCTTCTTCAAACATAATTTCTACACTACAAAAGATAATATCACCATTATGAGTTGAGATTTAATTTATGTCATTGATATTTGGATATATAAATATACACTTGTACCCAAAGAAAGAATAACATAGAAAAAATAAACTTTAATAATCAATAAAATATGAGTTCACAAACAGGTGCATTGCAGTGATGGAATATTACCTCGAATCAGACGAATTTGCAAATACGTGAACTGCCAAAAAATAAAAAAAATATTTCCTACAATTCACTTTAATGTGGAAATGCAGTTGTAGAAAATTGTTCTCAAACATATCCCACTATATACGTACATCAGTTAACTAAGAGTGCATAAGTTATGGAATGAATCAGTGATACAATCTCAAATAGATCATTTACGTAGAGGAATAATAGTATTCACACGCAATCATTACCAAAAACGCAGAAACCGTAGATTTACGATATCCAAACTGGATTGTGATATCATCTTAGTGACGAAAAACAAGAGAATATGGAAATTGAATTGGTCAAGGAGGCGGTGACGGTGATACAGAAGTCAGGGTTCGAAGAGGCAGAGCAGCTCAAATACTATGTCATGACTCATGCAGAAAACAGTATCACTTGAGCGGCTATATGATACAATATAAGATATTTGCATTTTAGGGTTGATTTTTACCATTGGGATTGGATTCTGAAAGCAAATGAGATTTTGAGCGAGAATATTCACAAGATTTTAGGAGATTGAAACTGGGTAGAAAGACAAGGTCAAAATGGGAACAATGGGACAAAAATATGTCCAAAGAAGGAAAAATAAAAGAGTTTGAGAGAATGAGGGGGTGACAAAGACGATTCTAATAACTAGTAATAAGTAGTTCACATTCTGACACAATGACCAAAAGACTTGTGTAAGACGAAGCATTAAATTAACTCCAAGCCTTGTGACAGATTTAATGAAAATTATATCTGTCACTGATTAAGTGACTTGTTGGTCATAAAGTTTACACATTTTAAATTCTCCTTTAATGCTGAATCAGCGACAAATCCTATGCATAAAAGAAAGTCTTCAATTATTATTTCCAAAGGCGACTAATCTCCACACAGACCAGTGGACTTCTTTACATGCAAGTATTAACCATGTAAGCAAATATACTTTACGAACCATATAAATATACCAATATCAAAGACAATACACACACCAATATTGAGGTACTGTAAGCACGTAATTAATAATCAGTCACATAGTTTAGCTTACACTATAATAATTCACACTTGACATACTTAACCGGCCCTACGTCATTCTGTTTTATAAAAATCTCATCTGACTATATTTTAGTAAAAAATTGAAGTCTGTAGAAAACGTTCTAAAGTTGTATATTTCCTTCAATTATGATAGCTGACAAGACAAACAAAATACTTAAAGGTATCTGCTATTCCACTCCAAAATTGTCATTGCTGCTGGAAAAAGTCACTGATCATGTGAATGGTAAACAGTGAAAGTGGAGCAGTAATTAAATGGAAGAGAACAAATTATATCTGAAGGATCCTTGCATAGTTATTCAAATCCTACAACCAAGTTCTAGAAAATTTTGACCTTCATAAAAGAAACAACTACGGGAAACAAAATGGCGAACATATCAACAAGACAACACAAACGGAAAGAATTTAAAGAAACATTACACAACATGCTCCTAAAAGTTTCAACAAAGAGAAAGGCATATAATAAAAAAAGGAGGTGGTAAAATTAGTAATTACAAAAGCATGGGCGCAATTAAGGGAAAAAAAGAAGAAATACAGTTAGTAATTGCGCATGTAACTAACAGAGAATTACCAGAATCTCCTAATAAAAATTTGATAGCGGACTAGTTTGAGAAAAATATCAACATTCTTGAATGCCCTTCACCATAAATTGATCCTCGAGAGACAAAAAGCTTGGTTCATATGCCACTACAACTGGAACAAGCCTCTCGACACTAAAAACCCCAAATTCAGAACACTTTTTTTCCTTAACATTATAGAAGGTAAGATATTCATCATTTCTAGCCCAATATTGAAAAAGCATGTCTCCACTTTGTGATTTGGCGGCCAGAACAAGGTCACTAGAACAATTTCTATTATTAAAATGCACGACCGAAGTACACAAATCTCCCAATCGCAAAGACACGCTAGAAGGAAACCAACTTCCTAATACAATATCTTTGGTCCAAGATTCTACGATCCCATACTCTTTCATTGTCCATATAGTAAGCTGAGATGGAACAGAATGGTCAAGAAGACACAACTGATTATTAAATATGTTCAATCTCACAGTCTTCCAATGTAATGCCAACCCAGGGGGATGCAACAAAACTTGCCCTGCTTTTTCTTCTGCAAGATCGAAAGTACGTATTTCACCCGGGGTTTCAGCATGGGACTCGGGAATCCAGTGAATCCGCCCATGAAGAGGAAAAATATCAAACCAATCACTAAAATATCCAAAGCAATTTTCCACAATTCTCCATTTGTCATCAATTCCAATTGTGAAAACTCGGCTTTCTACTATCTTGTAGCCAGGTCCAGATTTAAAGGTAGCCATGAGCACCTTAAATCTATTCATCGACGGACAAAAACCAAGTATGTACAATGAATCACCCACGTCATCAAAACCTATTTCACATTGTGGAAGTGCAATACACTCTCCCATAACTGGATTGCAGATACATGCTATTTTAACCTTATGTTTCTTCACTGATAAGCAGAGTAAACCATCGCACGAGCTATCAAATTCAAAGGATGGGCTTTCTTCGAACCAAACAGGAAATTTTGGCTTGAAGCGTTTACTTACAATATCACCATTCTCAGAAAATTCAAGCAAATACAAAACCTCGTAGTTTCTTTTCGGACTTGTGCTAACAATGAAGGTAGTAAAGGGTGATTTCTTTGTAAAATCAACAGCAAAATTAGGATCACGAAGTAACTTGTACCATGACTTACAAACAAGCTTACATTTCATGACATCCCTGGCAGAAAGTTTGAAGAAAATTTCATGACAAATGGATATAGGAAGAACTTCAAAATTACTTACCGAATTTTCTTTTTCATTTTCCGAGTATCTACTGCTTCTCCGCTTATTCATGTTCGAGATGGTAGAGAAATGGCGGTGCTTAGGCCTAGGGTTTGAATCGTTGAAGTTTGTGTTAACAAAATTGATGTCTGGGGTTTGATTGTTTGGAAAAATGACTGTGAATTTAATCTGAGAATTTACGCTTAACCCCCTGGATTTCTTTTATTTACCCACTACCCCCTTACCTTCGAAAAATAAAGAGACTCGCCCTTCAAAAGTGTAGAGATAACCTCACTCCCCTGTGGGCTGTCAATGGAGCGACTTTTAATTTGAATCCAAATTTTTATCTGATTTGATAAAGAAGGAATGTAATTCGAAATATGTGAACGAATGGGTTTTTGGCATTTTACACCCTGGAATTATAGGGTTTTGGTACTTTGCACCCTGACTTAAAATTTTTGGCACTTTGCACCCTGAAAATATAATTTATTTGGCACTTTGCACCCTAGTGTGTGTTTTAGTGAGAAAATTCATTGGTAGAAGGGTAGAATAGTTATTTTCAATTTTTTTTTTCACTTTGCACCTTGGCAATATAGATTTTGCACCCTTAAAATCTAGAATGTTGGCATTTTTCACCCTAAAAATATAAAATATTAGCATTTTCACCCCGATTTAAATTTATTGGTACTCTGCACCCTAAATATATAATTTGTATGACATTTTGCACCCTAATGTATTTTTTCTTAAAAGAAACAAACTCGTGAATGTCGGCGATGTAGAGATAAAATAGTCATTTCTATGCACAACAATCATAAACTTGTTATTCTAAATTTATTTTACTTTATAATAACTTATTTTAACATTTTCTCTCAGTAAAATTTAGATTAAAAAAAAGACATTGTCTTCTTTTTATTTCAAGTATCCTCTAAATAATTTACTTTATATCTAAAATACACGTTTACATATCTAACATATTATTATATTGCATGTTATTTACATTATTTAGATTATCATATTAAGTCGGGGTTGAAAATGTCAGAAATTATATTTTTTGGGTGCAAAGTGTCAATATTCTATATTTTAGAGTGCAAAGTGTCAAAAACTATATTTTTAGGGTGCATAGTGTCAAAAATATTCGAAAATAACTATTATGCCCTTCAATCAATGAATTTTTTTCTTCAAAACACACACTAGGGTGCAAAGTGCCAACTAAATTGTATTTTCAGGGTGCAAAGTGCCAAAACTTTTAAGTTAGGGTGCAAAGTGCCAAAACCCTATAATTCCAGGGTGCAAAGTGCCAAAAGCCCGAAACGAATCTGAATTTAGGTCGATCTAATCCGTTAAAAATTAGGTCTATAATAGATAAATAAATTGTATAATTTTATAATATTTTACCATCGTTTAATAAGACAAGTGGTAGTGACTTGCGACCCCCAGAGGCGAGACTCAAGTTCGAATCCTACTGGAGACACCATCTGTATATAAACAGTCTAGTGGTAAAAATAAAACATTTGTTAATATGTCATTATTTATCTTATTTTTATGCATATTTTCATTTAAGGGCATCTTCAACGGAACCCCCCCTCCTCCCCCCCAAAAAAAAAATGCCCTTTCCCACCCACTCATCTCCAATCGAAGGGCAATAATCCCTTTGCATTTATTCTATTTCACAATTTTCTACACTCTCACTTAATAATAATAATAATTTTCTATTAGGTACACAATAAAAATATTTAAATAAGATAATATTTTTAATTAAGTTGTATTTTTATTTAAGTTGTGTCTTAATTAAGATTTATTTTTAAATTAAGTTGTGATGAACAAATGCTAATTAATTCGTATTTTTTATATTCATACTAGATATTTTTATTTTTATTTTTTATTTTTCTAGTATCCACTGCTTCTCCGCTTATTCATTTTGACGTGGTAGAGAAATGGCGGTGCTTAGGACTAGGGTTTGACTCTTTTGAAGTTTGTGTTAACAAAATTGATGTCTCTGGGTTTTTTTTTTAATTATAGTTTGATCTTTGTTTGGGGTTTGATTGTTTGGAAAAATGATTGTGAATTTGATCTGAGAATTTACACTTATGTAAATGATTGACAATCTCTAATATATTAAATACGAAATAAATGTATAAATTCGAGGTTTTATGTAAATGAGTACAATCTCTAATAACCCTCTGATTCTAATCTCCAAATAATGTATTTGTTGAATTTTGATCTTTGAAGGTAATTATTTGGTCTTCTTTGGATCAACTTCGGTATTTGACAAACGTTTTTTCAATCCCAAATATTAACTAATTGATAATTAATATATCTTGGATTTAATTGGGTATAAAATTTGATTGCCTATATTAATTTTGACACATTAATATCAATTCCATTGTTTTTCAACTTAATCTGTTAAACCATTTGAGTTAAGAGGTTAAATATGTTTAGATTAATCTTTTGTAATTTGAAGTTTAGTGAATTATCGAAAAGAAATTGAACATTTAAGTTAAGTTGAATGAAAATATAGTGTAAACTCTTTTTGCTGCCTATAATAGCGATCTTGAGGCGGCTGAACAATGGCTTCAACTTGTTCATAGCTGATTAGACAAAAAAGAATTTGGGCGCTTCGCGATTCAGTGTTGGTGGATTTGGTATAGTCGGAATAAGTTGGTGTGGGAAGGGACATATTGGCAGCCGCATATGACATTATTTGCTGCAATTTTCTTTGATAGGTATGTTTCTTCGGCCTCTCATTTTCAACATACACAAGTAAACAGGGTTGCTGTTACTTGGAACCCACCTCCACAAGAATGTGTTAAAATTAATTTTGATGTTGCGTTTAGAGTAAGCAATGAGATATTGGCATTGGACTTGTGGTTACGAATTCTTTTGGGGAATGTATTGATTGAAAAGGACTCACAATCCAATTAACTTTAGAACCCGAGGCTGCTGAAGCTCTAGCGGCACTACGTGCTTTAGAGCTTTGTCGACTTTGAAATTGGCAAAACTTGATTCTTGAAGGGGATTGTCTTGCTGTTATCAAAGGAGTCTCAAGCCCGTTTATTTCTCCAGGTGTGCGTGGACCTATTTATGAAGATATCAAACTCCTAGTCGGGAATTTAGTTTCTTATGAAGCTTGTTATGTTTTTAGAGAAAACAATAAAGCGGCACACTGTCTAGCTAAACTTGCTTCTAATTGTTGCTCTTTTTCTTCTGTTATTTTGTTATTGACATTGTAATCTCTGATTATTTGAAGTAATATATTACCTTCGAGTGTTCTAAAAAAACTAAAATTGAAAATTTAGTGTTATCGTACAAACTTCTACTGTGAAAGAATGCATATCTCAATTTCATTAAAAAGAAATCGAGGTTATCAAAAAGAAAAAACTCAATCTTAATCTGGGAAAGATTATGAAAGACTCAAAGATTTCAAATCCTATCCAAATTATCATATGACACAAATGCAACCGATGTAAGTGGAATCAAACGACACGAAAATGTCATTCCTATCATACGAGTTCCTAATTCCTAGACTCCTAGTGTTACAAGTTTTGATGTTATAGGTTTAAAACTCAATGAACTGTTTTGAGATTATTTTGAATTTGACCTAAGAAAATGGATGGAATACAATTTGCCCCCTCAAATATGAAAGGTGTATCAATTATCCCTAAAGTAGTACTTTTAACACTTACCCCTCCATTGTGATTAGTCAAAGTTACATATTTTCTTGCAATTTTCTCTATATTAATTACAAATTTGGTAAAGTCATCTTAATACAATACATAAATTATTATCGCACAGTTTATATATGTAACTATATCATTTAAAACTTTGTCAATTATAATTTTTGTAGTGAATACATAACCAATTAGCTAGAGAATTTATCACGGATTAAATTTGATTATTTATCTCAATTACAAATGGAGTTGTTAAAAATTTAAGAATCTCGATCAAATAGATCTCAAATAATTTATCTTACCATATCATTTGAT
Organism: Penstemon newberryi var. newberryi; assembly: GCA_030819805.1. Classification (NCBI taxonomy): domain Eukaryota; kingdom Viridiplantae; phylum Streptophyta; class Magnoliopsida; order Lamiales; family Plantaginaceae; genus Penstemon; species Penstemon newberryi. Next base: position 18,611,909 of record JAUALY010000007.1, read on the forward strand.
ATACATTTTTTTACAAATTTAAGGAGTTTTTCACCTAGTTAATTCATTAGCTTAATCCATTTTTCACTGGTTTAACCTATTTTTTTAATTTCATTTATTTTGTACAGATTTAATATATATCATTACCGACTTAGCCGTTCTTTTATCGATTGAACCTATATTCATTATTTTTTCCATCTGTCGTCAAATCCTTTTTAAACCATTTTTTACCGCTTTCACCTTGTTTTTGTCGATTAAACTCTTTTTTAACTGATTTCACACGTTTTCACCTATTTCACACGTTTTTCCACTAATTTCACATTTTTTTTCTTCACCAATTTCACCTGATATTCACTTATTTCATATCTTATCAACGACTTTACCTTTGTTCACCGATTCACTAATTTCATTCGTTTTTCACTTATTTCACCGTTCACCGGTTTCATCCATTTTTCACAAATTCCTCCCAAAGTTTCATCTATTTCATAAGTATTTATCGATTTCAGACATTTCTTCACCAACTTTATCAGTGTTCACTAATTTCGCCCAATTTTTTTTTTTATCGTTTCAAACCGACTTTTATAGGTTTCACACAAATTTTCATTTGTTTTTAACCGATTTGCCAATTTTCCATGAAAAGAACTCCATAAAAATTTGAGTATCACCGATTAATTTTTATCCGTCTTTGTATTTTTTGATGTAATATTATAATACAGATAGGGAGCAAAATGATATTACTATTTAAGCATGTACTAGGTCTCCATACGAAGATAATGACGGTTTAGACTATCAATATTAATTAAATCTTAAAACTTTCCCAACTTTATTACACATGAAAAACAATGATTAACTTCATTATTTGGGATGAACAACAAACTTGACTTCTTAATTTATTTTTTCATTGGTCTTACTATATCCATCTTTACCTGTAATGTGAAATTTAACAATGATTGATCACACATGCAACTTTTTTTATTAGTTATTTAAAATGTGATTGCTGCTTATAACGTGTGTATTTTATTTTTCCTTAAATGTGCTAGCTAAGTAATATTATTTTGTTTACCCATATGTGATTTATTTTCCTTTTTTGGATTTTTTTTAAACTGTGATAATTTAATAAGACATTGAAAATGACGATTTTTTTATTCATTTTACTTTTAATATTTAAGTGAGTTGTCAAACGAAAGTGGTATGTAATTTAATGACAAATATGTAAAAATACTTGATGAGGTATAATTAGACATGAAATCTTACTATATTTCTTTCACACATTAGCTCCTAAAATTTAAAAATTATCTCTTACATCAACTTTTTATAATTTCAATCTTATTCTCCTATAACTCATAAAAATGAACCATAACAAGTAATCTATTATAACGAAAAAAATTCAATGAAATGTTACGTCTATTTTATATGTTTTCACCTATCTCATAGATTTTTTTAACGATATCACCATTAATTTTCACTGATTTGACCTGTTTTTTCATCAATTTCACTCATTTTTCCCAAATAGAACTCCATCATAATTCAATGTTATGCATGTCTTGTTATTCTCTATGTTTTGCTTATCTAATCAAAGTAATTTAGTTAGCCAAGTCATAAGTATTTTTGTTCTTTTATAGATAATATGCGATTCTATTTTAACTACCTATTTTTTTTATGTAACAAAATGATGTATAAGAGAATTTGATTTTAATTTTTTGTTTTAGGGGACTTTTATGACTTATATTGTACTAAATTTTGCTATGATACGAACAATTTTATTTACTTAAAAATATTTTCATGCTAAACTATAATAAGTTTACATATATATTTTAGGAGCTATTTAAATTAAAAGTATTTTATTATGGTCCATTTTTAGTGTTATAAGAGGAAAAGGATTTAAGAGATAATTTTTAAATCTTAGGAGTTATGCAGGAGATAAATATAATAAAATTTCATGTTTAATTATACATCTTCATTTGCCGTAGAATTAGACTATATTTACGATTCAGTGTCCTCACAAACGTGATTTTATGACGTTGTGTTTATATTGAAGTTGGTCTTGTTAGGGTGATTAGAAAATAAATCTCATTTTGATTCTATTTATATTTAAGTGTTTATATTGATGTAGACTTCTTTTTTTATTCTATTTTTTTAAATTTTAATTAATTTAATTAGTCTTCACAAAAAATGGATAAAATCTTATTGGACAACTCATACTTTTACATGTATAAAAAAATAAAATAAAATAAAATAATAATAATAATAATAATAATAATAATAATAATAATAACAATAATAATATAGAATAGACACGTCAAAAGATTTATAAAAATAACACTACAAAAAATTCAAATTATATTTCAGTGACAAAACATTAAATAACAAAGTTTATCATATCTTTTGTCATCCATCGAATTTTGAGCACCAAACTAACTCTTGAATCTTGATAGAATATTTATTTGGTCTTAAAACATATATAATACTCTTATATTATTATATAAATTGAAGAATCTTATCATTTTTGTGAAATTCAGAGAAACTACGCGTCTTGCCAATGCAAGAACAAAAAGTATTATAATTACATATAATTCTCTTTATTTAGACCAAGTTGCCATTGCTGAATCAGCAAATTTATGCTAGCTAGTAATACTGAATTTCAATGAATTTGAGAAATAAATCAATAAATCAGTAGAATCTTCCGAAAGGCAGCCGGATGAATGCGTTATAACATAACTAAGATTCATAGGTCATTAGTCAAACGCGTTTCTATTTGTTCATATATATATTGAGAAAGAGTCAATTGTATTTTTCAAGTCAAACTGTTTCTTCTAGAGGATTCTTCTACCTCGAACGCAGAGCCTAAGACAGCTAGCTAGACAGTGGGACCTAATCCACCTGCTTGTATATGCCAATTTTATTTTATTTATCTATTTTTCCCTTTATTTGGTTGTAATTATATTCTACAAATTACCGACTGTAGTTTTCTTTTTCTCTGGTTTTTCCCTTTCTCTGCTTGTAATTGTATTTTACAAACTGCATATATATGAATTTAATTTATATAATAATAAAATATCAGATATTATATTCTTTCTTAAAAAAATATCTACATTCAGAAAATTAAAATAATATTCAACAACTGATGTGGAATAATGATATAGAAGATCCATATAATCATGCAATTCAGACATTGTTCAACCTAAGCGGGTCCAAAGCGATTGATATTTCACTGTAAGAATTTTATATCACATCATTGTATACATCTCCAACCGAGTGGGCTTCAAGCTTCCCCCTTCCTTAACAAGCTCCCCCTGTAGTCGTCTTCAACCAAAGGTCTGCAACACCCCCCCCCTCCAATTAATTCTAATTCACACTCTCCCTCAATAATAATAATAATAATTTTTGGTACACCATAATAATAATAATAATAAATATTTTTTAAGTACACAATAATAATAATAATATTTGAGGCATTCTTAATTATTAATGAAACAATGGAAACAACAACGATTACAAGATTATCAAATCTTACCCAAAAAAAAAATACATTGCAATTAAATCTTACACAAAATTTAAAAATAAACTAATCTACTTTTTGTTAAGTTTTTTTTTTTCAAAAAACACAATATTTTTTACTTCTATAATTAACAAAATAAAAAAAAGTGGCGGCCACCTACTGGATGGACGAGCGCCCTCTCCCCTATTCTTCCCCCGTCCCCACCGGTTGAAGTCGGAAAGCCATCCCCCTCCCCCGCCTCGGTTGGAGATGCCCTAAGAATCACTATATATATATATATATATCAACCTCCCAAGATCAGGTCATTATTGTATAATACCTTAGAGCATCTCCATCCAAAACTTCAAATTGGAATATTCTCTAAATTTTGGAGGTTCGGGATCCCACTTTTTCACATTTCATCTGTCATTCAAAAACTCCAAAATACTATTTAATTTAATTTTCTGGTATATTAATTATTATTCATCTTTTTAGTTTTCTTATTTATGATTTTAACATCTAAACCCAAAAAAATACATTTTTGATTTAAAAATTAAATATAATTATAACTTATTAAAAATATTTATGTCATACATTCATGTTTGTATTATTAATTTAAAGAAAATAGAAATAAGTAATACATAAATGATGTAAAAGTAACTAACAAAATTAAAAAAGAAAAATTTGGGACAAGATTGTAATTAAAACATTGGAATAGTGATTCGGAGAAACCTCCAAATTCTTATTCAAAACTCCATATTTGGAATTTGCATTTTAGTCCCTCCTCCAAATTCATCAATATGGAAGTGGGTGGGAGAGTGATTTCACCTTCAAATCTCCAAACTTGGAAGTGGATAGTGGATGCTCTTATGTCACTAGATTTAGAGAACGTCGAAAGGCTCTTCTAAGAGACCACGACCTCCATCTCCATGAGAGCAAGTAGCTAAAAGGAAATATAGTCTTCACCGACAAAGAAATTTGGAGACATTGTTGGATTTTTGACAAATGGTAAAAAGAGTTAGCGTCGCTGCAATATACTCAAAAGTGATGTTATAGTACATTTGCATGTTATAGTATCGATACATTTGCATGTTATAGTACAACAATGTTCATGCAAGAATGAGAATCCGAGTCCTTTATAGTGCAATCAAATGATCAAATTCCTCTCAAATGCTCCTGTGTAAAATGAACATGTTGAGCTAGGTTGGGGTAACTCAGGCGAGGCCACTCCGATACTTAAGTAAAATGATGATTTTGAAACTTAAGATGGAGTGAAAATGATAAGGGTAAAGAGAGATTGTGTTGAAATTTGGTGGACTGGTGGAGGACCCTTATGCAATGTTAATAATCCGGGTTTTGAAGTGCCCCTTGAGTTATTTCAACATCAATTACTAAAGTATTTTTGTAGAATCAATCACATCAAAGCTAATGCCTAAAATTCTAAATGTCTTGGTTTTAATTTCTATCAAAATTGAGGGTCTTTTTTATTAATTTTACACTAGCCTTGTTAATCTTTATTCTTTGTATTTGTTGATAATAAATATTCTTTGTATTTTCTGGTTGAGTATTCTTGTACTTTATAATAATCAAACTATTTGATCTTTAATGATATATTCACAAATAAAAAACAATCACGTGATTGGTAACCCTATTAGTTTGAAGAAGAATGACATACATGCAATTTCTACAACTGCCCACCAGATCCACCATTATAATCAACTGCAACCGAAACAACTAAGCAGAAAATATAAGTTAACAATTTTAATTTTTTAATTTTTTAATTTTTTTTATCAAGCTACACTAGTATTAAACTAAAAGAAATATTTACATTAGTGATAGTTGAATCCAATACTCTTAAGCGTTAACAATTAAGTGTCACTTATTTTGTGTTTCTAATTTATTATCTAATATTTTATATTAATCCCATTGTTATTATATGATCCTATTGATGCTCTAAATCAATTTATTTACCGAGTAATTTCTTTCTAGACGACTAAGAAAAGGGCTAACATTAATTAGCGAAATAATATACAATTTATGCCAGTGTTACTTAAACCCAATTTCCTTATAATTAAATGCAGTTTTTCCTTATAATATACAACATGCATGATACAACTGATTTTCTTTCTACACAATGGTAGAGATTATTAGATAATTTATACTAATTACTTCTCCTATTATATAAAATTATTATTATCATATCATAAGCACACTATGCTACAAACTAGGGCTGTCAATGGGTCGGACTCGGACCGGATCAGGGCAGATCGATTTTCATTTCTTCTATCCGGATTCGTGCGGATCTTGAAAAGTAGTAACCAGATCCGAATTCGGTGGATATCACGGATCCGGATAAATTATCCGGATCCGTTTAGCATTTTTAGCAATAATTTTTTTTTTTCATTTTCCTTCAAATCACTTGTAGATTCCACCACCATGAATAAAAATGTAGTATTTTACTTATTTCATCAAAACTATTGTTAGAAAATTGTAAAAGATGGAATATGATTGACATATATAAACGATAAAAATTAGAACGAAGGAATAAACAAAAATATGAATAAAAAAAGATAGAAATTGGAAAAAAAATAAGAAAACCGAATAATGGAAGAGAAGAAAAAAATTGGACGAAAAAGTAGAGGGAAGATTGTTGGGATTCTTACGGGAAAACGAGCTTCAGGCAGCGGAAATATAAAACTTTTAGGCTCCCCTTGGGAATCTTGCCAGGATACAATCCGGTATATATTTAAACTAATATTAAATAAGTATAATAATCGCTAGATTAAGTTATACCTGCTTCCTAGCACTTTCGAGCCAAACTCTGTTTCTGTAGAAGTAGATCCTAAAGATCCACGAACTCGCCCTCAAGATTACAGTTCCAGTCCCAAGCTTTTGCTTAGCGCCCCACGTGTTGCGCCTCTACGGTTCAGTACACCACATACACACGAAAACCTCGGAACTTCTGATCGGCTAGAACACAGAAGAAACGAGATGCGAAACTCGAAAGAAAAAGGCAAAAGCCGTACGGCTTCTTGCACATGTGTGGTGGCGGCTAGGGCTTATGGAGAGAGAGAGAGTTTTTCTTTTCTTGCTTTTGAAGAATTATACAAAGTGTGTACTTAGTATTATATTCTTCCAAGACTTAATGGGACTTATTTATAGATCTTGTAATCCTAACCCTACTAGGATTCCTAACAAGATCTAACTTCTAAATGGGCCAAGCCTTTTAATTAATGCAAGACTTCATTAATTAAATTGTCTTGTCTTTTAATTATTCTTTGACCCATCTAAATCTCCAAGATTAGTTGGCCCACTAATTAAAACCTATTTATCCTAATTAATTAAATTGGACTCCTAGTCCAATTAATTAATTTCCATTAATCTTTATTTAATTAAATTAAACTCCAAGTTTAATTAATTAATTCTTCTCTCTCTCCTCAATTAATTGAATCTAATTTAATTAATTATTCTTATCAAATTAAAAATCTATTTAATTTGACATCTCGATCTAATCCAATTGGATCGGATTCTCGCGCCCAAATGGATCGACCCAGTCGAGTCCAACTTTCTTCGTTTCCTGTTTCCGCTCGATGTGTTTGTGTATGTCCCCGTTGGTTCACCACATAATTGGCCACGGGTTATAATCAAATATATATTTAATTATTCGAGTAAACCTATACTCTAAATCAATTGAACACTCTGTCAATTGACCATTCCAAAATTAGCACCCCTGCTAATTTGGGAATTCTCCCACACTCCACAGTCGATGTCTGGCCACAAGCCCGTGGAGCCCAATCACTGGTGAATTAATTCAGTGAACCTTTATTCTTTACAATTACCATGTACGACTTAATCCTTCCATTAGTTGGTCTCCCAGTCAAGACTAAGGTTATGGACTTTCATCGGTTTCCTTACTTGTCTCGACTATATGTATTCTGGTCTCGAAACTATTCCCTTTGACTTTGATAGGATAGTGCCCAGCAAGCTAATTAACTTTAGCTTGTATTAGGTCTGTTCTGTAATAAACAATCTTTGATTCTTATGAATAATACGCACGTTTATTTATAACTGTATAGAATAAACAATGGCCAAATTCATCTCTCGCGAATAGATTTAAGCGATTGGATGAAATCCTTAGATCACATTCGACTATGGGACGATTCACTTCGGTATTGAGTGCAATCATGAAACAGTCTCTAAAGGTCGTGATCTTAAAACACGTTCCAAGTCATAGATTCCGAACGAGACGGGGTATCGAAGGAATCGCCAAGACTTGTATGAATATGCATGATTCACATGGAGTGAATTTGTAGAGTTTCATGAACAAGACATTTGATGTCAGTGCATATGAGTAGGTGGTTCGATAGGGGATCAAACGCATTGAACGACCCAAACAGAGAAACCCATTGTGGAAGCGCATGACGCATATCGGTGGTGGGATGTTTCTCAAGACTTATAATAGTGTACGATTTAGTCCTTAGACTTGAGGTGCTAGGGCGAATTCGGTGCATGGGTATATGTACTTAGATTTAGGTACTGGTCACGTAGCCTGACCATAATGTGCCTAAGTTGGGTGCCTATAGTTGTGTACGCGAGTGGTTAGTACCAAGATGGAATCTACCGACTCGTTGCAATGGATGAGAGAATTTCCTATACGATTCTTAGATAATAGATCCGAGAAACCCGTGATCACGGTCGGTGACGGATTTGGAAAGGGGTTTCCAAATTTAGCAGTCACACTGGATTATTATCCCGAATTAGAAAGTATAGTTATTGAGATAATTAGAGGTGCCGATCAATTCACACACCATAGGTCTCAATCGGGAAATTAAGTCGATAGAAGGACCGTATGTACATGGTAATTATAAGAGGTGAGGTTCACAAATATCAATTCACCTGAAGTTGGGCTTCATGGGCTTGTGGCTAGACATCGACCATGAAGTGTGGGTACTCCTGAATTAATAAGGGAGACTAATTCTGGAGTGGTCAATTAAAAGGGTTTAATTGATCGGAGCATTTAATTGCTCATAAATTAAATCACGAAGGGTTCGTGGGCCTGCTGCCAATTGATGGTGAACCTAGAGGGTCACACACAATACAATTGGACAGTGACAGTCATAGAAGGAAATATTTGATTTAAGGGAGTTAAATCAATTAAATGAATTAAAGTGTTAATTCAATTCGAATGATAATTAATTAGATGGTCTAATTAATTAAATATTAATTAAGGTGTTAATTAATTGAGAGATAATAATTAATTGGATTAATTGGGCTGATTTAATTAGTGGTTAATTAAATTAAGTTGCAAGACATGGGCCTTTTAATTAAAAGCCCAGAAGAAGTCTTGCAAGATAGGGGTGGGGCGATTTTGGCTAAGGATAAGAAGGGAGAGTTTGTTTTCTTGTATGACAAGGAGAATCCAAGAAGATATATGTGTATATCATGTTCCTTATAAGATAAGGAAAAGGTCTTGAAGAGATATCTATTAAGAGAAGGATTCTTCTCTTATAAATAGATATCTCCTCACAACTCTTCCATACACTTAATCTTCAAGAGCTGAAAATTAAACCCTAGCCGCCCCTACACCCTAGTCGCCCTCTTGCACAACGCCGCCCCCTTCTCTCTCTGTCTTCCATAGCTGGATCTAGATCTGAATCTAGATCTGTTTCTTCCTCCATTGACAGCCTTCTATCTCTAGTTCGTAGCCTGTGAATAGAAGGTGTTGCTACAATCCAATTGGTGTGGATACACTCTGGAGGTGAGACAATTGGATCACTCGTTGTGAATCAGCAAAAAGCCGGAGGTTGCTACCACCTTGCCTGCAGTGAGGTAAATCGCATATCTCCATCTTTTATCTATTGTAGATTGTTTGATTCAACATTTTCGCATACATAAGGTGGAATATATATCTTGGGTCTGCTGGGGTGCCTCGGAAAAATTTTAAATTCCGCACTCTCGTTGTTTTGACAACCGGGGCATTCCCAACAGACTTAACCTTTATGAGCTACTTTCATAAAGGCGTCAGATACCTTGGCCAAGGATTTACCGGAATACGTTTCTCACAGAGATTCATAGGAGAAGCTCCCAACCTATCAAGTCGGGTCAACGGATCCTCTGTTGATGATATGAACCTGTATACACGTTCCTCTATACCCTACATGAACCCACATAGACCTTCTGGTAGACTCCAGTCAGTCGGGACTCATATCAAAGCATAGACGTTCGTGCACCAGATAAACCCTATCACCTCAAGTAATAAGGATCGTTCCTCGTACACTTTTGTAAATAGGAATAACTTCATCCCCGATATGCGACTACCGCTTCCATGGTGAGTTATTTCCTAGTTGGGGTATTCAGTGCGCTTGCCATCCAGCAAGCCACCCACTCGTGTGTATCGACTATCCCAGTCATGCTCGTGGACCCCAGCATCCTCCAGTTCATCGGAGTATACACACTCGTGAGGGTCTAACCGAATCCATTGATGTCCCATCTCAAATGGATTCTACGACCCTTGAATTAGTTTTAGATCACGGCCTTGGAGATCAGTCCATGGGTTGTCCCATAGCCCTGTGATCTAAGGACTTCTATCCGTATGTTAGATAATTATTCATAAGATGAAGGTGACCATATAAATAAATGCATTTATTAATCGAATTGAATAGTTCTTTTAATTATTACTAATTAAATGCAGCCAAAACAGTTGGCTTGCAAGACACTATTCTATCAAAGATGGCAGTTACCAAATAGATGAATGGTTATGGTTTTTATTTTTCTTATTAAATAGCATAAATTAATATGATTTTGACCCAATTAGTTATCAGGTCAGTCCAACAGCACCTCTCATGCATTTCTTTTTAAGATTATTTTTAATATAGTAAAAGATTTTAGAGGAACATAAATAGTTTTATTTTTATTTTGGGTTAAATATATATATAAACAACATATAATAATATATATCGAATACGGATCTGTAACGGACCAGATCAGTCTAGATCCATATTCGCTCCATATAATTCGGATTACGGATCTTCATAATCGGATTAGGTCCATTGGATCACTAAACGAACAATTATCCTAAAAAATCAAACCGAATTCTGATCGGATCCGAATTGAAATCCGGCCCATTGACAGCCCTACTACAAACATAATTATTAGGAAACTTACTAATTAAGTGTCTCCTGATATTATTAATCAATTAGCTAGCCAAAATCAATACAACGTGGGAACCCCAATTGGAGTTATCCCTTTGCTCCATGTTTATTTATTTCAATAGTCGTCACAATTAGTAAGTTTCCTACAATTGACAATTTCTTATTCGGATAGTTCTAACAGTTGGACACCTTGTCATTTGGGTGTCACATTATAAAATTATAAAATTTGATTATATAATAAGAAAAAGTTACACAATTTCATATTCAATGTATGTATAAAATATGTCCAGAACTACACAAATCCAGATGGAAAATTAAAAATTCCAAAATTACAAAAATGATACACCCTCATTTTTTTTTCTCTCTATTTGGTGGATTGCACACGAATTAAGAAAAGTAAGAAATAGTCACTTTTTTAAATCAAAAATCCGAAACTATCCTTTATCAAATAATCACAATATTAATTATTATTAATTTATGAATTAATAAGAAAGGTAAAATTGGTAAAAAAAAGATTAATTCTACGTTGAACTACTACAACAACAAAATAAAATTAAATATTTTTTTTTTCCAAAGAGACAAAAATAAAATAAAACAAAACGTAAGGAGTAATAAACAGGGAATAGGATAATTGCAGAAATAGCAAAATTTCCAGAACATTAATTAGCTAAATTAGCGTTAATCAGCATTACAACTCCATACAACTCCAAACCCATAAAAATTAATCATAAAAAAAAAAAAAAATTTCCCAATATTCACCAATTTTGCTTTTTGAAACTGGAATTGGTCATCATAAATGGCAGCCGCAACAGAGGAAGAAGAAACAGAGCCTGGAGACTAAAAAGATGGCTTCAAATACCGAAACGATTTTGAAAATAAAGCGATCCACGAACCAATTGTGTAAGTTGAAACCCTTCTTCCACCGCAACCCGGCGGAGCTCTTCGGCTTCCACCGCCATGAACCGCCACCACCGCCGCCGCTACTACTACTACACTTCTTGTTTAACCTCTTGAATAAGAAGGAGAAATTCGAAGCCTTTTTCTCCATGACCCTCTCTCTCTCTTCACTCGTATATAATTTGATTGTATGTTCAATTCTGTGTCGATTCTTTTTAGGGGGATTGTGGGTTGGTTATTTATTATGGAAGGTTCAGTGCGGGGTAGTTTGGGAAATTCGCGTGAGTTGAACGGGTCCGCGTTTTCGTGGGTCAAGTGGATGTCGTGTGCCAGTTGGGGCAAAAGTAAAAGTAGAAAATGAAATATTTTATTTTCTAGTATTTTCGATAATTTATGAAAATATTGGATATGTCCAGGGCGTTTTTACTACTTCCACTACAATATGCTCAATTACCTATGATGATGAGCGTTGAGAATTTGAGATCATCAGTTCACTACACCATTGGAGTTGATGGAATTTGAAATAGAAATAAAACTTTAGATAAGTATTAAGTACTTGGATACGCTAGAAATTAATTAGTTGAAAATTATGATTTTTAATTATTAGATGGGATCAGATCGATTTTAGTTTTTGATCGGATTTTCCATATTTTGGATTACAAATTGAAAGGCATTTGGATTTGTCAATTAATAACGATATATTATATTATTGTTACAGTATATTATTTATTCATAATCTTATGGGAAAAATGCAAGATACTCCCTTGTGTTATGCTAAACCTGCAAGAAACTACTCTGTGAAATTTTTATTGCGCCAAATTTCCTTGTGTTTTCAAAAACCCTGCAAAAAACACTCAATTTGTAAAAAATAAGTCGTTTTGGATCCACGTATTTCAAGAAATCATTTTTAAAATACTTCAAGTTGGTCCCTACAACTTCACGTGATATATTTTTAAAATTGTTTCTTTAAATATGTCGATCCAAAACGACTTATTTTTTACAAATTGGGTGTTTTTTGCAGGGTTTTTGAAAACACAAGGAAGTTTGGCGCAATAAAAATTTCACAGGGTAGTTTCTTGCAGGTTTAGTCTTGCAGGTTTAGTATAACACAGGGGAGTATTTTGTATTTATCCTAATCTTATAGACATTATGTGTTAGTAGGAGCAAATAATCATTCCAATTATTTGACTATATATGATTGGATTTTCAGTTGCAAAAAGAAATACAAAAAATAAAACCAAAATCGAAACAAGACACATAGATTTATTATTTTAAAGTCTGACCAAATTTTAAAAAAAACAAAAATACGAACCAAACTTTTTGTAATTGAGCCTGTGTTAAATTTATACATATAACAACATAAGAAAGATTTACCAACATGTAATTAATATAATGGAAGGGACTACTCACTACAAGGTAGCGAACCTAAATTCGAATTCTATTGGGAGAGTTTTTCACTTTATGTGTCTGATGCGTCCCGAAAGGGATTAAACCCTTGAAAAAAAAATATTTATTCAAAATTTAATCAGTGGAATCGAGTGATTCTGGAAGTTGATTGCATTTCAGTAATTATTCCGTGGTGTTGGGATTTTTTATTTTCTACGATTAGGTCTATTTTGGAAGATACAGAAGAGTAACTAATAATTTAGAGTAGCTTGAAGCAAAGTTTGTGCGGAGATTGGGTAATAGAGCAGCACATACACTCTTTCGCAAAATTAGCTTCGTTTGAAGCAATAATTGATATTCCTGAATTTGTTTTGAACATTGTATTGCATGAATTCGTTTAAGTCTATAATATCTTATCGTTAATCAATAATAAAGAAAAAAAATAAGCTTAAACAAATATGTACCATGTGCTTCGATTTAATTCTATTTCCCAAATAATAATAACGCCCTTTAAAAAACTTTGAAGCAACTTTTACTTTGTATTGATCAATGACAAGAGCAACAAATGCGGTTGTTTTTCTTCAACTATCCTAAAGCCAAAGTTGATACTTGCAATCATGATATCAAACGTACAGAATACATATTGTGTGGAATAATATCTTTACAAATAAAAGCAAATTAAAATTTCAATCCTGCCAAAAAAGTTTATTCTTTACAGATATTGAAAGCTATATTTCTTGTAGTAAAAGTGAAAAGAATCAAAAGAAACAAATGAATGATCAGTGAATCTAGAGTAGTGGAATTGATTTTATAAAACTTTTTAACCGATAGAATAGAATATTCCCCCAAAGCTGGAGACCTCGATCAGTTTAACGTTATTCTCAAGCGCCACTTGTCTGCTAATAAATCACTCGTTTGGAAATTAACATGGTAATCTACTAATTAAATGAAATGCACTCATATGTTTGTTCTAATTATCAAATAAATCCAATATATTTTAATTAGCATATTTTTTTGTGTTCGTTAAAAATAAAAAATAGAGCACACTTTGGTTATGGAAAAATTGCATTTTTGGTGCCACAACTATAGCTCGCTGGCGTTTCTACATCATATCTTTTCGAGCAGGCACATTTGGTGCCACAACTTCAACATCAGTGGCAATTTTGGTGTCAAATGAGACCTAATTCCAAAATTAGCCCGAAATGCCCCATGTGCGGGCCAATTTACATGTCATTTCGAGATTATTGCATATAGATTAACATAGGGATTATTGCATTTTTGGTGCCACAACTATAGCTCGTTGGCGTTTCTACCCCGTATTTATTCTAGAGGTACGTGCCATAACTTCATCATCGATGGCAATTTTAATGCCAATTGAGGTCCAATATATACTAACCTTTCTATATATTTAACGAATAATATACAATTGAATAATTTCTAAAAACACCCCAATTCTTTAGATATCGGGGTGTTCCGCCAACTTTCACGAACCTTGACAAAATTTAGCTAATTTTTTGACAAGTTTCGTGGTTATTTAAACGCATTAAAAATTCAATGATTAAAAAATTTACCATTGTGATAAGTGACACAAATGAGTTAATTATTAATAATTCCATGATTTAATAATTGACAAAAGTACAATAATTCCATGTTGTTATTGTATACTAACCTTTCTATATATTTAACGAATAATATACAATTGAATAGTTTCTAAAAACACCCCAATTCTTTAGATATCGGGGTGTTCCGCCAACTTTCACGAACCTTGACAAAATTTAGCTAATTTTTTGACAAGTTTCGTGGTCATTTAAACGCATTAAAAATTCAATGATTAAAAAATTCACCATTGTGATAAGTGACACAAATGAGTTAATTATTAATATATATGGCAGGAGACACCAAAATTCGAATTCATGAAGTCAATAAGAGGTCAAACCTCCTTAATCAATAAGCCAACTCATTCAGTTTAATAGTTTATAGTATATTTTGTTATGATCATGTTTATAGTATATTTTGAAGATTAAAATTTAAAATATAAATTAACGCAAAAAATATACTAATTGTTTATATATTGTCGATTGTTCAAAACAGAGTCATACTTTTATTACTGGATCAGTTTTCAACTCAATTTTGTGAAATAATGAAATGAAAACATAATCTATACTTATAGAATAATTGTATATTTATTTCATTAAAATTTAAACATTCTTATAATTGGGGGATAATGAGCTACAAATACTAACTTAAGGAGGTATCTGTACATGTGTGGTGTATTTGCCAATTAGAATGAATACACGTATGAATATTCGTTGCAAATACCCGTATATGTGAAATATATGTCAATTAATGTAACAGATTATGTATTTGTCAGTTACAACCTATGTTGCACAGATACGGATACGGCGATACGAATACGATATGATACGGATACGGCGACACGGATTTTTAAAAATTTACTGGATACGATACGACATGGATACGAATCTAAAAGATATATATTTATATATTTATGCATATTGAAATAAGTAAAATAATATATTTATATATTCATACATATTGAAATAGATCAAGTTAAGTTTCATAAGTACTAAATTGCATATGTTTAGTAATTTAAAACTATTAATTGTACATCATGTTCATTGTTTTATTATGCTATATAAAACATGTCCCGTTATGGACATTTTATATTGTATTGTAGTGTATATAATACAAAGAGTGGTTTGACGTCTTACATTGTTCTTACCAATTGTGGTGACTTTAGCAAAATTCAGAATATGAAATGTGTTGGATACGTCTAAATAAGTATCCGATACGAGTGTCTTACCGACTCGCCACGTGGAGTGTCGAATACGTATCCCACGAGTATCCGAGGAGTATCGTATCCGAGAAGTATCCGACTCGGCATTTTATAATTTTTTGAAGTATCCGTGCATCATAGGTTACAACTAACAAATAGAGTGCTGACAATTATAAAAGAATGAAAATAAAATATTTTTTTTAAAGTTTTCGACCCATTTAATATTTCCAACGCATCTCAAAATAGTGTAAGTCAGATATAAAATACTCCCTCCGTTTCATATTAATTGGTACATTTGCCAAATTCTTTTGTTCCAAATTAATTGGCATGTTTGGGTTTTCAAAGCATTTTTTTTTTCAATTTTGCGCCTTTCTCTCATTGGAGTTGGGAAACTCAATGATCACCACTAGTATTTGAAAAATTAAAAAGTAGTCATTATTATAAATGGTATTTGAGACATTTACCATAAAAAAATATGTAATTATGAGATTTATTAATCTGTATGAAAAGTAAGAATGCACTCCCTCCGGTTCATATTAGTTGACACATTTGTCAAATTTTTATATTTCATATTAACTTACACATTTGGGTTACTAATTAATATTACTTAGGTGTGGTTTGACTATAATCCAAGATTCCAATATAAAAGACTCGGTTTTTTGTAGTCTTGCGGCGGTTGCCATAATATATATTTTATTCTTGGACAATGTTGATTATATTACTTGTAGAACAAGTTGTCCTACATTGAGTTTTATTGAAGACTTGAAGGAACTGGACTGGAAAACATAATTAATGGATCAAAGTTTACACACAAGGCCCACTTCAACTTTATTAATATGGGCTATGGGATCGTTATAGATAGGACAAACTTTGCACTAGTTTTGAACGCCGATCCAGTCTAATAGATTAAGGGGTTAATCGCATCTACACCCCTTAAAATTATAGATGCACCCGTTAAGATTTTAATTATTATGAAAACGTCCATTCTCATCAAACTCCGTTAAAAAAGCCCAGGAACATTTTTACCTTTGTCCTATCCTTCAAATATACAAAAAAATATGTTTGAATTTTATAATAGGCGGATAATAGTCTTTAATTAAGTCAAATAAAATTTTATAATATCAATTGACTATTTCTTTTGTTACATGTGATAGGTAAAAATAGAAAAATTAAATTTATTTATATGATCTTTAGTTCAATAACAATAATTCAAATATATAAATATTGAATTATTTATTTTACATAAAATTTTATTGATTTTTAACTATCAAATTACATTATTCAATATTGATTATTATATTTTCGTTTTTGTCTAAGCATTGTTATCTATTTTACAATCATGAGGAGTATGAATGTGCATGCAATTCGATAACTCGACCAAATCATACTGAAATTAAACGTTTGATTCATATTGAATGCCGAATCTAAATGTTAATTCGATATTCGGTACAAGCCTAATTACCAAACCTTATTTCTTTTTTATTTCAGTATTATCGATTGATTTACAAACCGAATCGGTAATACCAAAATCATGAATTTTATTTTTGCTAAAGTAGTGTAACGACTCTTTGTAATTGTAACCATTAAATTGACATTTTATTTATCCTTGTATCCAAAAATAAAATTAAAAATCTATTTTTGTCCTTCTCCTTAGTAAAATCCTTGCCTTCGTTCTCTAATTTCTGAAGTTTACACAAAGCATGTGTTGCCCTTCCGCCTCTTCCGGTTCTCCTTCCGTCTGCTATTCATTTTATCTCTTGGGAAGGATTTTATTCCCCATCTTTTTTCTTATTTTCTTTATTTTTTCCTTCCTGCTTTGTTTGTTTCGGATAACACTACACATTCTATTGAAATTCTCTTTGTCTCTGTTATATACAGGGGCGGAGCTAGATCATTTCCGTTGGATGGGGGGCGAGGGTGAATATTTTTTATAGCGAACACGATATTTTTTCGATGTTTTGATAAAATGACAAGAACTAAATTAAGATAAGCTAATACTCTAATTATATCCAGCAAAATGTTAAAAAAAATATTTGCAAACTTTTTAGTACAAATTCTTAAATACTCAATACAAAATGTTCAAGACGCAACCAATTTTAACATATAACATAAAACAAATAAGTATTACTTAGACAAAATATGATAACACCAAATGTATCATAGATTAAGAAACTTGAATAGAAAAATCATAAAACAAATAAGTATTACTTAGACAAAATATTGCATAAATGATGAAGAAAAATAATAAAAACAAAATACACGCCAACCACTAGAACAAAGACATTAGATATCGAAAATGTTGTTAAAACAATTTTTTATTCTTGAAATCGAGAAAATGAATAAAAATGAAATTGTCAAAGTGTCGAACTTAGACACATCAGTAATCTTACAGACGACTACTACCACTAGAGCCTAGCTAGCTAATTAACAAAATTAAAGAATCAATCAAACTAATTAATTAATTAATTAGTGATTAGTAGTAGAATTGCTCCATTCTTCCAAAAACTGTAAACCCTCAAAGAACTGATCATCCACTCTCAAACTTGGTGATAAACTTGAACCAACATTCTCTGTTTCATCAGCTTCCAATAAATCCTATTTTCACATAAAAAAAATCAACGAGTTAACATAATTTCATAAATATGAAGATAACACAAATAATAATTTAAAAAAATAAAATAACTACTCACATCAAAATCACCATTGTAGTATTTATTATCATTAAAATTTGAATTATAAGCCAACAAATTTGACGATGAAGAACAATTAGCCCGTGATGTATAATTGGCCACTCTATCCAAAACATTGCCCTTCAATCCCTCCAGTGCTTCCAAATATTCCTCCAGTTCGTGCAGTTCCAAACCCTCAATTGATTTTTCCCACCAAAAATTATTACTACTACCCTCTTCTTCAATTTTCTCTTTCATTCTATTTTTAATCACATTCTCCCTCTCCAGTTTCCTCACAGCCTCATCATACTTAATTCTACTATCAAAATTCCCAAGCCCGGGTGAAAAATTAATCCGACCCGTTTGGAAACTGTGGAGTACGGATTCAACAGAAGGGTTTCCGAAAGTAAAAATCTTTCCCGCTGGTGATTGCATCAGAATCGCAATCTTCGCACCGCAGAGAAGGCTGAGTTCACTCGCTTTTTTTAATAGACCCAATCTGCGCTTCGTGAATGTGACTTGTAACTTAGTTTTATTCTTGATTTTAATTATTTCGATTTTTTGTCTCCCCATTGTTTTCTTACTCGCATTGTTAGAAATTTCCATGGTTTTGATTTCTTGCTGTAGAGAGAAGATGAATTGAAATCGGAAAACAAGAATGTGTTTTCTTGGCAATTTATATACAGGAGGATTATTAATTTATTATCGTAATTAAGGAAAGTGGAGTTCTTTAATTAATGCCGAGTGATTACTGTGTGATTTTTGGAAGATTCTTAGTTTAGTTAATATTTCCTTTTCTTTCCATATTTATAAGGATATAGTAATATACTCGGAAACAATGCAAGACATAATTTTTTAATTTTTTGATGCCTTTGTTTATTTTGTAAAAACGGAGGAAATCATGATAAAATATACAAGGCTTTGTTAATTAGATTGGTTCATGTGTTGTTATATTTACTTTAAAAGTTGATACAATTACTTGTTTGGTAAATTAGTTATTCGTTAAGTTACATTATAAATGGACATAAAATAGGTTAACAAAATTGCCTCATATATAGTTAGTATTATTCGGATTATTTATGCCATAACTACTTGGTTTTAGACTATTTCACTACTAATCATGCTTAATTAAAAAATTGGCCCGAATGGGATAACGTCCGAACAATGTGATCTGTAAATTGTAATTTAGGAATTTTGAATTTGAACATTCAATTAAACCCTATAAAATAAGTTAATTTTAATTTGAATAGTTAGAAAACTAAAAATAAAAAATCAAAAGCTCCTTCCCTAACCCAGAGACCACGCAACCGACCATCTTCCCCTAACACGACCCCAACCTCACCTCATGTTTTCCCAACCGTACACCCACCCACGTTGCACCCAACAACTCACACCATGATCGTCGATCGCGATTGCTCTGTCGTGTCCAAACGATTACGAGGCTAGAGAGCCGCTTACGATAACTTCGCGAGCGACAACCTCCTACCATTGTTGGTAGCCTAACGTCATTGTGTCCAGCCATCCATGCAATTGTGATGCCAAAAGGCCGCAAGCTCACTTTTGCGGTAATTTCTGTGCATGTCACACACGAAATATCGATGTCGAGGAAATGGAATCAAATTATTCAACATTGAATTTGTGTTGAACTTTTTTATCAATTATATATGAGTTGATTAATTTGAAATGTGTTTT
This sequence comes from Penstemon newberryi var. newberryi, assembly GCA_030819805.1. Classification (NCBI taxonomy): domain Eukaryota; kingdom Viridiplantae; phylum Streptophyta; class Magnoliopsida; order Lamiales; family Plantaginaceae; genus Penstemon; species Penstemon newberryi. The sequence continues at coordinate 18,631,958 of JAUALY010000007.1, forward strand.
CTCATTGATATTTTATTTTACTTGTTTTTATTTGTGTAGGTAATTACTCCAATAATAAACAAATATTCATTTCGTAAAATAAAGAATGAAAGATTTATCTCATTGAACAGTCCTTTCATAAAAATGAAATGGAATAATTACAAATTGTCAAAAAAAAATGTTTCATATTAGATCAATTATTAAATACATTTTTACAGTATACTCCATTCGTTTTTATTGTGATTATGAATTCAATATTTTCCAAAATGAAGAATTTTTGCCTATAAAAATTAGTTAAACTCAAAATCTACTTTGGTTCGTATAAGATGCGTGTAAGGACTTCTATGTCATTATAAAAATGTACAATTATCAGTTTTTACATTCATTAACAAATGCCCAATTACCGATCACTTGGCCTGGAACATGACATAATTTGAATCAATATTTGAAATTAGGCCCAATTTGGACTGGAATGGCCTAAAATCAAGTGACCATGGGGTAATTATGCCAATCAAAATAAAATTGTGTTAAAATTGTCAACGACAATTAGTTATGGGACTAATTTTACTTTTTCATCCAAAATAAGTATTTGTTTTTCCAATTTTATTGATTACCAAGTCACTTGTTTAATATATTATTATTGCCTTTTTGTCTCTTACAAGTAGCTAAAATTAATCAAGTCAAATTATTCAAGAATCAAGTGGTTGTATTGACAGAGAACACGTGAGTTCGACTTGTATCACAAATGAAATTTCAACAAGGTTTATCCTCTTGAACTAGGGTGCTTATACTATTTTCCCCTTAAACTATCACTACAAAAAAAAAAAAAAAACATCAGCGGCGATGTAGTTACATCGAAAAAAAATAGTCGCTATTAATAACGTATTAATAATTAAATACCAAACAAATTTCTTATAAAAGTGTTCCTTCAATAATAGCGATAAATTATTGATGGAATATCGAAAAAATAAATTCCACAGGAATTATGTTGCTAAGTTGAACGGAAAATAATTCGTCGCTATTTCGTTTGAGTAACAAATATATAACTGAACAACAACGGAACAAACGATAGAAATATGTTTCACCGGTAATTATGATAAATTACCAACGAGAAATTAGGAAAAGATATTCTCCTGTCGGAAAAGACGATCCACACTAATGAAATCATTCCGATGAAAATAAATCTGTCACTATCTTTGTTTCATAAAAAAAAACAAATTATGTGAATATTATATCATATCACTATGAGACAAAAACTAATAAATTAGATTCTTATGAAGTAAGAGAGTTCTTACCAATCCAAAGACAATTATTATGTCCAATTAATCAATTTTTTTGTAACTTAGAATAAATACAATTACACTTAATTAATTACATTGTGACTAAGATCATTAACAAATCAATTTGACATAGGGGTGGCAATATGGATTCGGATCCACATATTCGATCCATAGGGGATCCATTAATTTTTCAACCAGAACGGATCCGATTGAAATTTCACAAAGTCTGGATCCACTATGTATTCATATATGGAAATTGTGGATCCACTTAAAAATGATTCTTTTTTAAAACTTCACCTCCTCAACAATCCACCCCCCTCCCCCCAAATACCTTTTTCGAATCGGATTCATATCCATATTGGACAAATCAGATTTATTTTTGACTTTTTTTTTTATCATTTTAACTCGTTATCCAATTTCACCGTTAACTTATTTTCACAGATTTCAGTTATTTTTATCAATTTAACACCTTTTATCTTCGATTTTATTTATTTTTTCCGCCAATTTCACTAGTATAACTAGTTTTAATTGATTTAACACTCTTTAACCCATTTAACAAGTTTTCATCTGTTTATTGTTTTTCATTAATTTAACCGAGTTAATTGATTTTTAACCAATTTCATCAATTTTTAGATTAACCCATTTTAACTGATTTAATCAATTTTTCTCCATTTTATCAACTTTTTTTCGTAGATTTCATAATATTAATTCATTTTTTACCGATTTAACCCATTTTACATAATTTGCATTGATCTCACTTTTCTTCAATTTTTCAATAATTTCACTGATTTGATATGTCATTAACCAATTTTATTCGTTTTCACTAATTTCATCGATTTAACTTATTTTTTCATGGACTTCATTATTTTGTTTTATTTATTTCACCGGTTTAACCCGTGTTAATTGATTCAACTAAGTTTTTTTTCTTTTCAATTTAACCTATTTTTGACAATTTTAACTTATTTTTTAACGGTTTCACCATTTCTTCAATAATTTTATCGGTTTAACTTGTTTTTAACCGATCTCATCGGTTTAACCCGATCTTAACCGATATTACACGTTATTCACAAAATTTTCATCAATTTTTTATAAGCATTTTTTCCATCAATTTAACCTATGTTTGATCGATTTAACTCGTTTTTAACCAGTTTCATCATTTTTTATTACAAATTTCACCAATTTTGCTAGTTTTTAATTTTTTTTTTTCATTTTCACCAATTTCACCTTTTTCACTAATTTTTCACTAGTGTAACCTATTTTAAACAATTAAAGCGTTCATTCATCAATTTAGACTTTTTTTTACCGGTTTAACCTGGTTTTCATTAGTTCATCTTTTTTTTTTCCACTAATTTCACCGGCTTAATATTTTTTTTTTCATTGATTTAATCCAATATTAAGCGATTCAACCCAATTTTCACCGATTTCATCAATTTGTTTCACTAATTTCTCCTATTTCATCCAAATTTCACTAATTAACCAATTTAATATACTTTTAACTAAATTAACCATTTTCTCACTGATTTCATCAATTTTGTAACTAATTACACCATTTTAAAACATTTTTAACAAATTTCATATGTTATTCACTAATTAAATTGATTTAACCCTTTTTCATCAAAACTGTTTAAATAGATGAAATTAGTGAAAACAAGGTAAATAGATCAAAAACTGTTTAAATCGATTAAATCTATGAATAAACGAGTTAAACTAATAAAGAAAATGGTTAAAATCAATTAAATCAGTGAAAAAACATATGAGATCGCTGAAACAGATTACATCGATAAAAAGCCTTTTAAATCGTTGAAAAGTGGTGTAAAAATAGGTAAAATCCATGAAAATTGGTGAAAAACGAGTCAAAAAAGTTTTAAATCGGTGAAAGTTTTTTTCCATTACATAGATAACATGTAATAGGAGAATTGTCTGTTCAATTTCATATTATAGTCACTACAAATGTTTTTTAATCAAATTTCCCCAAATGCATTTAAGTCTGGTATTAAATGTGGTTTTTTTCTTCTTATTCAAGTATCACACCCTAACTATACCGAGTAAAAAACATGTCATAAATCTATTTTTACTTTTGATCTTTCTTCTCTCCCAATTTTCATGTTATAGCTCTATAATTGATATCCAAATTTCATGATATTATTGGAGAAGTTCAAGTTTTTAACTTAAGACGAATTACAAAATGAAAAAGAAAAAAATTGTAGGGGGAATTCGATCTACCTTATTTATGCTAAAACCTGGAAGAAAAAATATGCAATATTAGCAACTATAAAAAAAACAAGGCTAGGTTGGATCCTTAGGCTCGAGAGGGGGTGCTTTAGAAAGGTCGAGAGGCTAATCAAATGATTGTTTGCGAGTTCCTCTTCCTCGACCTATACAACATATTTTTACATTTCAACACTGAGCATATATGAGATTCTAAACAAGCCATCATGCCATATCCAAAAGAAATCATCATACAAAATGAGGGAAGCCCAATCACTCTTCGTGGGGTCTCGAACTTTCTTAAGCTTTACACCGATACGCAAGCCCAACTGTATGCAATTAAAGCCATGCCCCCATCATGCCCTTCATTATGGCCTACTTAAATGCTCGTTCAAAGAATTCAAAGGACCTCCAAAAAGATGGTTGCCCTGAAGTTATCCAAGAGGAAACAGTCCAACATCTACTGCCTATGGGCATTAGCAATATCTTAAACAACGTTAGTACTCTTGGTGGTCATGAGAAACTTTAAGAGTTTGACCTTAACTTTAGAAAATTTCTTGGCTTTTGCCTTTTTTGTGGAACAACCTGTCTTTTGAATCTTGGAGTCCTACCTTGCCCTCTCGAGCTCCGCCATCAGCTATTTGTTATGGTTATCGAGGGTGAGCCTTCGAGACTCAAACTCGTCAAACTCCAGGTGAGTGGACTTTTTACTCCCCTCTGTGGCGAGCTCAACTCCTATTTGGCCTATTTAAAGGCATGAAACTTGCCTCGAAGCTTAGCGAGGGCCTTTTTAGCCTTATTTTGCTCCACCTTGTTTTCATTGGAGAGAGATCATACCTCCTTGAGTTTTTTTTATTATTGAAGTCTTTGACCTCGCTCATGGAGCCAAATGGTCCTTTGTGATGTTGGCCTCAAAAACAGGCAAACTACCCCCATGTTGCAAGGTCACAAAAAAAAATCGATAAGAGGGTGAAATTATCTTTGCATAAATTATATACTATTAAATAATTATCCTAATTACTTGCCCGAGCAAAATAATCTGAGTTCTGATCAGAGTAGCCATCTCCTCACAACCTGCGAGCATATATAGAGTCAGGTTGTTGGATGAAGCTGAAGAATTTAGAGGAATGTTTTGATGATAGCAAAAATGTCACCGGCTAAGTACTGGAAGCTTATTAAGATTTGAAAATATAATTTGAAAAGACAAGTAAAATCAGATCAGAAGAAAACTGAAAATTGGTCTGGAAGACGAGTGATAAAAATCAGCTTAGTGGGAATATTAGATCAGTGAAGATTAGATTGATGGTTTTTTAGCAGAGTCAAATCAGACGAGTTCGATATTGATTCAACAGAGTGACCATCAACACAGTGGATTCCATCAGCTAAAATGAAGTAATTCAAAGTCATTCCAACCGTAATAAATGATATCTTGAAAGGATATTTATGACAAATGATTGGATATGTAAATTCAAAATACCTCATATCAGAAGAGTGTTTTTAATGCGACTGACAGAACCGTACAATAATCAGACTGTAACTGTACAGTGAACAGTTGCAGGTCGCCGTTCAGAATTATGACCGTTACTCGAGGACCAGCTTGCAAATCTGTCTCAGTTCAACGGACATAATTCAAACCTCAAGTATAAATAGATCGAGATTCAAAAGTGGATAACAACACAAAAAGAACAACACATTTGCAAGAATTTCTAAGTCCAAAACTCTCGAAGCAAGAACTATCAGTCGAGTCATTTGTTGACAAAGATTTTTGTTGAAGATCAAAGTTAAACACATTCAAATCTGAGTGATTTTCAACCGAGTGTTGTAAGAAGTGTATATGCAATCTTTCTGAGTGATCTCCTAAAAGAAACCTAGTGTTCTAGCTTGTGGCTTATCATTTATTGTAAAAGCACAAGTTATTGCACTGGAGACTGAGTGTTCTAGTATAACCTAAATCTTTGTGATTTAGAAGAGTGAACTAGAAAGTTTTCTGCCTGTCAAACCACTATAAAATTTCTTGTGTGATTTACTTTACTGCTACGCATTGCATATTTCATAAGCACAATAAATTGTTTTAAAAAGATAAGACTTTTAATTTGAGGAATTTTGTTGGTCCCAAGTGGTCTAATGAGGTCTAGAGGGAAGGAAGAATGGGATGAATAAACCTCTGTACCTTTAAAAAAAATTCTCTGACTTTGCTTAAGTAGAGTAAACTTATATGTCTTATGAGACTACTCAACTGATTTTGCACTTAGCTTATCAGCGTAAGATAGACCACTTGTCTATTTTACTTATTTTTTCAGACAAACTCAAAGTTTTAAACTTGAATGCAGCGGATATGCAAGTGTGAGGTTTTTCAAACAAGTTTAACTTAAAGGTTCCATCCCCAGTTTTATAAATTTCTCTTTAAAAGATTTGTCTTTTAAAACTTTTACTTTACTTAAGAAAATATGCGATGCAAATGTAAGTAAGTAACACAAGAATTTTTATAGTGGTTCGGCAGGCAGAATACCCCTTAATCCACTCTTCTAAATCACGAAGATTTAGGCTCCACTAGAACACACAGTAACTAGTACAAACACTTGTGCTTTTACAACAAATGACCAAGCAACAAGCTCACAATAGGAAATCACAAAGAAGACCTATTCTACGAAATAATATCACTCACAAAGATGGTATCTTCTTCTCACAACACTCAGTTGAACAAAATCACTCAAATTTTTAAGTGTTTAAACATTTTCTTCAACTTTGCTTCGTCAACATATGACTTTGCTGATGATCTGTTCTTGAGTTGAGACTTATAAAATTTGTTCGTTGAGTTCTCTCTTGTGTTGTGTTGTCTTAATTCTTGAATTGTAGATCTATTTATAATCGGAAAAATTAATTATGTCCGTTAAAGTGAGACAAAATTAAGATCTTCCTCGAGTGCCTGTCAAATCCTTAAATGGCTCCCTGCAATTGTTCACTGCAACTCTGTTGTACGAAGCTGCCAGTCGCATTAAATGCACCATGCTGATATGCAGTAATTTGAATTAACTCCTCCAATCATTTGCCATAAATACCCTTTCAGCTATTCATTTATTACACCAAGTGCATTTATTACCGTTGGAATGACTTCTGATCTCTTCCACTTAGCTGATCGAATCCACTCTGCTGATGAACACTCTGCTGAATCAAATCAAACTCATCTGATTTGACTCTTCTGATATCCGTATTCAGCTTAAGATCACTTGTCTTCTTGACCGAAATTCAATCTTCTGATTTGTACTTGTCTGGTTGAATCTTGAAAGGCTTACTAAGCTTCCATTACTTAGCTGATGATCCTTTTGAAAATCATCAAAACCTTATTTGAAATTCCTCAACTTCATCCAACAAATTTTCTAATACCAGGGGCATAACTTTGAAGTAGAAACTTGTTTGAAAAACATACTTGCATATTCCGCTGCAACATAGTTTTGAAATTCTAAGTTACTTGAGAAGACAAGTAATATTAGTGAAATGGTCTACCCTGCAGATCAACTTAGTAGTCTTACCTTGCTGATAATCTTACTCTACTTAAGCAAAGTCAGAGAAAAGTTTTAAAAGGTAAAGAGGTCTATTCACCCCCTTCTAGACCTCATCATGACCACTTGTGATCAACAAATGGTATCAGAGCGGGTGGTTCTTTAACAAGATCATTTGTCTGATCATACGAGCTTGATCCTAGGTGTGTTTTTCAAACATTTTCAAAAAAATTGCATATTTTGAAAATTTAAACAACTTTTTGAAAATGGATTGTATTAGCCATGTTCCTCACATTGGCGGTATGAGTTTTGAAGACTGAAAAATAAGAACAAAAATTTTCCTTGCTGCTTATAATGACAACATGTTTACATGTATCACGAAAGGTCCATTCAAGATCACTAAGACTATCTAGGTCCTTGACCAACCTGATGTAATTGTTGAAAATGAAGTGACATAGATGACTCCAGAAGAAATCAAGCCGAACAACCTTGATAAGGTGGCCATATTCATAATGACCAAAGCTCTTTATGACGAAAGGTTCGACAAAGTCAAACATTGCAAAACTGCAAAAGAGGTGTGAGGCAAAGTTCGCGATATGAGTGAAGGAAACAATCCCATCAAGGAGCACAATCCGAGTGTAGCTCTTGAGATGTTTGAAAGCTTCAAATTGAAGTCTAGAGAGACGATTGATCAGATTGATACCAGATTCACCAAGACTCTCAATGAAGTTTTAAAATTGGGAAAAACTTTCACCGACAAAGAGATCACTGTGAAGGTTCTCAAAGACCTTCCACCGAAGTTCAACATGAAGATCACTGCCATGGAAGAATCCAGATATCTAGGGAAGATTTCCCTCACTGAGCTGTTCTCAGTACTCAAGGCGTATGAGTATAAACTACCAAGAATGAGGATAGATGAGCCCTCTAGTTCAGGCCCCACTGCTGCTCTCATCGCATCAGATAGGTCAAAGAAGAAAACTGGAAAGTCCAAGGAAAATGATGCATTCAATGAGACCATGCTGATGACCGACAAATAATACAGTGCTGGCTATGTTGCTTTGTTGTTAAATGGGTTCAAGAAGTTCTACAAAAGAAACAGGTAAAATTTCGATCGATTTTTTTCGACGAAAATAAATAAGTCGAAATATTTCTTAAAATTTCAACAGAAAAGATTTTCGTCAAAATATTTCGACCAAAACAAAATCAGTCGAAACTAATTTCCACCGATTTCAATTCGGTCGAAATAATTTCGAGAAAAAAAATAAAAAAAATAAAAATTGAATGTTGGATCCCAAGTGGTAAAAGGGTCTAGGTGGGGGGAAGGGGGGGGGGGGGGTGAATAGACATTTTTAAAACTTTTCTTTTGTTATTCAAAGAATTACGTAAGTAAACTGTTAACTCAGCTGTTCGTTAAACATATTAGTGAATACTCTGCTGACGGCACTTCACTAACACCTACATGTTCACTTGACTGTTCTTCGTTCAGCAGAATTATTTTTGACAAAATCAGAGCTTTTGAGTTTTTGATGCAACGGAATTAAGTTGTCAATCAAACGTTGTAAGCTTCTAAAATTTTGTAACCAAAATATTTTTATCTTTTGTAAATCTGTTTTGAGTCTTTTAAATCAAACATTGTCAGATGACTAGTCTGTTCGTAAGATATGCAGGTGTAAGTGCGGAATAATAAAGAACAACATATTTATAGTGGTTCAAGGGTGGTGTAATCCCTCTAGTCCACTCTTCTTCTTTAACACGATGGAATGCTTTGCACTAATCTCTTAGACTAATACAACACTTAGCGTTTACAAATTCTACGCTCAAGTGGAACTTTTACTGTTAGTAAGAATCACAAGATTCAAAACTCCTTGAGTTTAATCCCTTCTAAGCTCTTGGCTACAACTAATTTTTCTTAGAAACTAACTCTCAAATACAACATTGGTGTATGCAAAAACTCCTAGTTTTTCTTTATTGAATAAGTTGTTCTTCAGGAACAGCTTAGTGGTTTTTCTCTGAGTTTGATTCTTGAATGATTTTCTTCTGATATGATTGCAAGATTTGTAGAGTTAAAGTTGTTGTCTTCATTCAAGTTGAGTGATATTTATAAAGGTGGCAGAAATTGAGGCCGTTGAATATTTCCTCAATTCCAGGAAAGCCCTTATTCTCTTCACCAACTTCAAACGACTATATTTGCAGGCCGCTCTGTCACTGTTGCAGACTGTCACTCTACAGTTCTGTCAATCGCAGTAAATGCACCTTGCTGTCCGAGGATACTTTGTTGTCTTTTTCAACACTTGAATTGATTTGGGTGATCCTTCGAGATGGACACTTAGCTGATTATCCTCTGTTTGAATTGTCTACTGACTTGGTTCCTTAGCTAGTCAGCTGTTTAGTACTTAGCTGATCAAGATTACTCGTTTGTTTGTCTCAGTTATAGTACTTGCCTGTTCCTTTGTGAAGTGTTTACTCTGCTGGTATCTTCTGACTTGGATGTTTTCACTTGAACTCGGTTATTGATGAATTTCTTCTCTGTTAATCAATCAAAACCAAATTGATTAGCTTATTCAAACTTTATTTGAATACGATACTTGGTGTTTTCTCAGTATTCAGTTCATCTGAACTTTGTCAACTTAGATGTTTTATATCTTAGCTATTGTGACTAGGTTTCTGATTCTTACTTTATTTTTGTTATCATCAAGACCTATCAATTAACTCAGTTGTTAATTACTTAGATGTTAGCTCTTCGGTAAATAAATATTTCCAACATTTATATTTCGACGGATTAATAAATTGGTCAAAATTTCCTAAATAACCTAATTTAATCCAGCGACTTCATCTCTATTCTTCCTCTCACACTAATTCATCCCGCCACCGCTACATTTCTCTGAAATTCCGATCATGTTGTCGCTCCTTCCTCACTCATTCCGCCGCCGCCTTTCTCTCTCTCCTACCCAGATCGCATCGCCGTCTCTCCCTCTCACCTTCCCAGATCGCGCCGCCTCTTCCTCTCTCCTGCCTAGATCGCGTCATCGCCTCTCCCTCTCTTATTCCCAGATTGCGCCGTCTCTTCCTCTTTCCTGCCCTGATCCCACCTACGCATTCATTTCCACTGCCGTTGGGGTCACAACTTCCGGTCAAAAGTGTCAAAAGCAACACTTCATCAACAACTTGTTATCTTTTCCTTTTTCCATTGATTAAATTATTCTTTGTAAGTAAAAGAAAATATTTCTATTTTATCATTTATTGGATGGTTGTTAGTATTTTTTTAGTGATTTAGAGCTATCTAATTAGTTTGAATTCAATGATTTGGAGTTAAGGGTTCCAAATTCATAATAACAATGTTCAATTTCAATTCCCTGAATAATTATTTCTCTTTTATAATTACATGTATTGATAACTTTTTAATTTATTTATGGATCAATAGCAACTGTGCTTAAGTAATTCTCTCATTCTAAATTGTTCCTTCAATTTCAATTCCATGAACACAAAAACAAGGAATTTTTTTTTTTTTTGGTAATATTATATTTCTGATGGTTTGGTTTTCTTGTAGGCAGGAGATCCCTCTGGAGAAAGGAACTATCTATTGGAGGTATTTCTCTTGTCTAGTTGTTATTTAGTATATGGCTCGACATATACAGTTCACTAAGCCTGATATATATATACATTTGCATTATGTTTTTAATTATCCTTGTTGCTTGAATTTTAATTTTTACAAATTTTTTTATTATGAATTTTTACAATTTAATCTTGATGTCATTAACATTTTTTGGTGGTAATTAACATACATGGGAGAAGTAATGTCTTAGCAACTTTTTGTGGGCGTGATTTTAATTAAAAGTCTCCCGTTGCTGTAGAATTCAGTTTGAGCCATAGTTACTTGTTAACGAGGAGGACAAGCCATGCACCGTCTCAACATTTGGTAATTTATGAGCTGACTATATTGAATCTTATCAGCTACATGGAATCTCTCTATACCCCGTATATATCAACAACCGCCTAAGCGACTGTCTCAACAAGGCCATTATCAGGGAGCCAATGAAACTTTTGTTCCCGAAACACAGAATGATTGGTTGTTTGGATGGATTTCGTACTTGGATTTAGGATAGTTTTGTAGTATTATGGTATTTTGATTTGGGATTTCGTACTTGGATGGATTGTTTGATATTAAGATGTTTTGAATATTGTTTGATGTTTATTAAAATTTTGTTTGGATGCTATATTATTTGTCAAATGTGTAATTTAGGTCTAATTAACAAGTACCAAAATTACAAAAAAAAAAAAAAAAAAAAAAAAAAGTCGACGGAAAATAATTCCATCGAAATCTAAAAATTTCAACAGAAATGTTTTCCGTCGAAAATTTTGTCAAAAAGTCGGTCAAAATATTTTTGACGGATTTTATGAGAAATCCATCTAAATTTCCCATGTTTCTAGTAGTGGGAATTCAAATCTGAGTTGCCACATTGTGGCGTCTAGTCCCTTTGTCTACACCAATAACATGTGTTGTTGTGGTAAAATTATAAAATGAGTGTGTGAAAAAGCAAATAGTGATTTGGTAAGTGTGAACTTGCCGAATTAGGAAATGAAGTTTTAAGAGAAAAAATAGGCGCTACAACTGAGATTGGTTCGCATTAATTAAAAAAACCTTTGGGACCACAACCTACCTGTCACATAATCTCATAATTCTCGGGAAACTTTAATTTTGTAAAATCTTAAATTTTTTGAAATGTTTTTTCTAAAAAATATATAGTAAACTTTAATTTGTTCTTAGAAAGTACAATAATTGAAAATAAACTTCTTCTTTTTTTGTAAGGAAAACAATAAATAATCTACTTTCCAAGCTAATAGTGGGAAATTTGGTAATATTGTTTATAGATTCGATAAATGATTGGCTGGTGATAGAGCCAGAGCAATAATCATAATGCCAAAGCAAATATGCAATGATTGGCACATTTGCCCTTCTACCAGATCAGTTGTTGAGATGGAAAACAAAACAAAAGAAACTTCTCCTTCCATCATCCTTATTTTACTATCATGGCCAAGCATAAAATATGACGTCTAAATTTTCAATTTGAAGAAATGACCAACACTATATTTTACCCAATAAATGATACAAATTCCACTAAGTTTTTCCAACAAAAAAAAAAACAAACAAATCCCCAACCTTCTTAAAACCACTACATGCCGGCGAAATCACCATAGATGAAATACCAAAGTAAACTTCTTCGTGGATTTTTCATTTTCTTTTGCAATTCCAAGTGTAAGAATGTTTTAATTATTATAATTTTTTGAATTGGTATTTGACTTCTTTGTGATGGGTTTCTACGAATTCAAAAGAGGACATTATCCATTGCAAGATGTTAGTATGGTTAAGAACCATGGATACGCTCGTCTTTCTTGCTTTTCAAGAATCAATACCGGAGTTGTAAGATCAATTTGTTTGATCATTTGCCCTTAGAAGGAAGGACGAGCAACAAATAGAGTCTTTCTTCTTGGACTTCATATTTCCTTGTGTTATAATTGAAGGGGCAAATGTGTCAATCATTTAAATTTGCTTTGGAATTATCATTATTGCTCTGGCTATATCAACAGCCTAAATGATTTCCCCCCTTTCGGTACTAACTTTTACTTTAGTAATTTGTTCCACTTGTATATATCATCCGGTCCAACTGAATGCGTCCTTATCCAAATACACATAAACACGTAATTATATTGAAATTGAATGAGAAAAGGTTTGGTGACTGTAAGCAACCACAATTCAGTGGAATAATAAATTGCACGTTTTAGATAAATATTTCTTTATAAAAGGATAATTTGATAATGGATATAGTTTTGAAAAAGCAATAAATATTGTCAAAGCAAATTTCACAATGACAGAACATAAAAACCTGAAAGAGACATAATCACCCTCCATTCAATTTTGAGAATATATATTTTCTCAGCAACCCTTAACTTTTATCGTCTATCATACTTTCATTTAATGCACAACAATAATTTACAATTTGCGTTTTATTCTCCCAACCGAGTTACACTTTTATGTACAAAATGTAGCATAACTTCTAGATAGGAATGAGGTGGAAATTTATTCTTTAAACATTGCCAAATAGTTAATTGTTGAAAAGGGTATATATGTCAATCACATGCATCCTGACGCTAGACAATATACTCTTATACTATCACCAACCCATATAGAAATATTCTTTTTCCTTTTTAAGCTTGAAAAAGCAAATCTTCTACTTTACACATATTTTATTACATTGAGTTGTATCGCAATAATTATTTTGCCGTAATTGAAATTTTTTGCTTACCAAACTTCACAACACAACAGGCTTATAAATAGTTTGGTGAGCTTGTTATAAATTCAACACAACAGGCTTAAAATATATGAGAAAAAATGTACCAGAATCCGAGAAGCTCTCCAAACGTGGTTTCAGAAGAAATGTTTATTGGGCTAAGTTTAGATCAACTACAACAACTGAAACAAAAACTGGAAAGCATGCAAGAAGAGTTAAGGCAACGAATGGAGTTAAGTTGTAATGAGAACCCTAATCCAGAAAAGATTGACTTAAAAAAAGTTGAGATGGGTGGAATTGATGCATCTGAATGGTTGAAATTGTGATTTGGTGGACTATCATTTATGCTTTGATGTTTTATTTGTTGAGTTATTTTTGTGCGTGATGAAATAAAATGTTGTTTTTGAAGTTCGTGAGTATATTGTTATTTTTGTGCTTATACTAATTTCTCACAATTCAAGTATTCTAAATTATTCTGAATCATTTTATTATGAAGTTCTTGAAGTTTGGGTATCTTGATGAATCAAATTTTTTTTATTGAGCTGGATCGAAGTGCTTATTGTTTGATTTTTAATTTCTAATGAAAATTTATTTTTTTGGTTCAAGAATATTTGTCAAATCGACAAAATATAATAAATTTTTAATTTAATTTCATAATCTAATATTTATGGTTTTCCTATAATTATTTCTTTATAATGTATCAACCAAGTTCCGTCCAAATGAAATCGAATAGGGCCCAATAAAAAATCAAACAACAAAATTATGGTTGATTCTCATTTCGAATCAATAATTCATCAAAATTCTTGTTCCATCTAGCCTGATTTTGGACCGAATGCAAACTCCACAATTAGTGTGCTTATGTTTTTGGAACAACTTCTCCTAGATTAACAATAATTCATTACTTTAAGTGGCTAGATAAACAATGAAAATTAGAAGTTCAATTGTGTTTATCTTTAAAGCAAAATCTTAGATTGGTTGAACAAGATCTCTCTAATAAAATTTTCAATTTGTAATTTTCATTGGTTACAATAAATTCAAATTGAAATTCATCGTTTAACGTTTCTTTTCCCTATGAATTTATTCATAATTAATTAAGAAATTACAAAAAAAATATCTTACTTTACTGAAAATATGAAAAAAAAAGTTGAAATGATTTTTTAATCTTTATGACCTCTCTCAGTATGAATCAAAAACTGAGGATTGATTACAAGTGTGAAACATTGTTAATAATTCATATACAAGAATGAGGAGTATATGTTGCAAGCGTGAAACCTTCTTGGTCTAAGCACACTATAAATTTAATAAGTCGAGGATTTTTATGTTTTTTTCTTCTGCATAATGAGTTGGGCAACAATAATTATAAAATGAATTCTTGGACCATTGGTTGAAATTGCAACACATGTTTGCGCTTGGCCACTTCAATCGTAACATTGTTCTTAAGTAATGCAATGTACTCGGATGTTTTTACAAACATATTAGTAGATCACTCAACTATTAGCACACATCAGATAGCTTAGTAAGGTACTTAGATGTTCGTAGTTCAGCAAAGTTAAACCACTTGTAAAAAATCAGAGCTTTGAGAATTTGGCAGCGAATTAAAAACGGAGTTTTAAATCAAATGTTTTATCAAACAATTTTGTAAACAAAATATTTTATCCTCTTTGAAAATTCTTTTGGTTCTTCAAAACAGAAAGCTAACAGATGACTAATCTGTTCGTGCAAAATGTAAATGCAGAGATTTAAAGAACACATAATTTATAGTGGTTCAATGGTGGTGTAATCCCTCTAATCCGCTCTTCTTCCTTAACACGTTGGAAGCCACTTGCACTAATCACCTAGACTAATACAACACTTGGCTTTTATAATTTTAAGTCCAAGCAAAACTTTTACACTGAGTAAAAATAAATAATAGAATCACTCAGAAACTCTCATTAAGCACCTAACTTACAATGCTTAATTCACTCATTAATAAACAGACAATGCAACACAAAGTCTCGTACAAAAACACTCCCTTTTTCTTCAACGATTTTAGCTTTTCTCTTGGAACAACTTAGTTGTTTTGATCTCAGATTGTGCTTGATTTGGATTTGCAAAAGTTGTTTTTCACTTCAAATTTAAGTTCTATTTATAAGGGAGAATGGGATTGAGGCCGTTGAAAGATCCTCCAATTACAGGATTACCCTTATATGTTCTACAAACTTCAGACCGATATAAATACATACAGACGGATCTGCACTATTTCAATACTGCTCTTTTGTCCGGAGGATACTGTTTGTGTTAGGAACATTAAAAGTACCACGTTGTCCGAGGTATTTGAATTTATTCCATATGAATGGAAATAACTTCTTCTGATCTTAGGACATTAAACACTTCAATAAATGTGTTTATGCCGTTCCAATCATTTCTGACCTAGTTCTTGAACCAGTCAGCTGAGTGAGTCACATTGTTGATCAAAACTACATGGCTTTTTTGACTCAGCTATTGTACTAAGCTCTTCCAATGAAGTCTTCACTCATCTGTCTTCATTTGAACTTAGCTGGTAGGTTTCTTCATAAATTAATCAGTTAAACCATGTTGATTAACTTCTTCAAACCTTTGAGCATGCTACTGACTTCTCAATAACTGCTTGTTTGAACATTTAAACAGTAATCTTCCATTACTTAGTTGTTTACAAATAATTGCATGATGACTCTAACTTGTCTATTTGTTATCATCAATACCCTTTAACTCACTTAGTTGTTGCTCTTGAGTTAATACATTTTCTTCCAACAATTTATCCCTTTTTGATGATGGCAAAACCTTTAACTAAAAGAATCTTCTTATCTTCAGTTAAGTTTTCACACAAAATTTCTAGGGTAGAAATAATGATGGAATTGAGAAATAATATGTTCTTCATTAATTTTGAGAAAAATACAAATACTTAAAAAATTACAAAAAAAAAAAATGAAAAGAAAATACAACTATCTTATGCTTGAACTTGGCTTCTTAGTTGAATCATATTCCCCATTTTTGTCATCAGCCAATCAGTGATCTCAGTAAGTTGAAGACTTATCTGGCTAAAGAAAACATTGCTGGCATGAGATTCTCTGATTTGTTCTTTAATAGCAGCATTAAGGACTTTTTTTATCACCGCCTAGAATGTCAGTTTTTGTTGTTGAAGTATGTTGGACTCTGAGATATCTTTCATAGTTTTCTTCAGTCCTTGCAAACCACTCTTTATTCCATGTATGTCACCCTGGATATCCTGAATTTTCTTAGATACTAGCTCACCAAAGAGTCATACCTCTTTTCATTCCAAGTAAAGATGGCAATCATTTGTTGCTCATCTTGTCCTAACTTGGTTGCTAAATCTTGGACAGTGTTAGCCACATTTCTTTCAACATATCTGACATATTTATTAAGTTTGTTGATATCATCTCTAATCCTTGCAACTTCATCAGATAAGTGCTTTATTGAAGATATGAAGACAACGAAGGTAGTATTATTTGGTCACATAAAAGCAAATGTTAATGTTGTAGACTGGACTTCAGTGGATCCAAGGACATATATAGGTTTGATGGCTACATCATCAAGTGAAGTCAGTTGGCTATGACATAAAAGAATGAATCATGTTAATTTCAAGACCATCAACAGATTATTGCAGCATAACTTGGTGGAAGGTCTTCCAAATATTAACATGTAGAAGGACAAACTTTGTGAAGCTTGTCAGAAGAGAAAACAGTTCAAATTATCATTCAAAAGTAAGAAACACCAATCATCAAGTAGGATAGTTGAGCTTCTTCACATGGATCAATTTGGACCCATTGATCCATCAAGCATTGGTGGAAATAAATATTGTTTGGCTGTTGTGGATGATTTATCAAGATTTACGTGGGTGGTTTTCATGATGAAGAAAAGTGATACTAAAGCAGATATTACCAATCTGATGGAGAAACTTCAAAATCAGAAAACTTGAAGATTTTGAGGATAATGTCAAATAGAGGCACTGAGTTTACAAACTCCACTGTTGATGAGTATTATAATTTGAAAGGAATAATGCATAAGTACTCAGTTGTCAGAACACCACAACAAAACGGAGTTCCAACAAAAAATACGTAAATATTTTTTATTTTTTATGAGATGATATAACTTTAAAATCATTAGATAACAAAATGTTGAAATACGTTGTATCAATCTTGATAATTTTTAATACATAACCTAATATCAGACATAGATGGTTCAAATTTATGTTATGAACTAAAAGTTTTTAAGACATACGCGTATTTGACATTAAATAATAATATTTATTACCCTTCACAACTGCTTCTGCTGAAATAAGTTTTTCAAAATTAAAATTTACAAAAATGTATTTATGATTTACAATGTCACCAGAAAGTTTAAGCGCATTGACAATTTTATCTATAGAAAAAGATATGTTAAAAATATTAGAATATGAAGATTTGATCAAAACTCTTGCATCAAGTAAATCAAGAAAAATAAGTTTTATATGAAAAATTTTGTTTACAATATAGGACCCCGATAAAGATTACGCCTGGGGCCTCAAAAAATTCTAGGGTCGGGCTTGCATTAAGCAAAACTATACAGTTGGCTTGGAGGACACTATTCCTAACAATAAAATGTTGGGATTCTTATGGGAAAATGAGCCTACAGGCAGCGGAATATCAATTTTTTAGGCTTCAATTGGGAATCTTGTCAGGATACAATCCAAATGTATTTAAATTAAATTAACGGTAAAACGAAATAAATAAATCTCGTTTATACCTGACTCCTAGCATTTCCTCAACAACTCTGTATATCTGGATATGTATAGAACTTTGACAGCAAAAATCGCCCCCTTTGGTACTTCCGAAAAGTGGATATTTTGCTTTTGTAAAACGCCCCACGTGTTGCGTCTCTACGAATCAGTACATCACATATATACAATAACTCCAATTAATATGACCGGTTAGAACACATAATAATTAGATGTGAAACTGGAAGAAAAAGAAGCAAGAAGTCAATCGACTTCTTGCACATGAGAGAAGGCGGTGGCTTGTGTCAGAGGATTGGCTAGGGTTTTTTATGTTCACACTTTTAGTGGAACATTTATGTGTGTAACCTATTTTCAAGACAACAAAGTCTTATTTATAGTTTATTAGGAATCATAGATTCCTTAGGCCATCTCCAACCCGGAGGGCTTTTCACAGCTCAGGGGTGTCAATCTTCACCCGGGTGAATCTGCACTCCCCTGAGCACCGTCTCCAACCCACAGGGCTATCTCCTCCAATTAATTAAAAAAAAAACTTCCCCACTCTCACCTAAATTTAAATATTTCAAATCAAATTTTAAATGTGGTTAAATAAATTTTACTTTTGTAGACAAATATATAATTTCAAAATTAATAATGGATAAGGGTTTTATTATACTATAATGTTGTTAAATTTTACTTTTATAAGCAAATTTATATATTCAAACTTAAAACTAAATTTGAAATAAAATTGTTATTAAACCTTACACAACTTTTATAATCAAATGTATCTTCCATTTCTAGTTAATTAAATTAAACAAGGTATTATTATATTCGTAGTTAATTTTTTCAATCTTTAATTTTTTTTATTAATATTTTTTATTAATATTTTTTTAATTTAATAAAAAAATTAAAAAAAATGTAAATGCACCAGGTGGCGCCAAGTGGCACCACCTGGTGCAATGTTTGTAAGGGACGCGCTAACATCGCGTCCCTTCATCAGGGCTGTGGCCTGGGCTTTCCCAGGCCACAGCCCTGGGCTGTGCAAATGGACAACCCTGGATGGTTGAAGACCATCCAGGGCTGTGAAAATGGGCCATCTCCACCCACCCCCCATTGGGTTGGAGATGGCCTTAGATATCTCTCAAACCCAGTTCACACTGGAAGCTTCTTCTTACTTGTCCAACAAAACTAAGTCTTCCAATTTAATTAGGCTTAGCTTAATTAATTTGCAAGACTAGTCTTGCAATTATAAAAAGCCTAATTCTTTAATTTAACTATGGGCCCTAATGAATTCTCAAATTAATTAGCCCATTAATTTAATTCTTATTTAATAAATTTGGAATTCTAGTCCAATTAAGGGTTTGTGGCATTTTCACCCTGGAATTATAGGGTTTTGGCACTTTGCACCTTGATTTTAAAGTTTTGGCACATTGCACCCCGAAAATATAATTTATTTGGCACTTTGCACCATAAGTATGTGTTTTGGTGAAAAAATTCATTGGTAGAAAGGTAGAATAGTCATTTTTATTATATTTTGGCACTTTGTACCTTGATAATATAGATTATGCACCCTGAAAATATAGAATGTTTGCATTTTGCAACCTAAATAAAAAATGTTGGCGATTTTCACCTTATTTAAACTTTTGGCACTCTGCACCCTTGAAATATAATTTGTATAGCATTTTGCACCCTAATGTGTTTTCCTTTACAAAAAACTCATGAGTGTCGTCATTGTAGAGATATAATGGTCATTTTTATGCACAACAATCATAAACATGTTATTCTTAATTTATTTTACTTTTTATTAACTTATTTTAACATTTTATTTGAATAAAATTTAGATTAAAAAAAAGACATCGTCTTCATTTTGTTTTCAAGTATCCTCTAGATTATTCATTTTATTTAAAATACATGTTTACAAATCTAACATATTATTATATTGCATGATATTTTTTCTATAAGACTCACATGTAATCAATCCTATATTTTTCTACACGACATACTTTACAAATATAAAATTATTTTCTATTAGCTTCTTAAATTTATTAAATTACAAAAAAGAAAAAAGAGTTCTTACCTAACCATTAAGAGCTAGTAATTTGGTTAAAATAAAAAATGTGCCAAACATGTTCATACAATTTCTCATTTGGCAGCATAGAAATGCAGCATTATATTTGTAATTTAATAAATTTAACAAGCTAATAGTAAATATTTTTGTATTTGTAGAGAATGTCGTGTATAAAAATATGGGATCGATTATATGTGAGTCTTATAGAAACACTATCATACAATATAATAACATGTTAGATTTGTAAACATGCATTTTACATATAATGTAAATAATCTAGAGGATACTTGAAAACAAACTGAAGACAATGTCTTTTTTTTTAATCTAAATTTCATTGAGATAAAATGTTAAAATAAGTTATTGAAAAGTAAAATAAATTAAGAATAACATTATGATTGTTGTGCATAGAAATGACCATTTCATCTCTATAACGACGACACTGATGAGTTTTTTTATAAAGAAAAACACATTAGGGTGCAAAATGCTATATAAATTATATTTGTAGGGTGCAAAGTGCCAAAATTTTAAATCAGGGTGAAAACCGCCAATATTTTATAATTTTCATGATGCATAATCTATATTATCAAGGTAAAAAGTGCCAAAAAATAATATAAAATGACTATTCAACCCTTCAACCTATGAATTTTTTCACCAAAACACATACTAGGGTGCAAAGTGCCAAATAAATTATATTTTCAGGGTGCAATGTGCCAAAAATTTTAAGCCAGAGTGCAAAATGCCAAAAATTCCTCCAATTAATTAAATTCTCTCCTAAATCAAAATCCAATTTAATTTATTTAATTAATCAATTTACTCTAAGTCTAATTAATTAATTCTAACTTAGAATTAAATGCAATTTAATTCATCGGATGATCCAATATGATCCAATCCAATTGGATCACGACACACCCAAATTGGGTCGAGCCCACATTTCTTCGTTTCATTGTTTTTGTTTCATGTGTATAGTTATAGTGTATGTCGCCGTAGGTCCACCACATAATTGGTTTTGGGTTATAATCGAACTTTCATTCAATTATGCTAGTAATCACTTACTCTTGTAATCAATTGAATACCCTGTCAATTGATCATTCCTCAAATTAGCACCCTTGCTAATTCTTCCACATGCCGTAGTCGATGTCTGGCTACAAATTCGTGAAACCCAATCACTGGTGCATTAATTCAGTGAACCTTTTATCATTTAGAAGTTTCAAGTACGACATAATCCTTCCATTAGTTGGTCTCTTAGTCGAGACTAAGGGTATGGACTTTTATCGGTTCCCTTTACATGTCTCGACTTTATGTCTCATGTTCTTGAAAGTCGGGACTCATATCATATCGTGTACTAGACAAACCCTATCACCTCAAGTAATAAGGGATTGTTCCTCGTACACTGTTGTAAATAGGAATAACTCCATCCCCGATATGCAACAAGCGCTTTTACGACGAGTTATTTTCAGCTTGGGTATATAGTGCACTTGCCATCCCGGCAAGCCACCCACTCATATGTATTGACTATCCTAGTCACGCTCGTGGACCTCATCGTCCTCCAGTTCATTGGAGTATACACAATCATGAGAGTCTATCCGAATCCATTGATGTCCCATCTTAAATGAATTATACGACTCTTGAATAGATTTTAGATCACGACCTTAGAGATCAGTCCACGGGTTATCCCATAACCCTGTGATCTAGGGACTTCTATCATAATGTTAGATATGTGTTACATTAGATAAAGATGACCATTTAAAGAAAATGCATTTCATTTAATCAAAGCAATAATTGGCATAAATATTACATTTATTACAGCTAAACAGTTGGCTTGCAGGACACTATTTCTATTAAAAAAAATGACATAATACATGTAAAATTATCAAGCTACTCAATACTCGGCTCGAGCTCGTTTGAGCTTGGTTTGTTTCGTTTAATAATCAAACCAAACTCAAATACAATTTCAAGTTCGAAACATAATTCAAGTCAAGCTTTAACATTATGTCGTTCGACACTACTCGACTCTTTTACACGCTAGACCTAGATCTTGCTCGAATATGGACCCTCCCTGAACTTGGATTCGAAACCTACCCAAACTCGGATCCTACACTAACAAGTGTTGGGGTACAAATTGGGTCTGTGACTGGGTCAAGTTTAGGTCAGATCGAGTTTGGGCAAGATTCGGGTACCAGATCAGGACAAAAGGAACATCATGAGCTGAAACAATTATTTTCCTAAAACAAAATCCACATCTAACACTCTGCAAATAGGCTTTTGACAGGGTCTGGACCCGATCCTTGACAAACCAACATAAAAGGGTATTGATTGGGTCCGAGTTTCGACGTAACCTTTGATAGGCTTACATTCCCCTTTCAAGTTCGGGTACATACAATCCCAAATAAATTAATTCGAAGCATTTTCAAACAACGGACTAGGTACCTAGACAAACACATGCTTGGAGGTCAAAAACCAATCTAGTCAAAATTTGTGTTTGTATTCTAGGGTTCACTCCTAAAGCTCTAAGTTGGAGCTCACTGGTTCACTAGGACAAAGTGAGAGTTCCAATGTCTAAATCCACGGCATGCCCTCTGACTACACAGGTAAAGTTTGCATGCTTCATGGGACTACTGATGTGAGGATAAGCCAAGGGATACCTCACGAATCGAGCCTTCGGTTTGTGTAAAAGAACATGTACCCACTTTCATACCCAGTTTGTAGGGCACCCCATATAATTGATCCAACGACTTTGATTTGGTCAGTGATCCCAGTAAGAATAAAGATTATGCCTATCTATGGAGCGAACGCTATTCACTAACTTATTTCTCATCATTATGAATACAACAAGACATATAAGAAAGCAGTAAACAAACACACATATACACTTCTCAAATCGTGCGATCTTAATGATTCATCTATGGGTTTACTAAGTTACACTTTAAGCCTAATCTATATATACATTTTCTTACGCCTAAACTCGATTTGAAGTTAAAACTACATTATATCAGAGCGACTTTTAGAGTTTCTCTAATCTAGCTCACCCCATTTTTTGTAGGAGAAGTGTATGTTGATGAGACGATTACGAGCTCGATTGCGAAATCGAACAATTGGGACTATAGCTCAAATCCGTATCCAAATTGCAATCACTCGCATCAAAGAGTATTTCAGGACATTCAAGAAAGAAATAAGTAAAAGTTTAGAAACGGAGAGAGTATTACATAAGTGAAAAATTCAACAAATTAAAATTATCAAATTAAAAGAAAATAGTTGGAAAATCTCGAAATTAAAACTCCAGCCCACGTGTATAATCATAAGACTTAACCGATCACGCCCAATTTCGAAAAGACTGTTTCAGTCTTTCTTTTTGGTCAAGCTCTAATAGTATAATACAATAAATTATTACTAATCCTGCCACCATTACGTTTAATTTACTATATATATGTTCAAAGAAGAGATAGAGAGAGAGAGAGAGAGAGATTTTCTGTGTGTCTGATATATAAAGGGGAGAAGGGTGGTGTGGGGATGGGGGAATCCACAATTAGATCTGTATACTAGTGAAAATTGAAAGATACCATCAAATTCACATCAACAAATTCTAAAATACTATATCCTTTTCGATACTCGCCGCTCCACCATTCTTCTTTTCTTTCCTTATTTCTCAACGACGAGAAATACAATAAATTAATTGCCTTTACATATATACATACATATACCGTATACTGTATTTTATACTTAATACGTTTGTACGCGTATAACCCCTCTACAAAATCTTACCTTTTGCATTGGCCGTTTCTTGAAAATATATATACGATACAAAACAAAACACACTCATAGCCACAGGAAGTGTGAGAGTGTGTGTTTGTTGTTTGAATGGTTTGGAAGGAAAAATAGTATCAATAGAGAGTGAAAATAATTCCTGAAACAAAAAAAAAAACAAAAAAAGATGTTCGAATTGAGAAATGGGAGTTGTTATCCAAAGACAGTGGTGGAAGTGAATGTGGGTCTTGCTTGTGTTGATGGATTGATTGCATTTCTCGCTTTCTATCAGGTAAATTCTTGTTTAAAATTAATGGGTTTTTAAATTTATTTTCTTATGATTGATTATATAAGTTTATGGATCACGGATGAATTCCTTGCACTCTTGTAATGATGGAAAAATTGGTTATTGGGTTTTCTTGAAAATCCCCTGTATTCTTGTAATAAACTTTAATAAGTACTTTCAACAGGTTACAGACTCTGAAAAAGTCATTTGCAGTTTTAGATTTATGATTAGGTCTTTAGGGCTTAATATGGTTGTAATGGATGGGAAATTAGGTGAAAAGATAAATGAATTTTATTTGACTGAGGCTAATTGACAATGCTCTTGATATGAAGATTCTTCGGTATCTACAATTCTGCAAAAAGTGTTTGCTAACATTTCAATGTGGAATTATATCATTGTTGTATCTTGATATAATATGTTGTAGAAAAGATTCGAGGCCTGAGGAATTGTTTTAAAAATAAATTCCATTTAAAAATTCACATGTGTTAATTCCTTTTGCATTTTTAATATTTTGATGTTCTTGGCATTCTTGAAATTCGATCGAGGAGTAGAATACTTGAATATATGGGTGATAGGTTGATCGACGCCATTGTTATATGGAGATTTTTATGGGTGAAGCTTATTTCGGAGGCTTAATTGTTTTGGTGGAGATGATGCGATAGCTTCCAAAATGCTTCAAGGAATATTATTACTCACGTAGATAGCTGCCAAAATGCAGTCGTAGCTTTTCGTGTTAGCTTGCGAAACCTGATGCAATGAATTTACGATAAACGCCATAATAGCCAGCTGTGTTTGGTAGAGCTCAGTTATGGGCACTGATGCATTTTTAAAACTGATGTTTTACGTGTCACCTATTTTGACACTGCCTTTTCTCGTTCATGTTAGGATGGCATTCTTGTTGGTGCACGTGATTCATTATACAGTCAATGTAGTGTATTTCTATATTTCGATTTATTTCTAATTCAACCGCCTTAGTAGGTTTAGGGAGTCGGCAATCTTTTTCTGCCTCATTTTTACAAAGATGTATGATTAATAAGATATTAAATTTTCAGAAAAGTTGTTCGAGAAATTTGTAAGATAATTTTTTGTAGTACTCCCTATGTCCCTAAATTTTCACTACTATTTCACTTTTGGGATGTCCCAAAATAACACTCCCTTTCTACAAGTGGAATTATTTTTCACAAAAATACCCTCTCTCATAAAGTGATGATTTGACACCACTAAATCACAACCACTACTTTTAAGGGCATATACGTAAAAATACTCAAAAGTTTCATCTTTTTAACTTTTACCTAAAACTCCGCGCATAAAGTAAAGGGATAGAAAAAATAGGGACGGAGGATGTATTAGACAAGGTGTGTCGGCATCATTAAATTATAACATATATACCCTATTAGCGATTGATGTAGAATGCACGGTTTGATTAGAGGTTATTTTATAAACTTGAAGCTTTTTCTATTTGGAATCTATTATCTAACTGCTACTGAGTTAGTAGATTGGCTCAAATGCTCAATATGTTCAGTTTCTGTATCAGGAAAGCGCCATGCTCAATGTTTTTGCACACTTAGCTAATTCAGTTGCCAATATCTGTTTTCTTTCTTCTTTTATCGCATTAGCTATGTTAGTTGCACTATATATTTAGTCTTTCTTCTGTTCTTCATCGGTATGTGATTACAAATGAAAATCAATGTAAATATTTTAAATTTTCCCCTTCATTTTACCAGCTGATGAGGATTCATTCAAGGAATTCACATCTTGGTTGGACCCGTCAAAAGGTAAGCAATTTTTTCACTTGTGTAACTGCTCTTGACATGGTTACTTATTCTTTTTTAAGTATAGGCAAATTGTATTTGTCAACCCAAATGCTATAATATGCATACTACTAATCCATTTTTCGGATAGTACCTAAAATATTCCAAGAGAAGATTTTTTTTTTTTTTTTTTTTGATAACTTGAATATTTTTTATAAGATTATGTTAGATGGTGTTTTTTTTATGTGATATTTATCTGATAAAATGTATTTTTAATCCAGGTCTTCCATCTAATGATAGGATCCTCTAATTTGGGTGAGAATTGTCAGCTTTTGGACTCTTATCATCTTAGACTATCAATATCCAAGAAGCTTCCTTTTTTGGCCTTTGATAACTCTTGAAAATATCAATGGCAGGTTATGTCCTTTATTTCGTGTTAAACCTCTTTGCGGCTTGTAAGGGTTGGGTTTGCTGGTCACATTCCTGTGGTTTCATTGTTATGGGTACGCAAATTATAAGCCCTTTTTGTTTTAATTTTATATTATCCATGGCCATTATAATACTTAATATAACAGATGCTTACAAATTGAGAAATTATCTGTTTGCAGCTTTCCCCAAGATCCTGTTTATTGCAGCATTTCTTCTACTCTTGTCATATTGGTAAGTTAAAACTTTATTTCTCCCTCACCCATATTCTAACGCATAGTGTGCATATTTTTAGTCATGGCATTTCTCTGCATATTTGACACATGAATACCTTTAAGGTTATGAAGAGTCGATTGTGGTGATTTGAAATAGTTGTAATAATATTGATATTAGCACAGAGTAATTATCTTAACACAATCACAATAAATGTTGGTGTTTGGTGCAGGGTTGACCTTTGCCATCAGTCAAATGATGATGATGAAGATGACGTGTGTAGCCCTCGGGAAGCGCTGCTCGAGAAGATGAATACAACAGTCAATAATCGCCGAAAATGTTGCACCTTTAGGTCAATTCCTATAGGAAGCCGTCAAAAAATTGTGATTCTGGTATCTTTTCGGCCACAGAGTCGTTTTTCTTTGTTTGATTTCTTCTATTGCATCCCTATTTTTATCTCATCTTTGAATAAAAATTCAACAGGTTACTGTCTTAGTTTTTGCAATCATGGTAGCATCTTCTGTGCTGATATGGATTGGGACCGGAAAGAATCCTATCGACTCTTCAGTTGTTGCTCAGGCATGTATTTGTCGCTCTATGGTTTTTCTGTGTAAATTTTTATGTGCTGATTTTAATTAAAATAAAGTTATTAAAATGTTGTTACCATCTTGCAGGTATATGTGGATCTCATGTCCGTAGCAGTTCTACTGCTGGGAGGAGCTTTGGCTTGCTATGGTGAGCATCTATACTACCGTACGAACTTTTAAATGTTTCCTATTTGTTTTATGTAACTTTTTCACCTCAGAACTTATACTTCTAATATTATCTACTACTAAAAAATATGTCTATATTGTTACCTACGCAGGACTTTTATTGTTCTTGAAAATGAGAAAAGTGAGATCCGAGCGTGCATTATCAGAAATGTGGAAGGTATACATACATACCTTTGATGTAATGTTGATTTAGCTCTCCATTTCAATAATTATTACTGTATTATTTTTGGTCCAATTCCATATTTTTTCTTTCCTAAACATATTTTATTTAATCTATTTGAATGAGGCAGGTTGTCGGTTTGGCCATTGTGTCCGTTATAGGCTTTGCATCGAGTGCTGCAGTTGCTATAGGTACAAATATACCTGTAAGTTCTTCTTCTTTGCTGGTGGTTTTATCATCTCCTATTTTGACGATAAATAAATTTTCTTAAACGGAAGACACTATATATCTCTCCTATTTGCAGCTGTTTTATCACTGGCATGAACAACAAGTCGATGGAGTCTACACCTCTGTTCTGCTCGTTCTGTACTATTTCTTAGGTAAAACAAAAAATGAACTTTTTCAATGTACTTACAAAAAACTCGGATATATGAAAAATATATTGTTGAATCTTTATTACATGAAATTTTTATTCCAGGTTCATCGGTTCCCTCAGCTTTTGTCCTATTGGTGATGAGAGAATTACCACCTCCAGTTTTGATGATTAATAGACAAGAAGAAGAGCAAGAAACGAGAACCATAGCTTATATAAGCGATGATGGTTCATTGGTGCCCCATCCACAGAGATGGGCTGTTGCGACAAGCATGCAGAATCAAAATCAGGTTCGAATTCTTGTATTTCCAATAAATTTAAAAAAAAAAAAAAAAAAAAAAAAGTTCAATTTTTTCTTTGGTATAAATAAACCATGACCATCATTAAACTCATTTGAACATAATTTATGACTTACACTGCTGTTGATGAATGCAGATTTCAAGAGCAAGCCCGATATGAAACGACATATTGGAAACCGAAAAATATGATAATGAATAGTGATGAAGATGATGGAAAGAAAGCTTAAAGAGAAAAAAGGCACTGACTCTCTCATGGGAGATTTGGTTCTTTCTTGTACATAGCTAGCAACAATACTGTTGGAAAAGTTTTCTCTTTTTAACTTAATATATATGATGATCAGACCATTTAGATACATATTCTATCTACCTATCATCTGTCCCAATCTTTTTTATTTAATATATTAAGTAGGATTTAAAACTTGACATTTTAGGAAATAGATCGACTATACCTAAGGCTCGATTAGGGAAGCTTGTAGTCTAGTTCATAATTAAGATCATGGACGAATCCAGGATTACAGAGTTCGGGAGGCGATCTCTATTATCGGTGAATTATTTTCAATGGTATTCATACTATTTTATTATTATAAATCCATGAAAATAAATATACTACAAATACTATTTTATTATTATAAATCCATGAAAATAAATATACTACAATATTTTACAATTTAGACAATAATATTCCACTAAAACGAGTAAAATTGTTTTCTAAATAGTTATACTATTATTTAATCAGGGGAGTGTGTTTCTTCGATATGAGTAAGTTCAAGCATAATAAATTGTAGCACACACACAAGTGGACGATAATAAATTAATGAAAATTCATGATTAAATTATATACTAAATGACTAAATCCATGGGAAAAAAAAATGCAAAAAACAAATGCAATTTGATAAGCATAAACAATTCAGAGAAAAAAAAATGTGCAATTCATAACCAAACACAAATAATTCAAAGACAAATCAATCGTTTTAGACAAAAAAAATGAGAGGATGTGTGATTTTTCTTTTAGTTTACTTCACAAAATTAGGCAAACCTTCTTAATTGGGCCAGATGATTATTTGTGCTTTCTACTGTTGCGGAATTTACACATGCAAATAAACGCAAGTGTACGTATCGAACAAGTAATAAAAAGTAAGTATAAGAGTATCGTCTCCACAAGGACTTGAATAAATATCTACCAATTTCAATTCCTAATTTACTTTAATATGGTTCCAAATTCAAATATGTTTTTGGGTTTAAATTAACTAGATTAACTAAATGAATTAACTAATCTAAGTACTTGGATTGAGTTCGAATAATAAGAAGAGAAACCTAGGGTTATAATCCACTATGTTATCTATTGATTGCTCAATTGAGATTTCCGTAGTTATTGTGGTGACAAGAGTGCTACCCGAGGATTCAAGTATTTTCCTACGTATCTTCCGAATTACGTAAGAACTAATGTATTATCCAAATCAACTCTATACCTAGGTGATTCGTAAATAAAACAAAGCATTAAACACAAACCTCATGTAACGGGTATAAACGCCTTAAGTATATTCCTATCCTAAGGGTCGTTTACTATTCAATTTCTATCTAATCCCAATCTCCCTTTTCCAAGTTCAAAAAGAATATTAAATCTAACAACTAGGTGATCAATCAAGTTGCAAGCATAGAGAACGAAATTAAATCAAACACAAGAATTGCCCCTAACTACGATAAATTCAATATAAATAATCAAAGTAACATAGTTTTATAAAAAACCCTAGATCCTAAAGAATTAGTTCATGATAAATATATGAAGAAAAATAATAAAGAAAAACAAATCTGAGTTCATGTGGTTTTATAGACAAAACGATGAATCCGAGATAAAGATCTTCAATATTGCGTTCTTCTTGCTTTGGTGATCTTCAAGACTTCTCTCTTTTCTTCTTCAATCTTTCTCCAAGTAGATCTTTGATGTTCTAAGTGTATTCTATGAGAAAAGTGTGTTGAAAGCCGATCAAAGATGTGTAATTTCGTGACCTAGAAGTCCTTAAATAGATCTACCAAGTTGAGTCCTAATAGGAGACTTTGGGCCCAAGTTTTCTCTTAAAATCCCGCTGATAATCACGTCAGCTTTGCGCAACAGTTTTGCAAGTGGCATAACTTTCAGCTCCGAACTCCAAATCAAGATCCGTAAAATATGTGGTGGAGCTAACTCATTCCTCTATAACATACTCTAAATTCAACTTCATTGGAGCTTCATTGAAAGAGTTATGGTCCTTGGAGTGCATAGAAACATTTCTGACAGCTTTTTCCTTTTTCGTTCTTGCACTACTTGACTTCATTTAATCTTTAATTTGTTGTTCTTCACTTCCAATCATGTCCTTAGATCCACATTAACTTAGGCCTACAAATATGAACACAATAAATAAGAAATACCTTAATTCAAGCATAAAATAAATAAATCAATGACTCGAACGAACAAAACGCAAAACTAACTAAAATTGCCTAAAATTCTACCAAAACTCTAATAAAAGTAATCGAATGAGTAAAGGAAATAGACTTGATAACACTGTTTTCACAGAGTTATCATCTACACAAATAAAACTTGTAGAACTACACTATTTACAAATTATAAACATATTATAATTATATAAAAAAATTACTCCCTCTGGTTCATATTAATTGGCACATTGTTACTTTTTACACAAATTAAGAAACTTTATGATTAATCACTTTTACATGGTAAAATGTCAAAAATATCCTTCCTAGTGACTCTTGAGGTTCCCAACCTAGATGTAAGAGAAGGACAAAATTGAAAAAAATTGCATTGGAAATCCAAATGTGCCAATTAATGTGAAACATAAAAATTTGGCAAATGTACCAACTAATATGAACCAGAGGGAGTATAAAATATTATTCGCCTCAAGCTCGAAGGGCCCCCAATTTCTTAAATTTTATAGCACATATATTAAATATAATATTTCAACTGGCCAAAGCAAAATCGTGAATTGCAAATTACATCCGAAACTCATTACCTCAACTGGGTCCCAACCCCTACTACTCGTACCTCCAATATTAAAGGGAAAAAACATCTTCATCGAAAATATCAAAAGTCAAGATTTAATAGCTACATATTCTTTCTGACAAATATTCTTTTCTCCATAACATCTTATTCTCTCTACAGAATTTGGTTTTTTAATCTTCTCTTAATCAATTGTTTCTCTCACTCTTCCGTTAAGACTACACTAATCATTCATCAAACAGAATTAACAAAAGTATAAGAATTATTCATCAAATAGAATTAACAAAAATATATTTACGATCAAATATGTCACAGAAAAGATTAAGTGTATTGACCATTTTATCTATAAAAAAAACATGTTAAAAGAATTAGAATATGAGGATTTAACTAATACTTTGGCATCTAGTAAAAGCAACAAAATAATTTTTTCTATGGTATATAAAGCTCCATCTAAGATTTCGCTTAGGGCCCCAAGAAGTGATGGGCCGGCCCTGAGCGTAGATCCGTCAATATCTTCAAGACTTAAACAATACTACCAGAAATGCTGCGAGATTGACCAAGATCACCTTATTATGATTGCATAACTCGCTTTCCTTGAGAATGTATGTTAGGTATGGATCAAAATTTAGTTTTCAGTGTATGTTTCGATCAACTAAATATTAGAAACTTTTCGAGATTTTTTCAAAAATATTTTGGAAACACTAGGAAAAGTTGTAAAAAAGTTACTAAATTAAGAAAAATAATCGAGTTTAAGATAAAAAAAAAAAAAGTTTCGGAATTACACATCACTGTCGTTTCTTTTTATCAAAAAATGGAAATTTTTCGATGTTTTCGACGAAAAAGATGAAAACTTCAATCGATGATGTTAGGATAAATGCTAAGTAGAAATGGTGCTCCTCAGGTGACATATTTTTTTGAAGGAGGTCCTAATTTTCTTTGTATCGTATTTGAAAAATTAGTCTTGTGTCAGTGTGATGTAAAACATCCTTACGTTAGAATGGCTCGAATTGGCCCTAAAAATGGTTGAGCTAGGCATGTATTCAGCTAATAATTAAATGTTAGATTGTACTGTATTACTTTGTTAAACATGTTCAATTATTAGATTTAGTTGATTGGATACTAAATTTTGTCTCGTATATACTAATTGTAACCAAAATCAAGCAAACGTAAGTTGGACTTGGATTCAGCCACCATGAATTTTAAGTTATCAGTAAAAAGAAAAAATTAATCGGTGAAAATTGATTTAAATTGGCGAAACGATAAAAATGAGTCTGTAAAAATGGGCCACCCATGTGTAGTGCGTTTTTGGGTGTGTAAAAGGCTTGTATTAATTGATTGTGTGAGACATGTAATAAAATGAAATTAAGTTAATAGATAGGTGATCCATTTTTAGAAAATATTATTTTGCAGTTCAGTCCAATCTAACCCATTAAATAATAAAAAAATGTGGGTTGGGTTCCAACGGGTCAAGATGGGCCCATGGACTTTGATCCATTTTTCCAGCCCGGATTTTAACCTATTTTGCAGACTCAATTTGTAAATAAGTCTGCAGTTTTTTCGACAATGTTATGATTTTGTTTCGCCTCGCTTGGCACCAGTTCCACTGCAAAGATCGATCATACATACTGATTTGTGAGAAATATATATATATATATCGATTTACATTAATTGTAGAAAAGCCTCGTAGTTTTGGGGAAATTTTATATAAGTGCCTGAAAAAATTGAATGGTCGATTGTTAACCCCTCGGTTATTATTAGAGTCTAACTTGAATTATTATATTCCAACTAGATATTATGATTTATTTTTTTTAAAAAAAAGTTGAAATAAATAAGTAAATATTAATCTTGAAGATAAAATTAATAGTCCTATCCTATTCCTATGTTGCCAATCAATTAATATGGTAATTAATAATATTTCCAAATATAATTCACGCGCAAGGATTTTCTAGGAAACCTAGCTATCTAGAATATAAATTTATTCCTAAATCTACTAGGAAACAAAATTCATTTCTTAAACTAATAAGAGGCCCAGGACGCAAAGTTATGTATTCACTCAAATCATACTTACCTTGTTTCATATTATATACGATCTGGTAATTCTTTCCTTTGCACTGGATGCATGCCGCCAATTCATGGATTCCTTCGATCATCATGACGACTCGGAGGCGGAGGCGGAGGCGGAGGCGGAGGCGGAGGCGGAGGCGGAGACGTGTTCAATTTGTTTGGTGGATTTTAATTATAAGGAGAATGATTATAAGTTGTTGCCATGCGGGCATAAGTTTCACAGGAAGTGCATCTCTAAATGGATTGCGCAAAGTAAATCTTGCCCCTTGTGCCGTTACAAACTACAGCCCATGGATTTTCTAGAGGAGGATACGTACAACGTAACACCTGCAGCCATGTACCACGTTCATAATCGGGGGTTGTATTATGTTCTCCCCCCTATTGGTAGGGCTTTGATAGTTCACAATGGAAGGGCTTATAACGTGCCCCGACGGCCTCAAAGGAGGACGACACCAACAATGACAACAAGTACTACTACTACTTCCGATCGTAACAACACAACAATATTGCAAGATGAGGATGGGGATACCTTGATGCTTGACGCCTCCGATTAATTGTATTGCACAACAATTTTTATTTTATTTTTTTATTTTTTTTAAAAGATAGCGTACATTGTATTTTGCTGGCTAATCTTATTATGGTATGTTGACATTGATGATGTATGTATGTTTTTCATGAATAAATATAAGTTGTCATGGTTCTGTTTCATTTACTTGATTAATTTAAATCTGGAGTACTGTCTGTCTTTATTGAATTCGAATATCCACTAATTTGGTAATAATTAATTTTAGCATCTCCTATTGAAATTTAATTACAAACCCAATCTACAATGTAGTGAACTAGTGGAGTAATTAATTTGGAATTCATAATAAGCTAACAGATGTTAAAGTAGACAAATAATTTGTGCATACTCAATTGGAGTTACAAGTGTATTTTTATCTGAAGTCCTAATAACATATTAATCGTCTTATAAATTGTAATTTTTATAATGTCATAATCATTTTTGAGATTTTCAAAAGCAAAATATCAACTTAATTTGTAATCTACTTTAGTGTTATTGTTGCAAAAACTATTATACAAAAATACTTATTTCATAATTAATTTTTATTATAATCAATTATCGCCAAAATTTATTTTACTAAAATTAGTTTTCCTATAATTACTTTTCGAATCTCTTAACATTGTCGAAAAAACTACCAACTTTTTTAAAATTTATTTCTCGTGGCATCCAGATACATCTTAAGAAACCATTAGTTGTCTAAAGCCGTTATTGTGACATATCCCCTTATACTTTCGAAAACTCTGCACTCTCTCCCCTCACTCCGTTAGTTGTCTAAAGCCGTTAAATTTTAGTTGATATACCTAAATTACCCCTAAATTTCAACAAGGGAATTTTGTGCTAAAATAAAAAAGTACAAGCGGATTTTCTGCACACCCCTATTTAAAAAATAAAAAATAAATAAAAACTAATGAAAGTGGACAGACTGGGGATTCTAGCTATCTAGGGTTTCTATATAATTTGAATTGTTGATTGTTAAACCCCTCAGTTTGTAATAGAGTTTAACTTGAATTGTATTCCCTCTAGATATTAATTTCATTTTAAAAAAAATTACTTGAAATAAATAAGTAAACATTCAACTTATATATCCAACTAATGTTAATATGGTAGATTTCAGACGCATGGATGATTGTCTAATTACTTAACCTAAATTAATCTACTAGGAATTTGCAAAACTGCTTATTTGTTAAGCTAATAACAAGGGCGCCCAATCCCATCCCTATGATGATATATATATAAGAGCGAGGATCATAATTCATAACTAGTATTTGGTTATAGCTAGAGCCCTGATTTTATATATGTTAGTAGTATTAAGTCTTCTTCTTCTTGGGCAATCAAATCAAGCCTCCAGTCTCGGATCTCGTTTGTTCTCCGATGTCGTCGTCAGCACCGTCGAGGAAAAAATACGTTTGCCAAAAGTGCAAAGTCGCCATCGATAGAGACCCATACGCGGGCAACAGTAAATATCCTGGCAACTCTAATAATTTCCGGTGCCCTAGATGCCTATTCATGGATTCGCTTCCGATCATCAAATCCTCGAAGGAGGAGGCGTGTTCAATTTGTTTGGAGGATTTCAATTCTAAGACGTCGACGACAGCAGTAGTGATCAATGAGTTGCCATGCAGACATCACTTTCACAGAGAGTGCATCTCTGAGTGGATTGCGCGAAGTAAAAAATCTTGCCCCTTGTGCCGCTACAAACTGCCCATTGATGATACCATCATGCGGCCCACGCATGATGCCGTAACACCAGCCAGGTACGTAGTGGAAAACAGGCACCGGACTTATTACGTGCCATGGCCTCCGAGGACGACAACACCACAAGTAGTAATAGCAGCACGGCTTCAAAGGAGGAGGACAACACGGCCTCAAAGGAGTACGTCGACCGCACCACCACAACCACAACAAGTGGGAACAACAACAACAAGTGCTAATACTTCTGATCATAACAACACGACATTAATATTGCAAGATGAGGATGGGGATACCTTGATGCTTGACATCACAATATTGCAAGACGAGGATGGAGATACCTTGATGCTTGACGCTGCTTAAAGAAACATGAAGAATTGAATAATGAAATATTTGTATTAATTAATTTTAGGCCTATTTATTTTGTTATCATTAATTAATAAACATCTACACTAAGTCTTTACTAAGGTGGCCCTAAAAAGAAGGGTTGTTGAGCCATGATGTATTCAGTTAAGATTGTGTTACTTCGTTAAACATGTTCTATTAATTATTAGATTTCCTTGATTCGGTTCGGTCTATTTAAATTTTGTCTCATACATATATACTAATCAACACAACTCAAGTAACCGTGAACACTTTTGAGATCTCTAGAAGTTAAAAATCAATTTATTTCAGAAGCTACTAAAGTGTTGCTTTTGCAAAAGCAATTATTTTATAATTAAATTTTATCATAATCAATTATTGCCAAAAGCTATTTTAGTAAAATTAATTTTCCAATAATTAATTTTCGAATCGCTGGGCCAAACTCACCATAACTCAACGATCATAATGGCAGGTTTTGAAGACTCAATTGGTAGGATTGTGGACAGATGCTTTTTCGACTTTTCCACTTTAAAGATCATAATGAACATTAATTGTAGAAAAGCCTCTTAGTTTTGGGGAAATTGTATAAGTGCATAAAAAAATTGAATTGTTAACTGTTAAACCCATCCGCTGATATTAAGATTTAACTAGTACACTAGGAAACCAAAGTTATTTAAACCAAGGCATTTGTAGTCAAGTGGCCTCAACTTTAAAAGTTAAGATGGCTCAGTGTATGTACTATGGAAATATTTCTTTTTAATCAATTGAAATAAATAACTAAATATCCATCTTGAAAATTAATGTTGCCAATAATTGGATTTTTTTATTCCTTGATCTGCTAAGAAATTTAATCCTAAATCTACTAGGAAACAAACCTTAGTCTCCTCCTATTATGAAAAGAACAACTATCAGAAGCCATAATAGAAGACTATTAAATTCTTAAGAACAATCTGTTCCTCTTAGCTTGATTCTTTCATTGATTTATGTTCTTCTCTTTCTTTAAGATGGTTTAATTTTAAGTTAGAATTTCTCCATTTTCTCCTGTTAGAAGAGTTTTGTTGCGCGACAAAATTAATTACAACTATATCTTTCAACAGAGATCAACTCTTGGAAATCTTATCATGGTTACCCGCAAAACACATATACAAGTTTTCATCTCTTTGTAAATCATCCATGCATGCAGTTGATGTTTGATGATTTATTCGTCAAAAAACAATTCAAGAACATGCAAACTGTCGGGGACACCGATTCCTTCATTCAATCAGACGGCAATCAGAGGATGAAAAGTGAAAAATAGGAATTGCATGAAATATACTCCACCAACGCATGCATCATCGACTTGCAATTTGTCTCGTGAATCTCTTGGATTCTTGGTGAAAAAGGTAATATCGATCTTGGCTTCTAGCAATGGGCTTATATAGATGTTGTAGAATCACTGATCAGCATAAAAGTAGTTCATCAGATTATTGGAGTAAGATTCTCAAGATGCACGTAAAAGTCGACATGGGACTCCGTAGTTCTAAAGGTGTGAAGGTAGAGCCTTTACTATAATAAATGGGAATGTTTTGTTATTTGGAACTCAAGAAAATGTACAAACATGAATATGGAGAATAATATGTGCGCTTTGATTCATTTTCCAGTACTCTTCGTCCATGTGGGCCTGCTGCAATATCATTGCCTTCTTTTGCCTAAATTTTGAAGCTTCACTAATTTTCTTTCTTTTGTATGATTTAATTAAGTGATTGTTGAGAAAAGTTTTTATTACTACATT
This sequence comes from Penstemon newberryi var. newberryi, assembly GCA_030819805.1. Lineage (NCBI taxonomy): Eukaryota > Viridiplantae > Streptophyta > Magnoliopsida > Lamiales > Plantaginaceae > Penstemon > Penstemon newberryi. The sequence goes on from JAUALY010000007.1 coordinate 18,669,472, forward strand.
ACATGTACACTTTATTTATTAGCTGTAATTTTCTTTTTATCGGAAGAGATATTCTTTGTATGATAACCGATGACACTGTAGAAAAAATACAAATGTACTCAATTCCTTCAAGAAATAATCATTCAACTTATGTTTTCAAACAATGTATTCCACATTCAGATTCAATTTCATATTCATTTCGAAATTAAATCCAAGTCTCAATCCTATTCGATAAGATATAGCTTATTACTTCCTCCTCCTTTGAACCGTATTTGAAAAATTAATCCAATTCAAACATCCTTATGCGATTTTGGAATGGCTCAAATTGGCCCTAAAAAGAGTTGAGCTAAGCATGTAGCCGACAAACACTTCAATATTAGAATTTTAACCTATTTCGCAAATTCTATCCATCTATCTTAATCTAACTCTGTAATCATTAGGACAGGTTTTGAAGACTCACTTTGTCAATCTTGTGCAATTTTGTCGACATTGCCTTCCTTTAGTCTAGCCTCGCTTGGTACCACCAGTCCAACTGCAAGATCATAATGGTTAGATTGAGTTGTGAGAAAGATATACATGAAGCATAAATTGAAGAACAAGATGAGAAGAGTAACACAATGATTTACCCGCAAATAAAATAGGGCTAGCAACAATTATAATCGTGTATTTTCATCATTATTCTAATAACATAAACTTATCCAAGAGGCACGTGAGTCATACTCCTTCGAATAGATGCCATAATTTACGGTGTAGATACTATAATGTTGATCCAGATAGATCAAAATCAAATTATAATCAACATAATCTAGATTGATCACCTCAACTTAATCAATATCTTATTGAAAATTTGAAATCAAATTTAAAGACAACAAAGTTACTAGAAAGGATTCCAAATCAATCACAGGTATACAAGTATATGCTATCCTTTTTCATTCTAAACTGTGGGTCATCGCCATCGGCAATAAAATAGTAGTATAACATTTCAACTTCATCGAATATACCTAAGTTGTCACAAACAATTCAATCTTTTACGTGAGCATATAGTACAGCTGATGGCAAATGAAAGAAATGCTTTGAATTTCAGTTAAATAATATTTCCAGCACAAAGGTAGCCCACAAAAATCATTATAAATGCACAAGAAATTTAGCAAAAGCAATTTAAAGTCATTTTGTGTACATAAGAAACCAGAAATAAGCTGTAGAAAGTACTCTCTCTACCTTACAATATCAAATATATGGAACTTTATTCCCAATTGAGCTGAAATCCTTAGGTGGCCATACCTGCAAAAAAAGGTCATGTAAGGACCAAACTGTAAATTGTCCAGACTACTGCATCAATAACATTTCCAATAAAATCTGTGTAAAGGCTGAAACTTGAGGAACCTTAAAGAAAATTCTGGCATGTAGAAGTGCATAAGGAATTGGACCAAACTGTCTTGAATCATGACTACAATATGTATTATCACCTTCCACCCAAACATGCCCCTTTGGTACCTGAACACATGTCAAAAAAAAGCAACACTAAACTAGCTTAAACAAATTATTACTCATAAAATATAAATATAATTGAAAACTTGAAAAATTAAAAAATCAGATTGAAGAGTTCAGAAAGAATTACAACAGTAGACATTTGTTCATCACTGGTCGAGGGCTCCAACAAATATGAAACGATGTCGCCTTCAACTCCTTTAACTCTCTTGGTGACAATCTTTCTTGGATTATCGGGGCTACGTACCAATACCACATCACCCGACTCGATTTTCCCCAAATGAGTCGTTATTCTTTCGGCCAAAACAATGTTGCCTTCAGTCAAAGTCGGAAGCATACTTGGACCCACAAGCTATAAAAATGCACGGCAGAATCAATCAAAGAAAAAAGGAATTATGGCAAGTTGTACAACTCAGAAAATGCTGCTTACGTAAGCGGGGGTGCAGATGTAGGTGTTGGTGACGTGAAGACAACAAAAGAATTTTAGTACTCGTAAGGTTTGGTGAAATGATTCCTTCACAAATGGTGTAAATTGTTTCAGCGTCTCCAATCCCATTTCTGTTGTCTTCTCGCTTTGTTTGCAGTTGCTAGTTCTCTGAGAGTTGTTTTCAATGGCATAAAATCGCAGTCTGGATAAATGCAATTTTATTAACCTTCCGAGTCACGTAAGATAAGGCAGCCCATATTGAATGCGCTATTCTATTCGGAGGCCCATTGAAAAAACATAAATATGCATGAACTCGTTTTCAATGTTTATAAAAAAATTCATATTTTAACTTTGTAGTCATTTAGCTTTAGATTCCCTCCTGATATCTTTTGTGGTCGAGGTCATCCTCGTATTTGTGTAAGAGACTATTTTGATTCGGTTTCGTTTAATGCATAAGTTTACCTTTTATCAGAAAAAAAAAATCTAAAAAATTTAGAATTATATGGTACATTCGGTTCTTTCTACTGGGAATTTTAAAAAATATTTGGAAGATAAAGTAAACATGTGCCTATTGGATCCCAAAGTTTTTTTTCTTTTCTTAAATTGTATCCAAAAGTTCATCGTTTTTTATTTTCATATCCGGCAATCTAATTTCACAAAATTATTTCTACTGAAACGTGAAGCAAATACATTTTAGAAGAAACATTACTATACCGTATCATCATTCTATTCATCAAACTTTTCACAAACTAATCTAATAATAGCAATTAAACTGAGGTCAAACTCATGATGTAGGGCCAATTTGAATAGAAGGATTTGGATTTCGCGAGGGATTTCAAATGAATGGATTTGAGATCTCATTGATTTGAAATCCATGCATTTGAAATATTTTGTTTAAATACATTTTTTTAAAAGGATTTTAAATCCAGTCATTTAAAATCTATTGGTTGGCAAATGTGATTTGAAGTATTTGAAATCTTCAACTATAGCTTTTAGCTTACTAAATCAAGTTTAAATAACATTTATCATTTAATGCTTTTTAAATCTCAACTTGAAACTCTTTTTTTCTTGAAAATCCACTAGCAAACTCATGTAGAAATAAAAATTCGAATTATTTATTTAAGTGCAATTCCCAAAAATAAAGATCGAAATAATTAACAATAAAAAAAATTCTATTGTATTAACACTAAAAGCGAAAATTAGTATCCATACTTTATCAATCAAAATCAAATCTGTGGAGAAAAATTACAAATAAAGAATAATGTTCAATATGTATAATGACAATGTTATAAGCATATCAGGCCAAATATAAAAATTAAATTATTGAAATCACCTCACATCATTTACCCCGGAAACAAAATAAAATTCTTAACTTGAAAAAGGAAAATTTACCTTGTCAAAGGATAAACCAAATCAGTATGCTTGCAGGGAGATTTGTGAACCCAAAAATTTAACTTGCAATATCTTCAACCTCTGAAATTAGAAGGATAAATCTAATAATAACAATTAAACTGCAATTTACAACTATAAATTCAAAATAAAAATAGGCGAAAAACAATCGAAATCATGGAATTTTATATCAAAAACAGAAGTAACAAAAAATTATGGAAAAGACGGGAATAAATTGTGTTTGTGTGTTTTGGTGTTACAGAGAGCAAAGCTTGAAAACAAAAAATGGTGAATTGCAGAACTGAAGCGAGGAGAAAGGGTTTAGAATGTAGTTGGGCTTTTAGTGGATTTCAAATAAGAGGATTTTAAAATCCATTTAAAAATTTGCTCAAATTCATTTGATTGAAAAAGCAATTCAATGAATAGATTTAATTTTGTGTGCAGATAGTCCAAATGAATTGGACATGGGATTTTAAATTCAATCCATTCATAATGGGCCTAAAGGTTTGGATTCAAATCATATTAAATCTGTGAATATATTTATAAGTTAATATTAATTTTGTTAGTTAAATATTCTATGTATTTGTTATTTGTGTATTCTTTGTATCTTGTTGTATTCCAGTAGAACTTATGTTATAATGATGTATTTAAGTTTCCAAAAGAAAAAGACATTAAATTTATAAAATCTAACAAATCAAATCCAAGCATAATTGACGTTTTGTCAAACATTCAAAATATCATAAAGTTAGAAAATATATGGCGACACATTAATATATTTAAATAATAATTCGTAAAATTTGAATATGTATTTAAAGAACCTGTTTACCCGAAATTTTAAAATATTACTACTTCCGTTTCATATTTTTTGCTCTTTTCAGGTTTGGCGCGAGTTTTAGGTATAGTTAAATAAGTGAACTTTTGTTGTATTTTTACATTTTAGCCCTCATAAGTATGGTTCATAATTAATGATTTCAAATCATTAGTTTTATGTGAGAGTGTAGTTTTAAGCAAAAAAAACCCCATTAAGAGAGAAATGAAATTTTATTTTGTGGCATCCCAAAAAGAAAATAAGAGTAAGAAATAGAGGGAGTATAAAGTAATTTCGACATGTCTAATATGACATAATCGTTTTGATGACCACCGGGATCAGCTGTAGGATGGATGAGCAAAATGCATGATTAATTGGCCGAATTCCCTTCCGCTCGTTTGTAATTTGCACCATGTTTGAATTCTACTCCCTCCGTTTCAAATTAATTGTCACATTTGGTCTTTTCTCACAGATTAAGAAACTCAATAATTAGTCATTTTTCTAAGATAAAATATCAAAAATACCTTTTTAATGATTGTATTGATTAATGGCATTGATTTTTGTGCACACTACTTTATTTTGTAAACCTGAACGTAATAAAGGGTAAAATTGAAACAAGATGCATTGAAAAATCAAATGTGCCAATTAATTTAAAACATGAAAATTTTGCAAATGTATCAATTAATTTGAAACATGACAATTAAGCTTAGACGAATGGAGTACCTCGCATGGTGTATTCATCACAACTTTTAGTGATGGAATGAATTATCTTTGAATGCACGCACTGCACCCTCTTGTTACCTTCAGATTTGGATATTGTAGTACTAGTATTTCATTTGGTCTAATTTTGAGTTATTATCGGATATTAAGGTTAGGCTTTATATTTTTATTAGTCAAAGTCGATTTTATCTATTTCTATGAAAATCAAGAGTATTTAAACTTGTAATTTCCTATGTTTTGGATGGATGTTCCAAACCCAAATAAACCCCTCTCAATGAATAAATCAAAGAAGAGTGTTTTAACAATATAATTGTTTGTAAGTGTTCTTGGATTTGGAGTGAGTGATTCCTATTTTATAAGTGATTTCGCGATTAGTAACATCGAGTAAGTCCGCTACCGCCGGTTGAGTGATTTCGGATCATCTATCCTTCCTTTCACCACTACGATGCGGGTTTCGGCCTGCATCACCTACCATCTTATTTTTCATCAATAACTCTCTTACATCCAAATTAAAATATTAACTCAAAATTATTTTTTAAAATTCTAATTATATCCGAACTAAGTTTCATATATTCTGCACGAGAGTCTTGAAAACCTCAAATCGGATGCTAAAATTCAGAGACAGGACTAACATATATACATCCAAAACGGATATTAATGTATATATCCACTTGGCCAGCTTATCATTTTTCTATCTTCTGCCCACTTGCATTACAATATGTATATGTATGTATGGGCCATTATTATTGTCAATGCAAAACCGAGTTTGGTGCACAAAAAGACGTTAAGCCATAGTACATCCAAATGTTTCACCTTTCGTGTTCACACCACAGAAATTCAATCCACGTGTGCAATCTTGCTTAAGTGGAATATATACTCAAGTACTGGCCTAACCATGAATGTAATGTCAAGTACAATATAGTATGTGTTAAAATGATTATATATGTATATTAATATTTCTGATTATGAACACTTCTCTTTCTCACTTTGCATCTTAAAACTAAGATTTGACACTTTACATTCTCGAAATGCATATTCTTGACAATAAAATTGACATTTTGCATCCCGATAAAGTCTATTTCGCTAAAGAATATACAATTCAATAGTACAATGTGTCAAAATTTTAATTGTAGGATACAAAGTGCCGAAATACACTAGTATTTCCTTTCAAATTAATGACTTTTGATAAGTTGGTTATTTGCAGCAACATACCCTATCGTGTTCATGCAAACTAACGAGTACCCATGACATCCATGTATATTTCTAATGAGAACAACAAAATATCCCCGTCTAATCAACGGGTGATAGGTTTAGTGGAAGAAACTACCCACCACAATATGGTGAACCCATATTCAAATTCCCACTTGAAGAAATTCTCACGTACTATGCATGGAAAATGATTAAGTCAAATACTATCGGAAAACTAAAAAAAAATACGTCTCCATGTAGAGTAGATAGTGTTCTCCATGCGCTAATAAGGACATCTTTTGTTCTCATGTAATAATACAATGTAAGGTGCATGCATCTATGGATATGTAACCCGTGATAAAATTGTACTTTTAATGTATTACTATAATACTTCATTTATCCCTTTATTTTTTTAATTAGTTTCCTTTTGGGATGTAACTGCATAACACCCTATTTTCAAAAATGGATTTATTTTTCTCAAAAATATCCTCTCACGTAACCACTAATTTTAAAGACATAAATGTAAACATACACAAAAGTTTCATTTTTTCAACTCTTACATAAAACTCTGCGCTAAAAGTAAAATAGGAAAAAAAAAAAAAAAGATGGAGGTAGTCTTTTAAAGTCAAACCTCAATGACCAAAGAAGTCTTCCTTTTCAGCTTTGATGATGGGCATTTTGACTCTTCAGTTTCTAACCAACTTTTGCATATAATGCATTATATAAGATCCATTTATTAACTCAAATATCATTACCCCAAAAAAAAAAGAAAAAAAAAAAAAACATGTTTCAATGTATTACACTTCCAGTACTCGTATTATGTACTCTCCTTCTTGGAGTTCTTTCACTACAACAAGGCTTTGAAGCTGAAACTCAAGCTTTAAAAGAATTCAAAAACTCAATCACCAATGATCCATCTAATGTCCTTATCGACTGGAACAACACAAATCATCACTGCAACTGGTTTGGAATTGCTTGTGACCCTTCATCATTTCACGTCATTTCCCTTTCTCTTATCGACAAGCAACTCGAAGGCTCGATTTCTCCGTTTCTCGGAAACCTCACCCACCTCCAGGTTCTTGACTTAACTTTAAACTCATTCACTGGTAAAATTCCTTCCCAGTTGGGATCTTGCTCTCAACTCACTCAACTCATACTTTACGAAAACTCTTTATCCGGTTCCATTCCACCTGAACTCGGAAAACTCAAAAATCTCGAGGAACTAGACTTTGGGGACAATTTCCTAAACGAAAGCATCCCTGAAAGTTTATGTAACTGTACTTCGTTATTAGGACTTGGCCTCGTTAACAATAATCTCACAGGCGTAATTCCTGATGAAATCGGTAACTTAGAAAATCTTCAAATTTTCGTAGCTTATGGTAACAGTTTAGAAGGATCCATACCTCGTTCCATTGGAAATTTTAAAGCAATGCAAGCTTTCGATTTAAGCCAAAACAAGCTTTCAGGAATCATCCCACCACAAATTGGGAATATGTCGAATTTGGAAATTATTCAGTTACACGTCAACTTGCTTTCCGGAAAAATCCCGGCTGAAATTGGTCGATGTAAGAAGCTCGTTCGTCTGAACATTTACGAGAACCAATTCACTGGTGGAATTCCTTTAGAGCTTGGAGATTTGGTCAACTTAGAGGCTTTAAGGTTGTATAAAAATCAGCTAAACTCCACTATTCCAAACTCCTTGTTCAAACTCAAATCCTTAACCCATTTAGGTTTGTCCGAGAATCAATTCACGGGTACGATTTCTTCTGAGATAGGTTTGTTGAGATCACTACAAGTATTGACTCTCCACTCGAACAAGTTCAGTGGGGAGATTCCTTTAAGTATAACAACATTAAGCAACTTAACATACTTGTCTATAGGCTTTAACAAGTTCACAGGTCCTCTTCCGAACGACATTGGATTGATGTACAATCTCAAGAATCTAACTGCGAATGACAACCTTCTAGAAGGTTCCATTCCGTTTAGCGTGATCAATTGTTCCTCTCTCCTTGTCATAACTTTAACCCATAATAGAATTACAGGGGAAATACCAGAGGGGTTGGGTCGATTATCGAATCTTACATACTTATCTTTAGGCGATAATAAGATCAAAGGAAGCATTCCTGATGACATGTACGACTGCGTAAATCTCGAAGTACTAGATCTAAGCCATAACAATTTAAGTGGTACCCTCAAACCAGATATCAGCAAACTAGTGAACCTTCGAATTTTGAGAGCTCGTGAGAATTCATTTTACGGACCAATCCCGAAAGAGATTGGCAACCTAAGTCGACTCCTCGATTTAGTAATTCACAGAAATAGATTTTCCGGAAAATTGCCTCATGAACTTTCGAAACTCACACTTCTCCAAGGCCTTTCTCTATCCGAAAATGAGCTTGAAGGAGTGATTCCGGAAGAACTTTCTGAACTCAAACAGCTCAACGATCTTCGTTTGCAGAAGAACAAATTCATTGGTCAGATCCCAAATGCTATTTCCAAACTCGAGTCGCTTTCTTATTTGGATCTCAGTGGAAATAAGCTTAATGGGACCATACCGGAAAGCTTATCAAAACTTCACCAATTAACAACTTTAGATCTTTCTAACAACCTTTTTACTGGTTCTATCCCGAGAACAATGATTGCAGGGGTAAAGAATATGCAAATATACCTTAACCTCTCGAACAATAACTTGGATGGAACAATCCCAGAAGATATCGGCATGTTAGAAATGGTTCAGGAGATCGATATGTCGAAAAATAATTTCTCGGGAAGCATTCCTCGGACATTCAAAGGCTGCAGAAACTTGATCAATCTAGATCTTTCCGGAAACAAATTATCTGAACAAGTTCTGGGTGAAATTTTTCCTCAACTTACTGAACTAGTGAGTTTGAATCTTTCAAAGAATCAGTTAGATGGTGCAGTTCCTGAAACTTTAGCAGGTTTGAGGCACATATCTGTAGTTGATTTGTCGCAAAACAAGTTCAGTGGTGAAATTCCAAACACCTTTTCCGACATTTCTAGCTTGAAATTTCTCAATCTTTCTTTCAATGTTCTTGAAGGTCGTGTTCCTGCATTTAAGAACATGACTTTGATTAGTTTACAAGGAAACCGAGGTCTTTGTGAACAGTGTAGTAGTGGTAGTAGTAAAATGAGAAACCGTTTCTCAAAGAAGGCCCTTTTCATCATTTTGGCACTAGGATCTGCTGTTATACTCATTCTTTTGCTCTCAGTATTCTATGCTATTCACCAGAAGAAGATCAATAAACGCAAAAGTGAAGAAGATGAGAGTTCAAAACTCGAGTACACTACAGCATCGAACCTTAAAAGATTTAGTGCAAAGGATTTACAGATTGCTACAAATTCCTTCGCTCGGGAAAATATTATAGGATCGAGCACTTTAAGCACTGTATACAAGGGTACTTTAGAAGATGGAAAGCCAATAGCTGTGAAGAATTTGAACTTGCATCAATTCTCAGCAGAGTCTGATAAATGCTTTAATAGGGAACTCAAGACTTTGGGTCAACTGAGGCACAAGAATCTTGTTAAGGTGATAGGTTATGCTTGGGAGAGTGGAAAGCTTAAAGCTTTATTATTGGAATTCATGGAAAATGGCAACTTGGAAAATTTTATACACGAAGATCATTGTCCTAATTGGACGCTAAAAGAGAGGATTGATGCTTTAGTTTCTATTGCAAGTGCTTTGGTGTACTTGCACACGGGTTACGATTTCCCTATAGTGCACTGTGACTTGAAGCCTTCTAATATTCTTTTAGATGGGAAGATGGAAGCTCATGTAAGTGATTTCGGGACAGCAAGGATTTTGGGTATTCTTTCGGAGGATGGAAGCAGCGGCATATCCTCGTCTTCATCAGCATTTGAAGGGACCATTGGCTACATGGCTCCAGGTAACATTTTTCCCTTTCTGATATGAGCTAAATGCGAAAATACCCCCGGTATCCCTGCGTTATTTTCATTAGCAAAACCCCCTTGTATTCTTTTTTTATTAGGAAAATCCCATTTGAAATTCCTGCATAAATCATAGGGAGGTTATTGCCAATTTGTTTAAGTGAACAGTGAGGTTATTGCCAATTTTCAAAGTTTACAAGGGGTTTATTGTCAAATTATTTAAGTGAATAAGGGTGTTTTAGCATCTTTTGATGGGGTTATTATTGTCATTTCCATTTTGATTTTGGCTTGAGAATATTTTTTTTTGCTAGTAAAAATTAGCACGGGAAGGGAGGGGGTGGTAATAAAAATAACACAGGGATATTTGCTAATAAGGCAAAGAACAATGGGTATTTTTTCATTTCACTCTTCTCATTTGATCACACTTTGTTTCATGTTCTTTCTTCATGCATGCTTCTTTTTCGTGCTATAGACACTTTCTAAAGAGAAAACTTGGTGTTGTATGTATCAGAATTTGCATATATGAGGAAAGTTACTACAAAAGTAGATGTCTTCAGCTTTGGCATAATAATGATGGAGCTAATGACAAAAAGAAGGCCAACAGGACTCACCTCGGAAGATGGATTGCCCATCACTTTGTCTCAATTTGTCCAGCAAGCACTTGCTCGTGGAATCAAACGCCTGCCTGAAGTGTTAGATCCTCATTTACCGTCACATACTTTCAAGAAAGAAGAAGTTTTAGAAGGGCTTCTTCTTTTAGCAGTGTCCTGTACCTGCCAAAATCCTGATAACCGACCTGAAATGGAAGAAGTATTGTCCTGTCTTTTGAAGATACAATCTACAGCTTGAACTGCCTATAAATTATTTCTATCACTTTAGGTTAGAATCTTGTTAAACCATTGATGAATTAGTTGCCATGTAATTTTACCACCAGCAGATTTTTTTTACTTACAAAAAACTGTAATTTTTACCTTGAAGTAGCTTTTGCAATATTAAATGCTCAATGCAATTTCCAAAAAAAACAAGGTTGACTCCATACGGGATTTAAATAAAGAACACAACAACACGAGATTAAATTTAAATCCCACATCGAATTATAACAAGAAATCAGAAAAGAGTTACATGAACATGAACAAAAAATCAAGTATTTACAATAACTATGCAGGTGGATCATTTTGCAAGAACTCAGCAACAGTAGAGGGAAACTCAAGGCCTTTAAAAGAAGAATCACAATCATTAACCGAATGTACAAAAGCAGCTTTTCCCAACAACAAATGTACCAATCTAAAAGGCTCTTTCTTCTTTCCATTCATGAAATGCTTAATCCAACCCTCCAACCTGTCAACTTCCTTCTCACTCTTCGGGCCCTTCACCCCAACAATCCTCCCATAAAACCCATCATCACAGCCCGAATCAAAACGGGCCACCATTTTGTTGGGCTCGTCAGAATCAGATAAGCCCAAAAGCTGCATCAACACCTCAATTTCATCATCAAGACTGCGCCTTTCATGATTATCAACGGGTTCCTGAACTTCAGCGGAGCTTTCTTCATGTGGGAAATCAGGGGAGTTTGAGAGAAATTGACGAGGGGTTTCACTTTCATGGGGGGTGGGGGAGGGGGAGGGGTTGTTTTCGTTGAGGTAAATTGGGGTGTCGAGCGAATCTTCTGTTTGTTGTGTGTTCTGGATGTTTTCTTCTTGGGGTGCAGAATTATTGTGTAGGGGTAATGAAGGATGGTTTTCAAGTTTGAGTCTTTTCTCCAGTTGTTTGAGGGAGGTGAAAAATGGGTTATGCATTTCCGATGGATGCTTTGCAATTCGGGTTTTAGGTCATTCAACACAGTAAAACTATGAACGATTTGGGGGGATTCATGGTTCTAGATTAGCGCCAATTGATTTTGAGCATTTTTTATTTATGTTTTCTTTTCTGTTTTCCATCTAATCCTACGGTAAATAGATGAGGCAGACGAATACATACATACATACGTGTGAATTTTTAAAATTAACTGACCACATGCTTTAATTCATTGCATGCGTTCCTGTGTGCATTAAAATTTTTAAGCGCAAAAAATAAGAATTTATTTATGGAAAAAAATAAAAGTAAATTTTATTTAAATAAAATAAATAAAAAAGTTAAAAAATTAAATAATTGAATTAATTAAACATAAGGGTAAAATTGAAATATCAAAAAATTGCTACACCATGACATGACTTCTTTTTATAATAGTATAGATAATTAAATTCCTAAAAAAACCAAATAATTAAACACGTCAGAAAAATGTGTAATAAGTATTCATGTTACTCCCTCCATTTCATTTTAATTGTCACATTTGGCATTTTCTCACAGATTAAGAAACTTAATAATTTGTCATAATTTTCTAAGATAAAATGTCAAAAATATCATTTGAATGATTTCTTTAATTAATGTTATTGATCTTTGTTCATTCTACATTATTGTATAAACCTAAGAAAAGGATAAAACTGGAAAGAGATGCATTGGATAATCAAATGTGATAAATAATTCGAAACATAAATTTTTTTGCAAATATGTCAATTAATTTGAAACGGAGATAGTATAAGTATAATTATCAATGAAAAAAATTACACACGAACGGTACGAGATGTGAGTGGGGGTTCTATTTAAAAAAAAATGAAAAACAGAAGATTCAAAGCAACAACGTTCACCATTATCCTATACAATATGCGCTATGAAAATTAACTACAAAAACAATCCAAATTGAAAACAACCTATCATATTTCTCATGAACTAAATACGAAAACACCTTCTAATAAAAAAATATACAATAACGCTCATGTGTTTTGTCTAACTGGCAAAATTTATCTTGTGTTATTTTAATTAATAAAATTCTTTTGTATTTTTTTATATTAGTTAAAATATTTTGTGTCGACATTTTATTGGTTCACTGCATTAATTTAAGATTCTATTATCAACTTTTTAAGTGAATATGAGGATTATTGCTAATTTTTACAATTAATAACAAAAAATTTGTTGTCAATTGTTAGATGAATAGAGGTGTTTTCACATTTTATGATAGTGTAAAATTGTCATTTTTCTTGAAAACATGTACTCGAACTTGAGATGATTTTTTGTTTATAAAAAATAACACAGATTTTTTTGCTAATCGAACAACATAAGAAATTTTTTTGTCAATTAAACAAAAGTACAAAACATTGGGAGTGATTTTGCATTTCACCTTATTTCTCATCCTACCTACGCAAGTACCAACACACCCCTAAGCTACAAGACAACATAAGACAAATTAACAAAAAATTAGGAACAAATCAATAAGGTGATTATATATAAATGTTCATTAAGAATTTTACTTGAATCTTCCCTAATGCAATTGCGACATTCTTTAACATAATTCAAACTGATTATATTTTTACGAAGCAGACATTCTAAAGAAATTACAAATACCAATAAAAAATCACAACCATAAAATCAAATCACTAAACCATAAAACTATTGACCTTGTGCTAGGATTAAACAGTCCAATTTTAAACTCGTTGCGGTTATTCGAGCCCAATGTTCACTCCTAATAAGTCGTATCTATTTCCGTATCCCATTTAATTTTTTTCTCTCCATTTGAATATACCACATGGAGCATCAAATGTGTGTATGTCACAATATAAAATCTTCACTTTCAAAATTTAGTATTTTTCCTAAAATAAATTTGTTAACTTTACAATTTTATTTAATTTAGCTTATATATTTAGACTTTCTTAGCTAATATTCATATTTTAAGTAAAAATATGTATAAAAATAAAATTACGAATGAATTATTAACTACTATCTTCTTAAGATATATAAATCTTTTTAGATGAAAATATGTATAAAAATAAAATTATGAATTAATTATTAACTACTATCTTCTTGAAATGATGGTAAAATATTATTAATATTAATTATTTTAAATAAAATATTTTGTATATATATAATTCTTTTTATTTGTTGTTGAATACGGATTTTTAACGAATCAAATCGACTTAGATTCATATTCGCTCCACACATTTCGTATTACAGATCTTTGCAATTAGACAAGATCTATCAAATCTCTAATCGGATTAAAATCCTAATAAATCGAACCGAAGTTGAATCAAATACAGATGGAAATCCACCGCGTTGACAGCCCTAACTAAAACAAACAAATCACATTTCGACAGAAAATTTAACAAGTTATCCATTAGATCCACCCATTTACAACATACAAGCACCATTAATGCCACATACAAATCCACAATCAGATATTAAAAGAGAGAAAATAATGAACCAAACTCAACATGGGCTCAAGATTGACATTCTAACTCTCACTTTCCGGGAACAAAGTTTGTGGCAAAGGCCCAAGCATTGTTGTTAACCGGGTCAGCAAGGTGATCCGCTAAATTCTCCAATGGGCCCTTTCCAGTGACAATAGCCTGAACGAAGAATCCGAACATGGAGAACATGGCGAGTCTTCCATTCTTGAGCTCCTTAACCTTAAGCTCCGCAAATGCCTCCGGGTCGTCAGCAAGGCCTAACGGGTCAAAACTCCCGCCCGGGTACAATGGGTCGGTCACCTCACCCAACGGCCCACCAGCAATACGGTAACCCTCAACGGCACCCATCAAAAGAACTTGGGTGGCCCATATAGCCAAGATGCTCTGTGCATGGACCAAACTCGGGTTACCCAAATAGTCAAGCCCACCTTCACTAAAGATTTGGGCTCCGGCCTTGAACCATACAGCCTCACCGAACTTGACACCGTTACGGGCCAAGAGCTCGGGGAAAACGCATCCAAGAGCTCCAAGCATGGCCCACCTGGAGTGGATCACCTCGAGCTCACGGTTCTTGGCGAAGGTTTCTGGGTCAGCTGAGAGTCCAGCAGTGTCCCATCCGTAGTCACCGGGGAATTCACCAGTTAGGTAACTTGGGGCCTCGCCTGAGAATGGACCCAAATATTTGACACGGTCTGGGCCGTACCATGGGCTGCCGGATGAGACCTTTTTGGGCTTGGCTACAGTTTTTCTCATTGAGAATTTTCCGTTTCCGGTGATTTCGGGGGCGGAGGGAGAGAGCTTTACGGCATTTCCGGCGAAGGATGGGGAAGAAAGAGACATTGTAGAGGCTGCCATTGTGGTTTAGACGACTTAAGGGACTGAATGGTATGTATGTATTGAATGGAACTAATAATTATTTATAGGGCGGAAGAGGTGAGATATTCTATCTTTATGTCATCTATATCTCTTCTTTGATTGGGTTTCCAGATTTTATTGTTTTTGGCCTATGTCCGGGTGGCAATTTCTAGTCCATGTATTCTATCTTGGCAATTTAATCTTACCAATGGGGCTGCAAAAAATGGGTCTTTAAAATTTAGATTTTTCTTTGGAAATCTCTTGATGATCTATACTTGTGGTTGAGAATTTTCATGTTCAATTTTTATTTTCGTAAAATTTTAACGCATTGTTCGACTACAATGTAATGGATACATTTTGAATTGAGTGATTGATGATCATATGCAATATACTTCTATCTAAGTTGAGTAGAATATATAGTTAAAATCGAATATGGAGTACCAACAAGAATAGATGGATCCAAGATCGGAGAGTTTGGGTGGTCGAATTTAATCATCGTCGAAACCAATTTACAGTGATATTTAATATATTTTATTTGTATAAAAATAAATTATCAATACATAAAACTTGAATTCAAAATGATAAAGTAATTTAATAAAAAAATTATCGAAGTTGTACACAAAGTTCTTTCATAACATAAAATTCATATAAGATAAAATCAATATAAAAATTCTCAATAATTTTCTTCTCAATGTAAATAATCAAACACTCCGCAAGATATTGATTTTTCATCTTGTTTAAAGTTTATTTTTCATCAACTTTGATGTTGAGAATGATCGTCGAGTTGTTGCGATGGTTATAAGAAGAGTTAATATCTAGCGAAACAAACGATCAATTAAAAATTACACCATAAACGTCCTTGTGATCCTAAATCCATTGTAAACATAGTTAAAATATTGTGAATATGCATATAGTATTTTAATTGAATTAAGTAGGTCTAATTAACAATTTAGTATGAAAAGGCACAAAAAATATGCTTGATTCCTTATTGGAACTTTATTGGGCCGATGGATAGGAGGAAATAAGACATTTCAACTTGAATTTTGTTTAGTGACTTAATAATGTATAATAATATAATAACATTGAAAATAATTCCCAAAATTCTTGGGGAGCCGGGGCATCCCCAAGAAAAGGCTAGATCCGTCATTGCCAATAAGTAACAAATAGTGGAACATACTAGTTCTCCCAATGTGGTGAACCTATATTTATATATTTTGTATATAAATAATTTGTTTAATAATATAATAATTCGACACGCTAACTTTTGACCAATATTTTTGAAGGTACATTAATGAAAAATTATTCAAAAGTTTAATTTTTTTTTATCTAAAACCCCGCATCAACCCGCAAGGAAATAAAAAAAAAAATTGGGACGAAAAGAGTATTATTAATGAAGTATTTAAAAAAAAATTGGGACGAAAAGAGTATTATCAACACGCTAACTTTCTTATTTCCTATTTTTCATGGGTCTTTCTAATATAAGATTTTGTGGAACAAGGGTGTATATAAAATACCTTATTTCAACCACAAAAAAAAGTCAACGATAAATTTGAGCCACAATTTTTGGTCAAAATGTGTTGTGATGATGTGGCATTGGACATATAATCGAACATTTCAAAAAATTAGAAAATCTGAAATTACTAAATTGCCCCGTTTTAAATTACTAAATTGCCATTTCATAAATATGTATTTTTCTGAGGCAATTTTCTCTCTCCTTCATTAGTTTTCTATTTTTTGTTGACAGTGTATTTTTTCTCCTCAGCCATTGTTCTTCACACCTTAAGATCCATATTTTTTGAATAGATCTGGGCAGCAGAATCCACCCGGAATCATCGACCATTTCGACCGTCTCTCGACCCAATCCTCCTCCTAATCTTGACCAAAATCGGCGATGTCAAAGCCCTAGATCGACGCTGCGATGTTTCGAAGCGATTCCAAACCCTAGTTCCTCAGGTCAACAACGTCATCATCCGCGTTGATTGTGTCATCCCTGACGACGATTCCTCCTCCGCAGCCGATAAATCCCGCCACCCGATATCCTCCCTAATCCGCATCTTCTTCTCTGGACTTTCAAACCCTGCAGTCTTTATCTCAGGTGATCACTCCTTCGCCTCGCCGACTCCCTTCGCTCGCGGAAGATTTCGACAGTGAAATCGAGAAAAACAGCTTTACACACCACTCGCCTACACAGGTATTGAAGAATTTTAACGAAATCAAGCTCTCTATATTGGGGATTGATGAGGGTTTTTTGCTTAAGTGGAAAGCAGATTTTGGTTCTACACTTGATAATTGTGTTATTCTTGGAGCTTCAAGTGTAATTCCTATGCGCACACAGCACACCTGGATTATGTTGTAAGAATTATGCGACTTTGACTTGTTTAACATAGGTCATACCTTTGAAAGTGCTATTGGTCTTTTTGGTTTAGCTCATATAAGCCTTGTGGATCGAGAACTATGGTCGGAGATATACTGCTAATTTTTTTCCCATGTTACCGTAGAACATAGTGTGATATCTGACTGTCTAGGACTTCAGCATCTTAATAAATTTTGAATATCAATACGTGATAGTTCATGAATAATTTATTGTCATTTAGCACCAAATTAGCTTTTGGTTCGCTTATATGAATGTAATGATGGGTCTACGGGTATCAAGCTGTGGGAACCTAATCTTTGACTTTAGTGTAACTAAATTTGTCTGGCGATGAACTAAATGACATTTATAATCTTATGTTTATAAAGTGCTTTTGTGAAGCTTATCGTATGTTTGCTGGTAGACGTCTCATCTTAGATTTTGAAAATGTCCTACTTATTAAGTGCAAGTCATAATATTTATTGGATGAGATTTGGAGGTTGAAATCTATGTTTGATTTTTTGTTTTGCCTATGTGCCTTCGTGGTGTTAGTATTTTACCGATTATTCTTACTAGGAATCTTATGGGTGTGATGAGGCCCCTATAAGTGTATCTCATGTATGGTGCTTCTTGAGTGAACAAACAAGAGTTACTTTTTTCAGTAGGGTTGTGACATGGTTTGGGATGTGATGATTAGTTGTGTTCTGGAGAGTTTAGAATGGCAAGTGTTGATTATGTTGGTGCATAATGCGGGTCTCACTTTCAATGTTTTATTTTTTAATTCAAAGTGGATGAACATATATGGGATTAATATTGAATGGTTTTTCCTCTTTTTAACGTCACTGAATTCTTGAGCATGCGAGAGAAATGCGATATGTTTGGCATTTAGTTTTCTACAAGTGTAGAATTTTTATGTTAAGAATATAGAATTCAAAACTTTGTCCTTTTATGAAACTTTTCAGTAACTGAACTTTCATCATTTTAAGCCTAAAATTAACAACTAATTCCTTCACTGTTCACTGTATCAATGTTGTTACCCAATTTTACATCCATCTTCATCCAGAATGCTAGAGTTGATTTAATGTTTCTCTTCTGTATCTTCTTGTGTTTCATATCAGCTCGTCTTTTAAGTTTTCTAATCTGGTGATAGGTTCATGTACTTTTATCTATTTAAAAGAACCGTACACTTCTATGATGATTGCAGACACCATTATGATGTTCATGGTTCATTTCTCATCTGCTTTGGTTTGTCTTGTTAAATGAGAATGGTTTCTTAACTTTGCTTACTTTTCTTTTAATTTTTTTTCCTTTTTATCGATTCAGACATTACAATATCAAATAAGCTCATTAGTTAACTTTTGCTTTATTAGTCAAAAGAGGCTAAATTCTTATCACTTGTGATTCTTGAAAATTAATCGACGTGACTCTTTTTTTCCTTGAAATACTCAGGTGGGAATAGTTCTACTCGGTCATGCATTATTGTACGATATTTTTTGGGTATTTGTCTCCAAAATATAGTTCAAGAAGAGCGTTATGATTGTGGTGAGTAATAGTTATAATCTTGAAATGCGAAATAGGAAACCACATAGTTGCATAACTCTATTAGTTTGCATTGTTCTGTGTAGGAAGCTCATGGTGATTGAAGTGGAGAAGAAGGCATTAGAATGCTACTAAAAATCCTACGAATGTTTGATGCATGTATGGACACGAGGGGAGCCGGAAAGACCTTGTCCGCATAGGGCCGGTACAACATATTAGGGGGCCTAGGCGAAAATTAAAATAGGGGTGTTGGTAGAATTGGTTTTCTATTAGCTAAAAAATAAAAAAGACAAGTATTTTTTATTATTTTATTGGACATTTATTCCTTTGAATGTAACCAGTGCAGTATAAGCGTAATGACATTAACAAAACTTGATAATTTTGATATTATTTATGTGCATTATGAATAGACTTGGTGAATTTATGTATAGATTTTTTATTTAAATATTGGCAATTGCATTGAATGGAGAAAAGGGTTTATACGAGGAATTATTGTTATGGTCAATCAACCAAAGAACAACTATTATAAAGAATACGAGAGCTGGTTATGCAGATTTTGTTAATAGTTTTGACATCACGTAGTGGTTATAGAATTGATTCTTTGTTTTTTTTAGCAACGCTAAAGATGAAACTTCAAGATTTTAGATTTTGGGTACAATTCTGGTAAAAAATTATGGATAACAGTGTAGTAGCCATTATTTTCTTTCTTCAAAATTTCAAATTTTACATAGAAAGCAAAACCCTAATTTTTCTTTATTTGGAGAAGAAGCGATTAAGTGAAGATTAAAAAAGGCCCAATTTTTCTTTATTTTTTTTAAAAGAAGCGACTAAGTGTGAGACATGTAGAAATGATAATTTTGTCTTTAAAGAGATTTAAAAAAGGGTAAGTTTGTCTTTAAGAAAATATATTATTTAAATTTAAATTTTAAGATGACACATGTCACCAAGATAAATACTATCTTATATGCTCCCCACCCCTCGAAATCTCATTTTAGACGACCCCATTTTTCATATATTTATTACTTGTAGAAGTTTTCACTTTGTTTACTTTTACTTTGGCTCATTGCTTTTGTGTTATGTTCGAGACAATAGTATTTTCACCTCCTTTAATATTTGCATTGTTCAAATCTTAAAAAAAAAAAAAAAAAAATTTATTTTACTCTTCAATTTACCTCTGTACAAATTACTACATAATTACCTACTTCAACAAAATAATTATTAAAATTTTGATCACATCGCACTGATGATCCTAAATAAAATCAGAAAAGCCTATCAAACTTAACATACCTATTTCAACATATAGCTACTAGAATTGTGACCAAAAGATTTAACATCGACATCACTTCCTATTCTTTTGTACGTGACAACTTATCCTCTATGCTATTATATATACGTGTATCCGTATGTTATTTTACGTGCAAAGAGGGATAATTTTGTCCTTTCACGCATATATTTTTACCCATATAGGGGCAACCCCCCTCAGATTTTCTGGATTATATATTAGTACTGATTAAGTTCTTGTATAAAAATTATAGTGGTTTGTTGATGATAGTGTGAAAGAAATAGTATGAGGTCTAAAGTTCAAACCCATGAATGACATTTTTTCGTGTTCTTTTAATTTTTTGTCCTTCTCAATATCATTTTCAATATTTTATGTTTTCTTTCAAAAATAATTCCTTAATAATATTTAAAAAAAAAAAATTCTTATCAGTAATATTTCAATGTTTTCAATATTTTATGTTTTCTTTCAAAAATAATTCCTCAACAATATTTTCAATATTTTATGTAAAAAGAAATTTCTTATCAGTAATATTTCAATGTTTTATGAGTTTTTAGTAATTTTTTTCTTCTTAATAATATTTCGATATTATGTCTTTAAAAAATTTTCCTTAATAAAAATTATAAAAACAATATGAATTATCATTGTTTTTGTAGTTCGATTTTATTTTCTATTTATTCAATGTACGTATATGAATAAAAAATTCTCAATAATTTTAAAAAGAATATATTTTCTTTATAATACAGTTTTTCCATCATAACGGGATATCATATGTAACAAAATAGCTTATAGGGGTCATTATTTGTCAAAATTCACCTTCTCTATTTTGTATCTCTTTATATATTTTATCATGAATAAATTTAAGTTTGACTGTTTGATTGATTTTTTTTTTTAATATACTTTAGCCCCCTACCTAAAATTCTTGGATCGTCCCTGCATGTGCATATATGTGCACCACATTGCATGACAAGAAAGAGAAATATTGATCCATTAAGATTTTTAAAAAGAGTAATGTTCCCATTTTCATATGACAAGATGTTAAGTTGAACATTTGTTTATCTAACGCAACTTGACCCTGTCTTTTAATAGTTTATTAAAATTTGATTCTACAATGCTTTAGAAACACAAAAATTAACCAAACACCATTATATTGTACTCCATCAATCCGTAAATTCTTAATTCTATTTCTTTTTATATGTCTCAAAACAACAATTTATTTTAAAAAATGAAGTTATTTTTCTCAAAAATATTTTCTTACACAAAATAATGATATTACATAGTCAATTTTCAATCACTACTTTGAAAGTCATAAATGTTAATGTATATAAAAGTTTTGATATTTAACCCTTACCTAAAACTCCACAACAAAATAAAAGAGCAAATATAAAGAGATGAATGGCAAAAGGAAACCGAATACATTAGTATATTATTATACTCACCAATTTGACTAACATGTACCATTACACATTACACATGGATAAAAAAAATTATTCCCCACGGAAAACATAGAAAAAGAATCTGTTTTTAGTCGATCAAAATAAAACATAAAGTAGTTTTTACTACTACAAATTCATTTGATTTACAATTTTTCAATTATTTACTAAGAAATTATAATATTCATCAGATCGAAATATATCAACAAAACAAATTTACATTCCATGTACAATTAGAAGTGAATGGAGAGAATATAAAACATTAATTCATATTGGAGTACATTATTTTAGTAAGGAATTGAAATTTACTTCAACTCATGGATGCTACTCAAAGATCAACCAGCACCGCTCAAATTCAGTTCATATTCTACTGTTTTTTCTTTCTCTTCTTTTACCCCTTTTCTTTATGTCCACATACATAGCATAGCAATGCTATAATCAGTTAATCACAGCCATCAACATGTACAGGCCCTCAACTACATGCAAATCTGTTTTCATATAGATATCATATCATCACACTTGGCCAACTCTTATAGGCTTCAAGGAAGTAATCACACTTTGGATGAGATTTTTGTAAAATCCATTTTGGCACTATTGTTATGTTTTAAAAAAATCCAACATATAGAAAATTACTGGTAATATCCCTAGCAAAAATAGATTTGCAACTTCACCCAACCAATGAGAATGCAGATACAGATCTAAATAGATAAGCTAACTGATATCCCAACTCATATAAATACCTTACTCAACCAACAACAACTCCCAACTTTAACTCATCCCATATTTACATACACAAAACTTCTTCCAGCATCAATGGCAGCCTCTACAATGTCTCTTTCTTCCCCATCCTTTGCCGGAAATGCCGTAAAGCTCTCGCCCTCCGCACCCGAAATCACCGGAAATGGAAAATTCTCGATGAGGAAGACTGTTGCCAAGCCCAAGCAAGTCTCATCAGGAAGCCCATGGTACGGCCCAGACCGTGTTAAGTACTTGGGCCCATTCTCGGGCGAGGCCCCAAGCTACCTCACTGGTGAATTCCCCGGTGACTACGGATGGGACACTGCTGGACTCTCGGCTGACCCAGAAACCTTCGCCAAGAACCGTGAGCTCGAGGTGATCCACTCCAGATGGGCCATGCTTGGAGCTCTTGGATGCGTTTTCCCCGAGCTCTTGGCCCGCAACGGTGTCAAGTTCGGTGAGGCCGTGTGGTTCAAGGCTGGAGCCCAAATCTTCAGCGAGGGTGGACTTGACTACTTGGGTAACCCGAGTTTGGTCCACGCACAGAGCATTTTGGCTATATGGGCCACCCAAGTTCTTTTGATGGGTGCCGTTGAGGGTTACCGTATTGCTGGCGGGCCACTCGGTGAGGTGACTGACCCATTGTACCCGGGCGGCAGCTTCGACCCGTTGGGCCTTGCTGACGACCCAGAGGCCTTTGCCGAGCTTAAGGTTAAGGAGCTCAAGAATGGAAGACTCGCCATGTTCTCCATGTTCGGATTCTTCGTTCAAGCCATTGTCACCGGAAAGGGCCCATTGGAGAATTTGGCGGATCACCTTGCCGACCCGGTTAACAACAATGCATGGTCCTACGCCACAAACTTCGCCCCGGGAAAGTGAATTTAGATAAGAAGAGGGTGTGTGCTGAATTTCATACTGTTTTGTGCTAATGTAGAATTACTGTGAATCATTGGAATCTAATGTGAAATTTTCTGAGCTTAAATGATGAAGGAAAAAAACATGAACAATTTGGACTAAAGAAATCCCAAAAATACAAATGAGATGGTTGGCTTAAAATACTACAGTGCAGCAATGCATAGATATATAGAAATCATAAGCAAAATGGAAATATAAATGCAAATGCAAATGAAAATGAAGTATAACTGAATATATTTAGTAAAATAAGTAGCATAGAATTTGTTTTTCAGCATTAAATTGTATTCCAGGCTTCTGTTCAGGCTTCCTACATATTCAAAATGCAAATGAACTATAAGCGGAGATAACAGGTTCAAGAAAATGAGCAAAAAAATAACAGCTCATAACCAATTCCGAGTGTACATGTTTTTTTGTCATCATATATGCTAATAAAAAACTGCAAAACAAACCTGATAATTTTGGACTGGGATCAGTTTTCATCTTCAGGGAAATCAGAAGAAATAGAGGGAACAAGTCAAGTATAGAATTCAGTCAAAGAAAAAATAAATAAAGCAGCTACTGAATTGTTCATAATATCATTTGAACTTTATTGAAAATGAATTTATATTCCATTAAAAGGAGACTTGTAGGAAATGATTCAAGCTTACGTCCAGAATCTTCTAGCATTGTACTGTACGCAAGTATATGCAGGCTTAAAGGCATACTTCAATACGAAGGTCGACCGCATCATTACAAGAAAATTAACTTGATGACCTCTTAGTCAACGAAGTCTTCCTCGGAATTAATTTTCCGAGGCTCTGGAAGGTGTAGCATCCAACTTCGAACTACTAGCTGAGGAATCTGAGGATAATTCGCTTGCACTATCGCTCAATCCTACACCAGACTCTCGGAAGACATTAACAAAGGAAAGTTAGAAGTAATACTAGTAAGAGTTACTCGACCACATCGTTTTCTCTCACGCTCGGGGTGAAATGATGAATGACAGTCGGGACATTATTTTACTTCTGTTGATCGATCATTTGCTTCAGTTGCACTACCATAACTCGAGCTCATGCTCGATCATAATGGTTTTTTTATTTTTATTTTATGTGCATGGATTAGACATGAGCTATATTGATAGTTGGGGGAATGAGTTAACATTACAACTCAAAGCAACCTCTGTGATGATTTTTTTTGCTGGTAAATATATAATTATCAATTTTATAATTTATGATATATTACAATTAACACCCAAGTTTTATATTTTTTAAGATATTACAAACATTACAAATAAGTGACAAAATTGAAATTTTTCAGGGGTGATGGATCAATTATAAGATGGTGATAAACCAGGATTTTCGTAATACCCAATATGTGCCTCAGGTGGATATTCGTAATTTATCCATAAAGAATTGAAACTCACTTGAACTCATGGATGCTGCCAAAAAATCAACCAGCGACGCTCAAGTTCACTTCATTTTAATGTTTCTTTTCTTCTTTTTACTATGTCCACATAGATAGTGGTCCTTTACATGCGATGCAAATCTATTTTCATTCGGATATGACACAATCCACTGTCACACTTGGCTATCTCTTATAGGCTTCAAGAAAATAAAGACACTCCAGATGAGATTTTTGTCGGATCCACGGGGGCATTTTGGCATCATTACGAATAATCTTTTGCTAATTACTCATTAATTTTCAAGAAAAATACAACACCATTACATTACTGGTTATAGCCCTAGCCAAAATAAACATGCAACTTCACCCGTCCAATGAGAATAGAGATACTGATCTCCATAGATAAGCACACTCATATCCCAAATCATATAAATACCTTGTAGTGCATGCAATAGAACTCAACCCACAAACAACTCTCAACTCATCTCATATTTACATAGACAACTGTTCTTCCCACATTAATGGCAGCCTCTTCCATGGCTCTTTCTTCCCCATCCTTCGCGGCAAACACGGCGAAGCTCTCACCCTCCGCACCAGAAATCACCGGGAACGGAAGATTCTCAATGAGGAAGGCCGTTGCCAAGACCAAGCAAGTCTCATAGGGCAGCCCATGGTATGGCCCAGACCGTGTTAAGTACTTGGGCCCATTCTCTGGAGAGGCTCCAAGCTACCTAACTGGTGAATTCCCCGGTGACTACGGATGGGACACCGCTGGACTCTCAGCAGACCCAGAAACCTTCGCCAAGAACCGTGAGCTCGAGGTGATCCACTCCAGGTGGGCCATGCTTGGAGCTCTTGGATGCGTGTTTCCCGAGCTCTTGGCGCGTAACGGTGTCAAGTTCGGTGAGGCTGTATGGTTCAAGGCCGGAGCCCAAATCTTCAGCGAGGGTGGTCTTGACTACTTGGGTAACCCGAGCTTGGTCCACGCACAGAGCATCTTGGCTATATGGGCTACCCAAGTTCTTTTGATGGGAGCTGTTGAGGGATACCGTATTGCAGGTGGGCCACTCGGTGAGGTGACTGACCCACTCTACCCCGGAGGCAGCTTTGACCCGTTAGGCCTAGCCGATGACCCAGAGGCCTTTGCCGAGCTGAAGGTTAAGGAGCTCAAGAACGGAAGACTCGCCATGTTCTCCATGTTCGGATTCTTCGCTCAAGCCATCGTCACCGGAAAGGGCCCATTGGAGAACCTAGCCGATCACCTTGCTGACCCAGTTAACAACAATGCATGGGCCTTTGCCACAAACTTCGCCCCCGGAAAGTGAAGTGAAAAATAGAAGTGTGAAGTGTCCCTAAAATTTGAACTGTTTTATGCTGATGTAAAAGTAATGTGAATTATTAGATTATAATGGAAGTTTTTGTGAGATTAAATGATAAGAAACTTATTTTCATTGTTCCATTCATATCAACAGGCTGAATAGAGCAGGGATCAAGATTTCAGTAATCTATAACAACACATTATTCATAGACAGAAATCATATGTAAATGGAAATACATGCAAATTAAAGTGAATTATAACCGCATTAAGTAAAATAAACAGCACAGTTTGCACATCAAATTGTATTTCAGGCTTCTGGTTCACCTCCTAATTATTCCAAATGCAAATGATATATAATCATAGATAACAGTAGAAGATATGAGCAAAAACTAACAGCTGATAACCAATTCCGAATTTACTAACTATTTTTCACCATATGCAAAAGAAACTGCAAATCAAACTTGGTTTTTTCTGTTTTGGATCAGTTTCAAATTGTAACTGGCAATTGGCAAGTCTCCAGAAGAATAAAGAACAGGCCAAGGAGTTTAGCCAAAGAAAGACTGCACATAGACCAGCTACCGAGTTTTCAAATATCGTTAGAAATATAGTTAAACTTGTATTTCTGTAATTTTAAAGAGTTTATTCTGAACAAGGACCATCTAAAAATTGGAGTTCATTATATTTACAAGAAAAAATGTATAGTATGGGAATTTTTTTTTGGAACAATTCAACTTGCTTCTTGACATTCAGATTCGAGAGAGAAATCAGATTGTGATACTTTTGGCCCAGCAACGCAAATGACTTTGTTCTGTTTAGTTTCTCTTCATTTCAATGAACTTGCAGAATCAAATCTCATGATCAAGTTTTGCTGATTCAGCCTATGCATAATTGCAATATACGCCCACAAAGAGCTCAAGTACGGTTCAGAGCCCTTGCTCTGGCAACAGACTTCTCGTAAAGTTCTACATAGAGTGATGATGAAGTGTCCCAACTGAAATCTATGCTCATGTCTTTTTGGACAAGCTTTTTCCAACCATCAACATTATTCTTGTAATGGTAAACCGCACGTTCTAAAGCATTGTTGAACCCCTGAATGTTTATGAAAATTAACTACCATCAACACTCATTTCGTCCAAAGAAAAACTCCAAAGTTCTTCAACAATGATGAAATAAAATTTGCAGATTCTTGTTAGTAAAACATGGAGTATATAAAGTGTAAAAGTTTCAATTCGTGACAAATATACTCATTTATCTTCTGAGTTCAAAACATTTGGTCCTAAAATTTTCAGATTTCATCCTTATACATTTTTTAAAAGTCAATCTTTATACATTTAAATTGAATTCAACACATATTTGATCATTTATCTTCTAAGACATGTATTTAAACCTACAGTCAACACTTTAAGTCCTCTAAATTTCGGGTCAGATAAATTTACAATGGAACTTAACATATATATCCGCCAGGGTAAATTTCGATAAATTTGTGTGTTAAAAATGACTTTTTATGCAATTATTATTAATAATTATTCATATACAAGTAAATTCTTTTTAAAAAAATAAGAAAATAGAGGACTAAACATCAAGACCAAATATGTTGAGCTAAGGATTAAGTTTGTTAAAGTTAGGAATAAATATATCGGTTCAAAAGATAAAAATTAATTTTTTTGTCACGACTAAGAAGAATATTTAATTTTGCCAATTTAACTCCAGCATAATATTGAAATGCATATAAAAGAACTATGCAACATCTCAAGCACACTCATCTGTTACCTGCTCATCAGCTTTCAAAAATGTAAATCCATTTCTATACTGGACAGGTATGGTATCATCATCAACATCGAAAACACTGCAAGAGATTCAAAAACTTTCATGTATTATTTAAGCAATATTTTGCTGCTTTATTATATAAGTCATCCACGAACTATTTCACCTGTCATTTAAACCGCCTGTCTTCCTAGCTATTGGAATTGAGCCATATCTCATTGCAATCATCTGCAAAATGAAATTTAGTTGAGTTTACACTACCAGCTTTACTAGGAGGAATCAAATGTTAGCTATACCTGTGTAAGCCCACAAGGCTCAAAGATAGATGGGATGATAAACATGTCAGATGCAGCATATATTAAGTGAGAAAGAGACTCGTCATATTTCAATATCAATCGAGCATGCTCATGACTCTTAAAATGGTTGCTAATATCTTCAAACTCCCTCTGCAAAAAGAGAATTTCAATTCTCAATTACAAGATTAAGATTGAACATTCAGAGCCCAGCAGCCCTGATCTCTAGTGGAGAGGGGGTGGGGGGTGGGGGTGTGTACAATAATTTAGAAAGATTCAAAATTGAGCGGAAGATTCAAAAGAGAAAGTGATATGCAGTAATGGATTATTAAGCTTTAGTAATGTACCTATTTCCTTGATAACAGAGGACAATAATCTAATATCAACTGTGTACGATTTCATTCCTCTAGTTTACATAAGTACTTTTCCCACACTTTCACAAATGATGATGTGTTAAAAGAAGTTACAAAATCTCCATAATTGTTATGTTCATATCATGTCAGATGGATACAACTCTGAGGCCTCCTCATTAAAAGGTATTTGCTTCCATGGGCGCTAGATCAGAAGAACTAATAACCCACAAGGTCAGAATTTATTTTTTCATCTGAATGAACTCACAATTGGAAATAGAACCAAAAGTTTATAACTTTCCCAACACATAATTAAAAATAAATTAAATAAATAAACATGTCAATCTTTTGAGAAAATAGGGAAAACTATAGGAAGTCCCACAACACTTGAAAAGACAAGATGAAAACCAGAAAGCGTACAGCAAAGCTTTCAACATAGCTTTACCTCAAGTCATAATGTGGCTGGCAGTGTCTGCCCCCTTGTCTTTCATTGTTGCTTATTTAATCAGAGTTTACAAAAGCAATACAGGAAATATCTAGTGTCGTCCAAACTCCTCCAATCCGAGTGCACTGGCTTTAACTTTGAATTTATAAACATGTGATTTGATGTAAAGAA
Organism: Penstemon newberryi var. newberryi; assembly: GCA_030819805.1. NCBI lineage: Eukaryota > Viridiplantae > Streptophyta > Magnoliopsida > Lamiales > Plantaginaceae > Penstemon > Penstemon newberryi. The sequence goes on from JAUALY010000007.1 coordinate 18,698,484, forward strand.
AATAGAGGCATTGCTAATCCCAATATTCTGACTATTTTTCCAATATCTAGCTTGTCACTTTCCTTTAGGATAAGCTATTTTCTGATTTATAAACATCTAATCATCAACTTTTGAGATCCGTAACTTTCAAAGTCTTTCTATATGTAAAAATGAAGTTTGTGATCTAGCTAAGTTCCAGGCAATAGACCAACCATGCCAAAAAAAAAAAAAAATGAAATCATTCGGAAGTAACATGTTGCTGTTCTTCAAATGAGTATCTCCCATGCCCCTACAATTTACACCAGAGTTCTCTTTTACCCCCACCATGTTGGCATTTTTATATATGATTTAAGAAATTCAAGTGCTGCAAGGTTAAAGTCATCCTGAAACTGAGAAAAGCAAAACTTTCCTGAATTTGTGATACTGGACTTGAACCAAGAAGAACAAACTGTCCACCAAGTTCCAATGTCCGATATATTGCGTGCCTTATAAGATGCACGCCCTTTTGAGGCACCAACCTTGTTATGCAAGCGACCTACCACACAAGAGATTGACATTTGAATTAATTAACATTATTAACTGCTGTTCAAGCAGATGAGCAAGCCATGTGAATAAACAACAGAAAAATGTCAACCTTTCTTACCGTTCCACAAGTGTATTCTGCATTTTATATTAAAGTACAATGGTCACAAATTATCTATTAAGAATCTAATCAAACCTATATTCATAGACAGCAAATGTTATGTTAAAATTCCAAGGGGAATGCTGTTGCAGATAAGTTTTGGCTACATGATGAGTCTCAAATTCACATTGCAGCTATGAATATTAGCTATGAATATTTAGCAAAGGGCATACAATTTGGAAAGATATTACACTATCCTGTTCAAGGAGTATATTTCTTTAATATAAACAATTAAATCAAGATAATTTAGACATAGATCAATCTAACATTCAGACAATACTTACCAATGGCTGCCGGGCATTAGCAGAAGACATCCCTAGATATCTTCTTAAAGTTTCTTTGTTTTCTGATTTGCCTTCAATATCGAAGGCATTATACTGAACTTTCAGAAGCTGGTCAGTTGCTGGATTCCATGCATCAGTATCAATTCCATTTAATATCCCAACAAACTTCTTAGAGTGTGAGTTAAGTGTTGTGTGTAGGCCTCTTCCTCCCTGTACATCATAAGTACATAAATAAATTATCATATAATAACTTTTAACAAAATTGGGTACGTTCTTTCCCAGTTGGCTCAAAACTCTAAGTCTGGTTCAATCAGTGCATTCGTACCTCAGTAGTTTGGACCTCTTGGGCATAGGATGGAGAAACTGTAGTCACTATATTAGAGAACACTATTGCACCCTGTGAAATGGTAGTAACACATGGAGAAGATGAGGTGATAAAATCACCAAACATATGTCTTAGCAATATGAAAGAGTCAACTAATAACTTAACAACTCACCAACCCCTTTCCACCACCACAAGCACAAACAATATTTAAAAAAGGAAACAAAGAAAGTGAATTGTCAGACTGCAACCCTTTGACATGGCCTCATGCCTCTCTCTTCTAATTCAGGTGGAGGATATGTGGCAAAACCCAAAAGTTCTTTTACCTTAACAGGATTGACTCTGTCATTTGCCGAGTGGTCCTGCATCCTATCTGGTCTGTTCAATTGGTAGACATCCAGACCACAAGACCCTAGTTCTGAAGCTGATGCAGTCCCTTGATACTCAAAATTATGACATGTAAAACATATTCTCGCTGAGTTCAATCCTTTTGCCACATAAACATCCCAATAAAGTGGTGCCTACCATTGACAACAAAGAGCAGAAATCCAAATAAATAAAATGCTACGGAAAGGTAAAATGTAACAAGATCTATAACATTCTTACAACAAAAGCTGTCTGCCAATCATGACAATGAATAATGTCCGGTTTCTTGCCAGCTTGAAGAATTAACTCGAGTGCTGCCCTGCTGAAGAATGAGAATCGCTTAAAATCGTCTTGCTCTCCATAATACTGACCCCTCCAGAAGAATTTACTTGGATGAAGAGGCTCAATAAGATAAACAGGGAGCCCTAAAAAGTCATATCCAAACAAAGAATGAAAACTGAAGTCATACTCAATTGAAGCACAATAGTTAGACATTAGAAGTAAGATCATTTGCAACCTTCAACAGTGCCAACCCAGATTTTGTTATTGAACAACCGACCATCAAAGTATGACTCAACCGGCACATCTAAAGCCTGCAAATAATGAGCAGCAACTTCAAAGAAAATTCATGTCAAGACCAATAGCATGCCCTTCAAATGTCAAATACCTTTAAGTCGGTGATAAGCTCATACCGCATGCAGTCATATTTTGGTATAACAATTTCCACGAGGTGCCCTTTTTTCTGGAGTGCCTTACTCAGACCAGTCACCACATCTCCTAAACCACCGACCTAAAATGAAAGTTGAAACAGAAAATACTCTTGAAGAAGGCCCAAGTCAGCGTTAAACCTATTTCCAGCGTGATTCACATATTTGACTAAAGGAGATCTAGTGAATCCCAATATCCATGCATACACACAAATATGGAAGACCCAAAAAGACTCTGAACATTCAAGACATACAAGATGTAACCAAGGGATACATTACAAACCACAACTCCGAACTGCTAGTCTAAATAAGATGTGTACCAGGAGTAGAGAGATTATGGATGTAAAGTACTCTAGCACAACAAACCCAATGCATAAGCATTAAAGACTAATGAACCCAAAATGAAAAATGAATTTTGAAGTAGTGAACTGCCAGTGCAAAGTATTCATTTTTTCATCATGGACATTGCAGAATGAGTTAATAACTGAAAAGGACTACCCGCCTCTGAATGCGATGCTTCCTTTCTTGGGCTAATGAAGTTTGCATTCAATAAATGGTATCCCTTTTCAGTGTCAACTTTTAAAAATTAGGATCACTACCCCAGACTCCTCTTGAAACATTACTCTATCACTCATCAAGTCCTTTGATCTATTGATGCCACCAAAGCAAAAGTAAATCTAAGTGACCAACGACCTCACTTCTATTGGAGCCCAAAGTGCGTCAAGCAATACAAATCTCTTGTATTTTTGAGTGCTTAAATAAAACTTCTCATACATTATGCATACTTCATCAAGGCTTATGTTCATAATAATCAACCAAAGGTAAGTTCATAGCAATAAAGCAGTATATTCTTATATCATAGGAAGTATTTCAGTAGAAACATACCTTTGCCACAGGTGCCATCTCAGCTGCAATATGTATGACATGTAGCCGTTCACTAAGGAAAGAAACAAGAAGTACTAGTAAAAAACAAGCGGCATTATGTATGAAATTCAGGTTGCATATAATGCATACCCTGTTGTTGATGATGTCAGTCTGAGAAATGTTGCAATGATTTCAGTCTCATTCTTTTCTTTAGATGACATATACGCATCACATATACTTCTCTCCCTGTTCCATATCATTTTTCTCAACAGCTTTGCTTCCTCTACCGAAATCTTCTTTTCGAGAAACCATCCATCCACCATCAACAATAAATTACTCCAGAATTTCGAAGGCTTGTCATCCACAGGCTCATCTTGTGCTCTTTTATTGCTTTCTTCTTTCAGATTATTTAGTGTATCCTGGAATTCCTGCATAGAATCTTGATATAACTGAACATAAGAATGTATCTCTTCATCAGATTTTTGCAGGCGCTCATCCAAAAGTTTTATCTTCTGCTGCATTAGTTCATTATTTTGTTGCAATTTTTCTGATGACAATCTATAGGCATTGGCCTCTTTGAGAGATTCCTCAAGCCGGTCAACCTTCTTGCGTAGTTCTTGGTTCTGCTGCAGAACTGAAATAGCTTGATCAGCTTGTTTTGTTGCCTTTATTAGCAGTGCTTGCAGGTCTTCTACTCTCTCATATAAACTTTCACATTCAGATTTCAAACTAGGAATTCTTGAGATCTCTTCATGAGAAGCAGCAAGTTTAAACTCTAACTCTTTCAAAGAAGATTCCAAAGAAGATTTTTCTTCCTCCAGCATTTGAATGCGTTGCTCCGTTTCCCTAATATTAGAAAGCTCTTCCTTCAGAACCTGTAGCTCATCCTTCAGGGATATATTCTCTACCTTTAATAGATCCAATTCATGGCTATAAGAATCGGCAGGGTCAATTTGGGAAGAAGAAACTGAATTATACATCTTTTGGACGTGTTCCTCACTGCTCCCTCTACTAGACAGTTCATTTTGCATGTTTTTCAACTGGCCTTCCAGAAGTTCCACATATATCTTCTCTTGTGCAGCCACTTTGAGCCGTGCATCAGTTTCTACCAATTTCAATTCTAAATTGTTAATTTCTCCCTTCAATGCCTCTTTCTCGCTCAAAATTATTTCAAGATCTTCAAGGGCTCGGATACGAGCTTTGTTGAGAAGATGTATATCTATAATCCAATTAGCCAGCATTACATGTTAGATTAAGTTAAGATGCTACAGAACAATTCTTTGACCTTCACTTTCATTAGAGAGGTAGAGAGATAGATTTTAAACTCTCATAAACCTTTGTCAACCTACTCTAGTGGAAAATGAAGGAAGGATTCCGGTTAAAACCTCTTAAAAATATTTTTAGATAATATCAGTAGATGAGTATTGCAAAAGAGAGGGTTCAACATAAGATACGACTTACTATTTTCAGCATTTCTTATCATCCCAATTAAATCTTGGAGTTGAATGCCCGAAAATTGCTCTTCTCCATCTGCATTGGGGGACTGTTTTAAAGAGAAGATAATCATATTCTCAAATTTCATAATTTTACCCTGTTAGTATAGTAAATGGAGAACAAGTTCATTCAAGGGACTTCTGACAAATACCATTGACTAAAATCCAGGATGACTTTCGTGAACTTCATAGATAACTATACGAAAATGGCATTTACCTTGGGCTCTATGCTAATTGTTGAAACCCCACCCATCTCTTTCCTTTTCACGTTGAGTGGCTAAAGAATTAGACTAACGTGAGACATATTTCTAAAATCAGTCAAAGGACATCTAATATCTTATGATGGATGCTAGTAACCAGCTTTGTGCTGCTAAAACTGTTGTAAGAAACGAAGGCATCAAACATGGTGCAGCAATTGGAAATTAATTTTTCTATTTCCAAGAAACTATCAATCCCAGAGTTGGCTATCTACAAGGGAATTTTTTTAATTATACTTTGTGGTATAAAATCCAATTAAACTCAGAATTAGTCCTAATAAGTTCATAATGTTGAAGCTGTAAATCATAAAGAAAAAATGTTTGGGTTATACCTGATATGTAATCTCATTTGTTGGAAAAGAACTAATGTTATGTTCCTCGTTTGCAAATTCCCCCGCAGATTCAACAGTGTCATTCTGTACAGGTATGACTTCCTTCGGTATATACGAATCGTTATATTCCTTTTCGTTTACATTTTCAGATTCTATTATGATGGCAGTACTCTCACTAATAAAACTTTCTTGATCTGAATCCAACAAGCTATCTTTAGGCAGGCTGTCTGGATCAGAGCCGCTATCACCATTCGACTGTAAATTTGTATTTGTTGGAGGCTCAAGATTGGCTTTCTTTGCTCGTTGTCTCTTATTTTGCAAACTGCATATATTTAGGTCACAACAGCAGAGGGAAACATATTTATATCATACTCGTATTTCTCCGTTATCAACACACTATGAGCTGTAGAGAAGTGCCAAAGGTATACTACACCTCTAATTAATAGAGCTTCCGAATATTTATATCATATTCAAATTTCTCCATTCTCAGCACACTATGAGCCGTACAGAAGTGCCTAAGGTATAATACATCTCTAATTTATAGAGCTTCAGAATAGCTTAACTTTTAGAACATTTGTGATTAAAATCAAGAATCTCGATAGTGAACAAAGTAATTTCACACACAGTCAATAACTTAGTATACAAAAAAATTAATAATGCGTTTCTCATAGAGTTGAAATCCTTGATTGTTGAATAAAGAAAAAAGATAAGTAATTATTTTATCAAAAACATACCACGCAATGAATTAACTTAAACTCATCCATCTTAATTAGAACAAAAATACACTTATAATCAATTTCATAGATAACATTCCAATATCGGTTCAACTTCAAAATCGAGATGAATTCGAAAATAGAACCTGAAGTTCCGGTGTCGCATTTTACAAGAAGCAGGGAGCAAACGGCGGGACGGCATAGTGTAAAATTGTGTATTAAATTCACTATTACTCCTGAGACCTCCTCCTCCAATTAAACCGCGGCTCAGAAAACACGTCGACGGCGTCGCCTCCATAGATTTTCACGCACTCACACCCACACTGTGTATTTGAACTTTGAAGAGTGAAAAGAAATAAACGGTTGCTTAGAACCAACGACTGCTTAGCTAAGTTGAGATTTTTCCTCTTTTTTCGGGGGTACAAATGCAACCTTAGTTCAGATTTTTTTAAATAAAAAATCTTATTTCCTTTAAAAAAATAAGCAATGTTTGTCTGTGTGCAGGTACAGAGAAAGGTCGGTGATGATTTATTTGTATATGACATCATGTGGCAGTTAGAAAGCTGGAGGCCGTTATATGAGATTGTGATCGACGGTCAGGAATCAGGATTATGAGTGGGAGTACTAGATCTGCATGTTACGTCTCCAATCTCAATGCTAGATTGTTGAACAGGATTTAGGCAAAGTAAACAACCAAAAATCTAGAGGACATTTACTATATATTCTCATCTAATATTTGCACGTCCCAACTCATATAATTTTTATTTTTTTTAATTTCAAGTCAAAATTATCATGGCAAATAATCTGTGTGTGTAGCTCCGCTAATTTCGGCTGTTAATTTTCATAACAAATTTATAGTACTCTTTCACTTTTATTTTATTTAAAACTAATCGACATGGCAGACGGTACTCATATGCAAATAATTCTTTGGATTATAATTTACCTTGACATATTAGTTTTTTTCCAATATTTTTTATTTCTAATATATGATACTAAATTTAAATTTGAATTTGAATTTGAAAATGCATAAAATATATGCAAAGATTCAACTACTAAGAAAAGTTCATTGCACATTTTGACTATGAACGAAAACACATAAAAGAAAAAATAATTAAAATCAACGCATACCTGTTATTTCTCTTTTGTTGTCTGGATATTATGTCACATTCCGTACGCATCCATCCCAACAATCATGAAATAAGGAACAATTATAGTTTAAGTTGAAGAAATATTGAGAGATCGATAAACATCAAAATAAATAATAGAAAAAGAAATATGAGGGAAAATGTGAAAAAACAGGACTAGTGGACAATCAACTGTCGATTGTCACGGTGATAGTGGAAATGGTACTTTTTTTTTATTGGGTAGTTTTTTTTATATTTGGTAGTTTTTGTGTTGAGTAGTTTTAAATTTTTTAAAAAAGGGTAATTTTGAAAAGTGACAATTTTTTAATCGTCACTTTGTGAGTAAAATAGACTGTTCTTTTTTAATAGAACATAAGACAAAAACACCCCCTATGCTTTGTTTAACTTCCAAAAAATCTCCTGTGTTATTTTAACTCCCAAAAACATCATGTGTTTGGTTTTAAATACCACACTCGACCCAAGTCGTATATACTTATAATTTTATTTTTTACTTTTGGTGGAATGACGAGATTACCCCTATGTATTTGTTTTTTTTTAAATTTATTTATTCTTTTTGAAAAATTAAGTATATACTACTTGGGTCGAATGTGGTATTTAAAATCAAACACAAGGGGGTTTTGGGGATTTTAAATGACACATGGGAGTTTTTTGAGAGTTAGACAAAGCATAGGGGGTGTCTTTCTCTTTCGTAGTCAGGGGTAAAATTATCATATCAAAAACAAAATGTGAACAAATACTTGCAATTTTGGCATTTGAAACACTCTCTTTGTTGGAGGTGTATTTGGCACTTACTTGAGATTACATAGAATTTTTTGGGAGTTAAAATAATACATGAGGGTTTTGAGAGTTAGACAAAGCATAGCGGGTATTTTTGTCTTTTGCTCTTTTTAATAATATAGATTATGCACCAAAACCAATAGAGAAAACAAAAATACAGGAAAATTAGGATATAGATCAATTAAGTTTATCATTTTCAAATAATCATAATAAATTACTTAGTTAATATACCCTAATAACTAGTATATTCTTTTTTTTTTTTTTTTTGATAAATTCTAATAATTAGTATTCATAACATCAAATATCACTCTAAATACTATCACTTTACTTAGTCTAGACCAATGGTAAATGAAGTGAAAATTTTGGAACCGAGGAAATAAAGCCTAAATACTATCCACAATAAAGATGTAAAAAAGCACTTTATGCTTAAATTATAATTTGAAATTAAATGAACAGAACTCAAATATTTTTCCATAGAATAAAATACAAATTAATATAAAATCTCAAGTAGCTTGGTTCAAATTCCAGTTATGCAATTGATCATGGATTCATAAGCAATCAAACACCACAGAGTCGCACAGTTTAAAACTTTCAATATCAGAACTCTGGTTGGTCAATATCAGACTCTGGTTAAAACTTTCATATCAGAACGCAAGGAGTTCGTATATTGGCAATTTCTACAGAAAAATGTCAAATTAAGAGATTTATTATGATTCAATCTTCATGGAATCGAGGCCTTTGCTACTCTTGAACTCCTGCACAGCTTCATCAAATGTGCTTCTAACATGCTGGCAGATGAGCATTAGATCCTGGCATGAATCTTTCAGTACTTCCCGTGCTGGTTCACCTACAACCCAAGTACGAAACAACTTCATAGAGAGAACAATCATCTAATTCAAGAAAATAATTACTTAGTAATAACATGCTTACAAGTGAAATACAGGATTGATTACTTCTCAAACAAATTACTAATAAAGCTGCAACAGTTCACTACTAAGAAAATGTGTCCTGAATTGTTGAATTCAACAAGACACGAGCAAGGTCTCGTTTATTTGTGTACGTGAATAATGAATAGTTAAATTGACGGCATAACTACAATTTCAAAAAAAGAAGGATATTTTACAAACTTTACCAGTTGTCTGCACCCTTATGTTCACTCGAGCATCAGAAGGGTGTGGAATGCTATAACCACAAAATGTCACTCTGGGGCTGCAAGATAACATTACCATTTGGTTAGTAACGACTCAAACATTTACATTCTCCACTATTGAATGATAAATAAGAAAAGACAAGCATAAGATCATTGAATTAACAGTGGTCTAAGAACAGAATCAATATGATGCTTCATTAGTAGAAAATTCCACTAAGCATACATTGGTTCAACTAGTATAAAATACATAATTGAAAACCAATCAGCTTGATCTATCTATAATGTACCCCTTATTAACCTTAATACCCTCACCTTCATATGACAACGTAATGTACCACTTCCCAACCTTAATACCCTCAACTTCAGGCCCACATACAGACTACGATATGCAAACGTTTAGTACGAGGTAAAGCTTGGAGCTAATCCAGTTACAGCAATATTATAAGCTCAACAAGACAAATTTTCTGGTAAATAAAAGACTTGAATATCTGCTGAGTTCACATATTTAATGAAATATTGTTACAAAAAAAAGCCATATTTGATGAAATAAAGTAATTACAAATCAGCAAAGAACAAAAATAAAACAACTAGAGAATATGCATGAAGGGTTCTGAATGTCTTTCCAATGGAGAGGTGCGTGTATTATTTTCAGAATGTAGAAATTCACACAAGAATGGTTTCTGAAACTCACTCTTGATTAAGAGTAAATCTTAGTGAGTTTGCTAGAGTATGATCCTCGTCTGTCAACGCAAAGGTCGCTTGTGATTGATCATCGAATGACCCGTGCTCCATTTTTAACACTGAAAAAGGGAAAAAAAATTACAATCAGAATTTACTGATACAATCATATGGAAAATGTCTTTAATGAAAGTAACAGATTACTCCATGATTATAGGATTTCTCAAAATAATCATGTGGAAGCCAAAAAAACACCTATAGATTTTTCGAACTATCAAGTTACATACCAACCCTTTTTTTTTAGCTGATCCCAAATACAAAAAAGGAAAACAACTGATACCTCCATACCCCAGTTAATTGACGGCTCCAAATCCTAAATTTCATGTATTATTGCAAAATTACGGTATCATAAATAGTTTTACCAAAGTACGAAGATATAATAAAATAGGAACACTTAATACTATCAATTAGCATAATTTTTTTATCCTTTGATAACAATAATATGAAATAATCACTTTTAAAACAGCAATTAGCTCAACGGAGCTTACATAACAGAGACAAGGATAATTTCAATAGAATATGCAATGTTATTCGAAACAAACATAGCAGGAAGGAAAAGAAAGAAAATAAGAAAAGAGATGAGGAATCCTTGCCAGGAGATAAACGTCGAAGGAGAACCGGAAGAGCCGGACGGACGGATGACGACAGGCTCTGTGCGAATTCAGCGCAAATGAGAGAAATCAACGTGAGCTAGGGTTTAAGAAGGAGGACGATAAATAGAATTTGAAAAAGGTCAAAAAACAAAAAAAGGTCAGATATTACTCCAAGTAAAAATAAATTCATTAGGGCCCGTTTGGATGGATTTATGATCATGTCTCGGTGTTTTAAAATTCGTTTGGTTGAGATACTATGACCGACAAAATAAAGTAAAATAATAAATAGTAAATTTTGAAAATTTGAGATGTGATTTAAATTGATTTTGGTTGTTGAGGTTTTAGTGAGGAAAGTTATTAATAAGTGTCAAAATCAATAATTTTACAGAATTAAAAATAAATTTTTTATAATGTAATGATTGGAATGGTAATTTATTAATTTTGTTAAATTGTGATAAAAAGTTTTGGTAATTATGAATTATGTAATGTATTAAACAATTAGGTGGATATTTATTATTTCATACTTAAATGTTGAATATTGAATAATAAGTCAATAACTTATACTATATGTTGTATATATATGGTAATATTTTCAAATAAAATTCACATGCATGGATTTTCTAGTACAGTACTAGGAAACTTATTCCTTGGTCTGCTTGGGAATTTAATCCTAAATCTACTAACTATGTTGCACGAACATGACACGACACGACTCGGACATGGTGATACAAATTTATCGTTATCCCATCTATTGTTACAAGTGTATGTTTATTCGCAACTCAAGAAAACGTTTATTGTTTTGTAGTTTTGGGTTGCTAGTAGTAGCGCACCTATCCCTACAAGTGTATCCCATAATTTTTTTAATCATTTAATACACTAATCAATTTGACTAAATTCAAAAAATAAAAATAAAAAAACTTATTCATTTATTATAAAAAAAAATTTAATAATATTATTTAACATCACATATATTAACATTCCAAAGGTTTAAAACTCATCAAATGTAACATAATACATAGAATAATTTTCATTGTTATTCTCATTTATCACTGAAAGTACTCCACGCAATTTTGAAAGATGATGATTTTCAATTTTTGTTTTCAATAGAAAAAAACATGTGATTTATTATTGAACTTAAGTGTACAAGGTTACAATATTCAAAATAAAGCTAAGTAATTTGGAAGAAAACACAGAAATAGCTAATTTTGCTAAAGCATGGGCCAATTATTTTTCACCCCCACGAATAACGATAGCTTTGAATTTTTTATTGATTTATCAATCCCTTGATATCGTCTATCAAACTCCATAAGCATCTAAATTAAAAACAGTTCAAGCCCATTATGCCATAAATTACAATCCTGAATTTACCTTCCAAAATTTAATATAAACTCGCAAATATTAAGTATTGAATTGAGAAAATATGAATTGAAGTAGTAAAATATAATATTTTTTTTTTAAAAGAAAAGAAAAGAAAAAGTAAATTTGTTTAGTATTATAATTTTATAATGACAATAATTCGATGCACGATCAAATGAATAGACTTCCTCCACCCTCTTAACTAAAACATTCTTCAAATCTAAAAATCACAAATCCAAATGACTTCTCAACAACATAATAAAGTTTCAATCTCTTTGCACTTCTACATTAACATTTTCTTCCTTAACCTCAACATCATCAACATATTTCTGATAAACATATGATACAGAACCCCATACAGCCAACAACATAGCCACAACTTTAATCCCATTCATTCTATCCTCAAAGATCAAAACTCCAAGAACCGGAACAAAAGGCACATTCAAAGTACTAACAACATTAGCATACAAGGAAGAGACTTTCAAAATCAAAGCCACCATACCAATACCAAAAACTTGCCAAGCCAATGCTGATCCAATCAATATCACCAAATACAATTTCCGACCCAACTCGAATCCCTCCATTTCATTCCTCAAACTCCTCCACTCTCCACTCTCCACTACCAAAAAGGCCCACTAAAAGAGCAAAAGTAGTCACCATCGACTCAAAAAGTATCACGTTCAATATATCTTTAAACGTTTGTCTTTTGAGTAGTTTCCCGTAAGCCAACTGTTGTACTGAAAGCAACAACGCGTACCCACTGGCCCCACCGAGTGTGCAAATGAGTCCCAACGTGTACTTTTTGTTCACATCAGAGGTTAAAGAGTCGGAATTCAATACGAGGAGGGTTGTTGATATAGTGAGAAGCACAATGGAATTGAGTATAAAGGGAGTGATTTTCTGCGAATTGATGAAGTACGAAAAGAAAGCATTGAATCCCAATTGGCTTGCACATATAAGGGAAAATGTGGAGACAGGGAGGTACATAAGGCCAACTGCATATAACATGCATTCTAACGCAAGAAACGTGCCAAAAGCGACGTATAGAGATGCAAGGACTAGATTTAGAGACGACTTTGATTGACCGGTTGAATTTGAGGTGGGATTTTTCTTTGATGAAATGTAGAGCAAAGGAAGGATGATTGGGAACCCAGCAGATTGTACAAGGGCTGCTATGTACTTGCTTTTTCCGCCCTTTTCGTAGTATAGTCGACCGAGAAGTGTCGCGGTAGATTGGCCAGAGATAACCATAAATGAATAGATTGCCATTTGAATCCATATTCTGTATTGTTTAGGATGAGTTGCATTCTGAGAGGAGTGTGAGTTTGTTTCTTTGATTTCTTCATCTGGTACTGAAAGGTTCATCTAAGAAAAATAAATTTACGAAAACTACAGTATATATATAAAAATAATTACTATTAGCATCGGAAAAAGAAAAATTAATACAAGTTATACATTTTCAAATCTAGGCACCCCAAAAGAGTAACCAATAATAGGACCGGATCATCGGCCATGCCAATGAAACGCGAATTCTCCAATGAACAAAAGAAAAACAGATATCATGCATTTCAAAATTGTCCCTTTATTTTGATACCTCGACAATAATCATCATTTATTGTGTCAACATCATCAATTTCAGTCCTTATCACCGATTTTTTTTTAATTATCGCCAAAAAAATCAATTTATGTCATATTTGACCTTTCACTGGCTTTACACCCTTTAACTGGATTTCACATGGTTCATCATTTTTCTTACAAATTCCACTCGAATTAATTTTCATCAATTTCACATATTTTCACAAACTTTACCTTTTTTTAACCGATTTTACCCTTTTTCATCTATTTTTCACAAATTTCACCCAATTTTTTTTATCGATTTCAAATGTATTTACGATTTCACATGCACTTTTTTTTTTACCGATTTCACCCGTTTTTTAACTAACTTCACTAGTGTTCACCAATTCACCTGGACTTTCATCGATTTCACCTGTTTTCATTGATTTAATATATTTTTTTTATTGATTTCAACAGTTTTAATCGATTTCACCAGTTTTTTGACTAATTTCACTCATTTTTCACGAAACGAATTCCATGAAATTACGAGGTTATGCATGTCTTGATATTCTTTATATTTTGCTTCTCTAGCCAAATAAACAATAAGTATTTAGCTAAGTCATAAGCATTTTTTATTCATTTATAGTTAAGATGCGATTCTGTTTTAACTTTTTATTTTTTAATTTTTTTCTTTTTCTGTATAGCAGAATGATATTTAAGAGAATTTGATTTAATATTTTTCTTTTTCTGTATAGCAGAATGATATTTAAGAGAATTTGATTTAATATTTTTCTTTTGGAGGATTGTATATGACCTATATTGTACTAAATTTTTCAATGATATGAATAACATATTTTTACTTAAAATATATTGTTGCTAAATTAAAATAATTTTACATTTATATTTTAGGAGCTATTTAAAACAACAGTATTTTTTTCTTATGGTTTATTTTATTTTATGTGTTATATGAGAAGAAAATTGAAATTATAATATTTGATGTAAAATATAATTTCTAAATTTTAGGAAATTATGTAGGAGATAAATATAATAAGATTTCATGTCTACTTCTACCTTTACCATAATTAATATAAAAAGATTCCATGTCTTAGTATTTTTCTTCAACTATTTTTACATATTTACCATTGAATTAAATATCACTTTACAACTCAAATAAGGGCATATTAGTCTTCACAAAAAAAGAAAAAAACTTAAATTATTCACACTTTTATAATAAATAATATAATAATAATAATAAATAAATAATAATAATAATAATAATTATTATTATTATTATAGATTATAGATTATAGATAGATTATAGATTATAGATTATAGATATAGATTATAGATTATAGATTATAGATATAGGATAGATATAGATAATAAGTATAGATATAGATATAGATTATTTCAAATTAACGCAAGTTGTAATATCTAGGCCGTTACGAAGTTACTAATTTGTGTTTGGAACTATTTTGAAATGTCACTGTAATTAATATCTAGTTTTCATGTCTAATTGTATTTTTACCATAAATAATATAAAAAAATTTCATGTCTAATTATTCTTCTTCAACTATTTTCATATATTTAACATTGAATTAAATATCACTTTACAACTCAAATTAGGGTATATTAGCCTCCACAAAAAAAGAAAAAAACTTAAAATATTCACACTTTTATAAAAAATAAGTATAAGTATAGATTATTATTGGAAATTCAACATCTAAATGCTACTTCATCTATCTACTTAAATATAAGCATTTAATGCAGGATACTCCCTTGTGTTATCTACTTAAATATTAGTGGGAATTGTGATATATCTTATGAAACTTGCTTGAAACTACCCTATAAAATATTTATGCATAAAATTTCATTGTGCTATTAAAAATTCAGTATGAAACCCCCCATCTGTTCAAAATAGGTCGTTTTGGATCGATATAATTCAATGATATCGATCTACTTTTTAAATAGTTCACGTGAAGTTGTAAGGCCCAAAATGAAGTATATAAAATATAGTTTCGTGCAATATGTCTATCTAAATCAACTTATTTTGTATAGATGAAGGATTTTGTGCTTGAATTTTAATAGTACATGAGGATTATATATATTTTTTAGGATAAAGATAAAATATTTAGAGGGAAAAATACTTTTGATACCAAACTTTATTCCAAAAAACACATTTGATACCAAGATTTTCGAAAAAGCACATTTTGTACCATGTTTCATACCCTCTTGACACATTTAGTTTTCCCGATTCAATTTTCAGACGGATTTCAGCACGTGCCCGTTATTTTAACAATGGTGGGTCTTTAAAACCCGTGCCTGTTTTCTCTCCTATTTTCAACTTAACGGGCACGTGTGCGGCACATGCTGAATTCCGTTCGAAAATTGACGGCAAAACTAAATGTGTCAAGAGGGTGTGAATCATGGTATGAAATGTATTTTTTCGAAAAGCTTGGTACCAAATGTGTTTTTTGGACTAAAGTTTGGTATCAAAAGTGTTTTTCCCTCAAAATATTTATTTGTGTTATACGAAAAATGCACCAAACTACCATTTGAAATGTTTATTACACAGAATTTTCATGAATTATTAAATTTCCGGCTCTAAAGTGAAACCATATAAATTATGACCTTAATTCATTTCCAATCAATTTCATCAGGGCTATAACACAAAGATCGTGAAGAGATTTTGGAGTTTTAAAAAAACACTTTCTTGAATCAACTAAAAATCTAAACTTTTGCCGCCAAAGGCTCACAATTCATACCATTAAAAGCTTATTGCATTCACTTACACCAATTTACAACTACCGTTTGCTTATTATAATTATATAGCAAAATCAAACACCAATTCTTGAAAATGTCTTCAGACAAATTAAGGAACAACCTCTCTGTTCTGAAATTTGATTGTTGCAAATTATTGAAAATGATTTCTTTTTACCAATTCTATCACTTTTCTTGAATCTAAAATCCACACCTTTTGTCAACATGGGAGAAATCAAAGAGCAGTTCATGTCCTTGGGTAAAAGTTAAAACACTCCTTAATTATCATGCAAGAAAAACAAAAAGGCCAAGAGACTAACTTTTACACTTATCTATGACAGTTGAAGAAGCTGATCAAGAAGAAAATCATCTCTATAATCACACAAATGCAGTACCTAAACTAACCAAAAACAAGAAATGGTGGGCTAAAATGGTAGTCTACACGCTCTTCGTTCTAATCGGCCAATCGGGTGCCACTTTACTAGCAAGATTGTACTACAATGAAGGAGGAAACACAATATTACTTGAAGCCCTTTTACAAACTATAGGATTCCCAATTCTCATCCCTTTTACCCTTTACTTCTCCTCGCTAAATCTATTCAAAAACGATATCCCAATGAACGAAAAACAACCATCTCTTTTTATCAAATCATCTCTTTACATAGTTCTTGGATTATTACAAGCAGCAGCAAATGTTCTATACTCAATAGGTCTACAAAATCTACCTCTCTCAACTTTTTCACTCATAAGTACAACTCAATTAGCATTCAATGCTTTCTTTGCCTTCTTCCTCAATGCACAAAAGATCACATTTTTAATACTAAATTCACTTATTCTCCTAACCATCTCCTCTGCCCTCCTCATATTCAATACCAATTCAGAACATTCCGGAAATAACCCGGATAAAAAACAACTCTTTGTCGGATTTTCTTGCACTCTCATCGCTTCAGCATTGTTTTCATTAGTTCTATCATTAACACAGTTATCGTTTAACAAGCTACTAAAAAGGGAAACCTTTGATACTGTGTTGAATATGATTATATACCAATCAATGGTGGAAACTTGTGTTGTTTTAACGGCGGTTCTTGTTAGTGAAGATTGGCATGATTTGAAGAATGAAATGGGAAATTTTGAACTTGGAATTGGATCATATTTTGTGATTCTTGTACTTATTGCTGTGTCTTGGCAAGTGTGTTCGATCGGGGCTGTGGGATTGGTATTTGAGGCTTCTTCACTGTTTTCAAATGTCATTAGTACTTTGGGATTGCCTGTTATGCCTATTTTAGCAGCCATTTTTTTCCAAGAAAAGATTGATGTAGTTAAGGTTATTTCAATATTGTTGGCATTTGGGGGATTTGTTTTATATGTTTATCAGCATTATCTTGAGGATTGTGAGATTGGTAGAGGTGATGGAATTGTGGAAAAGCCGGTAAAATCATCCCTTGTGGAAAATTGTATTAGCAATGAAATTGCAGTGTGACTTGCAGTTCTTTTTTTTTTCTTTTCTTCTGTAATGAGTAAGTTTTACTTACATTTAACCTCTCATTTAAAGGATGTATTTTTAAGTTTTTGACATTATGGATATAAGTTCTATGCTCTTTTTCTTTATGTTGATCATTTCGATGAGTATAATTTTGATTGAATTTGGGACTCTCGAATTAATATTAAAATAATAAAATAATATAGTAAAACAGAAAGTTTCAAGAGAAGTCGGGTTTGCACAAAACAAATAGTTAAAAAAGTTGGGATGTATCAGCTCAACTCGAAAAGTCAATCTCAGGTCTTTGAGAGCTTAAATATTATTACAGCGACAAAGTGGTCTTTTTCGAGAAAAACAAAAAAATATCTCCTTTTCACATTATTTATTAAAAATTGATATGGGTCACAACTATGCTCATTAATATTAATAGCTAATTGATATCTATGAGATTTATATATATATATATATATAGAAAATCCATACATTTCCAAACACTTAATAAGGAAAGTATTCTTTACTCAAAATGATCATCTTTAGCCTATAAATGTAATAGAAACTTTAGAAACTTCACAAAAAGATTTTTGTACTTAGATCTTATCTCATGGGACATTAGTAATTTACCCTTTTTAATGTTAACTTGACTATTAGAGGTTTGACACTTTGACCTGAGAAAACTCATCCCAACTTCTTTTTACGTTTGTTGTTTACAAAGTAGATTTAATTTTCAAATTTTGCTTTGGTATATTGGTAAAGAACACCACTTATGCTATGTGTACTTAATAAAAGATTCTTTTGTTATTTTAAGTAACAAAAGTTCCATGTGTTCCTTTTTTATTAGAAAAAGACCCATTTAAAATTCATTCATAAATTATAGGGAGATTTTTGTTAATCATTTAAGGGAATAAGGAGATTATTGTCAATTTCGAAGTAAATGAGGGGTTATTGATATTTTTTAGATTAAGAGGGGTATTTTTGTATCCACTATTGGGGGTATAATTGTAATTTCAATTTGAATAGGGCATTTTTACTAATTAATAGAAAAAGAACACGGAGACTTTTTTATTAGTTAAAACCCCGAATTTTTTGGTTAGATAGACAAATTACAAGGATGTATTTGCAATACACTCGTATATACTCAATATTCCTTCGTAACTGTAATCGAATTTTGAGACCCATCCATCCACGTCATACCATGAACTTCAGATCCTGGCCGTTTATCTAGCATGCGAAAACACAATTTACCGCATTTTTGTGCCGTCAGATTCAGCAATTAAAAAACACACATTCGATTCGCGTAACACCATAAATTTTGATCTTGATCGTTTATCTAACATGAGAAAACTGCTGAGCATTTGGACCGAACCGGACCTAATTTCGGTATCTAATCGGTTCGGTTATTTTATGATCCCGGACCGTTTGCCGAACCAAAAAATTTGATTCGGTGAGGTAAAATATCGAACGGTCCGATTCTGTTTTGGTCCGGTCCATAAAAACCGAAAGTTCATTTTTTAAAAAATTAAATCCGATTTTTTGCTTCATTGTTTTCAAAAATTTAAAACTAATTTTCATTAGCTCCTGTTGTGGGAACTTGTCCCAAAATATTTTAGAAAATCTCCTTGATTTTGACAATATTCACCTATTTTTATCTTGATTTTCGAAAACTATGTAGCCTTATTTTTTTAACTAAATTTATATTTAAAATAAAAGACCAGATTTTTAAGAATATATTTCCCTTGGCTATTAGGCTATATTCGGCCCTCAATATTTTATAGAGAGGAAGATTTTATCTGCAAAATATCTTATGCATCAAAAGATTCTCTAGATATTTTAAATAGGGAAAAACACTTTTGATACCAAACTTTAGTCCAAAAAACACATTTGATACCAAGCTTTTTGAAAAAACATATTTCACACCCTCTTGACACATTTAGTTTTGTCGTCAATTTTCGGATATAATTCAGCACGTGCCCGTTAAGTTAACAATTGTAGGTCTTTAAAATCCGTGCATATTTTCCCTCCCATTGTCAACTTAACGGGCACGTGAGTGATACGTGCTGAATTCCGTCCGAAAATTGAAGACAAAACTAAATGTGTCAAGAGAGTGAATCATGGTATAAAATGTGTTTTTTCGAGAAACTTGGTACCAAATGTGTTTTTTGGACTAAAATTTGGTATCAAAAGTGTTTTTCCCTCAATATATTGCCCTTGGCTATATTTGGCCGTCAATATTTTATATAGAGAAAGATTTTATCTGCAAAATATCTTATGTATAAAAAGATTATCTAGATATTTTAAATCTTTCCTTGCTTTATATTAGGTAATAAAAAAAAAATTAGTTTCAAAACATTAAGTTTAGTAAAAAAAATCTTTCCTTACACTAAGTTTAGTAAAAATAATTTTTTATTAAAATTTCGGTCCTATCGCTCCCAAGAGTCCGTTTCCGATCGGTTTATTGAACCTGCTCAGCCTAGCAAAACACAATTTACGCGCCATATTCTTTGCCGTCAGATTCAACAACTAAAACACACACATCTTGAGATCCATCGTCTTTCAACGCCGGCCTATATATATGTAGGCTTGAAACCCTAGTTTAACCAAACAGTTTCCAACCCCATAGTGTAATCGAAAATGGCTCCAATGAACAGGTTTTACGGCGACTTGATCCGCGCCACCATCACCGACAATCCAGAAGTCGTCTCCGCCTGGATCTCAAAGATCGAGTCCATCCACCCTATCGATGAAAGCCTCCACCCCCTCATCGTCGGCCTAAGCTACTGCCCTAAACCAGTACCCGTTCTTCGACTCTGCGTGGGCCCCGATTGCCTGGTCTACGAGCTCATTAACACATCCGAGATTCCAAAAGCCTTAATCCATTTCCTAATCGAGCAGTGCTACACATTTGTAGGGGCTGAAATCGAATTGGACTTGCAAAAACTTGAAGAGGACTATGGGACCAATAGGGACGATATCGACGCCGTGGATTTGTGGTGTGTGGCGGCGAAGATTTATGGGAGGACCGATTTGAAGAACGCCAGTTTGAAGCAATTGTTGAGGTTGGCTCTGGACGAAAAGATTCATGACAAAGAGGAGGTTGATAATTTGAGAAAGGCCCTGGACGCGATGCTCCATCTGGAAAAAGGGATTGATGATCTGGACGCAAAGGTCGAGTATGATTGTATCTCTACTTTTGTGTCTTTTGGACTTGGCCATCTTCTCAAAGCAAATCAGTTTATTAATTTTGAAGCCAATTAGTTTTCATTCTAAGAATATTATCTTATCGAATTAGGGTTTATTTTTACTTCTTTATGCAGATCAGATGTATTTTAAACTTTCATTAGCAGTTTTTACTTGTCATAAGTCCACGTACGTACTAATATTTCCAAATTAGTTATTGATTTTTTTTTTATAAATTAAGTCTTGAAGATTTTGCTGCTCAAAATCATATATAAGCTTCTCTTGCATGTTCAAAGTTTTTTTGTTAATGTATCATAATCATTATTTGGGGGACAAATTCATATAAGGGGGGAAGATTGTAAAGACCCGAAATTTTTTCTTTTATATTTTTCATAATGCTTGAATTTATTTTTGTTAAATACTCTCTTCGTTCCATTTATTTTGTGCTCTTTTGGTACGGTTAATAAGTTGATAATATCATATGACACCATATATACTAATATTTAAACGGTTTAGTATACCAAAAATGTGAATAATTTAATATAATAAATCACTTAAAAGATTGAAAAGTTTGAGAATATGATTTAAATACAGAAATTTTAGTTTAGGACTTGATTGTGCACTTTTTGAAAATTCTGGGATTATAAATGAAAACTTCAAAAATTGCAGGGCTCTTTTTGCAATTTCGCCAGATATTAGCAATGGGATTAATTAAGAAAGCTGGGATGTATCAGCTCAAGTCGAAAAGTCAATATTAGGTGGTGTTTTCAAATGCTTGAGATTTTACTTAATCTAAAGATTTTTGAAAAATCACTTAAAAGTAATTGAAAATAGAAAGTGGGAGGTGTTTGCATTTTAAGAGGAAAAATGCTTTATTAGGTAGTGTTTGCAAAGTAAGAGGAAAAAAAGACCACTAAAAGCTAAAAACAGCAAGAGAATCTAATGGAGAAGCTGAAATCGAAAACACACCATTAAGTACTTTTGAAAGAAAAAAAGCAGAAAAATGTTACAATTACAGTAACTAATTGGTCTTTTTCAAGAAGAACAAACAATTTTCTCCTTTAACATTATTTTACTACAAATTGCTATGGGTCACAACTATGCTCATTAATATTAAATAAGAGCTAATTGATATCGATATGATTTATATATATATTAGACAATCTAAACCTTTCCAAACACTTCATAAGGAAATTATTCTTAACTACAATGATCATTTTAATTAGCCTATAGATGTTGGAGAAACTTCAGAAACTTCACCAGAAGCTTTCATTTTCTTCATCTTCAAATCATCAACATAATGTTGATAAGCATAAGAAACAAATCCCCACATAGCCAAGAACATCGACACCGCCTTCAACCCCGTCAGCTTATCATGTAAAAAAATCGCGGCCAGCATCGGAGTCAACGGTACCCCCAAAATACTAATCACATTCGAAAACAATGAAGAAACCTTAAAAATCAATCCAACACAACCAACACTAAAAACTTGCCAACAAACACCTGTCCAAAACAAGTTCATAACATATGATACTTTCCCCAGCTCAAACCCCTCCATTTCCTTACCCAACTTCTTCCATTCCCCACTTGCAAAAAGCCCGATGACAATCACGAAACTCGCAACCATATTTTGATAAATCGCCATATCCAAAATCGCACTAATACTTTTCTTTCTAATAACCTTATGAATGGCTAGTTGCGTTAATGAGAGACCTAACGCATAACCTGCAGAGGCGCCAAGCGTGCATAGAAAACCAATCGCAAATTTCTTTTTCGAGCTTTTATTAGATTCCCCGGAATCAGTTTGGAATACGAGGAGAATCGAAGAGATAGTTAGGAGCATAATAGAGTTTATTATATATGGAGTTAACTTTTGAGCATTGAGGAAAAATGAGAAAAGGGCATTGAATCCTAATTGTGTTGCACAAATTAAAGTCAACGTTGTGACCGGAAGATATTGGAGTCCAGTTGTGTATAACATGCAAATTCCTGCTAAAAATACTCCGAGGCAGACGTAAATCGCAATGAGGAGTCGTCTGGGAAAAAGCTTGTTTGAGTTATGTTCGTTATGGTTCTGTTCTGTGGTTGTTGTGATGTATTGGAATGGGAAAAGGATTGGAAATCCAACAACTTGAACTAATGATGCCATCCATTTACTATTTCCACCATTTTTGAAATATACTCTGCCCAAGAGTGTGCCCACGGATTGACCGGACAGGACGAAAAACGTATACACGGCCATTTGAAGCCACCATTTGTATTGTTTCTCTGAATTTTCAGGTGATTTTTTCACTTCATGGGGTTTTAAACCTGATGAAACAACCACTAAAATCAATAGTTAAAAGAACAACAAAAAAAGAATTATACAATGGATGTTTTCACTAAATTAAGACAAAAGTTTGAACTCACCATTCATGTTTGGTGGCAATTCTGAAGCTTCTCCCATTGCTGAATATTTGTACAGGGTAGGAACTTATAAGAATATAGTAGTAGTATATGTTAGCATACATATATAGAGGCAGCTGCCTATTGTTCTGTTTATATAATAGATGAGTCTGAGGATGTAAATGAGTCAAGTAGAAAGTGTGGTTGAATTTTGTAACGAGTTTGAAATTGTGTTTAACCTTGGTTTGATTGTTAGTGAACCGAGCTCGGACGAGCTTGCTCGAGTATCGATTAGTTTGATTTGTTTACATATGTTTAGTCAATTTTTTACTTATAAAGTTGAGCTCGAACTGAATTTTAAAAGTTATCGAACAAAAATGCTATTCAAATTTGTTTGATATGATGTATAACAAGCTTGAGTCCAATATTGATATCTTGGTTTGATTAATTCACAGGTGCACATCTAACCAATGCATTAAAACATATGACCCTTTTGACTTCAATTTGTGATCAATCTATCGAAGCCATCTAGATTTTTTTTATTTCTCAAAGATATATTTAATCTAGATTTAGTTTAATCTTTTTCGAAATAATATTAAACATATTATGCAGACATATGATTCAAACATAAGTTCTGTCGCATTGAAAAATTAGTCATTACAACTAGAGTCAACTCCCATTGGTTCAAGACAAACAAAATGTACATTTTTTAAAAAGTTATAGAAAATATATTAATACAGTGGTTCTTTAATATGTTAACATATTTTAAAATTTAATAATTATCAAATATTTTTAAAATAATTGTTATTTGATTTATTGATTAAATGTGACCAGGTCATATTTAATTATAAAAAATAAAAAAATAAAAAATACTCCCATTATATTTGTAATAATCATTTTAAACTCTTCGGTTGATTTCATTCTTATTTTTGTAGATGGTATAGATATATAGAGTATAAAAAAACAGAGGCTAGTGTTTTAATGATCATAGGAAAAAAATGCGTAGGTGATTAGTCAACGGTGATAAGTTTTTGGACGAGTCGACAACACATTTTTGAAGCTTTAACTGATCTGAAACTAATTAAGCCGTTGAGAAGATGTCATGCTTGATGCCTGATACCATAGTACATGGAAGTTCAGTTGAGTCGAACTAATACATTGATGTGGTCTGATTTTTTTTAATCGATTTTCACATAATTTTTTTTTTTTTGGGTTTCCTCGAACACATTAAGTGAGAATCTTCCCCAACAGGAATTCGAATCTAAATTCGTTACTTTGGAGTGACTAATTCCTTCCAATAAATCAATTATCAGTTGGTTGTAGTGTGTGTAGTGTGTAATACTACTACCGGATCACTAATAGTAAATTGCTTGTCCATGGACAAAATTTCAAAACACATTAATCTCCCCAGATTCTCCACTATTGCAATCTTTGAATACCCCCATATTTAGGATATCCAGTGAGATTATAAGCTTAAAAACATTGAATCTTTACTGATTTCAGCTTCATTAGGTGCATAATACCATACTTAGTCAACCATGTAATATATCTTGTTTTTTGACATCATGATACATTGACAATATGGCATTTCCAAATTTATTGTTTGGACCCATTTGGATGCATTACTTCCGACATCTATTGGTGCTTTATTCTATGAGTGGTATTTTCCCAAAAAAAGGAAAAAGAAATTGTATAAAATTTAAATTTCGAATCGTAAATGAATCTAAACGAGTTAGGTATGTCATGTTCCGTGTAGCATTTAATTGTAATATATCCTCAGTAAACACGTTTATATCATCCCAACACTATTTATCTTGGGACTCCTATTCCCACCATCAAATTAACAACAGGGGGAATAATAAAGAAGTGGAAAATAAAAGAATATGACTATAACAGACGGAAAATGTACATTCTTACAAGTTTTCCATTTCACCTTGATGTATATATAGATATATATATATATATATCTTCTTCACAGAAAATTGTTGGAAATGCTGAAAGCCCCACCAACTATTTTTTGGGAAAATATATATTCTTCCCAAGTACTAGAACGTGCATGTAAATTCCACTTCAAACGTTTCTACATAGCTTGTAACTGAGAGAGGCCTGGACAAGAAGCATCGAAAGAGTGTGACTGTCATGTTAAAATTGAATATATCACATTAAAACTGGAATCACTGATTCACAGTGGACACAGATGTGAAGTTTAAAAATTTAACAGTCCGAGAAAAATAATAAAGATTAGCCTCAGATTGGGTTAACGGATTCAGGATCTCTAGTTCAATCATTTAGTCTATCGACGCCTTAAAGAATTTTAAAACTAGACAGATACAAGAAAAAATGAGAAGTTCTAGTATCAGTGTATTTAGCCTGAAAAGAAGCCTCGGTTTTTAAGAACATGAAAGAAACAAAAAACTTACTCATCAATGAGAGATCTGGAGAAGAATGTATGCGGTGAAATATAAACACACGGAGATGATAGCTCCGGCAACAAAATTGTGAAATAGCTTCTGATTATCTCTTGTTGGTACGAAAGCTGACTTAAGCGTGTTGGTCAGCTCAAAAAGGCGATATGAAATCTGTGGTAGTGAAATGGTTAACAATTAAATCCAAGAAGGCAAGAAACATAAACCGGACAAAGGAAATAAAGACTAACTCACCAAGACATAAATGGCAGTTGTGAGCATGAAGTTAAGTAAAGGGTAATCTGGAATAAAAGAAAGCAACCATTTGGGCTGTCCATTGGGCACGTTTGTTCTGTTCACATGTTAATAAAAGAAGAGATCAAGTTAGCCTTACTGTGAACTTTCTTGTTTGTTAAAAGGCTTCCACAGATTCTAGTTTAGACACAAGCTAGAAAAAGTTTCAATTATTGATACAACAAATTTCTTGGGTCAATTTAAGCATAGCCCAAAATAGATAAATTGAACAGGCATTATATTATACAAATAAGGTTGACACACATGTTTAGGGATCTAACATAAGAAAAGGTTATATCAAAAGAATTAACTCACACACCTCAACCATATGTGGAACTGAGAAATATATGTTTCCAAAGTAACTTTTCCGAGCCACCTGGTACCAAGAGGCATTTGCATAATCAAACAAACAGGAATGTTGTAGAAAGATTATTTTTAGCTGAAACAATGTCAACAAAAGGAAACAAGATAAAACTTACGCAAAAAGGGTCAAAGAAAAATTCCGAAGCTCCTGACTGACATTCCGTAAACTAATGTAGACACTGGGGGAGAAAAAGAGCAAATGAGAAAAGAAAATAAAGTTACATCATAAACTCAAAAAAAGAATTTTGTACACACGTTATGGGAATCCACGATGTGTAAGGATGCAGCTTGTTATACGAAACTTTGTCGAGTTTGTATATGCATTCATACCAGAAGTACCCAACCTAAAGCCATATAAATAGGAAAAATCAGATAAAAAGATGACAGAAAGTATCGCCTAACATACAAAATCTTGAAGGAATTAATTGACTTACGGTTAAGGTTACTCCAAGAATGAATGTTTTGATTGTGCGTCTCCGTTTGGTCTCAGACTCCTCTAGTTTCTCCATCAACTTTTCAACCTGGAAATTGCGAAGGCATTTGAATTTACACTTCATGAAAAGAGATACATAGGCAAAAAAGTAAAGTTCTTAAACATTACATTTGGGTGAAAATAGGCATATATCATTCCAATGATCCATATGTAACGATCAAGCCCAGATCTAAAATGCCACTCATGAAGTCGTGGAAGATCTGGTTTTGCAGGATCACTGTATCCTGTCATGGTAATGAACTACTATCAGGGGTTTAAGTTCTCATACCAGAAAATGTTAATGGAACTTTGAGTTTTACTCTCTTCATTTGAAGACTAGTTCTTCATTATGCCAACTCACCTAACAGAAAAGTGAGAGGACTCCACAGAAGCTCAAAAACTCCAGGAATCTCCCATACCAAGATAACCACTACGAAGCACAGAAATATTTTCAGAGCCATCACTGATTTAATCTCATTATAGTTGTGGCCTATACCAAGGGCTCCATACACCATAAGGGTAAAAAGTGTATGCATTGGGCAGATGTAATACAACATATAGTCGTTGTTAAGAACAATACAGCAAAATGCCACAAAAAAGTTTAGCCTCCACATCATCTGCATAGAGAACAAAATATAACTTAGAATCCCCATTAATAAATCAAAAGCTGAAAAAGCACCACTTGCTTCAGAGATAACAAGTAAAAAGAAAGAGAAATCTGATCGACTATAATGTCACCTGAGCAAATCGAGCAACACTGAAATCTTTTCTGATATAATAATAAGAGAAGTTTCCAAAACCAGTCATCCACACATATGCAGCAATAAAAATACGAATTGCATTGTAGATCTCTGTTGCAGCAAAGTAATGGTACAACAAAAACAGGACCTGTCGAAAACACGAGAACAGAAAAGGTCATAAACTTTGTAGGCAGAGAAAGATAGAGAAAGGGTGCAGCCGCTACAAATACATTAAATATCGAGTATGTACTTTCAGTATCGTTATAAGAACAAAAGGTGAAAGTAATCAAAGAAGAAATGAAGCGGAACTTCCACTAAGCAAAACAGAACATCAGAATCTGTCAGAAATATTTGGGAACAACTTATGAAAACAAATTAATAGTGCGAAAGAGTTTTTGACATTCTAATCAGAGTTGGAGGATCAACATGAAATAGCCATGACAAAATCACTTAAATTTGTCAAATTCTTTCGTAAGCATTAACCAGTTATAACAAATGGTTCATGAAAAAACTGCTTGCCTGCATCCATCCTTTCCATTCTTCGGTCTGATGGCGATTAAGATAAAGTATGGATTTTCCAGAAAATGCAGACTTGTCATTATGTTTCTTTAGAGAAGTCATTGCTGAAGCTATGATCAGGAGAATGTACAGGAAAATGAATAGATCGCGATTGTAGCTCTGTCAAATAAGGAAAAGAAAAGGCAACAAGTGTTAATTAGAGATAAGTAAACCTAAAACATACATATTATAAGTGAGGCAAAGAGACCCTTTTGGTTTAAAATTTATTTCTCTGATCGATTTATGTATTAAATTATGAATTGTGAATAAAATTGAGCAACTATTTTTTACTTTATAATAAGTAAATTGATTTAATAATTTCATAGACCAAATGTATCAGATTGGTTTTATTAAATGAACGAGATAAATTTAAACAAATGGTTGAACCTATATTGAGCTCCAGATTGAACAAGCCACATCAAAGCTAAATACTGAAAGGAATTGTATCATGCTTTTGCACTAACAAGCCATACAGTGCCTCATTACAGCTAGCCATACAAGATTTAAAGGAGCACACCAGAACTTAATTTAAGCTCATGTTCATTGCTCTTATCATGTTTATCTGAATGAATCTCCATAGTCATGTTATGAGAGACCGTATTTCTTCTTATTATGCTTCATTAATAAATAAAGCTACATGAAATGCTAATTGACGTATACATGAGATATTCATTGCTATTAGAAATTTTGCTAGTTCAAGTAAGTTAAGTTAGAAGAAGTTTTTAGTACTTGCCCATTCAAAAAATCAAATATTCTGACTTTTAAACAATTCGTAAAGAAAGAGCACCTTGGTGGAATCTGCAAAGAAATCTGTGCGGTCACATAAGTAGAAATAGAACAGAATTCCACCAAACTCAGCCCTGCATAAGTTTGAAATAACGTGGATAATATGAAAAAAACCTAATCCAATGCAAATCAGTATGAGCAGAGACCTTACATTGCCCTTAAAAGTTGATGATTTTCAAGCAAAAATGAGTCCTCCATTGTCAAAAACCTAGATAATGAAGTCCAACAACTAGTTAAAAATTTCATAAATATAGTCATGAAAGAAATTGCAAAAAAAAAAAAAAATAGCATATGCTCATCAACAGACTGACCTGATTAAGTTTGTTTTAATGGAAGGACTGGGCAACTTGATGGATGCAGATTTTGTAAGACCTCCTTCCAGCAACACAGCTCGATCGTCTTCCTTGATAGTTTCATTTTCTAACTCAACCAAATTATTATCTGAGTGACTGCTGACCAGAAGAGCAAATCATATAGCATAAGCTGATCTTGAATACTATATAATAAATTATTTTCCCTTGTAATTGGGTACAACTTAAAGCAATTATGGTAAAAACCAGAAATATGTCAAGTTTGTAATACTTCAACATCTGGAATATTTGTTACTAGGGAGATGATAAGAAAAAGGGAAAGGTGCTTACACTTTGGAAGGGGATGAAGACTTTTTATATTCCAACCACTCGGAGTATATCCAGGCAACAATAACTGGGATTATTCCAAGGAAAAATGACACCTGGGATATCACAAGTATAGGATCATAAGTACATTCAGTGCAAGGAGAGTTTGAAGAAACTACATTCGAAAGAGACATAGAATAATTAATGTAATTGATGCCACCTCAAGCCGGTTGCTGTTGAATTATATGAATAATCAAATTATGCATCATAGCCCAATCAAATGTATGAGCAAAATCCAACCTTATTATTATTCTCTCTCTTTGAAATAAAAAGTATGATCAAATCCATGAGATAAAGAATACCTATCATGGATCGAAATTCAGTCCATAGGTTCAAAGTTGAACATACCATAGTCTTACTATGTGGAATGCATTTGGCTTATTTGATATTTGTCAAAGCTCATTGCAGTAAAACTCATTCAACTGGCACTATCTATTAATAAGGGTGATATTTCAAAGGTCATATTTTGCAACTACTCCCTCCGTTTCAAATTAATTGGCACATATGCCAATTTTTTTTGTTTCAAATTAATTGGCAAGTTTGGGCTTTCAAAGCATTTTTTTTCCAATTTTGCCCCTTTCTCACATTTAAGTTGAGAAACTCAATGGTCACCAATCACTAATAAAAAATTAAGAAATATACTTATATTGAAGGGTATTTGAGACATTTTACCATCAAGAGTATGTAATTATGAGATTTATTAATTTGTGTGAAAACAAGGATTGTGCCAGTTAATTTGAAACGGAGGGAGTACATGCCAAAGCTTTCATGAATGTAACATATGAATTGTGTTGTTCCAACATCAGATGGCGTGTCTATTAGTTTGGATCAACATATATGGTACTAAAAGTTCCATATAAATATATAATGAGAGTTGTGCTATCATAGAATTGTGATTACATGCTGCATTTTCATTGCAATCCATATTCTACGAAGTACATCATAACTTACATAGTTTTGATACTAAAAGTTCAATCAAGTTTACAGAAAACCAAATAACCATCATAGGGTTGGCTAACATTACAAGTAAATATATAGCTGTTCGTCTGTTTCTCCTAATTTAGTTTTTATCCTCAAGTCATGTTTTCTCTATCAATATTCCAAATGCAGGCATTGGTGTCACTTCCACTAGGATTTATTCTCTTTCGTCCTAGTGAATTCATTGGATCTTCATCATTTATAAAATCAATACCATAACTTAAACAAACTTGCATATATACTCAAATCAAAGCAACACCACCAAATGATAACATAGGTATAATATGGAGAAAAGGTTTAATATACCAGAACACAACGAAAAACATGCAGGCATGTCGTGACAACCACAATCTTTATGAACCATTAGTAATCCAATCATAATCCAATCATAGTCATTTACTTAATTACTTTCAAATTCATAAATCTGATTGTAAATCAATAAGAACAATTTCAAGTCAAAGCGACTCCCTCGACATCATCATAACAACATTTACACAAAACAAGCCTCACTCAAAACAAAATACTCCTATTAGCAGCAGTAAGAAGAGATTCAAATAAAAAAAACTCAATCTACACCTAAATAAGCTTTAATCATCATAGTAAACTTCACATCTACCGCCAAAGCAAGGAGTAAATTAAAACTGAAAAAAACAGCAACAATACAACCACAGGAATTGTACAAATTGGAACCGCACCTGTCCAGGTGTCACAGGTCCAGAATCCACCGCCATAGCCCGTACAACGAAAATTATCCAATAAATCAAACGATCCGAAACACGAATCTATAGAATTCTCATCAATCGAGCGAATGCGCAACAATGACGAATATATACACAGTTTGAAGCAGCGACACTGTGTATATATGGAAAATGGGGGATAAGGAGGGGATATTTAAGAATGATGAACCCTAAATATGTAAGATGGGGGAAGCAGAGATCTGAAGCAACAAATAATAGGAAAGAGGGAGGGGAGGGGAGTGGCTGGAGTCAGTGAGTAGATGTGACGTCGTCGTTTGCTTCAAGTATTGTTAATAGAGACTTCGGTCGAGATGTCCTTTTTTCTCTTTCAGACCAACCGTCGATGGTGGTTGCCGTTTACTTAACAATAAAATACTTATTTCCCTTAAAAAAAATATAGTATATTAGTATTAATTTATTTAGTAAGTTTTTTTTTTCTAATTATCTTCATTTTTCGTAATAGGAGTGAAAATATATATTAACAAAGTACAAATATAAATCAACTTATAATATCCCTATTAAATTAAATTAGAGAAATAAACATGCTAATGAGATTTGAACCCATTATCTAGATGATATATTGCTCTTAAAACCTCAATTATGCCGCTTACCTACGGCCTCATCAACATAATCATAGGAATAATATTGATATACTTAATTTTTCAATGTAATTGAGAGATGTGTTATATATTTTGGCTTTTTGGCCATTGCTCTACATTTTGTTTTAATTTTGAACAAAAAATATTTGTAATTTAAATTATTAAATCATTCAAATGTTGTTCAATCAGTATCGCATAGCACTCGAAAATTATTTGACCGTTAAAATAAACAAAAACGATAAATCTACCATCATCAAGTTATATAGAAAATATTTAAAAAATAGTAAAACTTGCACTTTATTGTTCGAATTACAATTTTACTTGCATGGTCGGACATGAATATTATGGTACATTTTTTTGTTTTCACTAAATAATAAGATGGTAGAGAGGTTTTGACAATTTTTAGTAAAATATGGAAGAAAAAAACCTTAATAATTGTTATGGATTATCATTGTGTATTTCATTATTTCAATTAAGGGATCTTATATGGATTTTCCATGTATTGATCTCTAGGGGAGGTAAAGTTACATTTATTATATTATTAATATTAGCCTAATGATGTTAGTTTCATTGCATCATAAAAACATTATTATTGTGAGTTAAATGTATATGGTAGATTATTTAAAGCTTGATTAGCTAGTATTGGATCTATGATAAAAAAACTATCGTCTCCATCCAAAATATCAATGTAAACCTAAATTAGGTGTGATTTTGAGGCTCTTTATTTGCCTCGAGATTTTCTTATTTTTATTAAATTAGTAATTTTTCACAATTTTCATAGTTTTTCGATATATTTCCAATATTTTCAAAATGTTTTTAATATTAAACTGACAAAAGATACACTAGAAACAATGATTAAAACATTGATGTAATTAATAACAAGTGAACAACTCTCTTTAATTATAATAACAATCATCTATTAGCCGAACAAGACCAAGTATTTTTAACTTGTATATGAGTAGAAACGAAGTAACCGGCTTCATTTAGTAGGTACAACTGGAAAAAACATTTGACGGATAATGCATGCTTTCAATATAATTTGTCGAATTAATTAAGGCAATCTTCGATGATTACATGATTAAAATCACACGTAAACGCGTGGGAGTAGTTTTACTAATAATTTTATAATTTTGCATAAACACAATTTAAATGAAAACAAAATTAACAAAGTTGATTCAAATTACTCCTCTGTCCCAAATTATTTGTCGTTTTACATGTTTTCACACATATTAAGGTACCTACTAAATAGCATCAGTTTTAGGGAAAAAATAAATTATATACCTAAAATACCCTTATTCTTTATTTATCTCATCATTAGCTATTTACACGTTATTCAAGTTTTCCACTCTCTCTCTTACTTATTCTCTTACATACCTAAAATTTGTACTCCCTTTGTCCCAAATTATTTGTCGTTTTACATGTTTGCATACATATTAAGGTACCTCCTAAATAGCCTCAGTTTTAGAGAAAAAATAAATTATATACCTAAAATACCCTTATTCTTTATTTATCTCACCATTAGCTATTTACAGGTTATTCAAGTTTTACACCCTCTCTCTTAATTTTTCTCTTACATACCTAAAATATGTCATTATAGTGTATTGAAATCCTAAAGTGACAAATAATTTGGGACAATTTTTTTATCTAAAACGACAGATAATTTGGGACAGAGTGAGTAATTAATAGTGTATTGAAATCTTAAAGTGACAAATAATTTGGGACAAATTTTTTTCTCTAAAAGGACATATAATTTGGGACAGAGGGAATATTATATAAGATTCAAAGTGGTTCAAGTTCCTGAAAAATTCGTGGCTACCCTCTGAGGTAGCCATCCGCCATGTTAGGAGGATTTTAGGGACACTTTTTATGTAAAAGTGTCCCTAAAAGTGACCTAACATGACAGATGATGGGTACCTAGAGGGTAGCCACGAATAGACTTATAACAAATTCAAACTATTTAAATCAGATACTACAGCAATCGATCAAAAATCATATATTTGAGCTCAAAATGTTCTTCTAATTAGGAAATATCTAAATTGTTGGGTTATCTATAAAATTGAGGAACTGAATGTGGTGAAGAATTATAGCCGAAGAAGCTTTAGTCAAGTGGTTAAGGATGAAGATTCATGACCAAGAGGTCGTGGGTTCAACTCCCACTAATGCAGATATTTTCTTTAGTTTAATACTAGCATTTGTAATAAATTCAATTCGATGTAGTGTTTGATTAACGATTGTATTCACCATCTTTAAAAAATGTGGTGAAGAATTTGCATAGAAATTATAAAATAGTAATTATTAAACTGAATTTTATGTGGTAGTCATTTAAATAATTATTAATTTCTTCCAATAAATTGAATTTATGGAGTAGTTATTGAGCATAAATGAACCCGTTAAGCATTTTTTGTTTCTCTGGATGAATTTATTGTAAGATGTAACATTAATTAAATTCTAGAAAAAAATTAAACTAACATGCATTGCCAAATAAACCAAAATATAAAAGGCGTATGTGAATGGGTTGTGAATGGGTTTTGGCCCGGTCTCGTGGGTTTCGCAAGACCGAGCCAAAATCTTTTAAATGAGTTTTCGCCAAACCCATAAAACCATAAAAAAATCTATTCAGAAACTCACACTCAAACTCTTCAAACCTATATGATTTGACACTTACCACATACGTTTTCCCTCAAATCTCACTAAAAAATACATTGATTAATTTGACACCTACCACCTACTTTTTCCTCTGAGCCCCAACATCCAAATCCAATCCAAGTGGAGTTTCAACTTATTCAAACCACAAAACCCAACAACCAAAACCTATCCAAATGCGGTCTCAAATGTTTCATTGAAACCCCCCAAACCTTTTTTTAAACCGAGTAAAAACCTATCCAAATAGACCCTAAGTGTTCAGAAGATGATAGCCTCGTCAAGAAAGCTATAAATTACTAAGTTAATACAAGACAATAAAGAAATCCCAAGATGCGAGGTAGTTAAATATGTACATGTGTGTTTATTTGTGGACCATGTAGGTTTGTGTCGTACAAACCCCAGTGAAGTATTTAAAATCATGGATTAAAGTTTCGTTTTCGAGTAATGTTTTGGATAGTTAAAATTCATAAATTTTTTGGAAGTTTTTCGAGATTTTTCAGTAAATATTTTGAAAAAAATTGTGAATGAAATAAATATGCTGAAACAGAAACTACACAATATTTTCATTTTGGTTAACTAAAAAATAAAAATAAAATGATAATTTTGGCGGAAGTGTATCAAAATTTTGATCCATGTTTAAAATAGAAATTATTTATCCTACATTCATTATTCTTAATCCATCTGGAATTTCATCTATTTTTCTAATGTTGCGGAGCTAATTATGCCAATGCCCCATGTTCGAACGTATGCCAAATTGATAATATATGTCTTATGTCAATGGGGGATAAAAGGTGATTCAGTTTAATTTAGCAAAAGAAAAAAGACGAAAACTGATTATGTAATTTATTTATTTTGAGTTAATTCGCGGAGAAAAAATATGAAAGTCGCAGTTCCGTCCCGCAATAATTTGGGTACCCGAAAATAATTCTGAATTATTACGGGACGGTTTTGGGATAAATACTGTCAATTCAAAATGAGTGAATCGCAGTTTTGGTCCCTCTTATGACCCGTCTTTATCATTTTCGTCCCTTTTAAATTTTTCATAGCAGATGCGTCCTTCTTATTAATGTAGTAAATCACATTAGTCCTTCTTATCAATGTAGTGTAACACATTTGTCCCTCTTAAATTTTTCGTAGCAGATTCGTCTCTCTTGTCAATGTAGTGTAAAACACATTCGTACCTTAATTTTCGTCCATTTTAGGCAAAATTTTATTTTTGACCCTCTAAAGTTGCTGCGTTTCAAAATTGGCCCTTTATTGTGGTACCTCGACAATATATGCCATTTATTGTGTCGTCATCATCAATTTCAGTCCTTACCACCGAAAATATTTAATTATCATCGGAAATCATCAATTTATGTCATATTTGACCAAAAAAATAATTTTTTTGTAGAAATAATTTATGCCCAATCTGATCGAAAATTTTAATTTTAGCCCAAAATATAATTTGTCGAGTGACACTTAAAAATTGAGAATTTCATATTGTGACTCCAAAATTTGCAAGTCCAAATAACATGATAGGTCTATAACTTCAATTTTTATTTTAGATTAGAATCGTAAAATGAAATTTGTATAAATTTTAAGGCACATGTGATGTGAATTTTGACCTATTTATTTCTTTATAAATAAGAATAGGTATCTTCGATTTATGGGCGAACGAACTTTAACCGTTTTTCATAAAAAATTGAAGTTATAGACTTATCACATGACTTGGACTTGCACATTTTGAATCAGAATATGAAAATCTTAATTTTTAATTGTCGCTCGACAAATGATATTTTTGGCTAAATTTATTTTTTCGGTCAGATTGGACATAAATTGGTGATTTTCAGCAAAAAAAAATTTAATATTTCGGTCATTTAAGACATAAATTGATGATTTTCGGAGATAAATAAAATATTTCAGTGATAAGGATTGAAATTGATGATGATGACACAATAAATGACGTATAATTGTCGATGTATCACAATAAATGGCCAATTTTGAAATGCAACCACTTTAGAGGGCCAAAAATATATATTTCCCTCCATTTTATGATGTATTTTGAATTTAAGAAGGACGAATATGTTACATTACATTGACAAGAGGGACAAATCTGCTATGAAAAATTTAAGAGGGATGAATGTGTTACACTACAATGATAAGAGAGGGACTAATGTGATACACTATATTGATAAGAGGGACGCATCTGCTACAAAAAATATAAAAGAGATGGAAATGATAAAGTCAGGTCATAAGAGGGATCAAAAGTACGATTCACTCGTTCAAATTTACTATATGTGTCTCTTGTTTTGATTTGGTTTGGCCAGTCCGTTAAGCTAGGCCATAACCAATCCAATTATCTTTGCATGTTGCCATAAAATATGCCAATTTTATACAAGATTTTTAAGTTACCCTATGATATGTCTTATGGACAACTTCCTGAATTATGAAAATAGACTTATTAATCCGTGTGAAAAATAATAATGAGTGTTTTACCTCTTTTCCGGACAGACCGTTGCACACATACTTAAAATTGTAAATGTAACTTCATTTTAATGTGAAAAAGACAAAATTAATTGTCACTTGATAGCATAATTCATCCATTTTACCTCATATGAAATGCTATAATGAGCAGTTTCTCTCATAGGATATTGTCAAATAGACATTACACTCTATGGACCCGTTTGTTTACCTTGGAATGGCATGTAGTTTGGTTATCTGATTACCGAGCATCACATAATTATGTTTGGATTGATTTACTGAATTTTGGGAAAGAAATTAAATTCCCTAAAACTTTGAATCTTGCCTCTATATACTGGGAATCTGAAACCCAATTTTTCTATGGTATTCTAATTCCATTCCCTATGGAATTCATAGTAAAAATTAAAAAGATAATATTTTCCATATATACTCACTCTTTCTCTCTCTCTCACACACACATATATACATACAAATATATATAATCAAAATATGTTTTTTACTATAAAACATATATAAATTAATAAATTATAAATTTGATGTATTATAAGTATATTATATAATATTCAACATAAAGAATAATTACTTACACAAATTACATAATTATCTTTTGAAGATTCAATAGTTAAAAACCCACAATTTGAAGTCTATAAAAAAATTAACTTAACGTAAAATATATTTTTACCGAGAGAATTGCAATTGTGGTACCAAACTATATACCGATTCTCACTTGTGGTACCATAAAAATCGAGGCCGACACATTTGGTACCACAATTTAAGAAATTGAATCACTTTTGGTACCACCGTTAAAATTGGACGTTAACTGATGACGTGGCAGTTAAGTTTTATTGCAAAATTGATACCATTACTTATGTTGACTGACAATTATACCCCTAACTTTTCAAGTTGTCAAAATAACCCCACATATTCAAATTTACTGACAATTTTAGTCCACATTGTTGGCTAATTTCAAAATTGGCTCGAATAAGACACGTGCGGACCAATTTAGAGATTTTACTTATTATGTTTACATATTTATTTAACTAATTTAATTTTATAAATAATATTAACAAACCAAATAATACTTTAACATAAATTTGATAAAATATTAAAAATAAAACATATTTTTTAAATCTAAAATTTATATATAATATTTATTAAAAAAATAAAATTATATATTATTTAAAATAATTATAATTTACAAAAAAAAAAAAAAAAACCCGAAAACCCATCCCCCCCCCCCAACCCCATCCCCCCGTAACCCCCTCCCCCAACCCAAATCCCAGGCCGCTCCGATCTCAGGCCACCTCGGCCTGGGACCGGCGATCCCAGGCCACCGACGGCCTGGGACGGACGATCCCAGGCCGCCGCGGCCTGGGATTTGGGTTGGGGGAGGGGGTTACGGGGATGGGGATGAGGTTGGGGGGGGGGGGGGAGTTGGTAGGGATGGGTTTTGGGATTTTTTTTTTTTTTTTTTTTTTTTGTAAATTATAATTATTTTATAAATAATATATAATTTTATCTTTTTAATAAATATTATTATATAAATTTTAGATTTAAAAAATATGTTTTATTTTTAATATTTTATCAAATTTATGTTAAAGTATTATTTGGTTTGTTAATATTATTTATAAAATTAAATTAGTTAAATAAATATGTAAACATAATAAGTAAAATCTTTAAATTGGTCCGCACGTGTCTTATTCGAGCCAATTTTGAAATTAGGCAACAATGTGGACTAAAATTGTCAGTAAATTTGAATATGTGGGGTTATTTTGACAACTTGAAAAGTTAGGGGTATAATTGTCAGTCAACATAAGTAATGGTATCAATTTTGCAGTAAAACTTAACTGCCACGTCATCAGTTAACGTCCAATTTTAACGGTGGTACCAAAAGTGATTCAATTTCTTAAATTGTGGTACCAAATGTGTCGGCCTCGATTTTTATGGTACCACAAGTGAGAATCGGTATATAGTTTGGTACCACAATTGCAATTCTCTCATTTTTACCCCTTCATAGATAAATGTCTAACATATTAATTGATAATTGATAATTGATCATTTAATTTGTCTCACATGGTAACAAGAAAAGTTAAATTAAAATTTTGAAATTAAAAAATCTCATAAATCAACTGAGCCATCTTGTTTCACGAATTTTGTAATTATTGAAACTTCAAGTAATGATCTTGTAATTTCACATAAGATTAGGGTTAATATTGCAAGTATTGTTCCATAAATCCATTATGTTATATAATAATATATAAGTGGAACATTTTTGCTAACATTTGAAAAAATAAATTCCATTCCTTATGTTTACCAAACATATAAAAAGGAATTTGTCACTTTCCTTTAAGAAATTCCGAGTTTCACCCAAACACTATGATGGAATTATATTTCTGG
The DNA here is from genome assembly GCA_030819805.1 of Penstemon newberryi var. newberryi. Lineage (NCBI taxonomy): Eukaryota > Viridiplantae > Streptophyta > Magnoliopsida > Lamiales > Plantaginaceae > Penstemon > Penstemon newberryi. Next base: position 18,737,707 of record JAUALY010000007.1, read on the forward strand.
TAATCACATTTCTAGAAATCAAATTCCTAGAACCAGATTTCATTCCTATCAACCAAACGGGTCCTATATGATATATCTTATCTAATGAACACTTTACTCTCCTACGTTATTTGTCTATTAATATATAAAATAAGATGGAAATAATGAACTATTTCAACATAAACAATTAAACAAAGATAATATATTTTCATTTGAGTTATTTTAGAGAGTAAAATGTTTTTTTAAGCATAACACATGAGTGTAATTTACTACTATTAACCAATGTTTTCATAACCGGACCAGACCATGAACCGGTGAGTCGATTGGCCACTGGTCGAATCGATCGGACCGGATGACGTCATAATGATATAATAAATATATTTAATTTTAAAGGATATACAATATGCATAAAATTTAAACATTATCCTACAATTGATTAAAAATATTCAAAACTTAGAATATATTTAAACTAAACCATATAATATTTATCTAACTTATATCATAATGTAATATGATATTAATTAGGGTTGTCAATGGGGCGGATTTCAATCCGGATTCGATCCGAATTCGGTCCGATTTATTAGGATAATTGTCCAATTAAGGATTTGATGTACCTGATCCGATTAACAAGATCCGTAATCCGAATTATATGGAGCGAATATGGATCTAAGACGATCCGATCCGTTACAGATCCGTATCTGATATATATTACTATATGTTGTTTATATATTATGTATTTAAACCAAAATAAAAATAAAACTATCTATGTTCCACTAAAATCTTTTACTATATTAAAAATAATCTTAAAAAGAAATGCATGATAGGTGTTGTTATTTAATAAGAAAAATCAGAACCCTAACCATTCATCTATGTAGTAGCCGAGCTGGAGACATCACACTGGGGAGGACCTATACCCTTTGCACTCTTCGGTCCGAGCTGTAAATACACAGTCTAGTAGATCAAAAAAAAAATGTAGTAGCCGCCATCTTCCCACTACTTTTTCCTCCAATTTTTTTTCTTCTCTTCCATTACTCAATATTGGATTTTCTTCTCCTTTTTCCCAGTTTCTATCTTTTTTTTATTCATATTTTTGTTTTTTCCTTTGTTCTAATTTTTATTGTTTATATTTGTCCACCATATTCCATCTTTTATAATTTCAGACAATAGTTTTGATAAAATAAGTAAAATATTACATTTTTAATTCATGGTGGTGGAATCTACAAATGATTTGTTGGAAAATGAGAGAAAAAAAATTATTGCTAAATATGCTAAACGGATCCGGATAATTTATCTGGATCCGGGATATCCATCGAATTCGGATCCGGTTGCTACTTTTCAAGATCCGCACAGATTCGGATCCGGATCCGGATAGAAGACATGGAAATCGAACTTGGATCCGGATCTGCCCTGATCCGGTCCGAGTCCGGCCCATTGACAACACTAATATTAATTAGTAAAAATATAAAAATATAAGTTAAAAATACAACAAACTAAGATATTAATACATTTTAAAATGTGATTATTTATACAAGTCTAATATTCAAAATCAAATTTGCATAATATATCTATTTGACTTTCAAACTTTGACATTTTTTATCCTAAAATTATATAGTTGGAAATAAATATCTTATAGAAAAACCTTTAATAAGAAATTATGTCATAAAACTAAATTAGTTTTAATTTTCATTGATAATGTGCAAAATATTGATTTGAGTTAATTATCATAATCTAATTATAAATAAATTTGGTTACAAGTTTTCTATAAGTTATAAATTTCTATACTAAAAATTCAACAAAAATCAAATAGTAAGAATGTTATGTTTTATTCAAGAGGTTAGGTGTTCAAATCCCTTCTTCTATAAAAGTTTTCATTTTTTTTTAATATTAAAAAAAATAAAAAAATAAAAAAAATAAAGAAGGAAAATCATAAACGGATTGCCGGTTTTGGACCGATTCAATCCGATTCAAACTGGGCTTATTAAGTTTAGGGGGTTAATCGGACCAGACAGCGTCCGGTTTACTGTCAAACTGGTTGGACCGGTCCGGTCCAGTTTTAATAACATTTCTATTAACTCATTCAATACATGTCGTGTGATGTGTCATACATGTCGTGTGATGTGTCATTGTCGTGTGATGTGTCATTGATCCACCTTTAATTAAAAAGCAAATACTCCTATTAAATACTCCATCTTTAATTTAAGATGCAGATGTATACTGTGTGTGCTGCTATTTAATGATTACGTTAGCCATGACGAACTGACCAATAATTTGTATGTATCTTCAAAAAATACTATACTACTAAATTGATTCACAACAATTCCCATGATCTGCTTTAAATGAGAGATAGTTGACTATGATAGTGTATTCTACGGAGTACAATCTTTTCCATTATTCTCATTTATGACATACGTAGTTGACTTTGAACTGTTGGTCAACCCTGGTACTTAGGGCAAAGAAAGAGGCCAAGCTGTGGGATTATTTATAACTTGGTTGCTACATGGGACATCTTTTAATTTCCAAACAAGTCTTCTTCTATGCATCTACGGCATTGTATGTACCTTATTTTTGTGCGAATTTGTGCTCAAATTGTTCTTGTAATCATAGTTTCAGATACAATTTGGGTCGGAGTTTGAAAGAGAAAAATATTTGATACGAATTAAATTAATAACCTTATAGGTGTCAAAAACAGATGACAAATATTAAATTAAATTTTGTAGGCCTCATATGGGTTTGAACGGATCTCAACTTAACCTGAAACTTAAAATTTGGGTTAGAATCTGCCAAAGTTATTCTCAAATAAGATTTAACCCAATTTAATTAACAACTCAAAACTGAGCAAAATCATATCCAAAATAGGCAACGTATTTGTACTCGTGCATTATTCAAGAAGATGTTTCTGTAGCGGAACATATATATTTGACATAAATTAAAATTATAGGTCGAGGGTATAATTTTGCAGCCCAAAACCCATCAATTTTTAGGCCCAACTGTCTGACTTTTGGGTTAATACTAAATAAACCAACTAATTAATTAAGACGTAACATTTAATTTCCACATCCTCGACTCAATATTATTTTAGTACGTGAATCTTATTTATTTTTCATCCTCGTTTAATTTTGTATGTGCATTATATTATATAAATAAGCATATTATCATATTATCTTTTAATTTTGGTTAAGTTGATTCATATGAATAAGCATATTCTCTGAATTAATTGGGTGTTCCTATAACCATTTCAAAAATAAATTTGCCTCGTATAACACTTGTCCAAATTGTAAAGGTTTTATTTGTAAAGCTTGTCCAATTTGACTAGCAACTCCCCAATCACATATCCATATTTAATTTATGGTCGCGAATTTGTCCTGCAATATTTACTTTGATACCAATTGTAGGATCGATCGAGTAATCAGTTGTACATTATTGTCATTGTGTAAAAAAAATAGCGAATTTACATGTCATATATCTATCCGATATGGAACAACAAAATTATAGTAAGGGTTAAATACATTAATTATAACATGAAATAAGTAATCTAAGTATATTAATAGTACTATTAATACGAGTACAACATGAGTACTTATGGGGTTGGGGAATGATAATTCATTTAAGCTTAGCAGAAATTAATATTACAGGCCATGACTATATAGAAAAAAGCTAATGTATAACCAAAAAGATATAAATAAATAAATAAAGAAACTTGTCCAATAAAAGTTGGTAGTTGATTGATTATCTTCAAGGCTCCTGTTTGGGAAATACAGGAGGAATTATATCCTGCAACAGACCATAATCAGGAAACTGATGATGAAACTGTTGTTGTTGTTGTTGTGAGTTATTAAGTAATGTTTGTTGATGATACGCATTGCTTGCACCACCACCGCCACCTGCACCTGCGTAACTGTAGAGGTGAGGCATTTGAAGTAAGAGTTCTTGTGGGACGAAGTTGCTTTGACCTTCCGGAAGTAATGATGACGTTAACAATGAAGGGGCAAACATTCCGGCCACATTTCCACGTAGAGTTGATGGTACGTGGTGGTTGTGCTGGCCTTCGTATGTGGTTATCACAATTGAAGGGTCTTGGAATGATCTCTCCACGCGTTTCTTCACCGGACATTTTTGAGTCGTGCATCTGTAGTAGCTTCTGCATTTTGAATTTATAAACTAGATTCATTAATTTAGATAAATGAAGAATAAATTATATAAGTGCCATGATCATTAGTACGTCTTTACCTATGTTGTCTACCATTTGCAGCAAGTCAAGTCAAGTTGTAGGGATTAAAAAAATTCATATCATTAATTAATTGTTCCTATATTTCAAAGTTTATATATAGGAACAATGATAAAAAATGCATATATGTGTTGGTTAATTTCAAGGATAACTTATAAAATAAGGTAACTTAATTTGCTAGCATCAATTTGTGATCATTTTAGTACTTTTAAAAAGTTGTGAGAATTCTTTTTTTATATTTTGAATTTCTATAGTGTGACTGACGGTACTGGATACAAGATACGTAGAACATGTTCGATATTCTCACAAGACCCAAAAGCCTTTACGAAATTAATTTGTATCGACTCAACTTGATTGTACTCTTGTTAATCCTAGCTTCATCGTCGATAAGGAAACATACTGAACAATGAATCACATATTAAAGGGGTGTTCACACTAGGGTTTTTGTATTCATACTATATATATATGAACACAGATCGACTACATGAGAACATTCTATAAAGACACTTAATTATAGTCTTCCCTTTGTAAGAACTTCATTATGACTGTGTTAATTAATGTGTAATTAAGTACACCAAATTCAAGAAGCTGGCTCTACGTTAAAGTTTGACTAGTATAAAGCTGCTTTTGCATGATTTTGTGTGTTAATTAACTATATTCCAAAATATTACTTATAAAGATGATGTGTTCATACAAGAAACGTTGAATTTCAAATTTTATAATTCGGACTATATATTAAATTTTAGAATTTAATTAATAATTTATTGAAGAATTTTCATAAAATCAAACCTTGGATAAGGGCTATTCTTGACTGCTTTCTGTCCATATTTTCTCCATCTATATCCATCTTCCAAATGATCAACTTCACTCTTAGTCATGAAAGCAAATCTTGGCTCCCTTTGCTTCTTCTCTCCTTTCTTCTTCCCAACTTTACCCCTTCATTTTTCACAAAATAATAAATTAAATTAAAAATATTCAATCTAATACTTAATAAGAGGAGAATCGAAACATTTAATATTTATTACTATTAAGTACTACTTACTCTTTTTTAGTGTTGTCTTCTTCGTCTTCAGCGGTTTCCTTCATTCGACTATCTTTCTTGCTTGAATGTTCGTCGCCCGTGGGGCCCGCCTCGGTGGATGAGGAGGAGATCGAAGAGTTGGGTGTAGCTGGATTAATATTGATTTCACCGCCTCCCCCGACCAATTTCTTCTCTTCCTTCACGACCGAAGATGATGGATTAGGCGACAAGCCAAAGGCACCCGAAAGAACGTTGTTATGTTCGGAGGAGGATCCATGCAGAATTTCGGAGAAGCTTAAGTATGAAGGATCATCAATCATTTGATTAATATTACTATGAACCGATGATGAATCAAAATTGGAAGAATGGCTGCCGGAGTACGGAAAAGTGGTGGCTCCGGTGTTGGTACGGCGGTGATCATCATCATGATGAAATGTGTGTTGGTGATAGTAGAATTGTCTAAATTCTTCAGACATGAATTAAAAATTAACTTGGAATTGAGGAAGAGGAGTATATTAGGAAAGGGAGGAGGAGAAAAATGAGGTTTTGACGAGGGCTTTGTTTGATATATATGTTGTCTTTATTTAAATAAAGCTTTGACGAGAAGACAGTTTGATTGAGGTCAGTTGTCTTCAAGTTGTATTCACACCAGAATGTGTCTTAATCTTAATTACTTCTTTATTGCTGTCAAGGAATGGGATAAATTATTTTGTGTATCCTATAATAGAGATAATAGATAATGTGTTGCAATATATAGTTGAATTTATTAAATTCAATTTTTGATTTTTTTCTTTGGTTTGCAAAGGGCTTAATCGCTCGAGACGCCTTGTTAAATGATATATATTAAATTATTCATCTATCTAACAACTTAAGATTTTAGATGTGTTGGTCATTTACTATGGTATCAGAGCCCAGGCCAAAAGAAGGTTATGTGTTCGAATCCCTCTGCCACCCATTTCTAAATTTCACGTATTAGGCTTGAGTAAATGAATTTCGTCCACTAGTGTGAGTTTTTTTCTAGTTTAGTACTAGCTATGTTTAATAATTAATTTCCTTTGTAATTTTATTGTAATCGAATAGATCTTCTGATTTAGTGATATTAATGTAATGATGTGATTATCGTTTCATTGAGAAAAAAAATACAATGCACATAATAGGATCTTGAACTTAGCTTCTGCATAATTAAATTTAAAGATACAGTGTTAGCACCACATTATTCGTGCACCGGATGCACGTGATATTTTTCTTAGGAATAAGGAGGGTTGGAGAAGAAACTATGATGTTTGTAATATGTTGGACCCACTTTGTAAAGGTAGTTTGACAAATCTAAGTTCATTCCGGATGGTGTCATTTGCCACTAAGTACTATGAGCTGAAATTTTTAACTAAAATATTAATTTCCTTTTTTTTGGGATTAATTTGGTACTAATAATTTCATGAGAGTATATAGGTGTGAACAAGTAGAGTCCGAGTAGAATTTTCCGAATATTACGTAGCAAGAATGATTTATTTTTTGAGCAAAAGACAAAAACACCCTCTATGCTTTGTCTAATTCCCAAAAATCCCCTTATGTTATTTGAACTCCCAAAAACCTCCACTCGACCCAAGTAGTATATACTTATAATTTTATTTTTGACTTTTGGTGGAATGACAAGATTACCCCTATGTGTTTGTTTTTTTAAAATTTATTTATTCTTTTTGAAAAATTAAGTATATACTACTTGGGTAGAACGTGGTATTTAAAATCAAACACAGGGGGATTTTGGGAATTTAAAATGACACGTGGGGAGTTTTTTGGGAGTTAGACAAAGCATATGAGGTGTTTTTGTCTTTTGCTCTTTATTTTTGCCTACTTAAAAGTAACTAATATAAACATTTTTGTATTTAAGTACTTTTCTTTCCAAGTTCGATCTAAATTAATTAAGGAAAACCGTTTAGAGTTGGCTACGATTAATGCAGCATAATTTCCTAATAACCATACTTAATTAATTAATTCACTAATTATTTATTTCTCATCAAGCCACCTCACTTTAGGCCAACATCATGGATGTTCCCTGTTCTTCATGCATTCTTCCTTCATACATTTTTCTGGTTAAATATTTTATTGAGAGACTTGCTTAGCTAGCTGTTTGAATTGTAAAAATCTAGTATTTTATTAGTAATCTCAATCGAATACCTATATTCTAATTATGATATGAAAACATATATAAGAGATGTATAGAATGATATAAAATAAATCAATAAGATAAATATGTTTGCTAAATTATAACAAAAATAGGAAGTACTCTAAGATTAAACCTCTAATGTTTATGAACTCGGTTTGAGTTCGACTGGACAAGTTCAAATTAACAAAATACATGTAAATATCAAGTTACTCGATACTCGACTCATTCTCATTTGAGCTAGTTTGTTTAGCAATCAAATTAAGTTCAAATACAATTAATTCTAGCTCAATAGAAAAGAATATAATGTATTCGACTCTTTTACTCCTCTTAAGACTCAAGTAATCCATGTTATTTAATTTGATTATTATTATTATGGTATTAAAAACAAGAAAACCTTGCCAAGTCTTAGACAGTGAATATATCGTTACAACAATCATTATGTCGAATTAATTATGTAATTGTTATCAAAATACAAAGATAAAATTAATTATAAAAAATTATTATTAAACTAAAGAAATATCTACATTAATTATTAAGAATTGAACTTATAACATTTTGATCATGAAATTTTAACTTTATCCAATCAGACTACGACCTGATCGGCAAGTACCAAAATACTAATTTGAAATTACTAAATTGAGATTCGAATCCTAAGTAGGTTTATGAATTGGAGTGATTAATTAATATTCCAAAAAAAAAAAACGTTAATTTGGGGATCGAGAGAGAGAGAGAGCATAATTAAGTCAACGATGACTGTTTTGTGGGTTAACAATCCAGTCACTAGGGTCCACGATTGAAGTCAATGTTTCAAAAGAATTGGCCAACTTTGGTAGGGTTGGGGCAAACACGTGTCCCACTGGTTCACCGGCATTTGACCGTAGCCGACACATGACTGTCACGTGGGAGCTGCTCTGTGGTTTTATCATGCAATCCCCATAGCTGTTTCCCGTTGGGCGCCAATACGTCATTATCCAAATTATTATTAACTTTTTGGCATGAACTAACGTTCTTATTTTCTAAAATTCCGAAAATTTCTATTTTAACTTGATCGTAATAAAAATATAGAATAATTCTTATGATCACATATTTAGTTGAATTATTTTTTTTAAAATATTTCTAATATATATTTATGTATTATGTAATTATTATTGATAATACTGAAAAGTTAATTTTTTAAGTCCATCTAAACGAGAAAAATAATGTAGCTAGTTTCCATTTTAGCGTACTTATTTAATTTATCATTATTTTCAAACTTTGGTAGTATTTATGTGGCTGAGAAAGAAACTTTAATCCATGTTTTTGGGAAATCTTATTATTTTTCATCTCATGAGAAAATCTTTGGCATTTAAAGATAGTAATTAATATATATATATATATGATGAGAAAGTTACATGCATGACAAATTGAACTCACATGCATGATAACATATAGTAGTATTAAAACTTTGACTAGAGGATCTAGAAAATATACGTATAGAGCTAAGGTTAGGCAAGGTCTTTGGTCTAAAATTCTAAATAAACAAAGGTGTGGAATAATGATGACAAAAACTGTATAATTATAAGCTTATATTTTGACTTTCCCATATATATTGGTGTATATATTACAATAATTAAATTACCCTTACTATTAGTATCATGTATTGGATCCTCTCAACAATTTGACACTTGACAAAACATGAAATCTCGTTTTCCTCGAAATTTTCCTTTCTTTAATTAACATATAGACGACTAAGACTAGCTTGCTTTTTGTGAAAACATGCATAAATTAATTTGCATAATTTTAAATGGAAAACAGATCCAATATATAGTCAAAAGTATCACTCTATCTTGTTGGCGTGAAGGACTCTCTCTATTCAGAGCAGCATGAAGCACATTATTAATTGTGGAGCAATTTAATTTCCCATGACTAATTCATGTTTGAATGACAAAATAAAGCTAGTGAGATAAATCAGAATCCACTCCACGTGTTAGACTATTATCTTGTAAAATGATGATATATATATATATAGATCATTAATTCTCCTGACTAATTAAGATATTATAGATGGTAAAAAAAATACTTGTATACGGTTAAACGTTACGTAAATTTCATAATTCTTGTCTATATTTGTTTTTCATAGATATTATAGATTACTATTACATGCATGATGCATCCTGCAGTGTGGATCATGAATCGAATAAATATTTTTTACTAAAATGATAAATTACTTTATCCAGTTGTTATGAAAATTAAATATGATTAAAAAGATTAGATAATTAAGGGGCCGGCCGGTTTTCCTGGTTCATTTCGTTCCTTCATATATTTTTTATTTGAGATGGTGAATACATCGTTACATCAAACACTATATCGAATTGAATCTATTAAAGTGGTATCAAAGTAAATTAATTACAAATGTTAGTATTAAACTAGGGAAAAATGGAAAATATCCACATTAGTGGGAGTTGAACCATTGACCTCTTGCCTCATTCTTAACCACTTAGCTAAGGCATCATCGGTTATTCTTCATACTAATTGAGTTACATTGATGCACACATCTCTTGATTTTAATTTATGAACAACTCAAAATTTCATTTCTAGTTTTAATTTTATGGTTATTTTTCATAAATTAGATTAAAATTAGCTTCTTCTTTTTAATGCCATAAAATATCATATATATTCAATTTATTTTTATTAATTATTATTGTTTTACCAAAAAAAAAAATTATGGCTTTAAATAGTTGTAATAAAATATAAAATGATGACTGATACAGTCATGACATTTTATAGAATTTGTTCTATAATAGTAGTTTTCATGTTAAGTTTATCCGTTATTCATCGATGATACATGTTTTATCCGTTTCTTCACAAATTTAAATTTTACCTAAATTTTCATCGATTTCACGAGCACTTTTTTATTGGTTTCACCAACTTCACCAGTGCTCACCAATTTCACCCAGAGTTTCATAGATTCATATGTTTCCACTGTTTAATTTTTTTTACCAGTTAATATATATATATATATATATATATATATATATATATATATATATAGAAAGATCGCTAAATATACATATATATATACATATATATATATATATATATATATATATATATATATATGTATATATATATGTATATTTAGCGATCTTTCCACTTTTTTTTATCGGTTATAACAAATTTCATTGTTTTTCCATTTTTCTTCGATGTTTTTTCCAATTTAAACTATTTTTTCACCGATTTCACCTTGTTTTTGTCGGTTAAATTTTAATCAGTTTTCACCTATTTCAAGGATTTCACATGTTATTCACCTGAATTTTCCATTGATTAAACATGTTTTCACCGACTTTAAGCTTTTTTGACTGATTTTACCCTTTTTCACTGATTTTATTCGTTTTTCGTTTTCATCCGTTTCTTAATAAATTTCACCCAAATTTTTATCGATTCATATGTTCTCACTGTTTAATTTTTTTATCGGTTTATATATTTTTTAGCGATTTACCCCTTTTTTTATCGGTTATAACCTTTTTCATTGTTTTTCCATTTTTTTTGTCAATTTTTTTTCCAGCTTAAACCATTTTTCTACCGATTTCACACTGTTTTTGTCAGTTAAACTTTTTTTAACTGATTTCACTCGTGTTTACCATTTTAACCCGTTTTCACCTATTTCACATGTTATTCACTTGAATTTTTCTATGATAAAATATGTTTTTACCGACTTTATGCTTTCCGACCGATTTTACCCTTTTTTCACTGGCTTTACACCTTTTAACTGGATTCACACGTTTCATCATTTTTCTTACAAATTACACTCGAATTAATTTTCATCGATTTCACATATCTTCACAAACTTTACCTTTTTTTAACTGATTTTATCCGTTTTCATCTATTTTTCACAAATTTCATCCAATTTTTTTTATCGATTTCAAATGTATTTACGATTTTACATGCACTTTTTTTTACCGTTTTCACCCGTTTTTTAACTAACTTCACCAGTGTTCACCAATTCACATGGACTTTCATCGATTTCACATGTTTTCATTGATTTAATATATACTCCCTCCGTTTCATATTAATTGGCACATTTGTAATTTTTTTGTTATTAATTGGCATGTTTGAGTTTTCAAAGCATTTTTTTTCAATTTTGCCCCTTTCTCTCATTGGAGTTGGGAAATCAATGGTCACCACTCACTAGTAAAAATATTAGATAGTCATCATTATAAAGGATATTTGAGACATTTTACCATAAAAAAGTATGTAATTATGAGGTTTCTTAATCTGTGTGAAAAGTAACAATGTGCAAATTAATATGAAACGGAGGGAGTATTTTTTTTATTGATTTCAACAGTTTTCATTGATTTCACCAGTTTTTTTACCAATTTCATTCATTTTTCAGGAAACGAATTCCATGAAAGTACGAGGTTATGCATGTCTTGATATTCTTTATATTTTGCTTCTCTAGCCAAATAAACAATAAGTACTTAGCTAAGTCATAAGCATTTTTGGTTCATTTATAGGTAAGATGTGATTATATTTTAACTTTTCATTTTTAAAATTCTTTCTTCTTCTGTATAGCAGAATGATATTTAAGAGAATTTAATTTTAATATTTTTATTTTAGAGGATTGCATATGATATATATTATACTAAATATTTCAATGATACGAATAACATATTTTTAATTAAAACATATTGTTGCTAAATTAAAATAATTTTACATTTATATTTTAGGAGTTATTTAAAGTAACAATATTTTTTTCTTATGATTTATTTTATTTTATGTGTTATATGAGAAGAAAATTGAAATTATAAAATTTGATGTAAAAGATATTTCCTAATTTTTATGAAATTATGTAGGAGATAAATATAATAAAATTCCCTATCTACTTGTACCTTTACCATAATTAATATAAAAAAATTCCATGTCTTAATATTCTTCTTCAACTTTTTTTACATATTTACCATTGAATTAAATATCACTTTCCAACTTAAATAAGGGTATATTAGTCTTCACAAAAAAAGAAAAAAACTTAAATTATTCACACTTTTATAATAAAAAAAAATAAGTATAGATATAGATATAGATTATATAGTGACTTATGTTACTTATCGTTTCGCTCAAAAAAATAAAAAAGGAGAAGAAGAAGAAGAAGAAGTTTTTAGAAGACAATTCCTACTTTTTAATTATGCAGCTAGCTAGTGGTTAAATAACAAAATTAGGCACCGATCATCAATCAAAGTTGTTTGCTTGCTAGCTTAAGACAAGTATCAATCAGAAGATGTTCTCACAATGTATTTTAATCAATTGGCTATCCAACCAAATTAATGTAGTTAACTTGCCAAACACACTTTACGTGAATGTCATTATATGACTTAAATAATTATGGTTCTATTTTAACTAATTTCATACTTAGTAACTAAGAGTAATTTTAGGTGTGAGGATACATACAACAATTCTTCCAACATTTGGGAGGGTGACATAGCTAGAAGTTATCTTAAGAAAATAAATCATAAAAACAACACGGATAATTATGAATCAAACTCGCCTCTGTTTTTCCAAAAAAAAAATTGCCACCTAGAAATTATTCACATGACGAGTTTATATATTTGTGTTGTGATTGAATAACAGTTATGAAAGAATAATCAACCACAAACATATATATATATATAGTAAACAATAAACATATTATATTTTGATTAAGAAATTCTGCAGAGCTGATCATTAGTAACAAAACACTAAAAAATCATTGTAGGAGTATGAAGATTAAATAGGTGAAAGGTGAATTAATAATAAAAATAGTGTGTAATTATTGACCTAAGTTGCTTCCATTATATGTGACATAATTAAAATATGGTCTTTGATGAAGTATTAATTGTTGTTGCATTGTATATTGGAAGTCATAATCAGTGCAGAAGAGGGCAGGTTACTAATTAGGTGTGTATACCGAAAATGAAGAATACTGCAGACATTGACACATCAGTTTTATAGGCAAAACCTCAATATAGTCTAATCTAAATTATTATTATTTGGAAAAAGGGTCTTCCCTAAGTCCATAATGTAGTAATCAAGATTAATTAATTAGCTAAAGAAATTACTAAGTCAGCTTATGACCAATTCAAAGGTCTCAATTTGCAATTGCAACCAATACTAACCCTTTTATTTGTTTGAATTTTTTTTTTTTTTCTAGTTTAAGTACACTCTCCACTCCACTTCTAATAGATAATATAGTAAACCTTAAATTATTGCAATTGGGCAACTAATGAATGAGAAGAATGATCAAAAGCGGAGGAGTTCACTATGTTGAATCAATTATGCATGGTAGCCGGTAATCTCAAAATCAAATTGATAATGCTCCTCGAGATGATATTTACGTAGATTGATTAAAATTCGTTTGAGCTCGATTCAGTATACTTATAAATTAAATTTGAACAATATTTATTAATGTTTTACATTCAGCTCAATAAACTAAAAATGTCAATTTTTGTATTAAAATGTTAAATTATTCAACTCGAATCATGTTTGACTCGATTTAAAATCTCGCTCCAACTCATTTCATACACCTTATTCAGTGAAAAGAACTTTTGTGTTTTAATTTGATAAATCTGAAATTTTTAATGCACCAAATTCCAATCTAACAACGTTAAGTTTTAGGTGATATACCTAATTAAATTACCCAAGATATAAGAAGATTATGTAATAAGTTTAAAAAGTATAAGTGTATTATATGCTAAGTTTAAAAAGTACGAGGAGATCGTTTAAAAATTTACAAGGGAGTTCCATGCTAAATTTAAAAAATACAAGGATATTTCGTGTCAAGTGAAATTAATAAAGGTCAATAATAAATAAGATGATTATTATTGTTATTTAAGCTGGAGAAATTAGATCAAATACATGGAAATATCGCAGCAAAGCAGCCGCATGGAACACGTGTTCGTAAAAAAAGTGACGGAAGTGGACATACAGTGGATTCTACGCAGAAAAACTAAAAATACAAAGGAATTTGGGTACAATAAAAATTTCACATGAGAGTTTTGTGCAGCTTTTGGATAATACATATGAATATCGTGAATTTTTTTGGACTTATACCCCTTCTCATGTTCCTTTCTAATTTTTTTGTGACTTCAATTATTTAATTTGACAGATCATAATTAATCGTTAACTTCCACAACACAATTTTTTTTTTTTTTTGGAGAAAACCACAACACATTAATACTATTTCACATTTAAATTACTCTCCTGTTAATATTATTAATTTGATATTCATTACCTATTTTTACACTAAAATCTTGACATGCGAACTATATCAAAATATCCTCTTACATGTTTAATACTCAAAAACTATTACCTTAAATTATAAAAAAATTAAACTTATATTAAAAAATTTCACGCCATTAAATATAAGAAAGAAAAAATTAGAATCACTTAAACCAGATTCAATATGCCAAACTCAAACTATTTATATCCAAACGACCTATGAATATTCTTGTGGCATATATATGTATGATCGAAGCTTTTATTCTTTATCTTTGAATATATATAATTATGTGCTTCCTTTTCCATTTCCATTTCCTTTTCTTTCACCTAGAAAAGGGCCCCAAAGTCAACAATCATAATCATTGCGTGCCATCTACTCCACTTGGAATGTTTCGATTTAGTCAAAATTCCAATTTTCAAAACTATTAATATTCTCCTTTAAATATATTTTGCATGGTATATTGTGCGATTAGCCACTGGAACAAAAGATTCTCCAATGTAAGATTTTGCTAGTTAAGTTTGGCTAGTGAGCCAAATTTTAGCTACCTGTAAATAACACTACCTCCTCCCAAAAAAATTACTCTTTTGGTATCGGTCAACTTGATCAAATTTAAAAAATTAAAATAAATTATTAAATTATTTTTTTCAATAATAATTTATAATAATATATAGCACTATATATATTAATATTTAAAAGGTTTAAAACAACATATATATATATATATATATGATCTAAGTTTAAAAAATTAAAAAGTTCGATTTTATACTGTAGATAATGGAGTAAAAAATTGGGACTAATGAAGTATTAAAAATAATGAGAATATTCGAAAGAGTATAATGTATTTGGTTCTTTCACGTTTGTTTTTTAATTTCAAACTATGTAACAATATGTTTAGTTTTTTTCTTTTTCTTTTTCTTTTTGATAAGTGTGTGGTTAACAACAGTTGGTTGATTATATTTTTTTAATATTGCAACTTTCGTTTGGACAAAAAAATATGACTTAAAAGGCTTGAATTTACTGATATTCATAATATAATTTACGATAAAAGTATCACACACAATTCAATGTGCAACCGAATATATTGAACCTTTTTTTAGAGAATCAATCATTATATCAATATTTTTAAATCAGGATTATATTGAATTAGAAAATCAATCACCAAACACTAATATTAAACTAGAAGAAAACTCGCATTAGTGGGAGCTATATTCATGACCTCTTGATTCTGGAGTCATGGCCTCGTTGCCTTTAAAAATTGAACTTTATGTATTTAGTTATAATGTGATCCATGCATGCATATGTTGACTGAATTGAGAAATTAGGTGAAGATAAATTAAATAATTAAAGTTCCTAAGTTGTATTAATGATATTATATAGTAAGATCATAATTGTGCTTGTGGGATAATGTTCATACATATTTAATCTAGCAAGAATTTGCATAAAATATATGCAATCTTCAGCTAAAAAGGTCACAAAATTAATTCTAGAAAGAAAAATATGAAAGGAGGCTAAACGAAGTCCTGCCGCAATTATCTCCTCTCCCTCTCATGTTAATTACGGGGGTAAAAGATACTTATTTTTTGGAAATCTGAATAAAACTTTCTTATATTATTTTTATTGTGGAAAATCTTCTTTTATTTTACAAAATATTGTATAGAACCCATTTTTCGTTCAAAGTAACTAGAGTGTTTCTACTCGCATTTTGATGAGACTGAAATTTAATTTCCATCAGTTTAAATTAACAAATTAACAAAAATCCTAAATTCGAAAGAAAAAAATGTTATCTTCCCGTAATCCTCCCACCCCACCCCTAAGATGCAATCGACGCATGTTGATCCCAAGATGCAACCGGCAACAGCCTAGGTTTGCTTAGGGGCGGGGGTGTGTATTTTTTTAATATTTTCTTAAATTATAATAATTTTACATATATATTTTAGGAGCTATTTAAAATATATAATGGTGTTTTAATTGTTATGTTTTTTTATGTGTTATATGATAAGAATATTGAAATTATAAAAGTTTATGTAAAATATAATTTCTAAATTTTAAGAGTTAATGTAGGAGATAAATATAATAAGATTACATATCTAATTATACCTCGATCTTCAACTACTTTTACAAGTTTACCATAAATATTATAAGATTCATTTCTAATTATACCTATTTAACTATTTTACATTTTTACCATTTAATTAATTATCACTTTACAACAAAAATAAAGGTATATTAGTTTTCACAAAAAAAGAAAAAAACTTACATTATTCACAATTTTAGATATAGTATAGATATAGATATAGATTAAAAAATATAGTGTATCATTGACGACATAAGTGCATCCACGAAATAGCTACACAATATCAGTATTTTGTAACTAGTTCGTCGTCAAAGCTCATGTTCATGTTGTCGATGATGTTCAATTCTTTTGAAGATTTCTTAACTTATCAAATTGAGTTTGATTTTAGTTTTAAAAGTTCATCGGACTATAAAGTATTGTCCTACTCGATGTTACGTGTATATATAACACAAACTTTTTATTAATCGAATTCGACCCACAACAAGCTTTGCAATATATCTTCCATTTTCATCTCATGTCACTCTTGTGCGTGTAGAAAATTGACGAGATTATAGTGGGATTAGTTAAGTGGTTAACTGGATTAAAAAAAAAAGGTTAATGGTTAACTAATCTAGAAGGAAGAAAGAAAAAGAAACCGATGACATGACAATGGAGCAGCTGAGCGGCGTAGGATTATGATTTGTACATACACAATGTTACTTGTCATTGAAATTATCAAAAGTTGTCTTAAACAATGCATGTTATATTTGTTTTGAATAAAATATATATTTTGTTTATAGTTTTTGCATCAAAAGGATAACAAGACTTGACCTGGTCTATATATCTATCTCGACTTGACTTGATAATTAATTATTATGGCATGGGTAGAAGAAGCCGTATATGCCAAAAGAATCCAAGTTTAATTAAACGCCAGACTTTGTTTAATTCTTGTTGGGGTTTTAAGCAAAATCCAATTGATTTTCGCCCAATTGGAGTGAGTACATAAAAACTAAAGGTGAATTGAATTTAGGGAAGAAGAGCTTCATCCCACCACGTAGATTTGGAGAGTATAACTAAAATTGGGAATAAAGGTTGGATCTCACGAGTGTACCAAGTTTTTATAGGGGGATCGGAGGACCTAGGTGCCCATCGTTTCCCCACATGTGTGCACTG
Organism: Penstemon newberryi var. newberryi; assembly: GCA_030819805.1. NCBI lineage: Eukaryota > Viridiplantae > Streptophyta > Magnoliopsida > Lamiales > Plantaginaceae > Penstemon > Penstemon newberryi. Next base: position 18,755,553 of record JAUALY010000007.1, read on the forward strand.
TCGTCGTCATTCGATCGGCCGACTTGAGCTCGGGTCGTCTTGACATTGGGATTGAGCCTCAAAAGATTAGACTGTTAATAGCTCTGGTGGATATTATCTTAGTTATCTTTGAATAAATATCAAAGAATCTATTCCTTCATTTTGACGATAGCCTTTAACTACTAGTCTAGCCTTGTATTTGTCAATAGAACCATCGGATTATTATTTCTTTTTAAATGTCTGTTTACATCCCATTGGTTTACTTCTTCTCATGAGAGTATTTTAAGCACACTAGCATAAATACTATGTAATTGTGATATACAATTAATAAATATTAAGTATATCTTTCGTAAGATATTAGAATTGATAATAATCAGTAAAAAGAAACCAACACATAAAAAGTGTAATATATGTGGGAAAAAAACCAAATCTTAGGATTTCAGAGCCTCCAACTCAATACATAGATCCGCTCCTAGTCCTCAAAATCTTCATGCATGACTGTGGCTAGCTAATTTATTGGGCGAAATTTAATTGTTTAAGTATTGTTGGGGCAAATATTAGTCATAATGTGCCATGCAGTAGTTCGGATTTGTCGGAAACATAATCAGAGCGTGACATTAAGTTAACTTCAATTATTAAATAAAGTGACTGGAATATTGTTTAATTTTATTTGAGTTATAGTTTAAATATAATTGTCTATCTATTATCTCAGTCATGAGAAATTTGGGTGTGCTTGTACATGGTTCGATAAATCTATCAATCTGTGTCAAAATCGAATGTTCGGTTGTATCGAATACCAGACCAAATTATCGAATTAGTATTCAGTACGAGACTAGCTACGAGACTAATTACTGAACCTTCTTACTCTTAAGTTCCGTTATTAGTTATGGGTTTATCAAATTGAACTGGTAATAACAAAATTAAATATTTGATATTTTTTTTAATTTAAGTTGTTAGGTACACATTTTTACTATTTACTATGACCCTATGACGGGATCTGACCTGAGTCCGCGCGGACTGTTTGGAACCCAAACCAAATCCAAATTCAATGGATATCCGAAATTCTACTGAAATATCCGGATCATCAAATTACAACTCCATTTTCATCTCCCAGTAAAAGCCCTCACCCCATTCTCTCATTTTTCACTTTGCTGAAGTTTGTACCCGTCCGCCTCTTCCAGTTCTCCCTCCGTCGGCCGTCATCTCTTGGCAAGGATTCCTCATGCCCAGTTAATTAGGGAAATCAGGTATTGATTCAGCCTAATCATTTATTTCTTCGAGTTCTATGCATAATTACGTGAATCAGGTATCAGTCGTGATCTAGGCCTCTATATTGACTTTTTGTTTTCTCTGAAAATAAAATTTGAAAATTTTACAATCCAAATGTAAGCAGCCTTTAAAGAAAATTGGCGAGAGATTCATGTTCCAGCTTCAATGGCATTATAAGATTAGTCGAGTTTGATATAATAATTTAACTAAGTTGAAAGGAATATATGTTTTTTGGTAAAGGAGGGTCTTCCTCTTAAGTTGGGCGATGTGTGTTAGCATTGCTTTTGAGAAAATTTTCTTGTCTGGGAAAGGATTTTCATACAAGAAAATGTGGTCATTCAACAGTAATTTGTTGTGTAAATGAAAATTTTCTCCATGACAGAAACAACCGAAAATATAAATTGGCAGCAAATTGAACATATAATCCATTTAAGGCATGCTATAATCAATTACTTAATTTGGGCTTCTGCTTCATTGGCTCTCAGTATACATGGAGATAAACTATTCTGAATCATGGCTAAATCTCAGGCTGTTGTATTGGAGCTTTCATTTCATTACAAATTTAGATTATGTATATGCATAAAACCTCTTGTTTAGCACGTTTAGAACCATAACTTGTAATGAAATGAAAGCTTCAATACAATAGCCTGGGATGTATGCTATATATAAATATAAATGTGTGTGTGTGTTTTGTGTATTCAAGTGTTTATTCATGTAGCTAAGATCTTGTCCTTTCCAGGTAACAATGTCCACCAACACCGACCAGAACCGTCTGGGCCTTCCCAGCATACCAAGGAATCAGGATGTTGAGTCTTTGTTCCGGATGAAACCTATTTCAGAAATCAGAAATGTGGAGGCAGCCACTAGGAAACAGATCCAGGACAAGAGCGAGGAGCTCCGCCAACTAGTTGGAAACCGCTACCGGGATCTTATCGATTCTGCTGACTCAATCGTCCTCATGAAGTCATCCTGTGAGTCCATCTCCGCCAACATCTCAGCCATCCAGCAGGCGGTTCTCCACTCTCTATCTTCCCCTGCTGATTCTCCTAGGTCCCCACATGTCTCTTTTAGCCCTGCACGAGCCCATATTTATGGCATTGCCTGCCGGGTCAAGTACCTGGTTGACACCCCAGAAAACATTTGGGGCTGCCTTGACGAGTCCATGTTCCTTGAGTCCTCTGCCCGGTACATCCGTGCAAAGCATGTGCATTCCAACTTGCTCAACTGCAAGGAAAACAAGAACGTACTCTCCAATTTCCCTTTATTGCAGCATCAGTGGCAAATAGTTGAAAGTTTCAAGGTCCAGATCTCGCAGAGAAGTCGTGATAGATTGTTGGATCAAGCCCTTAATCTTGGAATCAGTGCTTATGCAGATGCGTTAGCGGCTGCTGCAATAATAGATGAACTAGATCCCAAACAGATTTTGACTCTGTTTCTGGATTCAAGAAAATCATGTATTTCTCAAAAGCTGGGTGCCTGCTGCAACAATGTCAATGCTGATAGTTCCAATGTAATTTCGGTGTTTTGTGATGTTCTGAAAATAATACAGGTTACTATAGGTCAAGTAGGGGAATTGTTTTTGCAAGTATTGAATGATATGCCTTTGTTCTATAAGATAATTTTAGGTTCTCCTCCTGCTTCCCAATTGTTTGGAGGCATACCGAACCCTGATGAGGAAGTGAGGTTATGGAATTTGTTTAGTGAAAAGTTAGAGTCTGTTATGTTAATGCTAGACCGGGATTATATATCCAAGACTTGTTCTGATTGGCTGAGGAATTGTGGGAAGGAAATTATGAGTAAGATTAGTGGAAGATACTTGATTGATGTAATTGTCAGTGGGCACGAGCTTTCTTCGGCTGAGAAATTGATAAGGGAGACCATGGATAGTAAGCAGGTTTTAGAAGGCAGTTTAGAATGGCTCAAGAATGTTTTTGGTTCTGAAGTTGAGTTGCCATGGAAAAGGACGCGAGAACTTGTCTTAGGCGAAGAGTCAGACCTTTGGGATGATATCTTTGAAGATGCTTTTGTCCAGAGGATGAAAGCAATTATTGACATGGGATTCGATGAATTAAGTGGAGTTGTTAATGTTCTTGAGACTATTAGGTCCATCATGGAACTTCCTGGTAAACATGCAGATTTTGAAGCTTCCCTGAATAGATTTCGAAATGGGGGCGGGGTTTGGTTCATGGAGCCAAATAATAAGAAGGTCGTTTCTGTTCCTGGTTCAAAATCACAGCAGTCTCAGGAAAATGATGTACAGAGCTGTCTTAATGCTTACTTTGGTCCTGAAGTCAGCCGAATCAGAGATGCTGTGGACAGTCGATGTCAGAGTGTTCTTCAGGATCTCCTCAGTTTCCTGGAGTCACCAAAGGCATCATCAAGGTTAAAGGATTTGGCACCATATATCCAAAATAAGTGTTATGGTAGTCTATCAACCATATTAACGCAGCTGAAGAATGAGCTAGACCACCTATACTGTGACCTAGAAAATAGAAACAAGTCTGATAAATCTGCACTGTCACCTGCTATATCTGTTGAAAGATCATTATTTATTGGACGACTTCTATTTGCATTTCAGAAGCACTCCAGACACATTCCCATAATATTGGGTTCACCTCGGTCCTGGCTGAGTGAAATGTCTACTGGTATATGCATTCCATTCCCAGCTGTACTGGAGCATAGAAGGGCAACCATTGACTCACCATTGAAGGATAGCCCTGGGAAAAGAATGATTGATTCCACTAGGAAACAAACTTCACTGGCTGCCGGTGCTCTATTTGGATTAGATGACAATTCAAGCCCCCAACTTAAAGAATTAGTTAAGACTACCCAGGATCTATGTGTCAGAGCGTATAATTTGTGGATATCATGGGTTTCTGATGAACTTTCAGTCATCTTCTCTGGAAATATCAATCAGGATGATGCCTTGTCATCAACTGCTCCAGTCAGAGTAAGTGGTATTTACCTGGAGATCTTTCCATTATTGCATGCTAACCTCCATAAAATCATTGTGTATTTTAGGTTTTGGATCTTCATGTTTATGCTTCTAGGTTATTTGTGCAATATGGCTCAAACATTTTTTTTTTCGAAAAATTTACATCTATTTTATTTTTATATTTTTAGGGATGTATTTGAATCAGGCAAACTTACACGATGATGATTAGTTTTTAGTTTCTTGAAAGTAGAACTTATTTCTCACTCTGTCATATATCAACACACTGAAGAAGTAATCTGATATCTCTAAATTTGATTGTTCTTACTAATTGGGCAGGGTTGGGAGGAGACTGTAGTAAAGCAAGAACAATCAAGTGAAGGCCAGTCGGAGATGAAGATATCACTACCCTCTATGCCTTCTCTATACATGACCTCATTTCTATTTTATGCATGTGAAGAAATTTATCGCGCAGGTGGGCATGTACTTGACAAAACAATTCTGCAGAACTTCGCACCAAGATTATTGGACAAGGTGTGTGGTTGAATTTTTATTAGAATTTTAGTCAAAGCTATGTATTATTACTCAAGTGCCATGTGAATTGTGTATATTACATGAACTACATGGTTCAACTAAATAGTATCCATATTCTATTATTATGTTTAAAATGTGTTCGAAAAATCTTGATTGTTTGAGAGCCTATACTATAGGTGTTGAATGTGCAAATTTGGTAACTAGGATTTATATGCTTAAAATTCCAGAGAATGAGTAATGAAAGATAGAAAAAGAAAATAACTAGTTATCAAGCCAGGATAATGTAGTCATTTGGATATATATTTGAAGTGTGGCAAGGAGTGTAGAATGTAAAACTCTTGAGTATAAAAACCAACAACCAAAATAAATCGTATTATTTATCACTGCATTTTTTTAAAGTCATGCTCTTGCATACTTTTGCAGAAGCTTTTCTTAGATTTCACTTCCCCGAATTCTCATAATTGAAATGAATTTCAATGAGGGGTGACAAAGAAATGATATGAAAAGCTTAAATGCTTGGGAATTGTATTCACGAGTCAATTTTTTAGTGCAATATCAAGCAAAATCTTATGCAATATGTCGTAGGGCCTAATGCCGCATATGTCCAGAATGAGCAATTTTTTTGCTTGTCACTGTTCATTTAGTGAATGTGTGCATATTGGTTGAAGCTCATCACTGAATCTGCAGGTGTCTTTGTGACATATTTTAATTGAAGAAGATAAGACCTGCAGAATGTTCAGTTATTAACAACACAGTACTAGACTTCTCCCGCACAAACTGAGGGTTGTGTATTAACACGGGAAAGGTTTCAGCTTTGATCGAATGCATTTATAAGTGCTATTCTATAATCACAAAGTTTCTTTATATGGATGATTTTGACGCATTTATAAGTGCTATTCTATAATCACAAAGTTTCATTATATGGATGATTTTGACGTCCATTATGTTTGCATAGGTTATTGGAATATATGGGGATTTCCTCTTACCTGAAGAAGCTTCTAGGCCTCAAGTGTCAGAAAAAGGCATTCTGCAGGTTTTATTGGATTTAAAATTTGCTGCAGATATTCTATCTGGTGGTGATCTTCATGCAAATGAGGAGTCATCTAAAATTTCTAAAGTGAGAAGTCCTTTCAGAAGGAAGCATGAAGCAGAACAAACCAAGTCGGTCATGAGAGAGCGCACTAATCAGTTGATTATTCGTCTTTCTCAAAGGCTGGATCCCATAGACTGGCTCACGTGAGTTTTGTAATTTAGATTTAGAATTCTTAAAATTTTAATTTTACTCTGCAACTGGTAAACTTTTACAGTCATCCTCCTGATTATTTTCATCTATTTCAGGTATGAGCCATACCTCTGGGAGAATGAGAGGCAGGCATACCTTAGGCATGCTGTCCTCTTTGGGTTTTTTGTGCAGCTTAATCGTTTGTATATGGACACGGTGCAGAAGCTAACTAGTAATTCGGAATCAAATACTATGCGCTGCTCTACAGTACCTCGCTTCAAATATCTTCCCATCAGGTTCACAATGTTATTCTTTATGAGAAAGTTTTACTTGTTGAAATATTGTTTCTTTAGCTTTTCATTAGCTTGGCGCTCTCTATTTTTGAATTGTGTTCTTATTTCCATTTTTGTTTGCCTTATTTTCTGTTCTTTCAGAAAATTTCCACTAAATTAATAGTAATATAATACCCATAGCATGTGCTGCTGCCTATGGACTGTATTTAAATTGTGTATATGTTTTTCAGTGCTCCAGCTTTATCCTCGAGGAGTTCAGCCAGGACATCTGGTTCGACATCTGTGGATGATGTTTACTCCAGAAGTTCATGGAAAAGTTACACCAATGACGAGTATCGAAACAGTGATGTTGATGAGAACTCGGGTTTGGGGGTCGCTGCACCATTTTTGAAGTCTTTCATGCAGGTACAACTACATCTATTCCTTAGATTTTGAATAATTTAATGTCTTGGGGCTAGTTGTTTCCCAAAATGAAAATCTATTAACATATTCCCATTTGTTAAGTGATGGTGTGGACTTTCCGAGTGATGATAAATATTGCTTCAATGGGACAGTGTGACTTCTTATGCAAGAGGTTTCAAATTTGCTAGAGTAATTGTTTAGCTGAAATTGATTAGTTTAACACTAATATCATTTAGTAGCTTAAATCCAAAACAAAAAACAACTCCATAAACAATGTAGGGGAAAAAATATTTCATACTTGTTCCCCGACTTTTTGCAGGTTGGTAGCAGATTTGGGGAGAGCACACTTAGACTGGGATCGATACTAACAGATGGGCAAGTTGGAAGGTTTGGTGACATGTTACCTGCTCAAGCTGCTGGCCTCCTTTCTTCATTCACCACTTCCAGATCAGATGCTTGATCTTGATTCATTGAATACATACCCATAACCATACCCATGGCCATGATATTTCTTTATTCTTTTTAGATAACAGAGAAACAAACAGAGTGAACATTCATTCAATTTTATGTGGACTATTATGCCTCCTCCTGTTGAACAAGAGATCAACCGTCAACAACATTGAGGATATAGTCCGTCCCGGAGAGGGAAGTTACTTTTTTGCAGCTTAAACATTACACGTTATATACAGACAATTTTGTATCCTTTTTGGTGAGTATAAAACTTTACTCGTGAATTTAATATAGTCCGCCAATGTTATCAACGAGTCTATTTGATAAGTAAAAGCTCTCTATGATGATGAATGAGTATATATGAGCAACACAAAATGGTGAAGGCATGAGTATACTTTTTTTTTTTTTTTTTCGAGTCATGGCATAAATCAGAAGCCAGAAATTTAAATTTAAAGACGGGTAGATGACATCAAGTACATTACAGTAAATGAAGTTGCCTATGTTAGTTACATTGCATGAAAATGAAACAAGCAAACCAAATTGGCACAAGTTTTCATTGATGCTTACAATTAATTTTGTAGAAAAGAAGTATCTTCTGCCAAGTGAGATCATTGTTTAGAATTTTGTTCTCTATACTATAATTAAGGGTTCCGTCCAAGAATCTATTAATCGTTTTTTATATTAGTCAATCGCTTGGTATGGTATAAATTACTCAATCTTGGCTAATTTATATTGGCTGAAAATTGAAAACACCATTAAAGATTATCATCATTTAGGTATTACTCCTTTCTAACGTTTAATAATAAAATATCTTCCATTCTTTAACAAGAAGTTACTAGGAACAATATGAGTAATTGGCATTTTAAACCTTAGAAATACACCACTTAGATACTTTGCACCCTCGAATTGCATATTCGTGGCAAAACAATGGACATTTTGCACCCTAATTAACAATTAAACAATAACCCCAAGTACACATAATAAGTGTAGAAACATACACAAATGTCCCTTCCTATAAAGAGCCTGTGCTGCTACTGTAAGTTCGTCAAGCACTGAAACAGCAAAAGATAATAGAAGAGTATTTTATCCCTTTTCATCTAATCCCCATATTCTGGGGGAAAAAACATTGCAACAAAATAATTTTTACACAAGTTTGTTCTTTTTTAAATAAATTCAACAAATTAAAACTTCCTACGCAAAGTCAGTAGGAGGCAAAATAAGATTGAATAGTTTGCTTGCGATGATGTATATATATATATATATAGCCTTTTCCTTTCCAAAAATCAACATATATCTAGCACTGCTCAAAACCTCCAACAAGCCTTTTAAGTCCATGCAGTCCCTATAAGTTCGATGCCTAAAGCAATCACTTTGGCAGACACTCTTCGATTCTTTATCACAAAAACGAGGAACAAATCTTTGATATGTAGATGTACCATGTCTGTCAACCGGGAATAGGCAGGGAGCTGTATCAGAGAGTCGAATTTTTCTCAGTATTATATATGTAGTATATGACTACTGCATCATCTGTGTCCTTCAAATTACAAATGTACCCATCCCCTGGAATCTTTCAGTGATGACCTTCCACGAGATCGGCAAGAGTGATTTTCCCACAGTTGCCAGCATCCAGCCGTTCAAACTGTTTGCAGATCAATAATATGTCTTTTTCTGTAATCTTGCCCATCTCCTTCAGCTTGTATATTACAAACTCTGATTTACTGCAACATAAGACATGAAAAGAACTTAGTAATAATTTACAAATGTGGTAAAACATTACCATAGAGTGAATCCTTCACAAAACCTAAATTTGAATGCAGTAAATAACCCTTTTGTTAGAAAACTACTGAAAAAAAATGTCAATGAAGTTTCTCAAAATGGTCAGAAAAATAATCAATTTGCAATCGTGGATACATGAATCAAGAATGTGGACTGCAGAATTATATTAAGTATTCATTTGGAAAATATTTAAATTTTCCTAATAAGGGAAATTTATATATGCATTTCAAAATCTACTAGATTATAATCATGAAAATGATCATAAAAAGTTAGCCAAAGAATTAGACAGCATGATTTCATGATTAAGTCAGGTCTAAGATCTGAACACCCTAGGGAAACCAAAAAAGGAAAAAGTTCTGGTTCTTGCAAATTTTTTGGCATATGATACTAAAGCTGCCGAGCTGAAAATGGAAAAGTTTATTGTTGCACAAATTTAATAGAAAATCAGTGTTAACATAGATAGACATATTAATAATGTGGTAATGCACTGCACTATTTCTTAAATAATGAACACAAACCTCATATCCTTTTCAAGGCTAATTTTATATGAAGAAGAATGGTCTAATGAAAATAGACTTTGTATTTAATATTTGCCTTTGTCAAACATAATACTAGAAGCAGTCTTATTTTGTCATTCTGCTTAAAATATAACTGTATTCTATGAAATGCTCTAAAGAGTAAAGTACCCGAATAACCCCAATCCTGATAGGTCAATGCAAGAATTAAATTATCCAAAGTTCTAGTATACCTACTTGTTGCAAATAAATTCCATATTCACACACACAAAGAGAGGCTAATTATGGAGTAATTCTTTTGTATGTAAGTGAATAGATCACATCACAAATCATGATGAAGCACAACCACGAAAGCAAACTTGGAGAAGAATTATTTTATGGAACAACTGCATATGCCGTGGTGCAGAACACTCTGTTTAGTTTTCATAATACACTATCAGGAAAAGATCATCCAAGATTCGGTGTCCTATAAATTAGGAAAATCTACCATTTAATTACGAATCACAATAGCACGAAAAACGTCTGCAGAGGATGCATTAAAACGAGGTACAACTATCTCGAACTATTGAACACAATCATAAGTGTCACAGAAAAGTGCAATAAAATGAGTAAAGCCAAGAACTTACGTCACAAAACCATTGTTATCAATATCTGCAGCAAGAAACTGAGCAACTGTCATATCTTGGCCAAGCACCCACTTAGCCATCCTCCTATGCCTCTTATCCACTCGAGCCTCGGCCAAGTATAGAAAAGCTCTAGCAACGGCAAGTGTAGATACAAGCAACCAAATTGACGCAAAAATCCGACCTTCCAAAGAATTAAACGCCCTGTCACCATATCCAACGGTAGTCACAGACATAACCGACAAATAAAACGAATCCAACCAACTCAACTTCTCGACAAAATGCATAACCGTTACACCAACTCCAATACAAAGAACCACAACCCCTAACGCCAAACCCACCTTCATACGAATCCTCATCCTCCCTTTCTTCACATCAACTATATAAGACCCGGGATCATGAGCACCCCTGTTCTTAATAGTCCTCAAAAGATAATTCTCTTGTAGATCAAGCATATAACTAACCATCCCAGTTAACAAAATATCAATAAAACCAAAACCCACAAGCACAAAGGTTATGGAAAACAGTTTAGTTGCAGTAGTATCAGGAGTTATATCACCATACCCAATTGTACACATAGTGACAATACAAAAGTATAAAGCATCAACAACAGGGTGTGTCTCTTTTGCGCTGAAATTATCCCTATTGAAAGAGTATATTAAAACACCAAGACACAGGTAAATAATCAAAAGAATAACACCTTGTCTCACAATCGATAAGGAACTAAGTTTTGGTGGCTTTGTAGCATTAGAGATACCAACTTCATTTATAGTAGCCATTGCGGGAGCGGTTTTGGACCTATGAAGATTGCTTTTAAAAGCAGGATAATTGGGATCAATTAACCATGATTGTTGATTTTCTAGGTCAGTATCAGTATTGGAATTTTGGGATAAAGTTAAGGCGTCGATAAGTTTAGAGGAGGAGGAAGAATCTTTACTGAAAATGGAAGAAGATGAAGATGAAGGGGAACCGAATATTAACCTTTCTTTGAGTTCTTTGGATGAAGGGGTGAGGGGCAGGGGTGGAATGGTAATTTCATCGTCTTCGGGTAGAGGGAAGAGTGAGGGGGGTGGGGGTAAGGGTGAGGGGTGAGGTCTTCTGGGACTGTTATAAGAGAGGAGTGGCTCTTTTTCCATAAGTTGTGGGTGGAAGAGCTGCCGGAATATTCCAAGATTCTCCGGTGATGTGTTATATGACGGTTTGTTTCTTATGCTTGATGGCTATAAGGAGAAAGTTGCAGAGAACACTGACTCACCTGAGGGAGGGTGTTTGATTGAGCTATGTATTTTAAAATTGATAATAATAATTATTACAATATAAAATAATGATAACTTTATTCTGTGAAATTTTATGATGTTACTTTCGCCGTGACATTTGCAGATTTGCTACTCCCTTTGTCCCAAATTATAGTTCGTTTTAGAGGAAAAGAAAATTTTTCAAATTATTTGTCACTTTAAAATTTCAATATACTATTAATTACATATTAGGTATCTAAGAGAAGAAGTAAGAGAGAAAGTGTAAAACTTGAATAACGTCTAAATAACTACTGGTGAGATAAATAAAGAATAAGGGTATTTTATGTATATAATGTATTTTTTCTCTAAAACTGAGACTATTTAGTATGTACCTTAATATGTGTGAAAAGATGTAAAACGAGGACAGAGAGAGTACTACAATATAAAATTTCAATTTAATTGCATGTTATGATTTCCTATACATGCATTAAAGACTTAGTCAAATGGATGACTTTTGAGTGGTTTTCAAGGGCATTGGTTTCATAAGGGTTTTGACATTTTGCATCCTGAAATATGGAGTTTTGGCACTTTGTATTTTGATTTAAGTTTTTTAACATTTTGCACCTTAAAAATATAATTAATTTAGTACTTTCCAACCCCAATATGTGTTTTGACGAGGAAATTTAGTACAAGAAGGGTAGAATATTAATTTTTTGGATATCCTTGACACTTTGAACCATAGAAATATAGATTTTGACACTATGCACCATGTAAATAAAAAAAATTGCACTTTCCACCCCAACTTAAAATTTTGGCACATTCTAGTAGATAATAATTATAGATTTGTAGAGTATGTAGTGTAGAATTTTTTTATAAAATAAAAATTATATATATATTGTATAATTTTGTATTGAATATCACAACTGAAATTGATTATTTTTGTGATTGAACACAAAATAAAAATATGTGTTTCCTGTGTTTGATTGTAGTGCATTCAACATGACAATTTTATCTCTCCAAAGTGCCAAAAAAAATTTAAACGGGGTGGAATGTGCCAAAAAAATATATTTGCAAGGTGCAAAGTGCCAATATTTTATATTTGTAGGGTGCAAAGTGTCAAAATCTATATTTTTAGGGTGCAAAGTACCAAAAAATATTTAAAATGACTATTATATTTCCACTAACGATTTTTTTTATTAAACACACGCTAGGGTGCAAAGTGTCAAATGAATTATGTTTTCAGGGAACAAAGGGCCAAACTTTTAAGTCGGAGTACAAAGTGCCAAAATCCTATATTTTCATGGTGCAAAATCCCAAAGACCCATTTCAGAATATTAATTTGGTTGATTTTGGCAAAAAAATTTAGAGCCCGATTTTACTTCAGTACTGGATTTACAAATTTGTTATGTTTATCAAATAGAGTTTTCATTATTTTGGGTTTGGAAACCAAATATGTAATAGGTGTCAAATTAATGATTATTGAAGAAATTAAGAAAGAAAAATAGTAGATATTAAATAAATGACTTTTATAAATTTTGAAATAATAAAAAAGTAGGTGATTAGTTTTATTTGATTTTGGTTGAATTTCACTTGATTCTTGTTCAAACACAAGATGAATTGATTATGACTTGATTTCGCGATTTGAGAAAATAAGCAGAACAAATCCATAAAGATGAAGAAAATTGATTAGTAAGTTTTATTTACTCTCTGAATGTATTTAATGATTCCCCTATACTCGTTTCTAAAAAAATAAAAAAGAAGGTTGATTCCCTATACAAAGCTATAGTCAAAGTATTAGGAAAAATTAACTTTATTTTATATAACATTAACAGTTGAATAAATGATCCTTCAGCGCGATGTGTTGTACTCGTTGGGTTCATTTTCTTCTTTACAAGTGTAAATTTCTTGCAGATCTTATAGTTTTTTTATAAGCAGTAGATGAGAGTTTATGGTGTCATATTATTGCTTAATTATCACAAATAGATATATTTGATCATTTATTATATTATATAGTATTTGATCATTTAACGTAGTTGTATTCAAATTTTCTTGAATTTCGTGCCACGGCTTTTAGTCATCAACACGGAATCTGTGCTTCCAACTTTACAAATCATGAAAAGAGTCTCTTTAATTCAACTTTCCAGTTATGAGTTATTGACAAGATTTTGCAGTGAAATATTTGAATTGTTATTGAGCTGTGCCAAATGGCTCAAAATTTCGTTTTTTCATATTCTGGACAAATTCAACAAGTAAACAAATACTATTAGAAAAACAAAAATTCGTTGGTTTAACAAAACTAGAATATAATAATAAAATTTAGACCCAGCAACCGCAAAAATCTTTTGTAGAATTATTTTGGGTAATATTATTTTCTATTTATGAATGATGGAGACCCTCAACATGTCATGTTGCATTTAAATATGGAGCATTTAATTATGAGAAGCATCACTATGTAACCTCGTAAACTTCCATTCAACTATCATCACGTTGCGAATGGTAAGTGGAATAATAGAAGACTCAGTTGGGACCATCTAACCATTAACATCATATAAAAAACATAAAACTTGAAATATACTTGCACAAAAATCATAATGTTACCCAGGCTTAATGCTTTGACAACCACCAAAGACAAGCAACAAAACAAACAAGATAAATTTCCATTTCATTTCGGAAAATACTCTCTGAAAAGTCAACCAAATGAGCCCTAAGTTCAGAGCTTCAGCAGCCTGACTATTGTGTGATATGCAAAAGCAATAACAATAAAACCAGCAGAAGCATCGAAGTAGTCGAAATGAAATGGTTCAACATAAATAAATTCCCAATTTGTTCCAGATAAGTACTAATTTGGATAGCGAAACCAAATCTGGCAATTTTAATCAACAAAGGTACAAAAAACACATATATCGCTAGGTACTTGTAACCAAATAAGATACCGGAAAAGACATTCCATTGCCTCGATTGCTATATACATAATTCTCAACAACAAAAAAAATTAGGGCATACAGAATGGACCACCTTAAAAAATTGAACAAGTTTACCTTGTATTTTCCTTACAATGTTGAACAAGCACAAACCTGTTTTGGGGAGAAATCAAAAATCCTAGAAGTGGTCTCACAAGCATCCTGGTGAAGCCTAAAGGACAAGTGTTGTTCGTCGCTCTAGAGAAAAACATCTTGGTGAAGTTAGGACGAATAGACTGACTCATAATTTCCTAAAATTGGTTTCACTAGCAGCCAGATGAAGCTTGAAGAATGACTGTTGCTCGTGACTCAAGAGACTGAACCACTTTCTTATGAAGTTGGGATGAACAGAGTCGCTCATAACAAGTGGAGTCTCAACTTGATTTTCAACAATTTCTTCAAATTTGATAGGAGTAATGCCGAATAAAGCGGTCACAATAGCAAATTGAACAGGAAGGCTCAATTTCGAAAAATTGCTCTGGCACAAAAATTCAGATAACCATCCGCTTAGTTTCTTGATTCCAATATCCTCATATCCACTAGCATTAACTCCAAGCCTGCATTGACAGAAGGTTAACAGGTGACTATTTAGAACCATTAAAAAACAAATGACTTAAATACATCATCATAAATGCAACTGTGGTAGGGGGATGTTTTGTATCCTGTGAAATCATGTACTCTCTTCAATAACTTGGAGTGATGTTCACAGAAGTTGAGAAAGGTGGTTTTTGACTTCCATGGATGGAGAAGGGAAAGGTGGGAGATTATATCGGCAGAGAGAGTTCTAGAAATAAAAGGGGAAAAGGAAGTTCAAAGAGAGAGCTAAGGAACACTAGAGTTTAACTAACAAAAAAACTTTATGGTGTTAAATGGTTGAGCATAAAATCTCTAAGGTGACAGGAAAGGTGTGTGGTATCACCATTCAAAATATGTTAGCACCCATAAAGGTTATGATCTAGAAACTGTAGGACCTGGGTGTAAATGGTTGATAAACCATGTCACCCATCATGTTAATATACACTTGAGTAATACATGCACATTTGTATGAGACAACATTACCTCCCAAGTTGACCAAGAAGAATGATAATGGCAGCAGAGAAACCCTCCATCAGACATGATTCTAGCAATTTACAAAATTGACCTATAATGTTGTCTTTCGTCCAATCCCAGCCCTGCATGTCAAAAAAGATATAAATGATGGCAAGTCATACAATAGGAAAAGCTAAACTAACTAAAATTAAGAAAATGAAAAGATAGATTCATACCATGAATGAAGCAATAGTCTCAACCAACGAAAGAATATCAACAAAGCCAAATAAATTATCATCAGATGTAGCACTCAATGGGACCGCCACCTCACGAAGGCCTGTATCTTCATGGGACACTCTAGGAACTAGTGATTTCACCAACTCAAGTGAATCATGTGGCCAAGAAACAGATCGGCCATACTGCTGAAGCTTCTCTGACAGCAGTAATACGAGATCCTCCATGGGAGCTGCATCCTCTGAGAAAGGGCAGTTGGTACTACATGACCAAAATTTAGACGGAGTTTTAACCTGGGACAGAGAAAAGGATGTAGAATGGATACATAATGTTTGCTTCTCAAGAAACATAACCAGGGATTTTATAACAGTCATCGTTAGAGTGTACTGCGGAAGGGTAAAATATTTGGAGCCACATGTGTGAGCAAAAGCATGAAGAACAGGCAGCACCATGTCAGGGTCAAATATTTCTGCCGCGAAAATGTTGTATGAAATCTCACAAACAAAACCAATATGGTCAATTGCCGAGCATAATGATGATAACAGACTAGCCCCAGCAACCAATAGGTGAGCTGAAGCCGCCTGTTCTGACAGCGTTATAGCATTACCATTTAGAACAAGGTTTACTTTGGGACTGCAAACGACCGGTGACCCAGCAGATACATCAACACACACTAACACTTTTCTCTGCAGAAGAAAATCTTCAATGAGAGCAAGCAGTTCAAACAAATCACAGGACTCCATAAATGTCCTTCTCAAAACCAGAGCAGAGAGTGCTGCATGAGAAAAACATGAATTTCATTAAAAAAAACGTAAGGAATGAAACTTTACCATGTTGGATGAATTTTCAGAACAAAATATCATAATAAATACCTGAGCTAAGGTCTAGAGTGAAGGAATCAAGAGACTGGACTAAATCGTTACTCATGATATTAGTCAAGTTCTTCATTCCAGCCTCAGAAATTCCATGCAGTATTACTGAGAAGAACACACAGACCCTCTCCCTGCAAACAGTTCAAAGAGCGAAGAATTATCGTTAGCTTATATCTTGCATCATCCTATACACAAATATAGAAAGAATATCGTGCCATTCAAGTTAAAAGAAAATGAGGCACAAACGAAGGGAGACTCTGAAACTAAAGATGCAAACAAGGAAAGTGATGAACGGTGAGGAAAAGACGTGAAAGCAAATGGAATTTATAACTGATAACATATTTTTTTAAGAGAGGTAAATTGGCATATTTGCAGCCCAGCCCAGATGCATGAAAACTTTATAGATAATTGACCTGTTTAAAAATGATTCCCGGATCACAAATGAGCCATAAACAGTATTTAACACAAAAGTAAGATCTGTTATCTATATAATTCAGCCATAAACAGTATTTAACACAAAAGTAAGATCTGTTATAGAATTCACTTACTTCGCTGAAAGATCTTCAGCTTTCAAGAGAGTGAGTAGAAGATTCTGAAGGAAGACATCTGCTGGTTGAAGAAGAGAACACTGAAGCATGCAACCGCTGATAGTCTGGAGGACCCTCAAAATGCTATTATCATCTTTGTTATCAAAAGATATAACAAAATACTTCAGAAGACCACAAGTAGAAGCAAGCCTTTTTTCAGATAATATCTCTGTTTCCTTAAGTTCAGAACCAGAAATAACTGATCTTTCAAACTTGTCATCTGGAACCTGGATTTGCTGAAGCTGAGCATCACTTGCCTGCACACAATCTGTATTCTTTGAGAAGTCATCAGTATCTTCATCTGTCGTCTTTGAAGAAACAACGCCACTCGGTACTACGTTGGTGGGGTTCTTCTCCATGTCAAAGATATCAAAGCTAGAAGTTAGAAACACGTTATCTTTTACAATTGACAGGCCCTCTTGGAAACTCTTGTCTACCAGCATGTCAGGATTATCTACTTCAAGTGCCTCATCCCCGTGAAATCTAATCTCAGGAAGCATAGGAGATAGAGGTGTCGCAATAGCTCTACGATAAGACTCTTCATCAGCAGAATTATCCAGGTCCAGCAACTTCATATAGTCATATCTTAAAATATTATCCATTCTGTCTTTCAAGGGCTGATCAGATGTCACTACATCAAAGCCAGGTGGTGAAACACGCATACGGGCATCAGAATCATCAATATTCGCATCAAGCATGTTTTTTGGCTCACCAGATTCATGCAAAGGATGAATAACTATGGTTCCGTCACAAGAAGTCTTTCTCCTCTTGACAGGTCTTACGTGCTCATCGCCAGAATTCTTTTGCAGATTTTCCTTTGCAGATTTATCCTTTTGACCATTGAGTAGACCATGCAGTTGAGATAGTTTCCCTGATACACGTTGATGCAACTTTTGACCTTTAGAATAAAAACTTTCAACAGACTCAACTGCATCTAGAATATGCCTCTTGTCACGGCACCCAACTCTCCTCTCTTTACAGCTACTTGGACTTCTGATGCTGTTTTCAGCTTTATCTACAGCATTCTCATTGTACCTCATTTTTATCATGTCAGACAACCTCAAATTAGTTGGTCCGAGGTTTGTATTATCTTCTCCATGTTTAGCTGATGTCAAGGCAGAGGAAGTACCTCTTTCCTGTGATCCCACCAATGGTTGATCAGAAAAAGATGCCGAACTGGAATTTATGGCAGAACTGTGTAATGTTTTTTGTTCAGAACCTCGACAAGGAGGATCCAATCTGGAACCTATACCTGATGTTCGGTGCCTATGATCTCCATCTAAATAGAATTTTTCACTTGCAAAGGTGCTCAACTGCAAAATAACATTACGTGGTTAATGAGTATGAATCTAAAATAAGAACAAGCATGCAACCATTTAAGAACCAAACTATACATAAACAAAGATTCCAAAATATTGCAGAACGGGGCTTAAAATTTTAAATCCTTCTTTTTTCGTAAACCTACAGTATTTATTGTGCAACCAGAGAAGCTGTAGCTCATCACGTAGTATGTTTTAGTTCTGCATTTTGTGAAGCTGGGACCAGAAAAAACTCGAGATGTCAAAAAACTAAAATTGTTAAAGGAAAAGAAAATGACCCTTAAAAGAACACAGTCTTACATAGATTATGGAAATTCACATTGCACTCCAAGTGTAAGGTGTATAATTACTGTAATCAGCCAACTTGCCAGTTCCAACCAAAATCAACTGGCAGGACAAGGAATTATGGCTAATAACAATTGTTAAGATACATATCAGAGGAACAACAATTTCCTCGTTCACGTACATAAACAGAGTTTGAATGATTGTGAGCAAGAGTAAAACCAACCTTTTTTAACTCGTGTGTAGTTTCACAATCATACAGGAAACTATCATCCAGCAAATCCAGGCGCTGTTGGAACCGCATAAATTGCTGCTTTAGGTGAAATAGTTCTTCATGTAGCATATTGTTACGAATAGCTTCCAACTTTGTCGCTTTTTTGGCATGCTTTACCAGCATTTTTTCTAGCCTCAACTGTTTCTTTAGCAATTTCACAGTATCAGTTTCACGTATTATGCTATTGTTTCTTAGTAGACTGTCAGAATTTATTCTGTACGAAACAAGCTCCTGCAGCTCTTTCCGTAACTCTTCGAAGCTTAGCTTATAATCTTCCAACTCTTTAGATAGTTGATCAGCTCTATGCTTCTCTTCTATAGCCATCCTTTTGTGTTCTTCAGCAACTTTACCTTGTTTCTTTGCTTTTTTTGCCTCTGAATCTGCCCGATTTTTCTCCCTGATAAAATTATGCTCTTTCTCCAAGAGCATCTTTTCCATCCATTGGGACATTTGGGCATCACTCCTCACCACACCTGCGCAAACATCACTCGCCAATACTGCCATTTTTCCATTACTGAACGGATCAGCATGAGTCTCAACCAAATTCATCGAGCATGATCTTTCACGCAACTCCTCCTCTAATCTTCTCGCCCTAGTCCTCTCCTCTTCCAACTTCCGGTTCAAATCATCACCTCGATCCTTCTCAAACCTAACCTTCTTCATATTAGTCTCTGCAAGCTCGCGTTGCTCTTCAGCTTTGGCCACTGCCAAGTCAGCCCTTTTCTTTTCTCTGGCGGTTTTCTGTTTCTCTGCCTCCACTTTCTTGTCTGCTGCTTCAGATTTTGATCTATATGAGGTCAACATTGACTTCACTGAATCAGTCTCCATCTGTAATTTCTCCCACATCTGTTTATATTCTTCTGCCTTCTTTAAATTTGTCTCTGCTAGTTCCTGTTGCTCTTTAGCTCTGGCCACTGCCAAGTCTGCCTTTTTCTTTTCTCTGATGGTTTTCTGCTTCTCAGCCTCCAGTTTCTTTCCTGCTGCTTCAGATTTAGATCTCTCAGAAGCCAACATTGACTTCACTTCATCAGTTTCCTTTTTCAAATTCTCCCACAAAATCCTACTATCCTCCGCCTTTTTCTTTTCTATATTAATTAATCTCTGTGCTTCACTAGCCTTACTTTTTTCTATCTCTACCTTCTTCAAAGTGTCACTAGCTTTCTTTCTCTCCGTCTCAGCATTCTTTCTTTCCAAATCTGCTCTTCCTCTCTCTTTTACCAGAAGCTCTTTCAGCCGCTGAATCTCTTTCTCCGCTGCATCCAGACGATCTTGAAGCTGACCATCTGCTTCTTGAGAAGCAGAGCTACCATTCTGTTTTAATAGCTGAATCTCATCCTTAAGAGCAATGACCTCATCCTCCAAATCAACCCGGATACCAGATTCTTTTTCTTTTTCATCTTTCCATCTATTAACCTCTGCTTTAAGATCCTTGTTTTCTGGCGGAAAGAAAAAAACTCTACCATCAGCAAGACATTAAAAGTAAAAGCTACAAGCCCTCCACTCATTATCTATTCCTCAAAATTTAAAAATGTATACTAACCAAAAATCTCTATAGCTCTAACATCTATCCATTCAATAATCCAATTCCAATTTCCTAAAAATTATTAAATTTCAATAGAAATGGAAATATTATCATCAAGATTTAGGACAAAAAACAAAATTAAGGGAATTAGAATAGTATACCTTGTTCGAGACTTCCATTTTCTTTCTCAATCACATCATACTTTTTCTGTATTAATGTTGTGCAGTCCCGAAACTGTTTCTTAATCTCTTTAGCCTTCTTATACTTTCTATCAAGCTTTGTGTAGTCCTTCTTCAACTGCAAGAATCACAAAAAAAAAAAAAAATCATTACAATAATTCAAAAATAATACCGCATTGCCTGACTACATAAAATGGAAACAAAATTACCTCAGCGCAGCACGGTTTGTCTTGCGTCACCTGCACATCCTCGGCCATTTCTTCAAAATCCAAATCTTAATTTCCGAATCTGATAAAATTCAATATCAATGTTCTCGTCTTATCTAAGAAAAAGACAACTATTTTGCCAACAGAATCGAACTCAA
Organism: Penstemon newberryi var. newberryi; assembly: GCA_030819805.1. Lineage (NCBI taxonomy): Eukaryota > Viridiplantae > Streptophyta > Magnoliopsida > Lamiales > Plantaginaceae > Penstemon > Penstemon newberryi. The sequence goes on from JAUALY010000007.1 coordinate 18,776,405, forward strand.
AAGCGACATCCTCTTACGAGCATCCAGAGAAGAGTTAAAAGTGTTAAACCCCTACAACTTGAAAACCCAGAACCCTAGCCTGATAGAAAGAAAGAAAAAACTAAAAATGAAATAAGAGAAAAACTAATGATGATAATTTTGTACCTCAGGGGTATTTTAGTCATGTTAATATTTTCAAGTGATATTAAAACAATTAGGAGTATATAATAATTGTAATGACCTCTTAGAGATGTGTGCTGACTGCTGAGCTGATAGCTCGTTATTTGGAAAGGGCATAATAGTGAAAAGCACACTAATGGCTCTATGAATATGAGATTTGCTCTGGCTATATCAAATGCTGGCAAAAAAGTAATTTTAGTCGTTTTACTTTTGTAGAAACGCGTATGTAGTTTCGACAAATAATTTACATTTTTTATGTTTTAAGTTGTCGCAATTTTAGTCATATATTAATCATAATTTAAATTAGTGTCATTAAATTGCTACGCGACCAAATAAGTTGGGGGGGTTTGTCCTTCTGACTGTCGCGAGTTGATGATCCACCATGTCACATTATCAAAATAGCTAAAATTGAAGTAAAAATAACTTCTTATTTCCTACCTACTTTTTTTTTTTATCCACTAGACTGTGTATATACAGCTCGGACCGAAGAGCGCAAAGGGTATAGGTTCTCCCTAGTGTGATGTCTCCAGTAGGATTCGAACTTGAGTTTCGCTTCTAAGGGTCGCAAGTCACTACCACTTGGCCCAACCACCTAATTATTAGGACCATTATGTTATAATCCTCAATTTGTTTACTTGCGTAGAAATTTATGGACACTAATTTTAATTCCGACAAACTTATGATTAAAACTACATCAACTTAGAACATAAAGGATATAAATTGTTTACCAAAATTACAAGTGCACCATTTTCGCATTCCTGCCAAATTTAAAGGGCTATTATTATTTATGGCCATCAAAGGCCATATAAAACCCTTACATAAGAATCAAAGAGGGAATACTTGTTGAAACTGAAAACCAAAAAGGGCATTTAGTATGAGATCTTTTTAGATTCAATATTACTATTTTGATTCCGTCCTTCCCGCAAGTTATTCTCAAAACATGAGTTAGAAAAAATAGTGTCCCTAATTGTCTCGATTTTTCCAAAATAATTTCGTGTTTGGAAAAAGCGAGAGACAAACACGTTTTCTACTTTAAGATATAAATTTATTCTCTCGCAATTTTCTCAAACTAATATCTCGAAGGTCAAACAACAATAATTTTCTAATCTCTAAAAAAAATATGCAAATTCTACTTTGATTTTACATATATATTCTACACTTATCACATATAACAAACATGATTTGACATAAAGTCATACAGAATTCTTTTAATTGCCTAATTTGATCCTCTAAACTCATTAGCTGATTTTTGTGTATTCCTTGCGGAGATTCTTTAATCTTCTCTTGCAAATTAATGATTACGACATACATCTAATTCAACTTCCCCATTATTAGATTTGGACGAAAGAAAAAAAAACTCATTGCACAATATATAGTGGACAAACCAAATTTAAAGTGTTGGAGGCAGAAAAACTATTGGTTAAGTGAGTTAAATACCACTGTGAAAGACAAAAATGAATATACCATATGCTTGCCGGAAGAATGCTTTCAAAGATTGAAAATGAGTGAATAGCAAATTAACTCCATGTGTTATTCTAAATAGGCAATTTAACTCCATGTGATAAAAAGAAAGGGCAAAATGCCTCCCCGTGATATTCTAAATAGGCAATTTAACTCCATGTGATAAGAAAAATGGCAAAATACCTCCCTGTATTTTTATAAAAGAAGCACATTACCACCCTCTAAATTGCTTATTAATTCATATCACAAGGAGTTAAATTGCTCATTATTTCATTTCACATGGAGGTAAATTGCCTATTTTTATATCACAATGAGGTAAATTGCTCATTATTTCACTTCACATGGAGTTAAATTGCCTATTTTTATTTTACAGGGAGATAAATTGCCCATTTGACATATCAGAGGGAGTTAACTTGCAAAAAACCCGATTTTAAATGGAGGAGTTGGGATTAATTAATGGGTTACCAAATCATTAATGACTCAAGGGTACAATAGGTAATCAATTTTTTTTCTCTGACAACAACAATTGCTACTTTTTCAATATCGCCAGCCATAAAATAACCTACACATATCTTATTTCTAAAATTACTCCGCCAAAATACAAACAAACGACGTGATACAGATCGATATTATTTTACATACCTTCAATAGTCTAAAAGAAAAAAGCCCATATAAACAAACCCTATTAAAGTTCCATTTGATTTCAAACTTAAATTAAAAGAAAAAACAACAATTAATTTTTTTAATTGTTTAGATTGAGTTGCGCGGAGTTATAAAAATAAAATGCTATTTTTTTTTTATAGCAAAAGCATATTAAGTAAATAATGTATATCTTCATTTGTGAGAGATAAACCCAAAGAATAAAATATTTATATATAATTAAGTACTACTATAATCATTCAGGTTATTTCACGCGATTTACGGTCAACTATCTTTCTCTGCCCAAAATCCAAATCTTCTCCTCCGTAGAACATGGTAATGGTATCCTCTCCCCCGCCCCTCTCTCTATTACTACGTTATGAAATAACACTTGTTTTTCTTATTTATTTCGCATTTTAGGACTGGACCTTTACTTTTGATGTCAATAATTAGCTTCTCATCTGACCCAAAATAAAATATAGGGTTTGTAATTACTACATTGATTTCATTATTAGTTTTGACTTGTGATGATCTTGCTTGTACTGATTGGGTACGATCAGATTCGATTTGGACTCGAATTCTTCAATTTAAGGTAATTAGAAAGGGTAAAAAATGAATTCAATTATCTAAATGAGAAATTGGCTTAATCAGATTAGAGCATTCGTTTAGTTTTCTTGCTTGCTGAAAATCAATCTTTTAGAGCTTAATTTTTTGTATTCAGAAGGATGGTAATTGTTATGGTTGTAACAGTTCTAATATGGCGTCATATTAATTGGTTTTCTCTTAATAGGATTTGTGCCCGTCTGTAAAGAACATTCTTCTTCTTGATTCAGAGGGAAAGCGTGTTGCTGCTAAGTATTTTTCAGATGACTGGCCTACAAATAATGCTAAAGAAGCTTTTGAGAAGACTGTATTCACCAAGACTCAGAAGACAAATGCTCGGACAGAAGGTGCTCTTTGACTTTATATTTCTCTCTCTATATATTGTTTTTTCGCTTGCTGTATCACCTGGTATCTTTTGTATACAGTAGTTTTCAACATAAGATATATTTGTGAACCTCTTGTTTGCCTTATATGCATTTTTCTTATCTTAAGAATCATAAGTAGCACTCAATTTTCTTTCGTTCAAGATTTGTACTGACATTGATTAAGAGAAGCCTAATGTTTCTACTTGTGGGTTGTGTCTGGTAGATTTGTGATTCTCAGAATGTTAAAAGTTATCACTATAGAGTTGCATCAAGATTGTTATTCTGATTTTTCATTTTGATATCTTCCCTTACTCTCCGGCAGTAATTCTAAATCATTTATCAAAGAACTAGGAGCCTTATTTTAGTTTATATCACTCTCTTTTGGAAGGCTTCTGTTTGGTGAATAGATAGAGGATCTAACTGGTATGATCCAAATGAAAAGATTTTATGGCATTAGAAAGCACAGGCAGCTTGGTTAAAGTTCACATAGGTTCTGTAAAAAAACATGCACTCAAGTAATATTGCTTTTGACAGAAACACTCTTTGTAGTCTGATTATTTCTTGCTATGCTGATGAGTGAATTAATTTGTATGATTCTCATTTTTTTCTGTAATAGGGGGTCTAATGTTTAAGTTGGAATTAACTTTCATTTTCTGACCACTCCTTACTAAATCTTCAGCTGATATAGTTATGTTTGAGAACAAAATTGTTGTCTTCAAGTTTGTTCAAGACCTGCACTTTTATGTCACTGGGGGTGAAGATGAAAATGAACTCATCTTGGCCACTGTTCTTCAAGGATTCTTTGATGCTGTTGGTATTCTACTTAGGTAGTTAGCATGGACTGTTCTTTATTCCTCGGCTTAATTTTCGTTCTTTTATTTCATTCTAATGGCTTGGTTTTACAGGGGCAATGTTGATAAGAAGGAGGCACTCGAAAATCTAGATCTCATTCTTATGTGCCTTGATGAAGTTGTTGATGGCGGGTAAGTATATTCTTATTTCATAATGAAATGTTAAGTATTTAGTGTTCAATAGACAATGTGCCAAACGACAAGATTTATTTTTCGTATGTAGTATTGTTCTGGAAACTGATGCAAATAGCATTGCGGGTAAAGTTGCAAGCCACAGTATAGACTTTGGAGCACCTCTCTCTGAGCAGGTGTGTAACTTCATAATTCTCAATTACCAATCCTCTCAATTATGGATAAATGGCTGGGAGAAAAACAACATTGTGTGTCCTTACTCATGATTCTAATTTGCTTTTCTGCAGACAATAAGTCAAGCACTGGCTAATGCCCGTGAACATTTTACTAGATCTCTTCTCAGGTGACAATATACTGTAGTGACCAAAAGTGGGAAAACACAAATTACAAAAGAAAAGCAGCTTTTCGTATTATCTTCTCCTAGGCACACGGTCAATGAGCCTTGGTTGTTCGTGGCTTGACAATGCTTCTGAAGATTGGTATGCATTATAGCTCACAACATTTTGGCTATGTAGTAGATCCTTTTTTTTTTCTTTTTCTTTTTCCTGTGAGAAGAATCAGGGATTCTAGTTTTTCGACATGGATACTTCTTGCTAAGGTTCCATGATAAGTTCAATGGTTGCCTTTGTTGCACGTTCCCGTTTTCTTCAGTTACAAAAAGAAAACTCTCTAAATGAAGTCTATATAACAGAACAAAATGTATCAACTTTTATTATTGTGAACATCTTTAGCATGTTTGAATCACTTTCATTTAGGCTATGTTTGATTCTTGGGGTCTATGTGGTTGGGTTTTGGTCCGGTTCCGCGAGACCGAGCCAAAACCCCTCCAAATGAGTTTTCGTCAAACCCATGAAACTCATCACAAATCTATTCAGAAACCAACATCCAAACTCTTGAAACTTATAAAACTTTGATTTGACATATATCACCTATTTTTTCACCACAAACTCTATAAAAAAGACATTGATTTGACACCTACCATCTCATTATTTTCCCCAAATTCCCAACATCAAAATTCAATATAAGTGGGATTTCAATTTTTTCAAAATCACAAAACCTCAACATTCAAAACCTAACTAAATGAGGTTTCAAAAATTTCACCGAAATTATTTTTTTAAAATCGAGACTCGCGAAATCGAGCCAAAATCCTTCCAAATAGGCCCTTGAATTTCAGTGAATAAAACACTAAGGAAAATGTTTATTTTTTATTTTTATACAATGACGCAAAATTGAACTTCATTTAATGTTCATTTGCATTTTACTCATCATTTTAGTAATTAAAATTTATAAACCAAACATAGCCTTTCTTTGCGTTTGGTTTTGGTTTTGGTTGTATTGCTTCTTCAGTTTTAATGGAGATAATCATTCTTTACTTGGCTAACAATACATAAATTTAGTGCAACACTCTTTATCTTTTTAAATGGACACGAACGACAATTAGAAAGAAAATTATTTGTTAAAATTTAAACATCAATAGTTTAGTAGTTGGGTCCTCTATATTTTTCGAAAAAACAACTATCCGGAATCAAATTAGACATATTTACTTTTTCAACTAATTTAACACCGTAACATTGAATGACTACTATATAGGGTGTAAAAGAGTCGAGTAGTATGGAACAACATGTTGTTCAAACTTGGTTTGAATTCAGTATCGATCTTGAAATTGAGTTGTGAACTTCATTAATTTCTTAATGAACCGAATTCAAACGAGTTTTTATCGAACGAACTCGAATCAATGGAAAATTCTTATCCAAAATTGGCTTTGTCAAACTCATCCAACCATGTGACAAATATATTGCACTTGATTTGTAAATGATCACTCTCCTAGGAATTTCATCCAATCTCAAAACAAGTGTATTGCACTTATTATGTAGTTACTTTGAGTTTGGCCGAACTCGGGTAAGAATTCCTCAACCCAATTATCGAGTAACTTGATATTTTACATATATTTTTTCAATTGTTAGGTTATTAAGTCGAGTTAGAACCAAGCTTTAAAAGTTATCAAACGCAAAAACTTGTTATAGCTTGTTCGATTTGTATGACGAACCGAGCTCCAACCATTTTTTATCGAACGAGCTCGAGTCGAGTATTGAATAGGTTGATATGATTTTCAATCCTACTACCAAAATGCAAATCTCTTCAAATAAATCTTCACCTTTTCACACATTTTTAACTTCCTTCACACAGATCTCAACCTTTTTCCACCTCTCTCGACCAAAGCAAAATCTAGAAACCAAACTAGATGCAATTAGTTATTCCTTCACAAACCAGAAATCAATTCTTATATTACACAGGAATGCTGACACACAGATTTCATTACTTCAACTGTAGCAAATGCAGTAAAAACAGGGTTAGTCATTCAACCTTATGTTTAAGTTAAAGAGTAAAAAGCCTTCTCTAAAGAGAGTGGAAGTAAATTTAGAAGTGCAAGTGGAAAAGTTAAAAAGATGCGTCTCCACTAACACAAAATTAGCAACCATGTTCCTATGTTACATCAAACCAAACAAACGATAAATATGTAAAATACAACCTCCGAGGCACAGGGTGGTAGCCAGTCAAGTCCATTCAATGTCTTGAAAGACCACTTTCACACTCATTACATGCCCCAGAAGAAAAAAACCAGTGAGATGATAAGATTAGTAGCTGTTCTGCCAAATTTGGGACTGCTTAGGTTGCTGCTGTCCTTGTGAGCCATCTCTCGGGATCTGTGGCTGATCGAGCGATATACCAGCTTGCGAATGGTAGTAGTTCGGGTATCCTAGGCCCCCATAAGTCGTCTGTGACGTCTGCTGACCTTGCCTGAATCCACCAGGTTGCTGACTTTGTCCTAGATAGTTATTATAATATGTGCTGGCTGGAACAGCTGACATTGTTCTCGAATGAGCTCCCTGTTGCCACATTGCGGAGTTTTCATTCTGAGAAAAATAAATGATGAAATATAGTAAAAAAGAATGACAATTCACGGGTTCACCAAAAATCAACACATTATAAAAGCGAGAATTACACTATTAATACCACATGTTATCATTTGACATATTAGGTACCAACAAACCTTCTGAAAAAACACATTTGATACCTCAATTTGAGGGCTCTTGACAGATCTAGTTTTGCGGTCAAATATTAGAACCATTCCATTAAATTTTATATATATTTTTAAACTTAATGTCAAATTAAGGAATAGTTGTAGCTCTAATTGCCGCCCACAGTGCACCTTCGAACTCTTTAAGGGCCGAACATAATTTAATAGTTCAATTATTGGACGGCAAATCTAAATCTGTTAAGGGCCGTCAAATTGTGGTATTAAATGTGCTTTTCCCAAAGGCTTGATACCAAATGTGGGGTAAAATATGGTATTAAAAGTGTAATTCTCTCCATATTAAAATAAAGGCCAAAACCCAAAGATAATACCTGCTGCTGCTGCTGCTGCTGCTGCTGAAGTGCAATCAAATGACTATTGTCCTTGTACTGAGAACTCAAAACATCATCATAATTTAACGCTGTTCCAGACGGGGCAGCAGGTTGATTCATTTGGAAATTTCCAGGGATTGTGGTGCCACTTCCAAAGGCGCCATATCCAGAAGCGACAGCAGCAGACTGAGGCAAACTACTGACAGAAGCATTATTTTTATACTGAGGGAGAAGCGCTGCAAGAGATTGATGGTACGTGTTGTTACTCGCATACGCTTGTTGAAAAGCCGAGGGCATGTATGTATAACTCTGGGGGGGCAAGAAAGGGTAGCCAATCATATTGGCAAACGGTCCCAAAGGAAGAGTGGGCTGAGAATATGGATGCACAGCAAGCTGCTGAGGCATAGGAGGTCCAGTTGCAACACTGGTCCCAGAAAGGTTCTCTGGAGCAGGCTGCGAGTTCGAGAAACCAGCAGTTTTCAAAGCCTGAAGTCCCTAAAACAAATTAGCTAGAAACGTGAACAAGAATTTACACAGAAAATTAATATTTAGTCACCTTTCCAGCTAATGAAGTACTTTCTGGCAAAAAAATTCAGAAAATTCATATTAGTACCTCAGACATAGAAATTGCTGAACCACCAACGGAGGGGACAGAGTTTCCAAATTTAGCAGACATTGATTGCGTAACAGGAAAGGAGAGTATTGAAGTTCAGATTCTCTATTGGGATAGACATTAGCTGCCAACAAAGTGTTTGGCATTGAATTTGGGTATGAATGTTGTTCACAAAACCAACAGAGTTTCAGTAATTCAAACGTCAAAGCTACTACTTTCTTAGACTTAAGTAAACTAAATTCATAAGAAATAGCAACGTATTATTATATAGTTAAACTTAATGTCGATAAATTAGCAAAATAAAGATATATTGAGATATAAAACAATATACTAAACGGTAGTAATATACAAGACAGTTTAAAATAACTAAATCCTCAACTATGTTCAAATATCATTTAATAATTATTTTTATTGACAACTCCATACCCTCAAGTAACTATTAGATATACAATACTAGCATGCATGAAGGCGAGTCGAGTTTTATTTCATTCGAAATAATAGAAAAAATTTAAAGGTCCTGAACCCCTTTCTAAAACAAATACAAATGCTAATGTGAAAACTTGAATGAAGCAAAGATCAACATAATGCACAAATATCCCTCTCCACCTCTCACAGGATTATATTATGACAAGATGTAATCACAGAAAAAAGGCCCTAAGATTAATCAAATTCACAACAATTATAGCAAATGACGCAGAACCTAGAGCTAGAAGAGCTCACATACAATGAGTTCATACAGCTAGTATGATGCTGAATCTAACTAATACATATATTTCTCTATAGTAACATCCTGTAATAGTAGGATATAAAATGGCATCATATGAATTCAGGATGTGAAAAAGCTCATCAAGGAGAACAACAAAGCAAAGTAGAGCTGTGTCCAGTTGAAAAGTATTAATTAAATGGATTCGCCCCTTACTGAGGGTAGCAATACTCTTGAGGAACCACAAAAAACGTCTAGACACTTACAGCTCTGCTTCATGTCCTAATGTGCAGAATCACATTCATAATGTAAACTAATCAACTACGTCAAAGCCAGATCATGCACTAGCTCAAGTTAGCTTGAAGGGAAAAAAAATTCTAAACAAGACTTAAAGAAACAAAATAGACCAATTATATGCAGTTCTCGATTTCTACTCACTTTTCAACCAAAAAAAGTCATTTATAAATATCCAAATGCAAAATTCTATTATATGTTACTTTCTTCTCTATTTCTTACATACCAATGGTAAAGATTCAATTTTTTCAAACTCATACTGCCTACAGAACTACACCAAAGGCAGGTTCATTATCCATCTTCATAAAGAAGATAGTAATTATTTTTCTCAGAACTACCCTCTCACATAAAGTCATGATTTGACACCACCAATTCTCAATCACTACTTTAAAGTGCATAAATGTAAAAATACCTAAAATTTTCACCTTTTCAACTCTTACCTAAAACTTCGTGCCAAAAGTAAAGGGAGTAAGAATGATGGAATGTAGGGAGTATTAAACTTCAGAATACACACAAGTTCAAAATATTTCATTCAGATAAGTAGGACTCAGATATCACATATATGCATTAACTCCTAAAAATGGCAGAAAATTTAGTACCATTGCGTTAGATAAGGCAGCAAGATTCTGCATCTCTGCACTTGTATGACTGAAAACGGCATTTAACTGTTGAGCATCCTCGAAGGAATAACCAGGGTTGGAAGAACGGAAAGGATATTGATTTCCGTGAGCCACTTCAGCAGTCTCAGGCTTCAACTCTTCTGGCTGTGAAGCAGAAGATGCATCATAACTCCCAATACTTGCACCATTTCTATGGAACAAACTACCATCAGAAGCATTTCTAAGGGAATCATCAACATAATACTCGGAATTTCTGCAGCAAAGAGTAAAAAGATAGATACTTAGCGATTAAAACAAAAGGAGAACAAGGGAAAAAACACACAACAGAAAATTCTAAAATGTAAGTAATTTTTTTACCTAGCGTCTGGATGCGCAATAGATGAAATGCCGGCTGCTGATTCTTCCAAATTAGTTTTTACAGGCATAGATGTCATAGTCGCAGCAGAATATGTAACACTCATTGCAGATCCAAAACTACCAAAGCTCAAGTGTGAGCAGTCTGCAGTCTGAACTTGCAAATGATCTGGAATTACCACCGAAGGCGCATCTCCATCAGATGACAACCCTCTAGCATCCTTGTTCACACTTAGTTGTTGCAAGTTTCTGGTGACAGATGCGACTGAGGCACCTACTTCTTCAGCTGCAACATCACAACAGACTTAGGAACTCGAGTGGCACAATTGTAAATACACAACTAGGGTTTGATAAACCAGATTATATTCTAGATTGTGATCATTCTATTATACATTAGAGTCACGTTCATATATCTAACCAATGTCGGTTTAACTAAGATGGCAACACCCACTTCAGTTTTTTTTGCATATAAAATTCTTCTCTTCAATCTATATCAGCTATAGGCAGCAACAGAAGATTTATTTGACAAGTTAAGTAGTCCACCTAGACTTTGCAAAGCTTTAGGAAATGTATACTTGGTACTGCATGCACATTTTATAAAATTATTTCATGTAAAACGAAATTGTAAAAACAGTCACCTTCATGACGATCAAATTCGTGAGCTTGAGGCTGGTGTGAACCCATGTTTTTATACAAATCATTCTCATATACAGATGCTCCCCTTGAATCATTATCTGAAACCTTACTACTGGGCATAGAAACAGATCCCACATCATTTGTATCATAATTTTCAATGTTACCATCTTCTGTTTCTTGATCCTCTTCTGAATCAAAATCTTGATTTACACTGTCGAAAGGTCCAGATGATGCCTCTGGATGCACCTCAGAATCAAGAATGTACTCCGGGAAAGAAGTCACTGTCAAAGCAGCTGGCTTCTCTATGGAAGGCCACTCATCAATGATGGGAACTTGCTGGGAAACTCCCGACTCATGAAAGTTGGAATCAAGATCATTAGGAAATCTTGAATTATGATGTGATGTGGTTGTTGAAGGATACTGAACATTATTATGAGATGCATTTGAAGCATTTACTGCTTTATTATGTGGTCTGCCCATCTTCACAATATCAGCCATGGACACCTGACCAGGAACACCCGCCCAGGCAGATTGATATGCCGAAGGTGGCTGAGCGCCAGATAGAATTCCATCAGATGTATCCCATTGCGACTCTTTATTTTCAGCAGAGAAACCATCACTGCAACATACCATGCACATGCAGGAGAAAAAATTGAGAATCAAAAAAGAAATGAGACCAAGCAAAGATCCAACTAGGTGGAAAGTCAAAATTTCATGCTCTCACTGAAAGTTTATGACTATTATTTAACATTAGGTTTTAGAAATAATAAAAATTCCTACCTTTCAAATAATAGAATATCCCAACTAATTGGAGTAACAGAAAGTCAGTACCAAAACAAAAACATACAGGTATTTATCCCAATAGAGAGGTATACGGCACATGATTCCCATAGTGCTGTGCATGCTAGTGTCAGGTTGTTCACTGTTTATATTTGTAAGCATAATGTGCACATATTTGGAAAAGTTAATTTACAAATCTTAAAAAACTAACACGTAATCATTAAATCTTGGAATCTGAACAAGATACACATAGATAATGATTGAATTTGTTCCTCAAGAGTCAATCTGCAAAGGAGGCTAACTAAACATAGTCCCAGATAGTAAAGCTTTCCATCACTTAAAGCATACAACCACACAGTCCAAATTGCAGTCTCAATTACACTAATGTAATAATGATACTGCCACAAGTTCAAACTTCAAACAGGACAGACCTGAGATCTGGAAGTCCTCTGCTTTTATTAGTTCCTAATATACCAGGAGCTGAAGATAAAGAACTTGTATAAGGATTTGATTCATTTTCTTTCTTATACGTGGGTCTTCCGTGCAACGTTGTGGACTCTGATGAAGAAGAAGACAATGTGGTTAAATAACTACATTTAATAATTGAACTATTCCAGTAAACATAGAAGCCAAAAGTACCAGAGGAATAATATGGTGTTGATCCACCACGACCAAGATATCGATCAGAACCACTCTTGCCACCCCGATTTGAACTATTATTAGCAGCACGAGGCCTCGATTCAGTGGGATCTTTAACCTGAAAAAGCATAAATCGGAGGAAAATATATATCAGGCTAACTGCATAGAGCTAAATAACATGCATTTGGAGCAACGACTCAAATTAAACAAAACAAAAAAGTGACATTCAGTAACTAGGTGTGTGTCCTTTCTAATAATCATTCTGTTAAAAAAACAATTCAACCCAAGCTAATTTTTTATGCACTGATAACAATGACGCACCTCTTTTTTCTTCTCTCGTTTGCTCTTCACCTCATGGAAAGGATCTAAACAGTGTTAAAAATATTATCAGATATAAGTTCAAGAATATAAAATTGCAGAAGGCTTTCAGCTTATTTATAAGTAGTGATATCCCATTAGATTATTACTTCAACTAGCCACAAGGCTAGCAAAAATTAGTACTATTAGGTAATGAAATTGCTAGATTTAACGGGGGTTATAAAGAATACAAATCCAGTTGCTGCCTATCGGGTCACAAAAATTAAAAAAAAATCCTCCGAAGTAGCAGGACCTCCAAAGGACTATTCTTCAAACAAGTACATAAATAGTATAACATAAACCAACCAACTCTCTATTTTTATGAAAAGCATATAAACACAATGCTGATATATAGGTAAAAACAGCTCAATTCAACATAATCTATAAAAAGATAGGAACTTAAACATAATCTATAAAAGATAGGAACTTAAAAAGAGTTAACCAACACTATTTACCACTAAGCCAATATTCTTTAAATTAAAAAATTAAAAATGTGAAAGAATATATATATATATATAAGATAGGCAAAAACAAGACACTCATTAAAAGGGGGAACTACCTCCATTACAAACTTAAAACCTTAAAAACCAAAAATTACAAAAAAACAAAAAAAAAACCACGAAAAAAAACTCTAGGGTTTTCAAGGAAAAGGAAATAAAAAACCTTGAGATAAGAGGCGATTGACTGCTTCGTTAGGGTCCATATTACAGTCCTTGAGTGTAGCATATATCTCCGCCTCGGGACAGTTAACTATCTCCTTCAAGCTCTGCACCATCTTCCGCGACCCCGCCGGTATCCCATTGCCGCCGCCGCCGCCGCCGCCGCCGCAGCTTCCCCTGCTGTTGGTACTCATACTAAACAGATCTATGAGAAGAATCCTTTCAGCTTTTTTTCCTTATTTTATTATCTATATATAAATAATATACTTCTTGATTTATCGCCGAGAAACAACACTGAGTAGCGGTTAAATATATAGTAGTAGTAGATAAAAATAGAAGAACTGGAGAATACGGTAACTAAAATTTCGAATTGTTCAAATTAGTTGGGTAATCTTCTTACCAGAATAAATGGCGCAAACTCATAATATACTTGATAATTTAATGTTAAAACTATTTTTCATAGATAGTTTAATGTGAAAGAAGGAAAAATTGGTCACAATTATCAAAAAAAAAACTTAATATACTTTAAAAAAAAAAAAGACATGCATAATCTAGTATATATCTCGATTTTTTTTTTAAATCATAGTCAACTTCACTGTCAAAAGTGCAAATGTTATTACACATTTATGAAAATATTATTCAAGATAAAATAATTGTATTTTATTTATTTTGTGAATCTTTTTTTTTTTAAGAGTATTTTGTGATACTTTTGTTACTGTCAAACATAATTTAGTTTAGAATTCAGAAGATAGATATGAAAAATCTGTGGGTAATTACAAATTAGACAAAATAGATATAAACTATTGGGCCACTGGTTTATCAGTCACCCACGCACTAATAAAAGCATGTGAGAGTTATCCCAAAATATAAAAAACATAATCCAAAATATAAAACAATACAAGTATTTTGCTCCTATTTAAATAGATTATAATTCATACAACAATCAATGAGATGATTACCTACTCGATACTCAATCTTACCTACATTTACTTGATATCTCATCTGGGTAACAAATTGAGCCATTTGTTGTCCTTCAACTTAAGCCACATTTTGCATACTCAACATTTGGGCCCGGCCCATTAATGACCCTTTATGCATCTTGTGGCCCAACTCACCGTTGCTTATGCACGAACACACAAACTCTTCAACTAGTCACTAAAAATGTTGCTGCAATTCATCAAACATAATGCAAGAAGTAGCCCAAAGATCTTTAGCAAGCTTGGAATCACATGAAAGGGCAGAAGAATTCAGAGTTGTACCATTTCCACCAAAAAAATAAACTCCTGATACTTCCTGAAAGAAATAAACAATCAACTTAACCTTATGATTAAAAAATCAGTTATAAGTAGAAATTGCTAAATGTAGTACAATACTTACAGGAGAGGCGAGCGATGCATCAAGAATAGAACGTACGCCAATTTCAGGAGACTGAAGAAGACCCAAGAGCTTCAACACTATGTAAGCCGATTGTGAAATGCATGAAGGTATTTCTCGCATGATATTGGTCTTCACTGCTCCAGGATCAACAGCACTTGATCATACGAAAATCCAAAAACAAAGATGAATCGAGAACAAACTTAGTAAAACGAAATATATGTCATGTTCAAACAATAAAAAGATTGAAGAAAACAGAAGTTATAGTTCAATTTAGTGGTAGGAGCTCGTAAACTGAAGCAAACAAAATACTTACACAACTGAGAGATGATGAGACTTCTCCATTAGCTGAAATTGTCGGTGAAGCTCATACGAGAAGAGCAGAAGGCATACTGTCAATTAATGGTTTTTAAATCTTAGCAATGAAGTAGGTGAACAATAATATGAACTTTTCCTTTTTTTTCTGTGATAATGTACTTACATTTAGAATACTCATATATCTGAGCATATGGGTAACAATTAGATATCATGAAACGCTTCCCAGAAACGGTTTCTTTGTCCACTTGCCTGCAACAAACTTCAGGGGAAAAGTCGGGGACTAAGGGAAAGATGTGACACCAAAATTCCAAAGGATGCAAAATTTTGCATTATCTTAAATTAAAAGTAAATAATTGTATCATTTGCGCATGGTCATCTTTACAGTACATTGGAAAAATTCAAAATAGTAGAGGTTAGAGGCAGTCAAATGTTACCATTCCAATGCGTAAAGGATGAAACATTCACCACGCGAGAAGGGACGGGGCTATTTTCCAGAAGCGGGAGAAGAACTTTGGTAAGACAAAATGCACCAATATAGTTAGTAGCCATCATCCTGCAAATTTAGATATATTAATTAATTGCATTTGTATCGCATAAGAAAAAACTTGTGTTAGCAGAACAGAAAGTTTGTGAAATAATACTTCTTACCACAAAACAAAACATTAAAATGAACAAAGGCATCACCAAAAATCAGGTTGGCAAAGAATATAGGGGACGCATTTATAGTGGTTAAGCTGTCAAGAAGCAAAAGTAGCTAAATAAAATTGCGAATTCAAACCATATCAAAGTACACAATGTCAAACTAATGAAACTTTGGGTGAGTAGCTAACTACTTTCTCAACTCAGATAATTTCATTCTCTTCATTTTAATATTTTTTAAGTCAGAGTATGAAGCCATCATCTGACACCGAACTATAGTAGTGATATACTGATGGGGAAATAATATTTGGAATAATTACTGATCATAGCCTTCAGAAGTGAGTCTACGCGATGTCGCAAGGATCCCAGCATTATTTACGAGGAGTTGAACAGAACAATGCATGTTTGAATCCAATAGCCACTGCTCAAGCGAGCTTTTGAACTTGGCAATTGACTTGAAGGAAGATAAATTCACTTGAAAAGCTTTTATACAAGCATCATATTTGCGACTCTTAACATTAGATATAACCTGAAACAAAGAGGTCAAAATAATCAAGATGGTCTATAGTTGTTGTCAAAAAAAAAAAAAAAAAGTAGCAGACCTTTGATAAACCCTCAGATGATCTTCCAACTGCAAAGATGATAATAATATATTTAAAATCAACTAACCAAATAGCATCAAAAGGATTTATTTCAATCTCGTTGAGACTATTATTAGCTCATGAGTTTGTTCTACTCCCATATAATTAATGAATTTGTCGATTAATGAGCATTTCATATCACTCGATGAAAATTCACTAGTACCCATTCATTTATGCAAAAGGGTTATCTTCATAAATTTCAAATTTTCAAGAATAAGCATAGAAAGCAAATTAGAGAGTAAGTACCAATAACAACAAAAAAACCCTCCTTTGAAAGAGCATGTGCAGCTGCAGCACCCAAACCAGATGTAGCCTGCAAATCAATAGCCCACCAATATAATTTGCTCAAATAAAAAATTACTCATAAAAGCAATGACTAATTAATTTTACCCCTGTTATTATGCAGACGGGCATCGCCACAGAAGAAGATGTAAAACTACGATTTTGTGGGGAGAATTTGGATTTCGGGGAGAGAAATGTCTTGGAGAACAACTTCAAATAGGAAAAGATGAGTGAAATAGTCCATAAGACTGCCATCCTCCAGAATTGTAATGTAAATATAAAATCACAAGCATCACTCACCACCTTCACTATTTTCATCTCTGTTAAATAGTAAAATTATTATTTTTATCAAAAAACTATTAAAACTAACCCAATTTCATCAATTGCAAATTAGGGCAATAATACCGAAACCACAGCCCCGCTCCCTCGAATCTTGCGCTAACAATGGATTAAAATTTTATAAATTGATAAATTGTAGGAGTAGCATAAAATTGTATAGACGATTTGTCAAGTATGGATTTGGGAGGTTTGACAATTTTAGCACACTTACATGGAAAATGACATTCCACGCCCACCCCCTCCTCTATCTTAATGAATGCTAATAATTTATCCACATTGCTACTTTAGTCTTTACCCCCAATTGGGATGGGGGCAGACCCTCTTCAAGATTATAATTATAGGGGTGTGCAAACGGTAAAACCGAATCGAACCGTAGCCATTTTCGATATACCGGCTAGATCGGTATTTTGAAATCTCATATCGTTTGCCAAACCCAGGGCCGGCCTGACGTATTATGGGGCCCTAGGCGATTTATAAAATTGGGGCTCTCTTTTACAAATTAGCTGATATATTTTAAATTCAATTGTAAGGCCATCTCCAGCCGAAGCAGGCAATAACCCCCTCATTCCTGCCTGCCTGCCCACCTGCCTT
Organism: Penstemon newberryi var. newberryi; assembly: GCA_030819805.1. Lineage (NCBI taxonomy): Eukaryota > Viridiplantae > Streptophyta > Magnoliopsida > Lamiales > Plantaginaceae > Penstemon > Penstemon newberryi. Next base: position 18,793,862 of record JAUALY010000007.1, read on the forward strand.
GCCTAATCTGTCATCTCCAACCGAACCAACAATTCAAAAAATTTATTTCAATTTCAAAATTTCTCCACTCTCACTTAACAATAACAACAACAATAATAATAATAATAAGGCATTCATAAAAATAAAAAAACAAGTAAACATAATTAATTGAAAACAACAACAATTATTATCAATGCACTTGGAGTGAAAATAAAAACAACAACTATTTCACACTAAAACAAAACATAATTTTCAAGGAAAACACCAACAATTAAACATAATTAAAGCAACACAACAAACACTACAACAAGTTGGATCATAGGCCTATGGAGAGAAATCACGGCTAAAATCGGATTTGAAAAAAGATTTAGTCGAACACTTGTGGGAAACACACAGGCCATTTTCGAATTAGGTGTTTCTTAGTAATCGTATAGGTTAAGTTGTTTAATTGATCTTCAAATTATATTTTTAAATTAAGTTGCAATAATAATAAATATAAATAAGTCATATTTTTATATTCATACTATATTCTTTTAAACTAAGACATAAATAAATTTAAAAAAATTAATATCAATTACTATGTAACCATAAATTTTTTTTGTCCAAGGATTTTTTTTTATTTTTGTTTTAAAAGTTAATAATTTAAATATGTAAAAAATATATAAAAACTTTTTAACACTTGTTAATTATGATTTAATGTTTTCTTCAAAAAAAATCTTAATCATAATTTTGAAAGATATAATGTTTTCTCCTCATATTTATACTACTTGAAGGTCACTCAACACTATTTTCAAACCAATGTGGGATAAAGAGAATTAAGTTTTTATCCCACATTGATTTGAAACTAGTGTTTGAGTGGTCTTCTAGTAGTATAAATATGAAGGAGAAAATATTTTATCTTTCAAAATTATGATTAAGACTCTTACACAATTTATCTCACATAACAAACACGATTTGACATAAAGTCTTACACATCTTATACCTACAACCCAACTCTTCCAAAAAAACCTAAACCTACTTTATTTCTCAAACCACTCTATCAAAACCCAAACAAACAACATTACGCAAATTGAGATTATTTCACAAACCTCCACTACTCTCCCAAACTACTTTCCTAAACGCCAAACAAACAGGCCCAAAAAGTTTTTATATATTTTTTACATATTTAATTTAAATTTATTAACTTTTAAAACAAAAATAATAATAATAAAAACTTTGGACATGCGCGTCCAGGAGCAGCCTGCTTACGGGCAGGCAGGCAACTCCCCCCGAATGCCTGCTTGCCCTCTGGGGGAGATCCGTCTCCAGCCGACCGGGGGGGGGCGGGGGTCTGTTTTCTTGCCTCCCCGGTTCGGCTGGAGATGGCCTAACATAAAATCATGGATTTGGCCAATGAAGTATTAGAAAATTTTCAGAAAACATTTGAAAAATTGTAAATCCAATAACATGTCGAAGAGCTGTATTGTACGAGACAGATGAGACAGATATAAAGGTGCAACATTATATATTCTGGTTTGATTAAGAAAAAATGAAATTTGAAAGGTTGGACTTGGATCCAATACAAGCGCAAAAACAAATTACAATATCATTAACCTAAACTAACAAAGTACTCAAAAACATCAAAAAGTGAAATTTAACATCAACAACAAATGAAATTCGTGAAATAAAAAAAAAAATAGCTACTATTTAATTAAGAGTATCTACTGAACAAGAAAATACTAATGCTCATACATACATAAGAAATAAAATGGTGGCTAGTAGATACTGATGCAAACTTATAGCCTGCAGAATTGTTGATGAAGATTTAGAGTTGATTTCTGAAGAATCAACGGCAAGGGGCATTCCATCGCTGTTAAGACTGCAAAACAATGGACCAGATTCTTCGTCTTCGCTCATCATCAGAGCTCTCAGAACAGCAGATACGGTGTGTATATAAGCTGATCGATCCTTATTGAGAAGCCATGTTAGACCCATCAACTCACAATCTCGGTTATGCATTTTACTTGTTCTCTCAGATTTGTTACTTCTTCCACCTTTATTCTCATTAAGCTGCTTGCATAATTAGTTCATCAGATATGTTAGCAAAATCGATCTTGATACTTGAAGAAGTAAATTAAAAGATAAAGGTTGTATCTTCATTTTACGAGATCATATGTAACATGTTGGTACCACAAATTTTCATGCATTGACAAGTCCAAATTTAAATATTGATCTTTCAGTATATGCAACAGTTAGCCATTAATGTTACACAATAGAATTGGAATAGAAAATCTGTGTGATTGCATACAAGCAAAGATATGAACGCATACACACAAAGGAAACAGAGCATAGCAGAGAATTTATATGTCATTTCTTCTATAATTTGTGGATTTAAACATGTTCTTTTAGGCGGTCACTTATAAGTTATAATTCTGATATTTACCTAAAGTCTTCAATTAGGCCAAGTTTAAAAGCTTAAGTTGTTGAGTGCTACTGAACAAGAAGAGGGTCTTAGTTACAGTTTTGTTCAATATGTTTTGAAGGAACTTTAAAATTGGAAGGCAATTTTTTATACATATGTTAGCTGTGATATAGGTTGTTTTTTCAGTAATGGTTTTCTATTCAGGGTAAAATGCACGAACCACCCCATATGTTATGGAAACCTGCATGGAACTCCCCTCTATAATGTTTATTGACATAAAATCTCCTTGTGTGTTAAATATTCGACACAAAATACCAATTTCGCCCAATTCTGTTAGATTTTTAATAGGCGAGTAAGCGTGCATTGCACGTTCGTGAAATGAGTGTATATTTTAATTATATATCATTAGTTTGTAGAATATTATTTCAAAGAATTTATATGGTTTAGTATTATTATATCTTTATATTATACTTATTTTAAACTGTTTTATCAAATATGTAATATTGAGAGTTAGACATGTGACAAACGACGTTAATTAATATCACGGAGAAAGGTAAAATGTGCAGAGAATTTATGCAATAAATATAAGAAATTAGTTGTTTCATTTAAAAAAAAACAAAGAAATTATTTGTTTTACATTATTAGCATTGTTTTATAACATAGGATTTTTTCCTTTTATATGATATAATGATGTTTCACTATATATAAACAGACAATATAGATTTTTCACAAATAGATAATGACTTGTCTTTATGTGTGATTAGCAGATTAGGTGGTCCTGAGACATCTGAACTATTGCAACTGTAGAAATTAGTTGCAGAAGGTCTTTAAATTTAATTCAAGAGAATCATTTGAATATTCTTTTTCTTTATCTCTTATTTATATCAAATAACTGCAATATTTGTCTAAATTACTCTGTAGCTAGTGAAAATGTTATGATATTTTTTTTTCGATAATTAAAAAAGAGCTTATGATATTTGGGAACTGGAAAAGCTTCCAAAGAATGATATTAACAATAGGAAAAAAAATGTTAAAATTAATTTGCAATAGTAGGTTTTTAAAAGAATAAAATAAATACCTTGAAAATAAAATGTAATGAGTAGAGGAAAAAAAAAAGGACAACAAATGTCTCTTTTCCAGAAAATGACTAGCATGTGACTACACAGTGCATGTGACTACTACCAAATAATTCAACTTGGCGGGGCCGGGTTCAATATCCCAATTATCCATAACCCGAAACTAATTTCACAATTACCCATTAATTAATTAATTCAACTTAAGAAAAGAAAATTCATAATAAAGTAATCCGTACCAAATAAAGACTGTTGAGGCAATTGGAGCATCCAGCAAGACCCGAATACCCACCGCCATTAAAGCAATCCTTCTCCAATTTCTTCACCGCCGCACCTCCACTCAACCTCCCCCTCGAATCCACCGAAAAAGCTTCCGGACAACTGAATCGGTGCAATCTGATGCCGCAGTAGCAGTAAACGACGTCACACGTCTCATTAGTTTTCCCCAATTCTATACCTCTATTCCCCAATGCTTTCTCCAGTGTGTCAACACAAGTCTCCGAATCTTCGGGCAGCACGGGCATGTCGTACGACGCCGTACGGGGCTGGGTGGTATTATTGAGTCCTGTGCTGAGTGCGGTTTTGGAGTAGGCGGAGTAGAGGTAGGCGGCTAATACGGGGCAGCAGCGGGTACGGTGGAGTTGACCCGAATAGGAATTCGGATCGGGTAATTGGTGATGGTGGTGTTTGGACCCGCACGCGGATTTAATGCCGTGGAAGAGATCGTCGGGAAGTTCGAGTGGACAGCCGGAGGCATCGGATTGTTCCGGGAAGGCAGGAATGGTACTTGGGATGGTGGGGGAGGGGTGGAGGGTTTGTGTTTGGACTGAAGCCGGGTCTGGGTCGGGTAAGACGGGTAGTGCCCGTATTTGGAATGTGGTAAAGAGGAAAGTGCACAAGCATGTGATGATGGCTCTCGACATTGCTCTGAGACTATTGTGTGTAATGTGGAAAGGGAATGTTTAGGGAAGTGTGTGTGTGTGTGTGTGTCTTTTTCTTTAATGGTGGTAAAGGTAGGGGTGGGGTGGGGTGGGGTGGGGAAGATGAAATGAAATAAAAGAGATAGTATGAGGCTAATGTGGGTGGGTAGGGTAAGTCGTTGTTGGATCAAGTTTGGATGTTTGTTAGATACTTAACTAAAAGTTAAATATTGATCATGAAATGATGATGCTTCAATGGAAGATTTGGATTGTTCGGTGTAATTTTTTGGATAGTTCCAGTGTTCTTGCTTTGTATAATGGAGATCACGACTATTTTTCTAGTTTTAAGAGTTTTGAGATATGTTGCTTTTAAAAAAAAAATGTTATTCAATAAACTAATGATGATAGCCTATGCACCCAAAAAAAAAAATTTGATGATAGCCTATGAATTAAAAAACGAATTAAGTTTATAGTTTACATTAGGGGTGAACACACGGTTCGAACCGGATCGAACCGAACCGAAGTTTGGTTCCTGGTCGGTTCGGTCCTTGATTTCCATGGACCGTTTATCGGATCGAAAATTTCGGTCCGGTTCGGTACAAAACCAAACTGGTTCGGTCAAAATAATCGAAACTTAATTTTTTTTTATAAAAATCAAAAAATCAATTTTTAATATATATAAAAAAAATCTTACAACATACAAACCATACAAAAAAAAACCTATTCTATTTATTGAACAAAATTCAATTTATCATCAAATTTATCATCAAATTTATCACCAAAAGTCGTAAATGAAAAACATAAATTTTAAAAAAATAAATAATAATTTCGGTCCAACCGGTTCGATTCGGTAAACCGATCTGTTGTACCGAGTACCGATATTTTGGAAGTTCGGTTCTCGGACAAGAACCGTTTACCGAACCGAAATTTCGGTTCGGTAAACGGTCCGGACCGAAACGTCGGTTCCGGTTCGGTCCGACGGACAGTGTTCACCCCTAGTTTATACCCAGGTGAAAAAGTCACTAGATTTAGTGAACGAACGTATACACTAGAATAATTAGGATTCATTTGAAAAATATGATTAAATCAAAAAATGTAAAACAATATAAAAACAAAAAAAATATGTAAACTATTTAAATATATTTTTTTACTCAATAAAAATTAATTTAAGATAAACTAAAATTCAACCGAGAACTTATATATCAAATAGAAGCCGTTATTTAATACCCTATTTAGGTTGAAATTCAAAATCAATCCAAATACGAAGATGAAAACAATGGTAACGGCACGATTAATTATATTATTGCCCAACTATGAATTTTCTTGATTGTACAATGATAATACAATTTTTATACTTATCTTTTTTAAGCTTATTTATTTTGTATTTAATTAATTATGTAGAGGATTAGAGACAGATGAAATGAGCTGTCATATTGCACATTATCGATATTAAGATATCATAAGTTGACGAGAAGAAACCTTGTTATTTTTCTATTTGTGATAGTTTTGGATGCACATTTGTATTTTAGCCATAACTTTGACTATCATTGTCAGAATCGTATTCATGACCCCAATCAAGAAAGCTCTTTTCGACAAGCACGATGGGTGTCGTTGTTTTCTCTTCAAAATAGAAGTACTATTTTAAGTTATCATAGTTTGGTGATATTTCAGTAATATATCAAGCTTTTTCTAGTATGTTTTGGGTCATATTTTTAGCAAAATGCTTATTTTATTTTGTATCTAAAATTGAGATTACTTTTGGAAATAAACTGCAGATTAATCATTATTTTGTTCGGCTTAAAGAAAGTATGTTGATTCAATACCTTCCGCTTTGAATACTAGTGTCTTCTTCTTTAAATTTATCATGCTCGTCTCTGCAGTGATTAGATGACAATACTTGAAGACGCGGGTGTCTCATGTTGTGTCCTTGATCCTGCACTAGATAATATTTCTTGGTTTATTATATTATTATTATTATTATGTCAGAGGCACATTTACTAAATCATACAGTATATCATATGAGTTGTTTTTCATACAGGAAACTCCCGTGCGGACTAATTGAAAATTCAAGGCATATTATTTATGCCAATCTTTTTTTAGGTGGAAATTGATGCAGATCATTTATTTATGAACTGGTGTAAAACTCAATTGTGACACATCAAGTTTAATTTCCGACTCAAAAATCAAACACAGTAATTAAAATTCAAACTTTCACATGGGTAACATGAGTACTATAGTTCAAGTACAAATTTATGGACGGATCTTTTTTTTTTTTTTGCAAAATTACTCTTCCACCAATATGCATGGTATGGTATTAGGAAACCAATATGTGGATGAGTTTTAGTATAGTTTAGCGGGTTTTTCAAGATCGAGCCAAAACCCTTTCAAATGAGTTTTCATCAAACCCATAAAATCATAAAAAACCTATTCAGAAACTCACACTCAAACTCTTCATACTTATAAAACATTGATTTGACACCTACCACCTACTTTTCCCTAAAATCTCACTAAAAAGGACATTGATTTGACATATATACTATCTACTTTTTTTCCTAAACCCCAACATCCAAACCCAATCCAAATGGAATTTCAACTTATTCAAACCACAAAACCCATCCAAATGAAGTCTCAAATGTTTCATCAAAACCACCCAAACCATTTTTTTTTTAAATCGAGACCCGCAAAACCGAGCCAAAACCCATCCAAATAGACCCTATAATTTTCATTAAAATATCATACATTTCACTTTTGAAATATTGAAAAGGAAAAAATAATTTTCAATCTCTTTATTTGCTTTGTAACTCTCTTATTTTTACCAAACCAAACTTAAAAACATTACACCCAGAAAATATGAATATAGCAGTAAGTCTTTCATTGATGTCATTAGACAACATAGTTGATAACTATAATAAGTCCTTATTTTTAGCTAAATGCGAAAATATTTCACTGCTTTGTCTAATCGAAGAAAATCCTCCATAAAATCCTCCAATATTATTTTTATTAGAAAAATCCCTCTGTGTGTTTTTTTTATTAACCAAAAATCCTATTTGAATTTCCTTCACAAATCAATAGGAAAGTTATTTTCAAAATTTTAATTGAGCGGGGGCTTATTGCCAATTTTAAAGTAACATGGTGACTGTTGTCAATTTTTTTGGTGAATAAGGGCGTTTTCACATTTTTAGTGGGGGTATAATTGTCATTTTTCCTGCAAAATATATTCTCCGGTTTGAGAGGATTTGTTTTCTAATAATAAATAGCACAATGGGTTTTTTGCTATAAACATTACATTGTATTTTTTTCTAATTAGACAAAACATAAAGGATATTTATGCATTTCACTCCCTTATTTTACTCAATTAATTTAGTATTTTCTTCACAATTTCCTCGTATTCCCAAAATATTTTCAAAAAAAATTCAATATCTAGCTCTCCAAAACATACACTAAAACAATGTTTTTGTGATGCCCCAACTAGTTCACCCATCTCGACACATAAAGGTGACTAACAAGTTGAACAAGTCGTACGTCAAACTAACAAAACAATAGTATATATAGTAAAACCAATCATCGAATGTCATACAATGAAAATATTAGGGTTCTAAGATCTTTTGGAAGATGGGACAAACCCACTACCTGACCCATAGATATACAGAATATTACACAACATTTCAATAGAGCTTCATCGTCTAATGATCGATAAAGAAAATATAATACGACATCAATATAATGATAGGTAACTCCTACGTCCAAATATTGCCACCTCTCGAATTTAAAATTATATTTGATGTCTAACATAAATGTTTATCCTATAGGGTAATTTCGTTCATAAATGTTTCATACCATTTCTATAAATGTTACAAATGACTCTCTAGAGGCAAAATTGAAAATTCAGAGAATATTTCATGGAATATTCAAAGATAATGGTGTAGGGATTAATTTTAAGATGACAATAAACCTGAGGGGGATTTTCGTAATACCAAGTACATAAGGGGGATATTGTAATTGTAGGAATCCGTAATTCAACTTTTGGGACTTTCTTTACCACTCTACAATTTTTACTATTTTAGTATGTACTTGCACAAAACAGAAGACAATCTTATTTGTTAAATGAGTAAAAGACAAAAATACCCCCTGTGCTTTGTCTAACTCCTAAAAACCCCCTGTATTATTTTAACTCCCAAAAAAATCCCTATGATCTCAAATAAGTGCCAAATACACCCCAAAAAAGAGTGTGTTTCAAATGCCAAAATTGCAAGTATTTATTTACATTTTGCTTTTGATATGACAATTTTACCCCTGACATCGAAAGACAAAAACACCCCTTATGCTTTGTCTAACTCCCAAAAAAACCTTCATATGTCATTTTAAATCCCCAAAACCCCCCTGTGTTTGATTTTAAATACCACACTCGACCCCAGTAGTATATACTTAATTTTTCAAAAAGAATAAATAATTTTTTAAAAAGACAAACACATAGGGGTAATCTTGTCATTCCACAAAAAGTCAAAAATAAAATTATAAGTATATACTACTTGGATCGAATGTGGTATTTAAAACCAAACACAGGGGGAAGTTTTGAGAGTTAAAATAACACATAGGGGTTTTTGGGAGTTAGACAAAACATAAGGGATGTTTTTGTCTTTTGCTCTTGTTTAATCTGTTGGATCTATTTAAGTTGATCCCTTGAGGTATGTATTTAGAATATACTTGTCCAACTTTCATGATTAATGATCCTTGAATATTTTATTGGGTTTATTATAACTTTTTGTCTTCTCTTAATTTCCTCTTTCTACCAGACATTACCTGATAGGAACGTAATCCCACAATAGTTTCCTTACAATCATAAATAATGTCATGTTATCTCTTCATTCAGAATATAGTATAATGTTTCTGGTTGCTAATATGAATGTTTGTATCACAAATGATACATTACTCTATTTGACAAATCGCATAATAATATCACAAATTCACTATATAATTATCATGGTAGACAGTTGAAACATTTTTACCTTTAGACAACATAAGATGTGTTAGCCGAATGACATATGATTGCCAAACAATAATCATAATGTTTTCTTGAGTATGATTTCTTGAATATGATCTTAACAGGCGAAATATTTTAATATATCAAAAACAAGACTCAATAAAGATTTCACAAGCTCATCCATGAAGAAAGGCCAAGTCGAAGAATAGTTTGAAGGCCCACGCACTCTTGGAAGGGCCCAATTTTTTACACAAGAAAATTGAGGTCATGTAGGTATCGAATGTCTCGAACTATTAAGAGCAAGAAAATTTCTTCGGCCCAAATATATTTTTTAATCCAAGCCTTTTTTAAATTCTCTTGTTTGGCCCAAAATTAATTCTTAATTGGCCCTAAATTTAATTTTGTGAAAATCTTTTTTCTTAAAAAATGATCAGCCGATTTTTTAAGGTAAAAATGACATCTTGGAAACTTTTTCAACAAGGCAAAATCACCATGGTTTATATTATCTTAAATATATTCTTCTCAAGAAAAGATTCTCCTTATTTTAAATCTCATCAAATACCTTATTAATTAAACTTGTCCAAGTTCATTTTTTACTTATTTTTGGACTAAATTTTCGGGTATATCAAAAGAAGAGTGGGGAGAAATCATTTTTGAATTTTTGAGATATCTTATCCTCCAAAATCTTTTCAAATTAATCCGATTTTCTCCACCTATAAATTGAGCTCTTAATAATCGATTTTGACACACCAACTTTCAGAGGAAAATCAGAGTTTTACTTTAAGAAAATTACTCTTGCTTTTGCATACTTTAATTTGTGAAAATCATTTGAAAAGCAAATTTTTGTTTTTACTCAAACTTGCAAAAATATTTTTGTGAAAAACGAAAATATTTTTTAACCCTTGCTCTTGAGAACTTTGAGAAATTTTGAGAGGTTAAAAGAAAGATTAGTGAGCATACTTGTGTACATCTTACTCGAGAGGAGTATTCATTGTACTACTGCAAAATCATCTTACTTGTAATAGTGCGATATGAGGTGTCCTAGCAAGCACGATAATTTAGTGCGATAGATTGTTTACCTAGCAAGCACATTTTTGTTGCGATAGAACAGAGGGTTCTAGTAAGCACATGTTAGTGCGATAGGCTGAGGTCTAGCAAGCACATTGTTGGAGCGATAGGAGGTGTCCTAGCAAGCTCAATCAAATCGAGAGAAAGACTTGTAATCTTGTAATCTCTTGTGGCGAATGTTTGTCCTGCAAGCCACGTTTATAGTGAATTTTACCCAGGGGTGCTGGAAGAGAGGAAGTAGGCCATTCGGGCGCGAACCTCTATAAAAACGGTGATCTTGTTCTTACTTTATTTATTTTTCGTTTTTTTACTCTTCTGGAACATTACACTTAAGTATATCGGAACCATAAACTAAAACTTACTGGAACAACAAACTTCAGTTTAAACTTACTGAAACATTGTACTTAAAGTTACTGGAACGATAAACTTATTCCTTTTGGAAGTTACAATTGGTTCTTTCTGGAACAAAATACTTTGCAAAAAGAATTATCAACTTAATTCACCCCCTCTTAGTTAGATCTTAAGTGTCAAGATGTAACAATGGAAATTAAGAAAGATAGGCACAAAAGAGAATACCACAACACCACAAAACAGATTCCCACTTTTTTTTTTTGTTACCTTTTCTTGTTCATGCAGTTTTTCTCGTATTTTGGCACCTCCTCTTGCTTGTAGTACCCAACAAACAAATGCCTCCTTTCTTAAGTATTCTTTCATTCGCTCTTCAATGCAAGAAATCTATGATTCTTCATATTTTGTATATATACTCAAACCACCAAATAAAGACAGCTTCCTTCATTCATACACCATTAATTTGCAACGAAAAGAAAAACACAATTTAGCTTAGCATTGTCTTAGACAAAGAAGAAAATTGAAGAGCTACGTTTTCCGAGTGAGTTATGGATGCAAGAATACTTCAACATGTCATGTTCTTTCTCCTTTGTGTTTCTTGTATTTCAGGTAACTTTGCAGTGTTGGAACCTTAAAAGTACTCATATTTTCCATTACATAGTACTTGAAAATTTGAAACTTGGAATCTAGCACATATGTTAAACTGATTTTTTTTCTTTTTCTGGTAGTAATATGTAAAATTGATATGGTTATGCAGATGTAAATGTAAATGTGATTACTTAATTATATGCGATTTCGTAATCAGACAGACAGAAACAACATGTAACATAGAATGAATGGATGGCAATGGAACTAAAGCAAAATTGTGGAGCATAAAATCTTTCTTGGGATCGAATGAAATGATTCAATAATAACCAAAGCCGTCTTATGTTTTCCGTTCAGATGCACGAATTACAGAAAAACCATCTTCAGATGCATTCAGAGAAAGCAAAAAACTAGACTATGAATACAACCAAATGGTCTTTTCATCTCAGAGAATCATTCCGATTGTACATCAAACAATACTAGATCCAACGAGCCCACCTTCTCCAATACCAAGCACACCGACGCCTACAATATCAGGCGGGGGCGGGGCATGGTGCATTTCCAGCACAACTGCTTCCGAGACTGCTTTACAGGTAGCTCTGGATTATGCATGTGGCTACGGAGGAGCAGACTGTTCCGCAATCCAACCGGGTGGGTCTTGCTCTGATCCAGATACGGTTCGTGATCATGCCTCCTATGCTTTCAACGACTACTACCAGAAGAATCCAGCTCCTACTAGTTGTGTTTTTGGAGGGACCGCGCAGCTTACTTACACGGAACCAAGTAAGATACCGACTCACTTGTGTTTGTTTCATTGAACCAAATGTTGACGATAATAAATTGTTGATGTTACTTATAGAAATAGAACTCTATTTGTATACTGTAATTTATTTAGGGAGAATTACTCGAAGTACCCCTGAGGTGTGGTGTGATTACACCGATCACCCTTAATGTTTGGAAAAGTACACAAACTACCCCTAAGGTACTGTATTCATGTTTGGTGTAATTTCTGACGACGCGTGTGTCATCAAAAAAAAATATTGATGTGAAAAAGAAGGGTGAAATGAGTATTCTATCCAAGGTTTGTGATTTCTTAGATTGTACACAAATGTATATCTAGATTTCATACTTTTTCTTTTATGGAAGTATCACCGTAAGGGGTAATGTAATGAATCCAATACCTTAAGGGTTGTTTGAGTAATTTTCCCATTTATTTATATATTGTCGGATTTAGATCTTTAATGAAATGGATCAACCTGAATCTATATTCGTTCCATGTATTTTGGATTGCAAATCATTTTTTAACCCGGTCTTTCATCCATTAATGATTCTACTCAGTTGGATCCGATTCAATTCAAAATCCGCTCCATGTTGAATACCATAATTCAATATAACACACTGACTCTTTTCATATCCTCGAGTTTCTCTATATTCCTTGCTATATCTTTCCAAAGTGCAATCACTCATGAACTAATCAACTCTATGTCACTTTGGTTCAGGCCACGGAAACTGTTGGTATGCATCATCCACCAGCAGTCCCATGACTCCCGCACCACCAACGACAATACCAACAATTCCAATGCCACCTCCAAGGTAAAGTTATTAGCTTTACTTTAATCTAATAACTAAATTGACACAGTCAAAGGAATACTGAGATTTTTCATTGCAGCACAACTACGCCAGTCATGCCTTATACACCGGGAGAAGGAAATGGCTACGGTTCAGAACCAACAGGCAGTGGCTATGATTATACTTCCGGTTCTGAACCAATTGGTACCCCTAGTTCAGCATCAGCCATATCACTCGATCTACTGTTGCTCATTTCATTAGTTGTTGTAGCCAATTATTTCTAAACAAGCAGAGACCAAATTAGGTTACTATCTCCCAAATGAGATAGAAAGTAGTTGGCAGCATACAAGTTATGCAATTTTTTTGAGGCGGAGTGATATTGCATTATACAAATCTCGAGTCCTTTAACCATATCATCATTGCTTTTTATCCTCTCGGATAGATTAGGAAGCAAGGGGCTAGCGAAAAAGAAAAGTACACATCTTCTAGTTAGTTAGAGGGGGGATAATTTAGCCAAGAGATGTACAGTGTATAGACGAACAAAACAATGACAAGTAAATTAATACCTACATTTACCTATTCTATGATAATATGGTTGCAATTTACATTTATGCATTCGTTGCCATTGTAAAAATTCAGCATACTCATTCAAGACCTTACAAACCTATCATATTAATAAAAATAAATTATCTTCAACATTACGCCCATACGAGTTCAATAATTTACATAAAAGCATACATATATTTTAAAAGTTAGATCAAAAGCAAGAATGGAACAACAACAATACAGATGGTGGCCAAGGTGGCTAGGATTGAACCTTGATCAAATGCTTTTCGCAAACTGCCAGCTCCCGAGAAGTGTTGGAAAGCCAGATAAGCCGCTATGACCAAAGAAAAAATGACACCTTCCTGTGTTCCTCTGCCATGATCCGCAAATTTAGATACAAAGTTAGTTCAAATTTTATACAGCAACTGCATTGTAGATTAGATGTAATGTGTCTACTAACCTCATACGCATAACTTCATAAGGAGACACAATCACCAACAGCAACGTTAAAAATGGCAACTCCAATTCTCCTGCAAAATCATAAAGGAAAAGATATACTATTACTTGAATATCACAACTTTCTAGTTTGTGTTTATTATGTGTTGAGAAAGAAAACCTACCTGGAATAGAGGAAAAGAGACGTACGAGAAGGGCTAAGAAAGCAGCCCAGATGCCATACTCACCCCTGGAAAAGAACCCAAAAAACAACAAATTTGTTTGGAATTAAAGAACATGGCGACAAAATTAAGAGTTGTTTTTATGGAGTCGGAGAGAGTATGAAATTTGACATACTTCATCCATGAGACTAAGTTTGCAGGTGCTTGTAAGGCAAATAAAGGAACAAGAAAAGATCTGTGGATAGATGTACCCCTTGCCAGCATAAGAACTCTGAAAAGAAATTCGGTTAATATACAAGCAGAATCAAAATTTCGATCCTAAGCGAATCCACATTTAATATATTCTTGAAATAATCCTAATATTAGAAAGATCATATTTTTCATTTTTCACATTACAAAGAAAGCAGAAAAAAGATGCATATTTTCTTGAATCCCACGATCCAAATGAAGTATGATAGTTATCATTCAAAAAGATGCCATAAAAAAGATGTAACCCTCTAGAACAAGTAAAACAGGAATCAATATAATCTAAAATAACACTAACCAAATTAACAAAATCAAGACTTATATGACTCTATAAAGCAACAAAATATACGCAGTAGAAACGGTGGAGATCCACTGGAGATTCCCAGGTGCCAGCGGCGCAGAATAGCAAACAGCACCACCAAACCCATGTCCTTTCTTGTTCATCACCATTACTCTGCAATAAATAAATACATAAATAAAAATTACACTGAAATCCACATAACAAAAGGTTAAGGAATTGGATTACTAGTAGAAATTACCGAAGTGGGTTGTAACTGAGGGAGCTGAACTGTTGTTGATTTTGATGATGCCGAGGAGAAAGATGGCGAAATGCCCTGCTTTTGTGAGAGGTGGGAGTACCTTTAATGGAGAGAATTTGATCTTTATTGTAAAGAGAAGAGCAAGAAAGAGAAAGGGTCAGCATATTTTCTCCGAGATATTTTGTTTTTTATTATTACAGCAAAAAGTAACAAAGCTGGAGAGGACGATGCAAATGATCTGGGATATTTATAATTATAGCTGTTCTTATCTGTCGTTTATTTAAGAGATTTTTAAATTTGGATATTTTTTTTAATTCTTGAGAATTATGACTAATTGATATTTAAGGTTTTATATTACAGGACTAGTTTTTCTGCAATTTAGAAAGTAGCTTTTAGCTTTTAAAGCGAATTGTTTTTGTTTATAATTATAACTCAAATACTCACGTCCTCTTCAAGTCCAAATCAATAGTCAAATACCGCCCCCATGCATAACACCATGAAATCGATTTTGACCCCATTTGTAAAGACTTTGATCAACTTTTGGTTTTATCAATATTGTTGGGCCCTAATTCATTAGCTCAAAATGCTTAACTTCATGTTGATACTCCCACTGTCCCAAATTATTTGTCGTTTTACATGTTTTCACACATATTAAGGTACCTACTAAATAGCCCCAGCTTTAGGGAAAAAATAAATGATATATATAAAATACCCTTATTTATTATTTATCTCACCACTAAAACTGAGGTTATTTAGTAGGTACCTTAATATGTGTGAAAAAGTAAGAGAGAGAGTGTAAAACTTGAATAACGTGTAAATAGCTAATGGTGTGAGATAAATAAAGAATAATACTCCCTCCGGTTCATATTAATTGTCACATTGTTGTTTTTTACACATATTAAGAAACCTCATGATTAATCACTTTTAAATGGTAAAATATCAAAAATACCCTTCCTAGTGACTCTTGAGCTTCCCAACCTAGATGTAAGAGAAGGATAAAATTGGAAAAAATTGCATTGGAAACTCAAATGTGCCAATTAATATGAAACATAAAAATTTGGCAAATGTGCCAACTAATATGAACCGGAGGGAGTAGTATTTTAGGTATATAATTTATTTTTCCCCTAAAACTGAGGCTATTTAGTAGTTACCTTAATATGTATGAAAACATGTAATATGACAAATAATTTGGGACAGATGGAGTATTTATTAACCAATGAAATAATTTATTCACAATCAATGTGGGATTGAGGTGTTACAAAATCGATGAAATGAGCTCAAATAAGCTTTTGCCGAGATCAAGTTCAATATTAAGTAGTTTGATTTAATTTTAAACCCTTTTCATAACAAATATTCTTCATTTTAGTGGGTACTTCGGTGCATATGATTCTATTTGTAGTATTAGTTACGTAAAGTCGTAAATGAAGGTTGACTTCACATTTCTCCCTAAATTTTGCTTAAGAAGCTTGCGATTAGTGCAACTTCTTTAGTGATCCAAAGCCATTAAGCCATGAGAATGTGAGTTAATATCTTTACTCGCCAATAATATTATTTTGTAAGCAATGTCTTTTTTAACCACAATTGCATCATAATAAATGAATTAATGTACTAATATTTTTTTAAAGGATGACTTATGAATGGGTTAGACTAAATCCAGGTGTATCAGTACGAATTGGATGGAAAAAATTGTTTCATTTTTTTTTTATCCCACTTACATGACGAACCAGCTCATTGAAGATATAGGAATATATCGTGTTATATGCAATTTATTTTATATGAATATTATTGATGGTTAAAATCGAGTTTAACCCTAATTATCCAATATCCATCCAAGAACGAAAATAAGATTCGGCCGGAGATGGGTTGATCTATATTATATATAAGTCATGAGACTCATGACCCAATTTGCCAATAAGTTTATTAGAAAAGTTAAATTGTTGCATGAATACACAATACTTGAATCTTTAACATAGTAATTGGTAAATTTTAAGTGTTCACTAACAATAACATTTAAGGCCAGATGAATACGTTTAATATTAGGGTAATTTACGCTCGCATTTCGTCTCTCAGATAAATATTGTTTCGAAAATTAGAAGATTTTTCTTCTGGTTAAGTCTGTTTACCAAAAACTCATCACGCTGTCAGCACCTTTAGCAATTTGACGTCATAAAATGTACTTTTCAAAGAGACTAAATTATAAAAGGTGTTCTTCTAATTTCCAAAACAACAAGAGGTTTTTAGTAGTTACTATTAATTAAAATATACATGAGGGGTCCCAACATATATTAACCTTGATATTATGTGTCATAATTTTATAGATCTTATATATTTGAATGAGATTATAGTAATTATTCAGACTTCGATTGTAGATTTATAAACGTTATTCTAAGTTTTACATGGCAAATGTTTATTAATGGAACCAACTGGAAATATATCATTACTCTTATCTAGGTAATTGAAATATTATTCGAACTAGAATTTGAATATGATGCATGCTAGATTCTAGTTTTAACAAGACGAAAAAAAAAAAAAGCCCAAAATAATTTAAGTTATGATATTTTTAGAACATTTTTAATTATTGTTTTTAGGAGCGCTATTTAGTTATTGACGAATTAGTGCTTCTCCCTTTTAACCAACATCGCAATTCACAAAAGAGAAAGCGTTAAGATCTTCCGGCAATTACAAAAGGAAATACAACCAGTCCAAGCACGATTTCATTGAACCCGGTTAAGAAAGTCGGTCCAATAGAAGTCGCATTTCGATATAATTACTTTCAAGTGGAACGTTTTCGTGAGTCGTTACGTTCAATAGATTCATAAAACAATTAGGCTGCGTTCGGTTGCCAAGAGAATGAATAAGCCCAATTGTGTTTCGGGCCAATAAATTTAATCGGGTCACTAGTTTAATCCTATGTTCGGCAGATTGAAATTGGCCAGATAACGAAATCAGCCCAGTGTTTTTCTTGTGGTTCGGTTGGCTCAACTAACTTTTTTGGACAATTTTGCCCCTTGATCCGCGACTACATCTGACCGTTCACGCGGATGAATCTTGACCATTGATTCGGGGGTATATGATGTTCTCCCAAACCCTAATCCCTAATCATATCTTCATTTCTTCTTCTTCATTTCTCTCTCAAACCCGACGACGGCGCACAATTAATCCGACTTGATTTTCACTCGTTTCATGTTCATCTACGTAATCTTCGTGTAAGGGTTTGAAGAATTCTATTCCACTATCATTGTAACGGTTATATGTGGTTATCACCGCATTAATTTTCCATTTTAGGGTTTTTATTCTCCCAAACCCTAATCCTAAATTATTTTGGGGGTTCAATTATTAGGGTTTTTCTTTCAAAATAGTTGTTGTCTCTGATCATTTACTTCATCTACGGACTTTCCTGCTAAGTCTTGATATATTTGTAACTGCGCTTCACAATAACACGATAATTATCAATTAGCTTGTTCTGATTGCTCGTTTTAGTCATTTCCTTTGCTTATAACTTCTTGTGAATGGCAGAAATGGATTCAGACTCCAACTCAAATGTTCGTTTAGGGTCTGCACACTGCTACTGCGGGCTTCGCGTGAGAATATATACTTCCTGGACGAAGGTGAACCCTGGCCGGAGATTTTCACGCTGCCAGCGTTTAACGGTATAATTATTAAGTATTCTTTATTTATTATGCTCTTTTAATTATGTGTTTTTATTTATAATTTTGATTTTCTAATGAATAATTTTGGTATATATGTTAGGAGGAACGGTGTGATTACTTTGAATGGATCGATCCAGTAATGTGTGATAGGTCCCGTGTTATTATCCCTGGCTTGCTATCGCGAGTCAGTCGTGCAGAGGCTGAAAATACCCGTCTTCTACGTCGCCATGATGAATTGTCTACACAATTTCAAATTGTTCTTAATTCTTTACATAATATAGAGGCTGAAAACACGGCATTGCGTCGCAAGCAAAAGCTTGTGATGATCTGTGTTGTGATTGTGTTCTTGTTTTATATATGTGCATAATATGTTGTGTTTGTGTTTCAAGTTATTTGATAGTTTTGATGGATCTTGCTGACCTATGGACATTAGTTCTAATTTGTGTATGTATGGCATGTGTAAGATGGCTGCATCTAGATTGGATAAAAGTAGAGGTTGTAGTTATTTGTGTTTGTTGAGTTCTGTGTTTATGTAATCTATGGTAATTTTTATTTAATGTGCTGCTATGTTTACGATTAAAAAGTTATGATCTTGTCACATATGTGTTTTCCCTTGAGTTGCATCCATGTTGTTTTGCCAAATGATATTTCATAATGTAGGTATTGCTTGTTTCCAAAAGCTGATGCTGGTGTGCTAAGGTATTATGTGGTAATAGGAGACATAAGATTTGTACTTTTTTGGCCAAATGATGTTTTTAAAATTATTTCCGATGGTCTTGTAATGTTGAGGTAATGCATGTGATAATAGTTCAACAAAGTGGTACTGTTTGTTTGGGTTCAATTTCTGATGTTATATTTTAGGGTTTGGTGCACTGTCGGGTATGCAATGCTGAACATAATCTTGAACTCTGTGTACTCTGTCATGAAAGTACCCCCAAAGGGAGATATCTTGGCCAAATGATTATTTGAAAATTATTTCTGATGGTCTTGTTAATTGTTGAGGTAATGCATGTGATAAGGGTTCAACAAAGTGGTACCGTTTGTTTGGGTTCAATTTCTGATGTTATATTTTAGGGTTTGGTGCACTGTTGGGTATGCTATGCTGAATATATATTTGTTCTCTGTGTACTCTGTCATGAAAGTACCCCCAAAGGGAGATATCTTGGAACCATACAGTATATACTTGATTTTGGAGACTGAACGCAGCCTTAATTTTTTTGGCCAAATGATGATTTCAAAAAAAGCTTTATGATGGTCTTGTATGTTTATAACATTCATTAGTGTATATCCATTGTTGAAGCATTCTTTCATATACTTGTGTTTTTGTATGAATTGATGACTGTAGTGTATTCATGGTAATATATTCCAATTTCTCAATCCTTTGCCTTCTGTGTGTAAATACTTGTTCAAACTTTATGCATTCTTAATAACTCCCAAATCTAAATATGGTACATATTTATTTTCAGAAGCATTTGAGATTGGCAGACTAAAAATAGTGTGTACTAACTACTGTCTATGATTTTATTTGGTCATATGGACAGTTGGAGCCAATAAATTTTATTGCACTTCCCAATAAGGTCAATTCATTTCCCAATTCATTGAATGACCATTTAATGCATGTGATGACCTTTTGTGTATCTGAATTAAATGCATTACTTGCCCATTTGTATATCCATTTTAATTACATGAACATTCTTACCCTTCATTTATTTAATGCGTTAGTTGACCCCAACCCCTTTATATAACCTCACATCAGATTGTTCATCTTATTCACTCTTCAAGTCAAAGAAAATTGTCTGTGTAAGTGTAATTCTGTTTTCATAAAAAATATTTTCTTTCTTTTAATTTTTGCCTTTGTCTAATGTAGTTCTTTCCAATGGCAGTCTGCTACGTATTCCATTATGCCGAGGACACGAAGAATGCGGAGTGCTGAAGAAAAGATGAACGATGGCTGGACTTTTGAACAAAATGCTAGGTTTGTGAATCTGCTTTACCAAGAGAGCAAAACAGGGGATCTACTTGATTTGGAGTATCTCACTGGGGCCTGCCAACGTATCTCATCCCAAATGTCCTCTATGTATGAGAGGAGGTTCAGTTTCCATGGTATTAAAAAAAAGGTGGAGCACATGAGAAAGAGGAATGCCACTTTCAATGATTTTCTGGAAACTCCCAGGGTAGGATACGATGTCTGGACAAACGAGTCTCATGTGAAAGATGATTATTGGAGAGTGTGTTCTCCTAATGTGAGTAACATCTTATTTAACACATTCATAATTTTTTTAATATGCATTGTCTAATTTTTTTCCATATGTTTTTTGTAGGAGGAGTCAGAATGGTTTAGACATTTTAGGTTGGAAGGTGAGCCATTCCACCTAAAGTTGTCCTACATATTTGACACAAAAGGGGTTGGTGTTTTCCCCAGGGACCTCACTGGATCACCAGGTTGGCCTATACATGTCCGAGACTCGGACGATGATGAGCTTGCTGTTGTCCCAGTTGGCACCGGGCGTTCAGTGACTGCTGTCCCATTTGATGAAGGGAAGGAGGTTGAATTGGTTGTGAAGAATGGAATTGAGGTTGGTTCAAGCTCGGCTGGTGATGGTGGTTCGGGTTCTGGAGGTCATGATGGTGGCATGTTTGGGAAGAAATTGTGGGTTGTTGATGATGACTTTTAATGTTGGTGGCTGTTGCGTTCCAAATACTAATACGCAAACTACGCAAGTATACGGTCGTTACAAGTAATAAAGTGATAAATGAGTGTCGAACCCACGAGGACTTGTACGATTAATTACCAACTAATGTCTTGTTACTTCTACTTAGATTTGTAAGTTGAGTTGGTAAAGTGATGGTGGTTATGATAATAAAACGACGGTAAGGTGATTATGAATGAGCTAAACACTTAACTAACACTTGACTTAACAATATGTAAATGCTTCTAGGATTTTACGTCACCTAGTTCAATTCAAGATAAATGACTCCACAATTGATAATTACACTTATGTTTGTTGTTCAGGGTTTCAAAAATTATTCATGCGTATCTTCCGAATTGCGTACGAACCTATCAAAGTAGACTAATCCAATTTATGTCTAAAAGGATTAAACCTAAATGATGCATTAATCACAAACCTTGTTAGAACATGAAATGACCTAGGTATATTCCTATCCTAAAATCAAATCACAATCTAGTTTTATAATCTAATCTTTAATCCACTATGTCTAGCAATTAAAGATCAATCCATTTCATCTTATGGTTGGCCTAACAACAAGATGGAAAAAGCTCAAACTAGATTAACAAACACATCCAAGCATAACATCAACTATTAATTCATCCTCTAATCAAGAATAAAACATAAGATCAATAAAACCCAAGAAAAGAAGGATTAGCTACTCATAGCATTAAATAAATCATCCAATACATTAATCAAAGTTATAAATGTAAAGAACAAAGTATTAAGAGTTAGAGATAGCTTAGTGGATGAAATCTTCAACAACTTCTCCCTCAAGCCTTTTTATCTTCATTGGAGAGTAGTCAAGTGAAAGTGAGAGTGGAGGCTAAAAGTGAAGTGAAGAAGAAGTTGGCTAATGAATTTCACCTCCTAACCCTTTAACCTAGCAAAACAATAACCTCCTAATGCCTAAGTTACCCTTCAAACAATGGCAACTAAGGCCAAAAAGTCCCCCAAGATGTCTAAAAATACAAGTGGGATCAAAGGGGGATTGTACAAAAAACCCCCTGCCTTTCCCGCATAAAATATATGCTGGTAGCAGGGGTCCCGCGGCCGCGAGACTGAAATTCGCGGCCGCGAGGAACAGGCCGTAAGTTTCCTGCTCTGCCGCACTTCCTTCCGAGCAGCATATCTTTTGACTCCGAACTCCGAATGTGGATCCGTAAAGTCCGTAGCGTAGCTAACTCACTCATCTATGACATATCCAAAATTCAGCTTATTTGGATCATCCATGATAAATTTGTGCATGCTTGAGTGAGTAGCTATCTTCATTCTTGTAAAATTTGCTTCGGAGTCTATTTCCTTTGAAGCTCAAGCTTGACTCGTGGGGTGGGTAGAATGACTCGCATCATTGATACGCAACTCCGAATCACTCTAAGATGTCAATACCTACAAACCACGGAGAAAACGATCAAAAAACGAACAAAAACACAAAAACCGAACAAAGGCCAAACGAAGGGGCCAAAAGCACAGAAGACACGAAAACACGCGGAACAAACAGAAAATCGGATCAAAACAAGATGTTTTGGGCTTAAGGAGATAGGTAATAACGACGTTTTCACGGCGTTATCAACACCCCCAAACTTAAACACTTGCTCGTCCTCGAGCAAAGAAAACAAAGCAAGACCAAAACAAGCATGCTTGAGATCAAAACACCAAAGCTTAACACTTTTGAATTATTCTTAAAACAAGCTCCACGTGTGTGTGTGTTGGCTTTTGGCTAGATTCTATCTTAGGTGAATACTTCCCGATAGGTCAAAATCATCGGTTCTATTTGCATGGTCTTCTAATGTTTGACAAAGAATCTCTCCTAGCCGTAGATTGCAAACTTAATGTTCAAATCACTTCACTAAACTAAGTTATAGGAAATTTAAGAGTGTTGTCATTTTTCTTGAATTATTGACGATTTTAGTTCCTAGCTCTTTCTCACCATACTTTGCTTTTTCTTTTGATTTACAATGATAACAAAGCACTTGTGCTTTACAATGATGTTACAACAATAAATTAGCACTAATGATGAAGATTGTTTGTGCTTCTATACATTTAACTTTTGGGCTACTAGCACCATTCCTTTCATTTGTGCATTTCATTTGAAGTTTTCATTACAAAACTTGCACAATTACAACGAAATAGAGTAATTACAAAAATGATTCATGAATTTCATCAATGAAGGCTTAGCCTTTCTTTTCTCTCATAGAAGTGCATACATTTTAGCAACTTCTCTACTCATTTCTTTTGAGAGCTAGGTGTTCAAAGGTTTTTCATTCTCGAAAAGGGTTCACTCCCCCAAACTTAGGTCATTTTGTTCCTTTTACACTTTGTTTTCAAACTAAAGTTTAGAGAGAAACTAAGTTACGCAAGAGGAGTCCTAGATCCTATTATCACTAAAGTTCTTTATCCACCCCAAATACAACCTAGCCTAAGCCAATTTGCTCAAATATTGTAGAAGCATACTCAAATAATAATAAGAATTTGAAAACAATTTGGCGGGTCGACCTAGCATGTATGCAAGTACTTGCGACCTCTCTCCCCTAAACTTAAAACGCACAATGTCCCCATTGTGTGAATTGAGAAAAATGGAGGGAGGTCGACACGACAACCACACAAGCACACAGAGGAAAGACAAACAAAAACAAAAACAAAACAAAGAAAACAACAAGGTAAATGATCGAGCACGGCTCTATCCAATCCAAGCAAGCATGGATAATCAATACCAATCAAGTACGGACATATAGATATAGCATTGTAAGCACAAAATAAACCAAACGGAATGCAAAAATGTAAAGGTTACACCCCTTTGTCGATCATGGAGTCTGTGCATCCCATGGTTAACTTCCGTCTCGAATCCTCAATCATGCTTGCCATTACTTATTTTTTTTTTTTTTTTTTTTTTCGCGCACAATCATCACCTACAACACAACACCTACAAACCACGGAGAAAACGATCAAAAAACGAACAAAAACACAAAAACCAAACAAAGGCCAAACGAAGGGGCCAAAAGCACAGAAAACACGAAAACACGCGGAACAAACAGAAACTCGGATCAAAACAAGATGTTTTGGGCTTAAAGAGATAGGTAATAACGACGTTTTCACGGCGTTATCAGTGGCTGGATGTAATATGTTTTAAGCTTCTATTTTTTTTATGTCTGTTTTCCTAGTTTTATAATATGTTTTATTACTTGTTTGTTGTTGTTTGTGATTACTTGGCACATTTGTGTAAGTGCAGGTAATCACACAAGGCTCTATTTCCCTTAATCCGTATTTTGTAATTTTCTTCAACTTTTTAAGCATGTTTTTATTGAAGTCCTGTGTTTATTAAACTATTTTACATAAACTTTCACTATAAAATACACATAAGAACTTCTCAAACAAAAACTAAGGTGAAAAATACATGTACAAAAAGACAAAAAAAAAAAGAGTTCAAAGTTCAGATTTGCTTTCTGCCAACAATCTTAAGAGTTTTCTTATGAATAATTTGTAACCTTGACCAAGTACCCCACGTATGAAGCAAAATTGCTACATGCCAAAATCTATGCATGCCAAAATCTATCACATAAGAACCATATCTTACTTACTGCAATTTCTTTTCAAATTGATTTGATAACACATATAAAGTCTATTTTGGTTAAATTGTACATAGGTCCCCATACTAAGATTTATAGTCCAAATGCAACCCTTATTACTAGTATAAATTCAATGCCATCTCCATAACATTTATATGCATCAAAACCTCTTATGAAAATCAAAGAATAGTGTGTACAAACTTTGCAACTTCCCAAATATGTCAATATTTTTCCCTCGTCCCCAATCCCATTTTTTTTACTCGGAAAAATGGACCAAAGAAATTGATGATTATTTAATTGAGTTTTTAGCAAATGATTCTTATTACGCAAATGGAATTCTTATTTATGGTGTAAGCCACGTGTTCAAGAAAGCTCGTGATGAGGTTAACGTGTTCTTCCGTCGTTCTTTCACTACAAAGGACATAATGGCTAAAGTCGAACGCCTCAAACGTCGACATGCCCTATTTTCACACCTCAGGACCATTTCCGGATATTACTTGAATCCTGATACAAACACTGTCTGTACCGATGGATTGGAAATCGTGAAAAATTTGTGCCTGGTAACCCATAATATTTATTGGTAGATTATTATATAAAATTTCCTTATTTTAGTAAAAAGTTATTTTTTATTTTTAATTGTAGGAGGCTCCATTTTATGAAGCGTATGCCATCAATGGAGAACCCAAATAGAATGATTTGTGCGAAATATTTGGATACCCATACGAATTCCTCGTAGCTCCACCACCCGCGTCCCCAATTGACCTTCAATGGTTCGAATTAAACGATGGACCGATTGTCGGACAAGAAACACCAAAACCTGATCCCATCAACCCGCCTCAGATACAATTCTCCCCTAGTGGAAATGATGATTTTTGGCATGATTTGGCTAACTACAGTGGAGCGGAATCTGAAAACGACGAGGTTAAAAACTCTAATAAAACCGTATCTAAGTGTCTCTGGCCGCATGTGGGGACGTCCAGTGGTATGAATGACGTAAAAAAATAATTATTAACAGTTGGATATTTCTAAGTAAAATGTGTGTTTTCTTCTTTCTGAGCTTTGTTTTTAGTGTGTTTGATTGAAGATTAAATTCTATATGTTTTTTCTCTAGTTGTGTGTGTTTTAATAAATAGTTAAGTATTTTTCCGCTTGTAAGTGTGTTTTTCAATGGTTGTGCAATTTGAAACAATGGTTTGATATTTCCTGTCCATAATTCGATGCATAATATTTTTCACTATATATATATATTTTTTAATTTCCTTTCAAGTGCAAAAAACCTTCAATGAACTCCCACAACATGTAGGAATCAAGATTTCATGAACAAAACATCACTAATGGGTATTGGTAGACACTAAACAAGAAGATATTAAACACAAAATACATCTAATGCGAAGTATTCATCCATACGTACGTAACAAAATACACATTCATTTTGCATCCACCAAATTTGATGCAACATATAAAACACAAAAGTGGGCAAAATTAATGAAACGATCAATTGAGCACCACTACGTGCATAGCCAAAGTCTTGGAGCCGAAAATGTAGCCAAAATCATCATAAGAAGTGCATTTACCTTACCAATTACTCCTACGGCCGAATCTAATCAAGGCATTTTGTTGTTTAACATCATGTGGGCGATGTGCTCTCGGTTCTTTTCGTTCGATTTCAAAAATAAACTCACATGTTTCGCATTATCCATAATCTTGAACGAGAGAAAAATTCTGTTCTCATCAGTTAGCGTGTCAATGCTATCGAGTGCAGTTATAATCTTTTGTGCCTTTTCATCGTAAGTATCCTCCTCTTTCGCAAATCTTTGACTAAGATCACCCCACGCGCATTTTGCGGCAACTAAGAACTTGTCCATATCGCTCCCGTCAGATTCCGGCGTAGGCGTTTTCTTTTTCCTCTCTTGTTTTTCCATATTTGTTTTCTCCTTTTTAATCTTCTTTGCCAACCTAGTTATCTTAGGACCCATATTGTCAAACCCCATGTTATACGGTGGAATATCGGAACCAAACTCCCCACCATCCGAAGCATCCGTCGTCAAATCGACACACGGACTACTATATACACCCTCGTCAATGTTTGTATGTATTATAGGTTCCTTACCATTCTTATTTGACGGGTTAACCAGGTTGCTCCTTACCAAATCCTCCACAATTTCAACAAAGTCCTCCGCGCCGTCTCCGGTGGCTCTATCCTTTCCAAAAATCTCAACCCAATCCTCATAATATGGATACGTCTTGAAACGCGTATTGGCAACATCTGGGTGTGCCTACAATTGAAAGTGCATAGGTTAAGAACAATAGGAAAAAATCACATCGGGAGGAGGGTTATTTGTAAAAAATCACATTAAAGTCACCTTAACATACAGTGCCCAGACATCATCATCAACCGTGATTGTTTTACTACTTTCGTTCCATCCGAAACCACTCGTCCCTTGCATACCCAAGATTTGGTAATAAGTTTTCTTCCACACCGTCAACTTGGAGTTAATATGCTTGAGTAATATCTTCGACGCCGGTAGCCTTGCATTAAGTGCAAGTTCTAGAGCTTGCAAGTAGCCCGGACGAAAACTATTATCTGCCTTCCACCCATTTGAGATTAGTTCCTTCAAACAGTCTATCAACTCGGCTTCTTCGACTGCGTTCAACGACCTCCGAGAACCTTGGGTCTTCCTTTGAATTGGAGCCGCATCACCGTAGCGTGGAATGGAAGACATCTCAATTGGATTATACCTACACAGTGAACAATGTATACATAATGTATGGTAGTCACCCAAGATACACAATCACGAGCAATAGTAATCACACAGTTGTACATGGTCATTTAAAATACAAATTAAAAAGTATACATCTCATTGTATACGAATATGCATTACTAATAATAGGGTACAAATCCAAATATCGGAAACAATATGATACAAATTCAATGCATTCGAATTAATAGTGACAACTACAACATCCATATGCCATTTCTTAAAAAGGAAAAAATTCATTCGCGAGCCGAGTTCCATTTCATGAACATTTCACGAGCTAAGTTGTCCCGAAAATTGTTCCACGCGTGTGACGTTTCAACAACTTCAACGTAGTGATCTCCATCAGAGTCAGTCTCATCCTCACTCGGATAACTTGAATCAATGTATGGATCCCACACCTCAACATCATCGGGCGACGTTTTTCGCAAGAAGTTATGAATCAACACCAATGCCATGATCATCCTGTTTTGCGTTTGTATGGGATAGAAAGCAGGACTTCTCAATATTGCCCAACGCTTCTTTACTTGCCCAAAAGTGCGCTCAATCACATTTCTAGCTTGACTATGTTTCATATTGAAAAATTCTTTCTCATTTTGAGGGGCGTCCATACCAACTCCCCACTCTTTCAAATGATATCGCACTCCCCTATATGGCGTAAGAAAACCTTCACCATTCGTATATCCATTGTCACACAAGTAGTACGTTCCTACAATTAAGGAAAGAATGAGTTGCTATGACATAACCCTTGCAATTAAATTCGTAAACTAAACTAAGTTTTACCCGTAGGCACTTTCAATCCATTTGGCCGATTAATTGCATCTCTTAACACGCGCCCATCTGCGGCGGACCCCTCCCAACCGACAAGTGCATAGGTGAACAATCCGTTAACATCACAAGCAACAAGTACATTGGTAGATATGTCACCTTTTCGGTTCCTATAACGTGGCTTATCAACCGATGGAACATGAACATGAACATATGTTCAGTCTAGTGCCCCAATGCAACCCTATACGTACGCAAATGCTCTGTTGTAATACACAAGTTGAATAAAAAACCACTTTCAATGAAAATAGGAAACTTTAAGATTTTTCCTTACCGGAAAACAACTCCACCTATCGTCCTCAGAATCAGTTGGTATTGGATCCGGTTGAGATAATAATATTGGATGGAGCTTCATCAAACATGTCAATACACGATAGAAACATTTGCTAACAGTGTCACCGGATCGATGGTAATCGGTGGCAACAATACGATTCTTTTTGTGATGGGCAAAAACAGTAAAAAACATGGCAACTTGTTCTCTCACGGAGACATACTTAGTATCCTTTAAACCCCCCACGTTATGTATGAAACAACATAACTTATCAAATGAAGCAATATTAAGACGTATATTATTCTTACACCTTATTGTATTTTCTCGAGTAATATATTCTAGGTTTTCCATCCACTTGCGCTTCCTACGGATTAGGCTATACCGTATGGGTTGGTTGATGGACCGAGTGCGGAATTGTTTAGCACGAAACCATATAAGAAAAATGCCCATCCAAAAAAACCGATGAAACATTAACAAAATCAATTTTAACTTGGACCGTTCATCCATTTGTATATCCTAAAACAAACAAGATTTGGAACAAAACATCAACAAACAATCAACCATTTTCAAAAGCAACCATATTTTTCCCATAATTTGAGAGAATTTTTGTAGAGAAATACATTATATGTCCCTAAAATTATTAAATTTTGACATTACTTCTTCAATAATAAATATACAAAATTGTACAAATATAGTGACAAATTTACTTCTAAAAACATGAATGGTATAAGATTACCTCGGGTTAAACTACGTATGAACTCCCAAAAATAGAGACCCAAAACCCTCCACCTTCTTCGTCCCTATAAAGAAAAAAAAAATTATCTTAGCTATAACTAAGATTGAAATGGAAGGTAGGAAACTTATAAGGTATGATATATAAAAAATCAACGAGAAATGTCAACAATCCCGCAGCTTGAGTCTCAAAAGTGCAGTCTTCGTCCCTGAAAAATGAAAAAAGAGTTTCACAAATTACAAAACATATAACTCGATTCAAGCTTCTCATATGGTTAAGTTTCACAAATTAATGAAATGGGAGTAAACCTAGGGTTAATTTATGCAATTTACCACTAAATTTCACAAACAATTTAACTTCTCACCTGGGTTCCTTCAAGCAACTGTGGAGGTAGGGTTATGGCAGAGAACGAGCGGCAAGGTGAAATGGTGAAGGTTTGTTGTTATTATATTTGAAAGTTATTATGTTTTTTGTAATTTCATTCAAGAATAAGGACAAATTGGACCGAAAATTGTGAATTTGGGCCATTAAAATTTTATCGGAGGGGGATAGGTCCAATTGTAATTGGGCAAATAATGAGGGCTGGCCCACAAATCGGACCGAAAACCACGGGCAGCCCGTTATTTAGTCAGCCCATCCGAACACAAATTAGGCGCTCAATTAATTTAATTGCGGCCAATTGAAGGCCAATCCTATCCCTGTCTTGGCAACCGAACGAAAATAAAAAAAAAATTCTGCTTCCACTTGTCACTCAGTTTCACTACTAACATATACATATAATAACATATATATACATATACATATAATAACATATATATACATATACATATACAGTGTATATTGATTGTGAAAGCCTGAGAGCTGGGGCCGATTGCCAACTCTATCAATGGCTGCGGGGAATTTAAATGCTGCAAATGCAAGTAAGAACCCTACTCTTTCGAACTCTCACCTTTTCAATTAGTATGTGATTGGCGGGATTAATTACCCAAATTTAGTTACACTTTTGGTGAATACAAGTGAACGGGAAAGGGGATGTATGTATGCGTAGATTGATTTTGTTTATTATTTATGTTGATTAGAATTTTATGTGCTGTGCCTGTTATTTAGTCTTGATACATTTGAAATATTTCATGAGCTGTTGATTGCAACGGATGAAATTTCACTAGCTGAGTGGAGCACATGTTCATGCTGTAGAAGTGAATATCATGAGTTTTTAGTACTTTCTTATGTGGGAAATGCCTTGTGGATGGGGTGTTCGATGAATTGTTGATATTATTCAAGCTTTAGATGCCGTGTTGACTAATTATTAAAGTGTTCACTAGGAGAATAAGTATTGATGAAAGTAGACATAAACGACTAATTACAGTTAGGATTGTGATTGATTTGGTGAAACTTACAAGGCTTACTTCGGTAGGAAACCTCAATATAAATTCATTATATTAGGAGGATCTTATTTTATCTTTTTTTTTTTTTTTTTGTGGATTTGGTGCGCTTTACTCTTATTCTTGTATTGAATATAGGAGTCAAATTGGCATCTCTAGGATGTTCATATTTTACCATATAGTATAATATCTAAAACTATATGATGTGAATGTGGATAAGGTAAAACATAGCAGCATTCACAACTTTTGATTTGCCCTCGTCATTTAGTTGGTGTCCTGATGTTGCTAAATTGTTGTTTCCTGCTTAAGTCAGTGGGTCAGAGGCTCGAACATTTTCTTATGAAGATGGCACAAAAAGTTCCAAGGGATGTTCCAATTTGACTAAATCATTATTTGAATTTCAATACATGAGCCAATCGAGTCAAAGTGGGGATTGCCATCTTGATTACTTTTGTCTGTGTGTACGGTCAAGTGTTAGAATACAAATTCTTCCCGACTCTTTTTGAGAATTGAGATAGATTTGCAACTCCATCTGGAAATACATGCCAGTGGAGTGATCCATGTTTGATTCTCCAGTATGTATGACACATTCATATCTTGAAAGCTTCAAGTAAGGAAGTAATGAACAAACAGTAGTGATGTTTGAAATTGTTTTAGAACACATGGTTGTGGCTAATTAAGAGCTTCATGAAGAAAGTCCCAAATAGATCTCAAAACAATAGATGCATGCAAAATCTCTCTCTCTCACTCACTCACACACACAAACACACACATGCGCGCTCGTGCACGCACACATCCCCTTTATTTATTCTCCCCTAGAAAAAAGTATATTCTGGAATTTATTGAGTGTACCATATTATGCTGATCTTGATACTATAAAAAGGACATCAAAACTGACAATTTCGCGGTGTTCTAGTATCATATAAGCTTAGTCATCCATTGGTACAAGATCGTGGATATATATATTGCTTGTCTGAACTCTGAATTGTGTAGTTTCAAATGTCTAAGATCAATTTTTTGTGTCTGACATCTCAGGAAATGCGTTATATATGAGACTGGAGATATTTAAGGACCTTGTTGCTTAATTCATGAACTTTAACTTATGGGAGATCACGTGATATGGATTCTAACCAATAACAACTCTTTGTTCTTTTAGCTGTCAGTCTTTCTGAGAAGCTCAACAAAATGATTGCTAGTAACTCGCTAGACTACAATTCTTGGAGGTTGTTGATTTTAGAGATTGACACAGCATCTCCAGTAAGTATAGATTTGTGCATTGCATACATCTCTCAAGTTTTCTATTGTGATGATTATTGCAATTCTTTCCACTATTTCTGGGATTTGTACTTGTCTCTGTGTATTTAGTCACTTTCTCACAGTACTTTGTTGTCCTTCTGCCTTTTTTTTTTTTAATCTAATTCCCCATAAGGATGAATAATGGCAGTGTCGCTCCAGAATTTTTTATTAGCCGGGCAAAAAAGTTCATTTTAAAAAACAAATGTAGTTAATGATTTGATAATTAACAAAGTTATAGCGAGTTTACAATTTCCCTCTGCATATTGTTATATTCTAATACCATTTTTTAATACTTCTTTTTTTATCAGTGCTACAGACCATAAGTTTTCCAATATATGTAGCTAAGCAAATCATTTAAACTTTACTTTCTAAAATGACTAAATGACAAACATAATAATCAAGAAAAACTAAAGATATGGTTGAGGTTACATATTAAATTTGCACCAAATCTTGTAGTCAATGCAACCTAGGAATTGTTATATTGCAGAAATGCAATAATATAAATATTGAAACACATATTCCTATTTATCAATCAACCATTGGTTTTTTTATTGTTTTAATAGGTTCAAGGTAATATAAAGGACTCATAACAATAATAAATTGCCCCACATATCCATTTAAGAAATTCTTTTTTAATGGTATCATTTCTAATCCTTATTGACAAAGCTGACGTTGCTCTTGAACAGTGGGCACTGTGAAAATATTTCTTTTGGGACCATCAGTTGAACAATTCTTCTCCTTAAATGATAATTATACTAAGAGTTGTCAACCTTCTCGAAAGGTTATCCTAGTCCTGCGATATGTTCAATGGGATAAGAGAGTAATAGATTTTCAGAAATCGTTCTATTTGAGAAAGTATTAATGGTAGCTTTTATGAATTAATTACTCGGTGATAAGCAATCTTAATTATGTCACAATATTCAATTCTTGACTAATTATCTTATGATGCACAATGCAAATTGTACAATATGCTTCATGAAATTGGCAAGCTAATGTGCAAAATTCGCTTGGTACTAGACAAGGATAAAGTCCATTATGAAAGATGCAGGTAAGTGATGGTAATGACAATTTAATCTCATGGTTTAACTTACATATGATTTCATGCAGGATGATATAGATACAATCTCCTTAGCATATGATTCCTTTTTGTCGAAATTCCCCTTGTGCCATTGGCATTTGGAGAAATATGCTTATCGCAAGGCGAAGCTGTGCGGTGCCCAAGAAGCCATTAAAATTTTTGAGCAAGTAGCTGGAGCAGCAATGTATTCAGTCGGTTTCTGGGTAGATTATTTTACATTTGGCACATCCTGTTTTGGAGATCCAGAGGATGTTCGTAGGTAATATTGTTGCAGTTATGCATTATATTATATAGTCATTTGTTTTGGACTTGGGAGAAATTCTGGCTTACAGAAAATGCTAGTCCTATATGGCAGATTATTTGGAAGAGCACTTTCATGTGTGGGAAAAGATTACTTTTGTCATGCCCTATGGGACAAGTACATGAAATACGAATTCAGTCAGGAAGGTTGGAGCTCTCTTGCACAGAGTTACATCCAAGCACTGAGGTTTCCTACAAAGAAGCTGCACTTTTATTATGATAAGTACGTTGTGCTCCAACTTACCACCAAAGGTTCAAGTCCTATTATTAAACTATTTCTTTTTAGAAGGTTCTTCATACATTTAATTCGACATTGGACATTGCTCATTTGTACATTACATTCTAATATCATGTTCTAATTATCTCTGTCATTCACATTAATAGTGCTTATTTACTACCGAACAATTCCCTTTTGTAAAATGAAGTTGCTAACAATAATTGATCTGTCCCCAGGATATGAGGTAATGAGATTTTAGGAAGACCACAGACCATTATGGTCGTGGTTTTGCCTCATGATTCTGTGTTGCCTATAATAATCCAGTTACATAATATGGCCAACCTTTGTTTTTTCTTTCAGATTTTATTTTCGAATTCCTTACTTCTCCATGAACTTGATTTGGATCTGTTAATTCTTCAGTTTCAAGCAGTTTGTTGCCAATTTGGAAGAGGAGATGGGATATGACAAGAACAGCATTGAAATAGATCAAGTATCTGTTCCTTCCGCTGCAATAGTGATGTCTAGGGATGAAGTCTCAGTAGTTGTCAAGAATTTACTGGATTCTTCTGATATATCCATCAAGTCCAAAGCGCTGGATAGATATAAATCTATTGGTCAAGGGTTGTATCAGGAAGCTAACCTGTTGGATGAAAAAATTAAATGCTTTGAGAAAAATATTAGCAGGCGATATTTTCATGCAAACCCACTTGATGATGATCAATTAACTAATTGGCATCTCTATCTGAATTTCATGGAGAAGCAGGACAATTTGGACTTGGTAAGCTTTATTCATTCTCATGATTTGCTTTGGCTTTGGCATATGTTATCTGTAAACTTTATTTACAGGTTGTGAAACTGTATGAAAGATGCTTGATTCCATGTGCCAATTACCCTGAATTCTGGATGCGTTATGTGGAGTTCCTAGAATCTAAAAGAGGACTTGAGCTATGTCTCTCAGCGCTAGACCGGGCAACAAAGATATTTGTAAAGGTGCAGCTTTAACTTTTATGTATTCTAGTTCTTCTTGATAGAAATGTGTGTTACTTAAACATGAGAACTTGCTTCTTCCTTCAAAAGCAACTTCAATCAATTAAGTTTCTTAATTTTATTTTACAGAACGTGCCAGAGATCCATTTATTCAATGCAAGATTGAAGGAGCAGATTGGAGATGTCGATGGTGCTCGTGCTGCATTGCTTCTGTATGACACAAAATCTGATTCCAGCTTCATTGAAAACGTTGTTACACAAGCAAACATGGAAAGACGGCTGGTTTGTTGTGCTTTTTCTTGTATTTCTTGTATCTTGTTTTCAGGATCTTTATTTAGGAGTGGTTCGAATTCAGGGGAATTTTGCTGCAGCTTCTGCTGTGTATGTCAAAGCACTCAAAACAGCCACAGAAAAGCAAAAATTACATATTATTCCCAGCCTGTATTCTCACTATGCTCGGCTTACATTCATGGTAAGAATCTTGACCGAATGTAACTTTTCTATGTGGAACTTCAATAATTATGGCCATATGTTTAGATACTTTTAATTAATAGCTTTCTGGTGCTTGGAAAGTGAGAAAAAGAAAATTTGATGGGCAAGAAAGCAATGTCGATAGTTTTTTGAATCTGGTTATGAGTGACAATTCTGGCCCCTGCTTGCTGGCTTATGTAACTTAAGATAGTTAAATTTATAATTTTACTGTAACATAGATGACACTTGTATATAAGGGTTTACTGGAAGGAAGGCTGAACTATCTGTATTGCATCTTTTGTTAGTCATTCTACAAGTATGAAATTTGTTTGGCACATTCACATTTCTTTCACAGGTGGCGTAGTAGTAGTTACTACCACCCTAGTCTGACATTTAATTCTGGCAATTCTCTTGGGCACTAAATATTTCATGAACTCTAGCCTGTATTCTGAATTTGTATGTGCTCAAACGCTATAATTGACTGGACGTTTCTGATGTCCTAGGCATGTCATCCTTTCCCATCAATTTTATTTGTTTTGCGAAAGTTCAGTCTCTATTTCTTTTTACCTAGATGATTATCAGCTTTGCTGAAACATGACTAGATTATGCAAATACTTTCTGATGGCATGTACTTGGTCCCACTTGCTAAGTAGTATTCAGATTTCCTAACTAGAGCTTATGTCAGCTTCTTCATGCATGGCCAATGACTTGAGCAAAGTTGCACTAATATCTAAACACTTACAAATTGCATATCATATGGTTGTTCTGAAATGTGTTACCAATAATTTCAGAATACTAGATTTTCTATGCCACATCATTTCTAGACCCCTACAAATATCATATCTGCATGGTTGTTCTGAAATGTGCTATTTGGGATACTAGATTTGGCAAATCCACATCATTTGTATGGTTTCCCTCCTTTCAATCTCCCCAGCATAGTCTGAAATGTGGTAACCAAGATTTGATAAGCCAAGTCATTTGTGTGGTTTCCTCCTCCCATTTTTTTGGTATGCTTAAAATGTTAATAAAGGGTTATTGCAAGTAATATTTTGCATGATTGTTGGTTACTTCACTCTGTTCACCTTATGTCTGCTTTCAGATTGAACTAATTGTATATGGTTACTGATAAAAAAAGGAAACTAGTTATTCTATTAGTAACAGTTCGTGAGAAACGTTGATGTTAATTGCATAAAGTCTCATTATCTGCTAGTCCAATTAGCTTCATCAGATCCTGTTTGCATATTAACCAAGGAGAAACAGAAACTTGTGAATAACTTTCTGAACCCATTGGGTTTAGGTAGCTGTGATTTCAATACATATGTGGAATATATACTAGTACTTCGATTTCAGGTATTCACAAAATAGAGTCTGTTATA
Organism: Penstemon newberryi var. newberryi; assembly: GCA_030819805.1. Lineage (NCBI taxonomy): Eukaryota > Viridiplantae > Streptophyta > Magnoliopsida > Lamiales > Plantaginaceae > Penstemon > Penstemon newberryi. The sequence goes on from JAUALY010000007.1 coordinate 18,830,368, forward strand.
GAGAAAATCACTGCATTAGCTGCTTCGCTTGGTCTTAACAAATTTCCTAGTGTTGATGCTACATGCATCAAGATTAAATCACACGTATACACAGTTTTATACTCTTTGTACCTGTATGATTTAATTTTTTTGTAGGTACACTTTTGGTATTCAGTCTTCATATTTGACCAGCCTTTTTGTAGTCTAGCTTGCCTGCACCTTGTACAGAACTGTTTGATATATCATATATATTTACATTCTATCTTAAAAAAAAAGAACAAATTAGGTGAACAAGATTATAGTAAAATGAATTGCTATGTTGTAAATGCTTCATTACATGACTGAAATATTGAGCCTGTTTATTTGGTTGTAGTTTCAAGGTTCCCTAAAAATGATTGTCCTGTATGCTTCTCTCTCTGGCCTTTATGCATTAGAATATTCATTGCATTTCAAATATTTCCTCTCTTGCTCCCTGCCAAATGAATTTTTTTCTTATTATGGTAGGACGGTGTTGTCATTTTAATAGTTTAATCTGATAGTTAGGCAACCCTTTAAGTTTGACAATAGTTATTATATATGTGGAACTTTAGCTCTGAATAAAATCTTCTTAAGATATTATCTAGCATTATTTACTCAGATGAAATTCAGTAGGTAAAGTTGGACCATATGATTTTTTACTGGTAAAATACATCTTAAAATGTGGGTTCCCTGAAGATGAATTTGTTCACATTCGAATTAACAAGCCCAAAGATGAGTTAAGAAACAGTTGATTAAACATTAAGAGCTTCCTTAATGTGTCTAAAATTTTATGTTAACATAAATTAGTGTTGATCTTTCCTGCGGCGGCATGAAGGAAAATACTCAAAAGGAATAAAAAGAAAAATGTTGAATTTGTTCATTTTGCTCAAGCTTTTGACTATTTGGTTATTCGGTAATATTAGAATTCACCACATTGATTGGGCTAAGTCCACTTACATGGCTTGGGCCTAACTCAACCTCAAAAGCTAGCTTGTAAGGTGAGGATTGCCCAAGACCTTATAAAGTGGTCTTAACTATGATTTTCAACCAATGTGGGACATTTAGTCTCAATAC